>JAPDVU010000013.1:42170848-42758616 GCA_026230045.1 Corynorhinus townsendii
CTAAATGAAATAAGGCAGTCAGAGAAAGCTAAGTATCACACGATCTCACTCAGATGAGGAATCTAATGAACAAAATAAACTGATGAGAAAAATAGATCCAGAGGCATGGAACAGACTGACAGATCTCAGAGGGGAGGGTGGCAGGTGGGTGGGGAGAAATTAACTAAAGAATTTATATGCATATATGCGTAGTCCATGGACAATAGTGTGGTTAAGGCCTGGGGTGGGGCAGGAGCAGATGGAGGCGGGGGGGGGGGGGGTGGGGGGGAGAGGGAGGATGGGAGACATCTGCAATACTGTCAACATTAACAAAAATAAATGAAAAAAAAAACACACAAAACATTGCCTCGTTAGCATCTCCTGTCACACCAACACCGACGGACCCTTTTCCTCCTGGCATCCATCCCCTCTAGCTCTGCGCTGACTGCCTGGTATTATCTATGGTCTGCGCCACTCTCCAGGCTGCAAGTTTCATAAAGACAAAAGCCACGGTTTTCTTTTTGCTGCGGAATCCCCAGTGTTTAGCACATAGTAGACACTCAATCAAGAGTTGTGGAATGAATAATGTGTTCAAAGGGAGCTCTGGGAACCAACACAAAATGGCCACACGGTGGCCAGGGCCAGTCCAGGTGGCCAGGGAGCGAAGCGGAAATGGCCCCAGCACCTCGGATGGAAGCATTTACACAGCAAGGTTGCGGGAGGGCGTGGTCCATGGGGCGCCCACCGTCTCCTCCTCACTGCGGCCACAGGCCTCTGCTGAAAGAACTCCTAATCCTGACGCCCAGGTTTGACCAGGCATGGCTTTGGCTCCTCTTACCTGCTCCTTGGAGACAGGCCAACGGAGCTTTGCCGTTGACCAAATGCAGACACATCATCAAGTTGGCATGGCCTCTGCCTTGCATCGCAGCCGGGAGGAAGACCGTGGCGGGCTCAGATAGCCACAGGACTCGGGCACGCAGGAGCGGCTCCATCTGAGCAAATGGAGGGTAACAAAAAGTGCAGTTTTTTGAAGGCAGAATGTTCAAGTTAAGAAACGTAGTCAGGGCTAAGCTAAGTCCACGGCAGCCTCTGGCTGGGCCCCACGTGCCATTCACCGAGAGTGCTGCACATCCAGGCACAGCTCTGACACGTGGCTCTGCTGTCCTTCCATCTGCTGGTTTATTCCTCTTTATATGCATTCTTGAATAAATGTTCTTGAGCCATGGGCAGTGCTGAGGACGTTGCCTGTAGCTGAAAGTGCACAAACCCTCTTCTGGCTCCTCCCCGAGGAACTGGGTCTCTGGGCCGGCCCCTCAGGGCAGGAGTCACCAGCAACATCGCAGGATGTGCCTTGGGCTGGTCTGGATTTAGACCTTGTGCCCACACAGACGGCGAGTCTGCTGCACTGAGGGGACGAGACAGAAGGGTCCCTGTCTCACAGGACTCACCGTTTCGCTGAGACAAGAGGTATCACAGGTGATCCCAGCCCAAGGGGAGCATTGCGCCAGGGAAGAGCAGGTGCCATGATAGTACCTCAGGGGAACCCACCCCATCTGGGGCTCGGGAGAACTCGCCTTTCAGCTGTGACGTATGAGAAAGGCAGGACTGAGGAACCTAAGGGCAGTGTGGGTAAGAGCGACTTTTTGAGGGAGGGGAACTGTATGTGACCCTGATGTGTCATCAGGGCACATACTCAAAGCCCTGCAAAGGGGGGTGCATGGAAGAAGGGAAATGTGACTGGTGGTACATTGCTAGGAAAAGAGTGTCCTCCCTCTGCCCCCAACGGAGGGAGCTGCTTGAGGACAAGGAAGCCCGTATGTATGTGTTTGTAGATGTTTTCATTGGTTTTGAGAGACAGAGGAAGGAAGAGAGCGAAACATAAATGTGAAAGAGAAACATCGATTGGTTGCCTCCTGTACGCATCCCAACCCACCAGCCCAGGATTGAACCTGTAACCCAGGCATGTGCCCTGACTGGGAATTCATCTCACAATGATACTCCACCAGCTGAGCCACCTGGCCAGGACCTATTTTACATTATATATTTGTGCAAGGGTGGGGTCTGGCCAGTCCACCCCGATTGGGGCTGATTGGGGCCGGGCAGGCCTGGGGGAAGGGGACACAGGAGGTTGGCTGGCCAGGGGGCGGGGGGAGGCCATGGGCAGTTGCCCAGCCCCGCCCCCAATCGAGGGGGGGGGTTGCCGACTGGGGCTGCAGTGCACGTCAAAACAACCAGCTGTTCTCGTTATTCCGCTGTTCCAGTGATCTGGTCACTTGGCTTTTATATCTATAGATATAAATTTTATACTTTCTCCACCTAAAATATTTTATATTTTATGCAAATAAATTTTAATATTTTATACTTTCTAATTTACATTCCCGTATCATGCAGCATAATATTAGGTATAGAATGTTGATGGGTCAAATGCCCTTCTAGACTAGCATTTCCCTTTATTGGCATTCCATTCGCACCTGTTTAGAAGAAACACGTTGAGGAATTTTATAGAGTGTCCAAATGCCTTCACGCAGTTCTAAGTGGTTCATTAAAGAAGAGGAGCCCAGGAGGGCGGTGCTGTGAGGAATCTGAAATGGGAATGTGGAATGGAGCTCCCTGGGCTCCAGCTTCCTCCCAACAGCCTGCCTGCCCTCTGAAATCCCGTGCCTGTGGGTCAGGGCCGCCCCCCACCCTGGGGCTGCAGTGACCAGCACATGTTCAGGGAGACAGCTGACGACATCTGCATTACTGCCTGGACCAACAGGACACAGGTGGCTTGTCTGCTGGCCTGCGCTGACCCACCTCCACAGCACAAGACAGTGTCAATGGCTCCAGTGAGGTGCCTGCAGGCCATTATCAATCATAAATAATGTCTCAATGTCCCACAACAGGTCATTGATCAAAGTGATCTTGAGGCATCTTTCTGGTTTGCTCCATTGGGGCCGTGCCCTGGTTTGGAGCTTTCCTGTTTAGGGCAGTGCACACCCACACTCCTGCCTGCCACCACCTTCAAATCCTTTTCTTAACCTCCTGCTACAGCCTGGCTAGGTGTCACCTCCCTGGGTGGCCAAGGAGCTGGGAGTGTCCCTGTGCCCGGCATCAGCCCTTGGCCCTTCATGGATGCTGGACGGGCTGCTCTAGTTTTTGTGAGTAAACTCTTGCTGTCAGTTCTAGCTTTAAGTATTATATAACCAGAGAAACTTTATAGTTCACTCAATTCAACCGTCTCTTTGACACAGGAGGAAACTGAGGCAGGAGAGAGAAGACCATTTGTTCAAGCTCATGTGACTCTGGGAGGAGGTGGCCCATCTGACTAGCATCTGCAAGAACAAACTAATCCTGGTTGTTTCCCTGTCTCCTGAGTGGGTACATCCTCATGTCCACAGCAGGCTCTATGTCATGGGTGTGCTCCTGGGACAGCCCTTGCCTCTTCAGCAGGTGAGGAGGGGCCCAAGGCAGCTTGCCTGTCCTGACTTGATGGGCAGGGTTAATTCTGGAATAAAATATCACACAGCCCATCACTGCTGTGGACCAAGACATGTTCTCCAATCCAGCCTTTAATCAGCTGGAATTTTTATTTCCATCTAATGCTTGGGTCTATTTCTTTTAGTATATATACTGGAGGCCTGGTGCATGAATTTGTGCATGGGTGGGGGCCAGCTGGGAGGAGGGACCATGGGAGGTTGGCCGGCTGCAGTGCAGGTCATAGCGACTGGTTGTTCTAGTCAATCTGGTTGTTCCGGTTGCTTGGCTTTTATATATATAGATTTTTATTAATAGAGAGAGAGAGAGAAACATCAATGTGAGAGAAACGTCAATCAGTTGCCTTCAGCACACACAGCCAGACCAAGGATGGAACCCGAAACCTGGGTATGTGCCCTGCCTGTGCATTGAACCCCCCACCTTCTGGTGCATGGGATGATGCTCCAACCCAATGAGCCATGCGGCCAGGGCTGCTCCATTTCTTATCCGTTCCTACCCTGACGGGGAAGAGGAATGCTATTCACCTGGTATTCCCCAAGCTCCCAAAGGCGGGTCTCAGCGCTGCCCATCACATTACCCCCGTAACCTGCCCTGAGCTGGCTGTACTGCCCCCGCCGACCTTGGGCTCTCAGGGCGGCAGCTGCGGAGGCAGCTCCCCGTGGAGACCTGCGTGGCTGCAAAGGCCCTGCTTGTGCCTGTCCTGCAGAGCTCGTGCCCCTGCTGTTGGCGACTGTCCTTGCGGTTCCACGCTGGCTGTCGGAAGAACACGTTCTAAATGCGCACATCTGATGTGGCGTCTTCAGGTAGAGAGTTCCAGAAGCAGCATGGGCTAGGGCTTCAGGCAGAAGGATGGGAGGCCCACGAACACACAGTGGATGCCAGCGCTTGTTCTTCACACAGGCTTGCTCATTTCTGTCCCGACTCTCAGCACAGTGACCAGGTCACGTGTTTAGTGAACTGTGTCCCCCTCCCAGGAAGATTAGTGCTGAGAGGCAGAGACAGCGCTGCAGCCATTCGAGCCTGCCCGCTGGCTGCAGGACCAGTGCCTGTTGAGTGAGCAAGTGAATCACAGGTGAGACCCGATCCGTGTGCAGGGCAGCCATGAAGACGAGCCAGACACTGCCCCTGCCCTTCACGCGCTTGCAGTCGGCCTGGCGAGGAACTGGGACCTAAAGACGTCAGTGGACATCAGATAGGATGTGGTCGGTGTTATTAAAAAGGGTGCCCAGTGGGAAGCTTGGGGTCGAGGGGAGGAAGTCAGGCCGTGCACACCAGGGAGACTTCCGGTGGCTCCATCGCTGAACCCAGGGCTCACGATGACTTTCCATTTCAGTGACATTTCCAGTTTGTGGGTCGAGAACAAACAGGGGAATTGAAAGCAACTCAACTGCTTTTAGCACATAATTCGTTGCACGTCTTTCCTAGCCTTCTCCCCATGAGACGTCTGCGGTTCGGCTGAGTCTCCTGCTCTGGTCCCACGTCCAGGAAAATTATGGCCATTGCACCTGGCCTTGTGGGAGCCTGCCTCCCCTCCAGGCGGCCTGCACTGTGCCCGCCACCCCCCCCCTCCCCCTGCAGTGGATGCCCTGCTTTCTGTCCACAGTCTGATGCCCCGAGGCTGGCTGCCTTCCTATGGCAGGAGCGGAGAGAGGGGCCCATTTAATTGGCAGGTCTGCCTCACGCTCCCACATCACAAGTAAGGAGAATAAGACCGGTCACAGACAGACAAAGCTGCTTTATCTTCCATGGCTCCTCGGCAGCTCGTCCTGTTGTTCTTCAACACGAGGCTGCCATCCCAGGGGGCATGACCCCAAATTGCCAGAATGGTCACAGACAGCAGCTAGTTCTCAGCCTGGCTGCACTTGAGACAGCCAAGAGGGTCCAGGCCCTGAAGGTCTGGGTGCAGCAAATTAGACGTCGCTCCATGTCCTGCTGTGGGGGCGCTGGGAGCAGGTCTGCAAGGCTGTTGCCAGGGGAGAGCGGGTGCTGCGAGTACCTGTGCCAGCAGGTAAAGGCGACAGCCCCTGTGAGAGGATGGCATTCATCCTTAGGTTGTCGCTCTGTTCTGTTGCCTTGACAACTGCCATGGAAGGTGAAACTCCGGAAACGCCTTGCTGAGGTGGTTCCTGTTCCCTGGCTCAGCCCCCTCTTTTGAAAGAGTGGCTCCATTTTTCTTCATGTCAGTGCGGGGGTGTCCTGTGCTGTCCCAGTGCCCAAACCGTCTCTCCCACAGGAAGCGGGACAGAGCGTCCACCCTGCTGAGTCCTCCCAGGGAGGGGATGGCGGGGGGGGGGGGGGCAGGGAGACTCAAACCTGCAGTAAGTAGTTGGAAATGGCAGCTTGGGATGCTAGGCGCCTTCCCTGAAACAGGCGGTGGCAAGCCCCTGCTCCAGGCCTTGTCCTCCCGTCGGCCAGGCCTGTTCTCCGTCTCCTTTGCTTTTGCTTTGGCTCCTCTGCCACAGATCCCTTCTCCTGCCCCCATGACTCCCAGGAGCCCAGGGCTTCTTGCTGTGACTCCATGGAGATGGTTGTCTGTCCCGGAGGTGTGGCCCCGCTGCCTAAGGACCCCTGCCCAGAGGAACACCAGTGTCCGAGGAGGATGCGCCCAGACCGGCTGTGCTCCAGGGAGGCATTGCTCAGAGGGTGCAAGCCCCTCCTTGGAAGGTTTCTCTCCACGGGACTGAGGCAAGCTCGGTGGGCAGCCTGCGTACCTTCAGGAATTACTCCAACTTGCTAATCTCTCAAAAACAAGAAAACAAGAAAGCTTGGTGTCCTGGATTTTTGGATTAGTGAATGGGAAGTGAAAAGCTAATTACGTAGGGCCTCCCAGCGTACGGACGAGGAAACAGAGACTCGGAGCTCTCGTGGCTCACCAGAAAAGGAAGCCTGGCTTTCTGTGAGCTCCGCTTGGTAACTGAACAACAGATTGTTTGAGCTCAGTTCTAGACTTGAGCACCCAGCGATTTAAAAACACACACATTTAAGACATATATTCATGATTAACATGAAGCTAGCTGCCCTTTGAAATCTTCATAGTTTGCTGTTTGGCTAGATCGACGTAGCCCGCCACCACCTTCGTTCACTCACTCAAAGTCACTTTCACGTCACTCGCTGGGCGTGGGAAGAGGAAGGCCAGAAACTGGCCCAGCGCCCCGGGGGTGAGACTGAGTAACACGGGCTCCGGCCGTCCCCGTGGCTGATGCTGGGCAGCGTCACCCCGTGCTGTGGTGATGGAGATGAGTGACTTCTGGGGCAGCCAATGCAAGTTTGGGGGTGTTTTGAGGGTCACAGGTGATGGGAAGTGGTAGAAAGGATGGGACCAAATCTGAACGAATTCCACAATCGGTTCTACCTCCTCGAGCTCCAGGTTCCATTTCTGTCCCGGGCTGATTCATTCTTTTTTTTACTCCATCTGGAGTGGAAAGCATTGGGTCCTGGCCCAGTCTCTCGCAGTACTGACCCTGCCTGCCTCCTGCGTTACTCAGGCGCCCATGCCGTGATGTGGATAAAGTTTCATGGGAAGCCCAAACGGACAAGGCGAACAGAACATGCGTGGTTCGGGCAGCTTCAGCTTGTGGAACGTAGGAGGCGTCTCCATGCGCAGAGGTCTTGAAACCTCCTATTTATATTCGCTTAGAAATCGGCTTTGATCCTTGGCAAATCTCGTGAGCTGGAGCCTGTGACAGTGCGTGTCCAGAAATGAAGCTTTCTTACAAAGTGAACGCATTCTCCACCTTCTGGATGCGAGGGCATGACTCCATCCTGAGGTGTGTCCTGTGAACAGGGCCCCTGACCTAGACCTGTGGTCAGTGACCTGGAGGCACCGCCCCAGTGCCAGAGGCTTGAAGAATGACGTCAGTTTCCAGTGCAGAGTTTCCTGAGTGGGGTTAAGCTCAGGGCTTATGCAGTGCGTCCAATAGGACGCTTCCTGAAAGCCCCTCTACACATTATGTTTTCTCCCCAAACTCGACCCTCACGGCAGCCCCTGGACATCCCTCCTGCTGTCTCTGTCCGTCCAGCAGCTCCCCCGCCCCCCTCACCCCCCCCCCCCCCCCCCCCGACACACACATCTCCTCCGAGAAACATGCCAGGTCACAAACCCAAAGACTTGACCCCTCCGGCTCCAGCTCCCTTGAGGGCTGGGGGGGGGGGGGGGGGAGGGGGGGGTGCTCTGTCCTTGCTTAAAAAAGAAACGCCTAATTTCTGTTATTCTGCTTTTCTTGTAAAGCAGGGGTGGGGAATGTCGGTCCATGAAATCATGGGGTCTGGCCCTGCCAAGGCACGAGGGGCGAATTAATTAAATGTCTGACCAAATGCAGCAGGCCAGTTTTTCAGTTGATGATAATTTTGAATGGCCCACAAATGATGCTGCAAATACCCAAAGGGCCCCGGGCAGAACAAGGCTCCCCACCCCTGGTGTAAAGATTTCTCACACACGTTTCCGTTCCCTGAGGGTGAAATGGGCTCCCGCACACCTGACAGCTACTTCCTGGCTCAGGTCCACCTTGGGCCACCTGTGCATTTGACGGGGAGTCAGAAGCATCCTGTGTCTTGGTTCTACCTCCCCTCCTCCTGGCACCTCCTTGTGGTCCCCAGAAGAGGACACAGTCATCACATGAAATCCTGGGTGTATTTAACGGGTGTGGAAGTGACGCCCCAGGGATCATGCTGGCCTCTGGGCTGGACTCCACCTGAGCATACGTACTCTTGTGGAAGCTGGGTAGCGTGTCCCACACATCTGGGCATCTCGCATTTTTCTTTTTCTGAGAAATGTGACCAGTGAGACCACCTGGCACATGCCCCCACGGGGTCACCCCCTGCCAAGCAGCTGCCCGGATAGGGACAGGCCAAGGTCAGGTGCATTTTATCACGAGCCTCTCTCCTGATCTTGGCTCTGTTCTCTGCACTCAAGACTGTGCCTCGGGAAGGCCGTGGGTGAGTGATGTTGCTGTGGGGGAAGCTGTCACCACTTTCCTGTCTGCAAGGAGACACCTTGCACACACCGCCAAGCTTCCTAAGGGCGTGGTTTACCCGGCACAGTGACGCAGCCTTGAGACCTGTGAGTCCGGGGTGCGAGGTAACTTTGTCCTAACCTCTGTTCTGTCCGCTCAGAATCAGCGGGCTACAGGATGAGAGCAATGACACGGGCCTGGGTGGCCACGTCTCTTCTCTGCACAGGGCTGCAGAGTAATGAGTGCCTGCAGAGGCTGTGAGTGAGCTGCATCGCTGCTGGGCAGATAGCAATGTGGCCCGAGGCCTGACACAGCTACAGTCATCACTCCCTGACAAGAGGAAAGGTGCTTTGCCCGAAGCCGCAGGTCCCGGGCTCTCAGCTGTCATGCTCCTCTCCGCAGGACAGTGAGGTCACTAAGACAAGCCCTGGCGTGCACTACGGGCCGTGGTCTTCCCTGCCACACGGGGGCTGTCTCTGTGGTATCCCACCTGGCCCAGGATCTGCTAGAAATCAGCCCTGGGAGGAGTGTCACTGGCTCTCCTTCGATTCAGGTGAGACGTCAGAGCCACCCTGGATGCCACCATCAAACTGAGAGCCGACGTGAAGGCGTTGCTTGGTGTGTCTCAGCTCCCCAATCTGTGCTCCAGGTGCCAGCAGGCATCGCATTTACAGGGATCACATGTGCACACTTGTGTTGCAGAATTTACCAGGGGATGGGAAAACACACAACAGGCACTAAGAAGATTCAGGAAAAACCCTTTATTCAAAGCAGCACTGCTGGCTTAGGGAATTCGAAGACCCAAAGCCTGACCACCTAATACCATGAGATTACTCCTTACATATTCCTGAATTCTTTGTTCCCTAACTTCCAGGCTTGGCGGGCTTCGCAGCCCTACCTAAGTCAGTTAGGACGGGGAAGTAAGATTACACCTAAAGGGCTGGCCTGGGTGGAGCTCCCCTCTGGCTAAGCTGTTAAATTCTTGGTTTGTGGCCCTTGCAAACTGGGAGTATTTAGAAAAACAGATTATTGCCTAAGGAAGGGGCAGTGACTTAATGATAGGCTAACAAGAATGTGCACTAGGATACTGGTTAACTAGGTACAGAGTCAGGCTACTGGGGCTGCACCCCCCCTCCCCCCCAGGTTGCCCTCTTATATTCCCCCTCAGTACCTCTGGGGACATGGAACAATGGTGGCGTTAACAATGAAAGCATGGTCAGAGTGCACTTCTTGAGAGATGAGAACATTCCTGCCTTTCCCGAGGGATATTTCCAGACAGAGTGGGTGCAGCACACGCCTCCATCAGCTATTTCCTTCCCTTTGCTCACCCTCTAGTCAGGAGGGCGACTCCCTCTTCTTCGCTCCCCAGCAGGTGGGCATGGGACCAGGCAGGCTTCCCAGGTGCCCCCAGCCCTGCCCCCTGATTGGCTCAGGTGCCACCTGGCTGGAGCCCAGCCGGGTCAGTGCCGCCGACTTGGCTGGGCTCCTGGGAGGGAGATGGTCGTTCTTCTCTGGAATGTTAAGCACCAA
The DNA here is from genome assembly GCA_026230045.1 of Corynorhinus townsendii. Taxonomy (NCBI): domain Eukaryota; kingdom Metazoa; phylum Chordata; class Mammalia; order Chiroptera; family Vespertilionidae; genus Corynorhinus; species Corynorhinus townsendii. The sequence continues at coordinate 42,180,787 of JAPDVU010000013.1, forward strand.
TGGACCAGGGAAGTCGTTTTTGCCACCATGTGGGGGAAATGGGCCCCCAAATCCAAATCAACTCGTTCCGAGGCGTGAGGAGAGGGGAGGGCGAGGGAGGCGGGCTGCCGCCCAGGGGCACTGTGCCTGTGGGAGATCGCCGTCACCTGGAGCACAGATTGGGGAGCTGTGCCAGATGAGCTTGCCTCCCGGTGTCTGCTGCCCCACAGCGCTGGGAGAGGGGCTGCACCCCGCTCACGGTTCCAGGGCACACGGCACTGCTGCTCCCGGGGGTCCCTAAGACAAGCGCTTGGAAGGCCAGCACCGGCCCCTTTGAGGCTTTCCGGAGGAGCTCTTGGTCTGTGAGACTGTTGCACTGGGTGCCACGCAGGGCTGTGCGCATCCTCCCCGAGGAAGGGCTACTTCCTCCTGCTGTTTGGGAGTTGGGGATGCGGCGAGGCCGGGTCACGTGCATCAGGCCGCCTAGTGGTGTCTGTAAATGAGACGAGGGACGCCTCCCGCTGGGAGGGAAAGCACGTGGGCTCGGTCTGGTCTGTGCTTGCATTTCAGAAACGGGACCTGCAGAGGAAAGCGCTGACGCTGGCCGATCGCGGCCCCAGCTCTGCCTGCCCCTGGCATCGTGCTAACAAGCTCTGGGATGGAGAGAGAAGTGTGTGCCGAATGCCCCTGTCCCAGGCCCCGTGACCAGGGCTGGCCCGAGCGCCGGCCTCACTGCCCTCTAACCCAGGCAGCTGGCTGGGCACCGGCTCCGTCCAGCTGGGCCAAGGTGCCAGAGCTTGGACAGAATGCCAGAGGCACTTGGTTGAACCCTGCCACTCTGTTCTCTCCCTTGAAAACGGGGCGCCGCGGGCTCGCTCGGCTCTGGCGAGGCTGACGGGGGTGCGCTTTATGAAACGGTCCTTGCAGTGGAGCACTTGGCAGCAGGGCTGTGGGCTTTGCAATGGGAGGCGGTGGGCCAACCAGGAGCAGGATGGTCTCCCGGGGCCTCGGAACGCCCTGCTCAGGTGTCCCTGCGAGGAACTTGCGGGAACATGGCTGACTGACCTCTCCACTCCCTGTGGCTCTTCCTGGCCACGGCGGGGCCTGCCATGCCCCTAGAACAAGGTCACTCCTCGCGGACACAGATCCCTCATCTGGACAGTCCTGGTCTGTACTCCCCAGTGGCCTGCCTAGAATGTCTGAGACCTTCTCTGTCATCAAGCTCTTACCCAAGTCTCCGTCCTCTCTCCTTCCGCATCACATCCTCCACAGACGTTTCCCCGATGAGAACTTTCACTCTAACTCATGCCGGCATCTCGTCCGTGGAGGCCCCAAGTGATGGAGGCGAGCACAGGCAGGCCGTCGGCGCCCAGCTGGTGAGGAGGGCCCGTCCTGAGAGGGCCGCGGGAAGGCGATGGTCCAGGTCATGTGGCAGCCCAATTGCTAAACATGTCGCTGAAGTCCGTCTACAAAGAAGTCCCAGCAGACGGAAGTGCTACGCCCGCCGTTTGCACTGGAACCAGCATCGTGGATAACTCGTTTTGTTACTGGGCTGTCTCAAGGTGGATCAGATGCAAGCTGTGGCTGCTGATCAAGGGCCGAGCATGCGGTTGGCTTCTTTTACATAAATTAGAGCAGATTCCGGGTTGTCCTGTTGCTGTGGCTCTGCTCATCTGTGTTCCCGTATGTTTCCATGTATTGGGAAGGAACGGTTGCTATACTTCCTAGGAACCATAGCCCCTTTCCTATTTTATCTGTCTTGCACATCTGAATGAATCAGGGAAAAGACAGTAAGAATCACTGGTCTATGCTATCAACCATGGTCGTCTTTGGTAGCCGAATGTCAGCCAGTGTAGCACTGATAGATTCAGAGGTCTAGGCTGGGATTAGACAATGGTGGGGGCCATCTTGTGGAAAAGTCCTGCAACCCTGTAGAACCATCGTCCTTTTCCGTGACTGGGCTTGGATGCTGAACTGGCATAAGTACCGCTTACCCACAGTCCTGCAGTGCGCCCAGGCCAGGTGGCCCCCAATGACACTGTTTCCATAGCCGGCCGCCCGTCCCCTCGGACGTGGACACGGAGCTGCCCCCGACGCTGCTGCCAGGGGCATCGGGGTGGCTGGCGAGCTGGCGAAGCGCTGGGATGAGGGCAGCCACAGGGGCGGGAGACACTCTTGTGTGACCTGGAGCTAAAGCCCTGGAGAGCACACAGCCTCCCCGCAGAGAGTCCCTTACCTGGCCTTGCATCCGCCTTAGGAGCTTGCTCTCGAGCTACAGGGTGCCGGGGGTGGAGTTACCAGGTGCTTAAAGAAACACGCCGCGCGAACACCGATGATTGCGGGCTGTGAGATGTCATTAATGACCCTTTTATTCATGCAGACGTTCCAAAGAGGAGCGTAATGTTCCATTAGTAATAATTGAAAAAGTGTCTCCCCGGGATCATGTCAAAACCTGAGGATGATGCTCCTGCCAAAACATTTTGGTGACAGACGTGTGAAGCATTTGACAGGAGGTGGCACGGGGTGGAGAGGCTTCTCCAGGTTCTCGGAGGCTCTGGAGGGAAGAGGCTGGGAGAGACGGGTCCTGGCCCTCGGCACGTGAGGCTCCATGGTTTTGCAGCCCGGCCTTGGGCACACACTCCGGATGGTGTTTTTTTTGTTTGTTTGTTTTTTTTAAATATATTCCATTGATTTTTTACAGAGAGGAAGGGAGAGAGATAGAGAGTTAGAAACATCGATGAGAGAGAAACATGGATCAGCTGCCTCCTGCACACCCCTACTGGGGATGTGCCCGCAACCCAGGTACATGCCCTTGACCAGAATCGAATCCAGGACCCTTCAGTCCACAGGCCGACACTCTATCCACTGAGCCAAACCGGTTTCGGCACTCCGGATGGTTTTGACCAATACTGGTGGAAACCTAAAGCTAAGACACGTGGAATAGGCAGGCTTTCCCCTGCATAGTTTTAACTTTTGTTCTTTCTGTACAACGGACATCAGCAGAGCTCACAGGAGAGATAAAGACACAGAGATGGACAGTGGAGTTCCAGGTTCATGACCACAGAAGGCCTGCTTTAGTTCCGCCTCTTGCTGTGACCTCAGCTGTCCGTCACCTTTGCTTCTTTCCTCCAGGTATCTTTCCTTTAAAGTTTCCTGCCTGATACCCATTCAAGTGCTTGAGTGCTCAGTGCACTACCCGCCCCCCTCACCCCCGCCCCCCGGGCAAAAGCTGAGCTTGATGCTGCCCTGGGTGATGCTGCTTTAAAGACAAATGAAGAGAGAGCTTTCCCTCTGGTCTAGCCATGCAGTCCCCTCTGTCCCAGCCTCTAGTTCTCTGTAGATGCTTCCTTCTCAGCCACGGGGACTGTCACTTCGGGTTTTGCGAGCTGCCCCTTTTCTTTCTATGAGACTGCAGGTCCTCAGGTCTCTCTTACTGAGTGAAAGCCTGGCTCCAATGACCTGGGTAAGTCCAGGGAGGTGGCATAACCTCTTTGACCCTTGGTTTCCTCATTTGAAGCTGGAGTAATAATAGTTAACATTTTTATGTTGTAAGTATCCAAGGAGATAAATCGTACTTAAAAAATCTAACACTGCACCTTCATGTCATATACGTTCCTTCTAACAAGGAAAATACGCATTGGGTTAGGATGGGGAATAGGCATTGGGTTAGGATGGAGAATAGGCATTGGGTTAGGATGGCGGATAGGCATTGGGTTAGGATGGAGGATAGGCATTGGGTTAGGATGGGGAATAGGCATTGGGCTAGGATGGAATAGGCATTAGGTTCAGGATGGAGGATAGGCATTGGGTTAGGATGGGGAATAGGCATTGGGCTAGGATGGAATAGGCATTAGGTTCAGGATGGAGGATAGGCATTGGGTTAGGATGGGGAATAGGCATTGGGTTAGGATGGAGAATAGGCATTGGGTTAGGATGGAGGATAGGCATTGGGTTAGGATGGGGAATAGGCATTAGGTTCAGGATGGAGGATAGGAATTGGGTTAGGATGGAGGATAGGCATTGGGTTAGGGTGGGGAATAGGCATTGGGTTAGGGTGGGGAATAGGCATTAGGTTCAGGATGGAGGATAGGCATTGGGCTAGGATGGGGCATAGGCATTGGGTTAGGATGGGGCATAGGCATTGGGTTAGGATGGGGAATAGACATTGGGTTAGGAGGGAGGTTAAAGCCAACACAGGATGAAATGTTTCCAATGCTCTTGGCCTCCAGACTCAAGACTCACCTAGGCTGTCCCCACATAAACTCTCACCCCAGGACAAAGCCAGGCTTCTAGCCGGGTGACTTAGGGCATCACAGTGGGATTTATAGACTGAAGAGTCTGATGACATACCCATTTGTGGTGGTGACATGGAGTTAGTTTTATGGCAGTTGAGCCATGTGCTGGCTGAGTGTTAGATGCAGAGTTATTAGATAACAGATGTGCAAACAGCAGGTACTGAACACCCACCCCACGCCCCGGGGTTTGACAGCATACAGATGGATCAAAGGGAGATTCCTGGGTCCTAGACCCTTAGCATTTCAGAGAAATTTTCTTGTAAATGTGTAGTCTATTTAAATAATATATGCTTCTCCTTCCTTTTCTTTAAATATATTTTATTTATTTCAGAGAGGAAGAGAGGGGGAAAGGCAGAATTATCAATCACATGCCTTCTGCATGCCCCCTACTGGGGCTTGAGCCCTCAACCCAGGCATGTGCTCTGACTGGGAATTGGAACCGTGACCTCCTGGGGCATAGGTCAACACAAACACCAACCACTGTGCATCCCGGCTGGGCATACACTTCTCCTTTCAATGTGGCAGTTTTACAGCTGAACTGCCTTCAGCTACAAGGCTGCTTCTGCTCTCAGCCCCACGGGCGCTTGGAGCCACTCTTCTGGGGGCAGTGGCAGGTCTGAAGGGCTCCGTCCAGGTTCCTTGTGAGACGCTAATCAGAGTGAGGCCGCAGTGCGACCTCCGTAAATGTAATGGGTGACACTGAGGTCAAGCCTGAAAACTTGCCTGCATCGCTTGCGAGTGTGGCCAGTGGTCAGTGGTCAGAGAGAGTGGCCGGGACGTCATCTGCAGAAAGCCCTATACGTTCCCTTATTTTCGTTATTTGCGACATATTTGTGTGTGTCTACAGCATGGGTCGGGAGCCACGCCCCACTGACCACTTGCTTCTGTGGGTGGGCTTCCGTGGAGCACAAGGCCGCTTATGTGTGTTGTCTGGGACAGTAGTTTCCTGCCACAGAAGGCGGAGGCAAGTGGTCAGGAAAGAGACCTTTGACCTAAAGGGCCTCTGATGTTCACTATCAGGCCCTTTACAAAGTGCATCAACTTGAACAGGAAATTTAAATAAAAACCTGCCTTGTAGTGAATTTTCCTATAGAATAAACTCACATTTAAATTAAGTTTCATTATTGTAGTATTCAAGGTCAAATGCATTAGGGTCAAGATATTTAACCAAATGTATATTTAACAGAACAGGGAGTGTAAGGGAAATTATGGGGAATATTTTGTCCTGAAGCTGAAAGTTTAGAGGTTTCTTAAAGTCCGTGTTTACTGAGATGTAGTTTCTATCTTTAGAATTCTATGAGCAGAGATACTATTTTTTTAAAGTTTGCTAAACCAATTAAAATCAAATGTTTGACTACTGATATTTTTATCTGACAAAGGATTAGTATCCATGAAACATACACAACTCATGATAAAAAGACAAATAATGGAATAAAAACGGGCAAATGATTTAAATAGTTACTTCAAAGGAGAAGAGAAGTGAGTGGTTGTGGACTCAACACGGAGAAAAGAGTGGACGTGACAATGAGAGCCCGCTGACCTCGGAGCGGCTCAGGGACGAGGACTGGCAGGTGGGGGCGGGGTTTGAAGGGAGCAGACCTACAGACACGGCTGGCACACGTGGATTCAGGATGAGACACTGGACGGCTGTGGGGCAGCGGGAAGTCTGCTCAGAGTGCCTCCCTTCCCACCAAGCAGGGTGAGGGGCCTCTGCCTGTCCTGGGGAGCGGGTCGCACAAGGAGAAACCTTGGACGGCAGTGGGTGCGTGGGGAGCGCAGGGCTGAGCATCCCTGAGAGCAAAGGGGTGTCCTGAGACTCTACAGCCCAGCATGGGTCCGTCTACTCTGTGCGCCTGCTCAGATGCGAGAATGCGAGCACTTACATGCCTGCCCATTCCCCCCATCCCCTCCCATCCTCACAACAGAATGTAGACTTGTCTCTGGAAAAAGGACAGTCAGACAATGATGTCCGGCGACTCCCACTGAATGGCCTCCAGGTCCCGTCACGGCACAGAGGAACCGCCGAGAAGCTCAGCCTGCACACACAGAGCGACGCTCTCGCTCTCCAGGAGAGCCGCGGCCGCAGCACGCCGTGGTCTCTTCCCAGCCGCGCTGAAGGGGCGAGGGCTCCTCGGACAACGAGAAGATTCCAGGCCGGAGGCAGGAGAGGGACAAGGAGGCTGCATCTGGTGGAGCAAGGCAGTGGCAAGTCTTCTTGGGCCACAAGCCTGTGACGGAAGCGTCAGGTGGTAACCTGGCCCACGTCAAGATAATTTAAACACTGAAACAAAACACCTTCCAGTGGTTCAGATACACAAAACGTATCAAAACCTGTAAATTCGTCATGCTACCACGACATGAAAACCTCCCCGGCGCCCGTTGGGAGATGTTAGAGATATGCTCCCTCATCCCACCAAGCGGGAAAGGGGAAGGCCCGCACGTCCCCCTTCCCCACGAAGGGCAAGTGTGCTGCAACGGAAGCGATGGCTGACAGGGCGGCCCTCACAGCAGCGTGTGTCAGAGTTGAGGCCTGCTGAAATCCCGTTTGCCAGTCCCCATGGAATGTCACACCGGTCACGACAGGGAGGCCTAAGACCCGCAGGGTGAGGCCTTCGCGTTCAGAGCCCTGCTCAGTCTTCAATCACAGGAAGAGGCAACCAGACATCTTTAAATAAACAAACAAAAGAAACCGGACACTGTGCAAATCCTTATTTCTAAGAACGCTTTTATAACAAATATAGGCAGAGAAACCTGTTAAACCACATGACAGAAATACAATCAACAGAATCCAGGATGTGGGAGACGGCAGGGCAACTGACCTTCAGTGGACGAAAAGCAAGGAAAGTAACCAGGAAAGAAAGTTATAGACCACGAGGGGCTCCAGACATGTCAACCAACTGTAACTGGCACACGAGATTTGTAAAAGAAGATGCCCTGGACAGTTTGGCTCAGTGGGTAGAGTATCGGCCTGTGGACCAGAGGGCCCGGGTTTGATTCCGGTCAAGGGCATGTACCTGGGATGCAGGCTCGTCCTCAGTCAGGGCGTGTGGAGGAGGCAACCAATCAATGTGTTTTTCTCACATCAGTATGTCTCTCTGTCTTTCCCTCTCTTCCGTTCTCCCTAAAATTCAATGGAAAATACCCTCGGTGATAAAAGAAAAAAAGAATTTTAAAAGAAGATGAAATAACTCATGATGTGTGGGAAAGCTACACCCAATGTCCTGTTTGGTAGTTAAATTCTTAGCTTTTTTATTAGGTGTGAAAATAACACTGTGTTTCTGTTGAACAATTCTTACCTTTAGGTGTTCTTTATTTTCATTAAATATGTTGAGGTGACATTGGCTCTTACCTTTCAGAAGCATTTCGGTGGACACAGTTGTGATGCACCAAAGGCCCTCCCGTCCATTGCTTTAGTCTCTGACACCGAAGGACATGGCTGTGCGACTTGATGTCCAGTTCAGAAACCGGAACCTCTCAGTCCCAACACAGTCACGTCTGCTGCTTGACTCGTAGGAACTCGTTTGGTAAAGTGTGTACTTATTACTCATGAATATCAGGTAAACCTGCTTTGAGTCTCTTCATGTTTTTAGGCTACATCATGGATGGGCGATATTTAATGTTTATAGATATCAAAGAATATGATAAACACAAAAGGTGCGAAGCATTTCGAAACATAAATTCCTGTGTTGTATGAAGTGATAGATGCTCATTAGTATTCACACCTTTGAGAGAGCTGCCTGTGCGAATGCTTTGAGCCTTCTGATGAGTGCGAAGAGCATGGGGCCGAGGTTCCAAGAGGTCTCAGCTCTAACGTGTATTTGCTGATTATGGGAAAACGGCTCCTGAAAACTTTTTGAGTCCCGGTTTATGAAAGCTCATTTGGATGTTATTGTAATTCTTCAGGGAAATTATATATGTAAGCACCCAGCACAGTAAGTGGTTTTCCAAAACTTTAACAACCAAAGCCCTAGGTAGTAATACATAAAAAACAATCAAACTTTAACCTTTGTTATAATTTTAAAATTCCTAATTGACATCGCCTGTATGCAGGAATATAAGGTGAGTTGTCTTAATTATTTTTGGAAAAGAAGGAATGGCTTTACCTTGAGTCTAGACTCACACATTATGGCACGTTGTCTCAAATAACTTTTTTCTTGAACAACAAAGTATTTTTTAAAAGCTGACAAATTACCCCTAAATCATTTCAATCAATGCTAGTTTGTATTGCTTACAGAAATCATCTGGTGAAAATTTTTAAGTCAAAGGAGGCAAAAGATATTAGTAACTTAGTCATTATTTCTGGGGTTATAATCTCACAATTGCCAGTGTTCGGTGCCATTGTGAACAACTTTAAAGAGCGGTACAGCGAAGGGGTAAGTTCTGGAGAGAATGGGGACTTGCAGGTGGGGACGTGGTTCCGCCCTGGGAAGCTTCAGACACGGATCCCCAAGTTGAGCATCTCGAGGACCTCTGGCCCTGAGGAGGACGAGCTTAGTAACAAGCTTGGGTGACTTGATGCAACTTATTAATGAAACATTACTTGTGCCGAGGCGCACACAGAGTCTGAGTCTAATTGTTTCATGAGATGTGGGTTGAAGAGGCATTATTTCTAAAATAACATTTTACTTTAATCGGAGGCTTTAAATATGTATGTATAACTAAATCACGAGATATTATTAAAAAGACTGGAAAATGAACGGCAGGTTAATTGCTGTCATTACCGCAGGTAGCTGTGTGTCCAGGCGGCCTGTCGTGCGCACCACATTCCATGCCAGCCATTAAAGTGTCCTCATTCCACTTGTTCTGATGCCTCAGCCTGTGTCTGGAGGCACAACCCCGAAAGGCATGCCTTTCGGAGGACGCGCTGGCCTGTGTTCTGGGGACTGCTGCTGTGTTCTGCTTCCTGTTTTCCAGTCCCGTCGGCGAATGCTCATTGTTTCTCGAGCTTCGCAGCCACAGCACATTGGGCTGCCGTGCTCTGCCGCCTACAGTGAATTCTCAAACCCATTTCTCAGACGGCAGCTGAGAGCCCGGCCACAGCTGTGCAGGTTTGGGTGACATCTGCCTCCCCAGTTGCGTCCACTGTGCCTGGTGCAAGGAAGCTCCCCTTCGGTTTCTGTGTCAGCCCACAGGGGACCGGCACACATTTCATCCAATCTCTTCATCTTCTGCGCAAAAACACAGAAAGCAAGTCCCGAGGGGTTAAGTGACTCGTTCAAAGTCACAGCTGTCGCGGGGAGAGCTGGAGCTGCTGCCGCCCCCTCTCAGCCCACAGAGGCTCCCTGTCGCACCTCCAGGATTGATAGACAGGAGGCTGTTGGCCTCGGGTCCAGGATGGGGTTTTCCAAGGAGGCAATCCGCACATTGTCTAATGCGGTTCCAAGTAGGGAAGGGAGAGGGGAGATGAGCCTGTGGGTAGATTGAGCCCGGCATCCAGGGGCTGTTCCTCCTCCACTTCCGGTTTATTCCAGGTAAGTTTCCCAAAGTAGCACTTTCAAGGACCAGAAGCAAGGGGTTTCCGGCCAGAGTCCTGGAGCAAAGTTCAGCTTGGCGGCCACGTGAACGTGGGCACGTCAATCAGACACGCTGGGCCAACCCTCCTGTTCCTCAGCTCCAAAGTGGTGGAGAGAAGTCCTTTGCATCCAGTGTGTGGACAGAAGTCCTTTGCATCCAAAGTGGTGGAGAGAACTCCTTGGCATCCAGTGTGTGGACAGAAGTCCTTTGCGTACAAAGTGGTGGACAGAAGTCCTTTGCATCCTGCCAACGAGAACCTAGCCCAAGAAGCTGCCGGTGAGCTCCCCGTGAGCTCCTGTGAGGAGCAAGCTGTCCCGACTTCATTCTGGGCCTGCACAGCAGGCCGCCGTGATGAGTGATATCACCATGTGAACACAGTGAGCAGAACAAGGTAAATACACAGTGGAAAGGTACCAACGCAGGCCTGAGCAGCGGGGGAGGCTGTGCTGCACCCCTCTTCCAGCACCAGGACCAGACCCACAGGGGCGAGAACACACGTGCAGGCAGCAGGACACAACACGTCCTCCCGCAGTTCCTGTGCATGTGGGAGCGGCCCCTGGCAGGTGAAACCCGTGCGGAGTCCCGCGTCACCAAGCACGCACCCGTCTGGTGCAGGGAGTTGCCTCGGTGGTGACATAAGGGTGGCAGGAGGGCAGGAAGGCTGCAAAGTCAAGACGGCTGTGGCTTCACACTGGTGGTGACCTCAGAATGACAGTGACGTCATAGCAGGTCTCTGTGACATCAGCACGGCTGTATCCCAGAGCGGCTGGGCTGGGACGTCTCTGGACACTATGGCCTGGTCCTCGTGTGCACGCACCTGGGTACAGTGGCTGGAGCACAATGGGTGCAGAAGGAGCCCCTGAGTGTGCATGCGGTGGTGGCCGCCTGGAGCATGGAGTGACCCGGGCCGGGCAGGGTGGGACCTGGAGGACACACCACGCAGACAAACCCGGCTTTTCCAGTGAAGAGTTTGGGGTTTCCTCAGGTAATCTCCCCCAGTGGGGTGGCTGGGTATGGGGCAGCGCCATTTCTAATTGTTTAACGTTTCCACTGCTCTCCACATGGCTGTGCCAGTCTGCGTTGCTGCCAGCAGTGCTCAGGGGTCCTTTTCCTCCTCCTCAGCACTGTTTCTGTTGGCTTCTTGGGGATAGCCACTGGAACAGTGTGTGTGAGTGTGAGTGTGTGTGTGTGAGTGTGAGTGTGTGAGTGAGTGTGTATGTGTGAGTGTGTGTGTGTGAGTGCAAGTGTGTGTGTGTGATTGTGTGTGTGAGTGAGTGTGTGTGTGTGAATGAGTGTGATTGTGTGTGTGAGTGTGTGTGTGAGTGTGAGTGAGTGAGTGTGTGTGTGTGAGTGTGTGTGTGAGTGTGATTGTGTGTGTGAGTGATTGTGTGTGTGAATTGTGTGTGTGTGAATGAGTGTGATTGTGTGTGTGAGTGTGTGTGATTGTGTGTGTGTGTGTGTGAGTGTGTGTGTGTGTGTATGTGTATGTGTGTAGGCATCTAATACAGGCAGGTGTCACTTTTGTCTCAGTATTATGACCCCATCCCCAAGGACTGAGGAGATGGGGAGGCCATGCCCCATGTCCCCACTCTCCTGTCCCAGATCTCTGTGCCCAGGGCAGAAGATATGCAAAACCCCAAGTCAACGAGGGAGTGGTAGTTTGATATGAATTTGAATTTTATTTTAAAACTAGAGGCCTGGTGCATGAAATTCGTGTATGGGTGGGGGGGGGGGTGTCCCTCAGCCCAGCCTGCACCCTCTCCAATCTGGGACATCCCTCTCACAATCCAGGATTGCTGGCTCCCAACCGCTTGCCTGAATACCTGCCTGATTGCCCCTAACCGCTTCTGTCTGCCAGCTTGATCACCCCCTAACCACTCCCCTGACAGCCTGATCGACGCCTAACTGTTCCCCTGCCAGCCTGATTGCCCCTAACTGCCCTCCCCTGCGGGCCGGTTTGCCCCCAATGTCGTCCCCAACTGTCGTCCCCTGCAGGCCTGGTCCCCCCCCCCAACCTGTCCTCCCCTACAGGCCTGGTTTCCCTCAACTGCCCTCCCCTGCTGGCCTGATTGCCCTCAACTGCCCTCCCCTGCTGGCCTGATTGGCCTCAACTGCCCTCCCCTGCTGGCCTGATTGCCCTCAACTGCCCTCCCCTGCTGGCCATCTTGTGTCCACATGGGGGCAGCCATCTTTGACCACATGGGGGCAGCCATCTTGTGTGTTGGAGTGATGGTCAATTTGCATATTACTCTTTTATTAGATAGGATCCTGGAAATTATGAGAAAGCTGTGCTGGGTGCTCCAGGTTCACCACCCCAGAGCACACTGAAGTGCGTTTGTGATGACTAAAAAGAAAGGTTTCGCTTCACATGCCACCAAATCTAGGTTGCTAGGTAACTTGCCACACACACACACACACACACACACACACAGTTATTATGGATCTTCTGTCTCAGAATAGAAGGGAGACTCCATGGGGTCAAGGTCTTTGTCTACCTTTGCTCACTGTCATGTCCCAGTGTTTATAGAACAGCATTGGCACCTTGGAACTGCTCAATAATTTTTTTCCTTGAAAAATGAATTCTAGAAGGATGGAAGGAAACTATTTTCATCTGGACCTTATAATTCCTTAGCTCAGAGCTATTGTGGCCAGGACTCACATAGGAAATATATCCCTGTAGTGTGCGGTGAGGTGGGTGGGGAGAAGAGTGGGTGGACACTGGCAAGTTTTGGTGCAAATGCACTTACTAGCCATGTGTCTCCAATGGTCACATCCCTGCTTTGACCCTCATTTTCCGTGTCTGTTGAAGAAGGGTTCCATCCCTTCTCGGACAAGGCCGTGGTGAGGGTGACCGCGCAGTGTATTCTCGGCCCCCAGCCCTCCCGGTTCACTCCTTCGCCCACAGAGAAGACATTGTCTTGTTAGGCTTTGCTGTGGGTTTTCTGGACGGAGCCAGTGCGCCTCTGCATTCAGAGGTGACTGTGATTTGCAGCAGGAACAGTTTTCTCTGGGAGTTCTCTGGCCTCAAAGGTGATGGATGGGCACCTCTCAGGCATACTTCCTTGATCAATAAGCCATAAAGTCTCAAATTATTTTGTTAGATCCATTGATCAAACCCACCGGATTTGTCCCATCTCTTGCGATGCCCAGTTTCTCGCTGTGCTGTGTTGTTCCTTCGTTTGGCTTCAGGCCCCGGCAGCAGCGGGGAGGGCGGAGTGGGAGTGGAAGTTACTCCCACACAGAGAAGGAAGAAGGCTTATTCTGGTTGTGTTTCAGAATAAAGCAATGCGGGTTCTCTTTCTGATTTTTTAAGAGCTTCCTCAATACACCAGCTTTGGGGCACTGCTGCTTTTCTTGTACACATTCATTCATTCATCCATGCCCTCATTCATTCATCCATGCCCTCATTCATTCATCCATGCCCTCATTCATTCATCCATGCCCTCATTCATTCATCCATGCCCTCATTCAGTAAATATTAAAATGTGCCAAATACCATGGGTTGGCTGTACGTGTGTGGCTGTTTGTTTTTCCTTTAAGGGCCAGCTGGGTTCAGATTCCCAGGAAATGCAAGATTTGCGGGTACCTGATGCATGGCATTCCCTCTTTTATTGCTGGATGAGTGAATTGAATTGCTTCTGGAGTAATTTGCTCAGTAGAGCTTTTCTTCACTCGTTTAACAAATATTTACTGCTTACTTTCTAATACAAATAACAATAGCTAACTTTTAGGGTAAAAGAATAGATAGTGTCTCGAGCACATTTTCAGGTACAAAGTAAATTCTGAATAACCGGTAGATCTTACCATTATTGTCTCCTCATAGTTTTGAGTGATGGCAAGGGAATACCACTTGCTATTTATTTGGTGGGTTTATTTTAGAAAATCCTAGTGCTGAGAATCGCCGAGCCGATACAATAACTGAAATGATTCAATTAAGCATAGTCTTACGGTCGTACTTGACACCTCTGTGCCCCCAGCACACACAGGGTTATTAGCTCACCCAGAACGCCACCACCATGGAATTAGCCAGCCTCGGGGACCGAGAGAGGAAAGGTGTAATCAAGTCTCATCTTAATGAGTAAAAGACGCTCCTCCTTGGAAATAAAGTCACTGGCTCCCTCCATAAGGCGAGGGCCGCAGGTAGCTAAGCATCTTTTTTCCAATAAGACTTTTATTTACTCTTCTAAAAGTGAACCCAATATTTAGTAATTACTTTATCTGTGTTGTTCATAGAGTACTTTTCCACGGAAGATTTGCCACAAAGAACTAACATTGCACATACTTCTTAATATTTTCTGTTAAAAATGGAAAAACCTGAAATGTCTCTTATTTAGATTTTTTTCTCTTCCCCTCCTCACAACCCCTGCCCCTCATTCCTTGTGTGTTCATTTCATTTCAACTAACGAATGATTTTCAGATGCCCTCTGCCTTATAGTGCCAGGCGTTCTAATCGTCTCCTGGCGTTCAGTCTCCCTTTTACTTGACTAGGTCCCCTGCTTCTCTCCCTAGAAGGCTGCCATAATATAGTTCTCCCCATAAACTATACCACAAGTCTGTGGGGACACGGACCTGTCACCCGGTGCCAGCACAGCATCTGACGTGTGGTGGCTACTCACCAATGTCTGTGGAATGGCTGCAGGTTGGTGCTGAGTGAGTGGTTGCTGGTGTGGGTGGTGCCAAGAGCAGGAAGACAGGAGGTGACTACTGTGCCCTGGGCAAGGGGCTCCTCTGGGGAGAGAAGAGACCCCCACACGAGACTGTAACAATGTTTCACTCTAGGACATGGTGTGTTTTTAACTGTAAAATTGGAAGCAAATAAGCCGCATGGTCTTGTTTCACAGAGGAGTCTGTGTGAGCAGCATGGTGCCTGGCCTCCTGGAGGAGGTGGCATTGGTGATGAGCGGGAGTTCAGCATAACCATAGAAATCCCATGACGGGCATACACGGAGTGAAGTCCATGCATTTGAGTTTTATCCAGTTTCAAGTTCATGGAAGGTTTTAATTACCTCCAGCTGGAAATGAGGAGGTAATGTTACTGGGAGTCCATGGATATGAATAGCATTCGAGCTGTGTCAAGTACTTTCTATTCCCCAGGTCCCGTTAGGATCACCATCAACATTAATAAGAAAATTAACGGTGGCTGCAGACATACAGATTTTGAATTATGTAGAGCTTGTTTAGAAAAAGACCCTCCGTCGCCATGACTTAAGACTTTTTCACACTGGCAAATGTACACAAGGAAGCAAGACTTTCGTTACATATAAATGCTTTGTATTAAAGAGATTCAGATTGCATAACGTGCACGAAAGGCTGTGATTTTGGAAGTTTATAGAAGCAAAGAAGGGCTAACGCTGCACCCCTCTGGCAAGCAAGCAGGGGTGCAAGGACGTCTGACAACTGAGTTATTGCTGAGTCAGGAACCGAAGTCCTCTTGGTCAGTGAGGCCTGAGGTGCCTGTCATCCAAGTTTTAACTTCTTGCTGGCACCTCTCTGTGCACTTGATCAGGGGAGCAGGGATTCCCTCACCATCACACACTGCCCATGAGCCCGTGAAAGACAAGATGGAGGGAGCGCACACCTGCTTCCTGGTTAGGAAAGAGAGGATCGGTGATTGGGCGCCTGGAACTCAGCTCCTTCCCGAGGATATGATTTTCCATGTTAAAGTGACGAGCGGATTGTGACCTCGGGAGGACTCTAAGATTTCCTTCTGCTTGCCAGTGAGGCAGCGTGTCACCATCCCCGACCACCCACAGAGTCTCCTCCTCTAGGTCCTCTGGGCACACTGTGCACACTTTGTAGCCCTGATGGCCTCGCTGGCTCCCAGCACACCAACAGCTCTTCCTCCTTGCTCAAACAAATGAAGAAATAATTTGAAATGAACCCAAACAAAATGCAAGTCTGCGGGTCAATGCAGGAATGCGGAGCCTTCATGTGGCGGGTTTCCAAAGCTCTCTGGCAGAATGAATGGGTTCCTTCCTAAACCCACAGAGTTGCCATCAGCTTCTATTTTAAGGTTACTAGAGGCCTGATGCACAAAATTCATGCACGGGGGCGGGAGAGGGAGAGGGTGTCCTTCAGCCCAGCCTGCCTGCCTGATTGCCCCTAACCATTCCCTTGCCAGCTTGATTGCCCCTAACTGCCCTCCCCTGCCAGCCTGGTCACCCCCAACTGCCCTCCACTGCAGGCCTGGTCACTCCTAACTTCCCTCCTTTGCCAGCCTAGTCTCACCTAACTGCCCTCTCCTGCCGGCCCAATTGCCCTAGCTGCCCTCCCCTGACAGCCTGGTCACCCCCAATTGCTCTCCCCTGCAGACCTGGTTGCCCCCAATTGTCCTACCCTGCTGGCCTGGTTGCCCCCAACTGCCCTCCCTTGCCAGCCTGGTCCCCACCAACTGCCTTCCCCTGCAGGCCTTGTCCCTCCCAACTGTCCTCCCTTGCAGGCCTGATTGCCCACAACTTCCCTCCCCTGCCAGCCATCTTTTGGTGGCCATCTTTGACCACATGGGGGCAGCCATCTTGTGTGTTGGAGTGATAGTCAATTTGCATATTACCTCTTTATTATATAGGATTCATATTGTATTATAGTGTTTCATCTGCTTGTCTTGCCTCTCATGGCTAGGAGAGTCCATGGTAAAGGGCGGGTTTAAAGGTCTAAATTCATTTTTCTTTCCTGGCCCCAAGTTCTATATCTGGCATCCAATAACTTTTCATTGAGTTAATTAATTCAGGTAAAATGAATAAATAAATAGATAAGGTTTTACGTGACTGAAACCAATGTGTGGCTCTTGTTAGGATACCCACAATTGGCTGTAAAGACTAACATTCTGAGCATTTCAAGCTGTGGATAATCTTAGAGAACATCCAGCAAAAACAAATGCATTTTAAAAAAATATATTTTTATTGATTTCAGAGAGAAAGGGAGAGGGGGAGAGAGAGAGACTCATCAATGATGAGAGAGAATCATTGATAGGCTGCCTCCTGCATGCCCCCCACTGGGGATCGAGCCCACAGCCTGGGCATGTGCCCTGACCAGGAATAGAACTGTGACCTCCTGGTTCATAGGTCCATGCTCACACACTGAGCCATGCTGACCAGGCAAAAAATAACACATTTTTAAGCTTTATTTTTTCTTTAAGCAAAAGAATTCTGATTCTAGTAAAATATTACTTTGACTTTATAAAGTCTGAGGGGAGGGTGGGAACTGGTTTGGTGAGAGCTGGGTGTGCAGACCAGTATCCCACTCCGCGGCTGCCCCTCTGGCGGTACCACAGCCCGCCCCCAAAGCAACCTCACGTCTTTGTGAAAAGCAGTTTGCAAACAACTTTGCCCGGACCCTGTAGTTTTCCAGAGAGAGCTGAGTTCATTGTGTTCCCCACGTGAATTCTCCAAGCCAAGCTGGAGCTCAGCTCTCCTGAGAGACAGTGCTCTCAGCTCTTAACACTGACCTCATTGTCATCTCGGGGCCCCAGACCCACACTCCCCTCCAGGGAGACGAAGGAAAGACGTAGCATCTGTGAGTCTAAAGGGCAGACCCGTGACCAAACAGCTGCCCTCTGCAGGAGGCTCCCATTTTGTGGGATGCCCACAGTGGGTTGCTGGTGGTGGGGTGCCCTCTATGGGGTGTCTGCACTGTGGCTGAGAGCTTAGTGGACAGGATGCTTTGGAGTCCCAGACAGGATCTCTTAACCCAAGTGGTAAATCTCTTTGGGTGAGAGTGCTTCAACCAGCGCCTGTCTCTGTGGTCGAGGGGAACTGGTTTTGGAAAAACAACACCCAGGTGAGGGCATGTACTGGGGGGTAGGGGAGGCCAGCGGGAGGTGAATGGGGGAAAAAAGGAGGCATATCTATTACTATTTGTAATACTTCAAACAATAAAAATAAAAATAAAGTACCAAGAATACTTTCTGGAAAGAAAAAGAAGAACAACATCCACAGAGAATCCAAAATGTCAGGACCCCCTCCCTCCTGGTCTTTCCAAAGCAGCACGTGACAGTCTCCTCTCACCTGCTGGCGGTGCAGGCAGGCAGGAGGGGGGGAGGGGGGGGAGGAGGAGATGGTGGGGTTGTTGGGTGGTGGGGTGGTGGGGGTGGTGGGTGGTGGGCTGGTGGGTGGTGGGCTGGTGGGGTGGATGGGGGTGGTGGGGTGGTAGGGTGCTGGGTGGGGGTGGTGGGCTGGTGGGGTGGTGGGCTGGTGGGTGGTGGGGTGCTGGGCTGGTGGGGTGGTGGGCTGGTGGGTGGTAGGGTGGTGGGGTGGTGAGCTGGTGGGCTGGTGGGTGGTAAGGTGGTGGGATGGTGGGCTGGTGGGGTGCTGGGTGGTGGGCTAGTGGGGTGGTGGGGTAGTGGGCTGGTGGGGTGGTGGGCTGGTGGGTGATAGGGTGGTGGGCTGGTGGGTGGTAGGGTGGTGGGGTGGTGAGCTGGTGGGCTGGTGGGTGGTAAGGTGGTGGGATGGTGGGCTGGTGGGTGGTGGGGTGCTGGGCTGGTGGGGTGGTGGGCTGGTGGGGTGGTGGGCTGGTGGGGTGGTGGGGTAGTGGGCTGGTGGGGTGGTGGGCTGGTGGGTGATAGGGTGGTGGGCTGGTGGGGTGGTGGGCTGGTGGGTGGTGGGGTGCTGGGCTGGTGGGGTGGTGGGCTGGTGGGTGGTAGGGTGGTGGGGTGGTGAGCTGGTGGGCTGGTGGGTGGTAAGGTGGTGGGATGGTGGGCTGGTGGGTGGTGGGGTGCTGGGCTGGTGGGGTGGTGGGCTGGTGGGTGGTGGGGTGCTGGGCTGGTGGGGTGGTGGGCTGGTGGGTGGTAGGGTGGTGGGGTGGTGAGCTTGTGGGCTGGTGGGTGGTAAGGTGGTGGGATGGTGGGCTGGTGGGTGGTGGGCTAGTGGGGTGGTGGGGTAGTGGGCTGGTGGGGTGGTGGGATGGTGGGTGATAGGGTGGTGGGCTGGTGGGGTGGTGGGCTGGTGGGGTGGTGGGGTAGTGGGCTGGTGGGGTGGTGGGCTGGTGGGTGATAGGGTGGTGGGCTGGTGGGGTGGTGGGCTGGTGGGATGGTGGGCTGGTGGGCTGGTGGGTGGTAGGGTGGTGGGGTGGTGGGGTGGTGGGGTAGTGGGCTGGTGGGGTGGTGGGCTGGTGGGGTGGTGGGGTTGTGGGGTGGTGGGGGCTAGGGGGTGGGGTAGTGGGACGTGGTATGGTGGGGTGGTTGGCTGATGGGTGGTGGGTTGGTGGGGTGGTGGGCTGATGGGTGGTGGGCTGGTGGGTGGGTGGGGTGGTGGGGTGGTAGGGTGGTGGGGTAGTAGGAGGTGGATGGTGGGGTGGTGGGCTAATGGGTGGTGGGCTGGTGGGGTGGTAGGGTGGTGGGGTGGTGGGGGGTGGGGTGGGGTGTGGTGGGGTGGTAGGGTGGTGGGTGGGGGTGGTGGGGGCTAGGGGGTGGGGTAGTGGGAGGTGGGCTGGTGGGCTGGTGGGCTCGGGCTGCAGTGTCTGGGACAGGCTGTCAGGAGAGCTGGCCAGAGCTGGGGAAGGAGGCGGGTGGGGCCACCCTCTGCCTGCCCTGGCGCCTCAGTGGGAGCTCTGCTCTGCATCCCAGCTCTGGCGGCTGCTCTGGGGCCGATTCCATCCCAGGAGGGACTGAGATGCTGGTCCTCCGTGTCCGCAGTCGGCGCTGGAGCAGCCAGCACACCCTGCATCTGGGCGCTCGCTCCTCACATAATCTTGTGTAACGGAAGGCCGCCCCTCCATGCAGAGGCCCAGGCCCCGGCTTCTAGAGAAACCAGAGAGGAATGTCTTTGTGGCGTCAGGATTGGCAGATGTGTCTTAGACAGGAGCTGGAAGCCATGACCATATAAGAAAATAAAAAATTAGAAGTCGTCTACAGTTACACTTCTTAAGAGAAAATCCTGCACAAGTGAGCTAAATGGTACAATACGTCAGGACACAACACAATGAGCACATCAATGGGGAAGCAAGACTGGGCGGATCTTCTCACTGCGTGCGGCAAGGGACGTGATCCGTAATCGACAAAGAACGCCCGCAAAGCACAACCAGCAGAGAAAGGGGTAAAGGACAGAGAGAGACACTCCACAGGGAGGGTGCACAGTGACCAGTGAGCGCACAGGAAGCACTCAGCCGCCTTCGCCACTCAGCAAAGCAGGTCAAAACCACAGGAGGCCCAGCTGCGCTCCCTGAAGTGGCTCAGGTGGCCACATCGCGTGGAGGGCGGGGCTCGCGTGCATGCTGGTGCGCTGCCTGGGCCATCGGGTGGGTGGGGGGTAGGGGTGGGAGTGAGGGAGTGGGGGGAGGGGTTTTGCAGGAAGTGAAGCATGTGCTTACCTGTGACCGGGAACGTTCACGTCTAGACACTTAGCAGAAGGAATGAGAATGTAAACACCGAAGGCTTGTGTAAGGATGAGCATTGTGGCTTTATTCGTAATTGTCCCAAATTAGAGGCAACAGCGTCTGCTGTAGGGCACGAGGGCAGAAACTGCGGCGTGAGCATCTGCTGCTGTGCTTCTCGGAATGAGAACGACAACGCCTGGACCACAGCGTGGGCACCATCAGCATCACGGAGCTCGGAGACGCCGGATAGAAAGGAGGCACACTCAACAACACGGTTTAGGTGCAGTTCTAGAGCAGGCAAGAGTAAGCTCTGGTGGGAGAGTCTGCAGAGCGGCTCCCTCTGGGGGAAGGGGGTGAGGGTGGCTGAAGAAGGATGTAGAGGTGCTGGCGGGGCGGTGGATGGCTCTTACTTGGATGGTGCAGAGGACTGGAGTTGGCGCATTTATCAAAGCTCGTTGAGCTATAAACTTATGAACTATGCACTTGAGTTTGTGTCATTATGCCCCACCTTTAAAAAAATTAGAAGAATCTGTATTTGGTTTGCATACTTGCATATATGTGAATGTGGCTTGACCCTGCTACTCCAGCCTGTGCTCCGCCTCCGCCCTAAGCCTAACAGCACAGAGCCCGGCAGGAACGTGCGCCAAAAGCCCCAGCCCACCGCCTGGCAGCTGCGGAGCTGCAGGAGGTCCCTCAGACTCGTTCAGGCTCGGTGTTCTTACCTGTAAGGTGGAGGTGCCCGCAGTGAGAATTAAATGAGACGATGTGTGTCAAGTCTACACCAGGCCTGGAGCTGCAGTGTGTGTGCTGTAGTTGCTATGGCATGTGGCTGACTGATTAAATCTGGATAAAACTGAAACTTCAACTGCTCCATTGTCCTACAATAGCCACATGTGGCCAGTGTCTCCAAATGTGGATACAGAATATTCCCGTCATCAAAGAACATTCTATTTGGATGGTGCTGTCTTAGAGCATAGGAAGAGCTACATAAATGTTATTACGACTAAGAGGAGACAACTTCCCTTAATGATTGCACATTTTATCGGAGAAACTCAATGCCGATCTAGTTACAAAGCCATTGCTTAGATGCTACACCGTGGAGGGGCCTGCGGGGGAGGGAAGGGACCTTCTGCAGGAAGGGCAGGTGAGTGCTGCGAGAGTGGCCTGTCTGTGTCTTCAGGTGCCTGTGGCTCATCGAGATAATGCAGGAGCAGGGCGCTTCTAGAGAAACTTGGGTAAGTGGCGCACGAGGGTGTGCTGGCCACACTCTCTGCTGGGAGAGAATCCGTAAGGAGGCCACGCAGGTGGGATCGTAGCAAGCGGAGAGGAGCACTCTGAGCAGGAAAACCTGATCTCGCGGATGCAGCAGCCAGGCATGCAGCGAGGGACTGGTGAGAGGGTCAGTTTCGTAACCAACAGGCTTTGCGTCAGAAGACTCGATGCTAAGGAAAAGGCATTTATGCCTAGCCAATGCGTGATTTGCAAAAGAAATTTAGTTATTGAATACATTCCAATGTATCCAATACATTCACATGTCTCAACAATCAGAAAGTGTCAGGAGAAACACTGTGAAAAGCATGTACACATTATAGGCAACCTCTGTGTTCGCCCCCGTATGACCTTGCAACTTCGACTTTGTCACATGCAAGCACATGCAAGTGTGCGCATTATCTCCCCCTTTAGCAGAAGTGGGTTTTGTACGAGTCTGCTTTTGTACTACGTAGGGTACCTAGAAAACTATTCTCGTGTTTTCTTTTTATCTCCCCTCCGTTAGCAGTTACAGAGCCTCATCACATGGGTGTCTGGTCGTTTATTTAACCAGCTTACTCTGGAAGGGTTTTGTCTCCAATCTTTTGCCATTATGGAAAGTGCTGGAACCAATGACCTAGTCCTGAGTAACTCCTCCCGCACCAGCGTGCAGCTGTGGGTGCCGTTTTAGGAATGGGTCGCGGGCCTGTGTGTATGTGGTGCTGTTGCCACACGTCCTCTGAGGACTCCTCACTGCGTGCCCTCCCTGGCGCACGAGCGGCTGGCTCCTCACCTTCCCAGGCCACAGTGCCAGGAAGCTGGTTTGTGCGTTCTTGTCAGTCTGACAGGTGGCTCCTTGCAGCTGTAATACACACCCTCTTCTTCGGCCTACTTTTCTCTTATTCTGAATGTGTGAGCAATGGGTGCCTTTTCCTTCCTGAGAAACAGCTGCCCGTGCCCTTTGCCCACGGTTTCTGGTGAAGCGCTTCGGTCTGGATGTCTTAGAAGGGCCGCGGGTGTGCTCAGGCCTGCATTTCAGAGAGTGGTCTTCAGCCTTGCAGAGCGGGAAGCCAGGAGGCGAGAAGAGGACTCACATTCGCGGTAAAGCGGCCAGAGCCAGGCTCCGTGCCGGAACAGACATGCTTGGGATGCAGAGCAGGCGCTGGCCCTGAGCTCGCTGGAAGGTGGGACAAGCTCATTCAGGGGCTGGGGGCTGGGGTGAGGCAGGACGAGGCATCTAGAAATGGCTCAGGCTGCTGATTTGGGGACCGCATGGCCAGAGAGTGGGGTGGGCATCACCGTGTGGTGTGGTTTGCAGAGGGAGCCGAGAAGGTCCTGTAGAATGTCTATGCGGTTTTGAATCCAGAACTTTGGGAGAGGCCAGAGTAGAGCTCAAGGTGGGAGACAGCTCTATCTATGCTTTACAACCTGAGGTCCTTAGTGTAACACTGTTCCTGGGGACCTGGGGCAGGAATACGGAGTGGGAAGCCTTGTAGCTGCTGTACCCAGGGAGATTCAGCTATAATTAGCATACTCTTTGTTTGAATGCAAATGTTCTTTCTAAGGCTTCTCCTTCTTAATGAGGCCAACACTTCCCTCCTTCCCACCAGGAATCTGCTTGGCAAATCTTTTCTGCACAATTACAGGCAAAATCCTATTAGCAACCGTTCTGTGAAATACTCCGTTGCCCAGCGGACTCCGGTCCTAAGCAGCAGTGTCTGCGACTCTGCCCAGGAGGCCGCCTCGGCCCCACTGGGCCCCCACAGCCCCGACCTGTAGCGTGTCTTCCTGATGATCCTACTGTTCCGGTGAGCCTGGTGCATTTTACACATCTGAAGAATGTCAATACTTTACACAATACCTCTCTTGGCTTTGTATCATGGCCAGCACACAGCACAGGGCCCAGCACATAGTAGGTCTCAAGAAGTGGATGTTCGAGGAGAAGATATTAACAGGCCCGCTTAAGTGCCAGGTGTGACAAGTTGCTTTTCCCTCCATTTCCCCTCCCTGTTTTAGAGTTGACAATACTCAGGAACATGGAACAAACTCTCCCACCTCTCTCTCCAGTCAATCTTCCGGCCTCTGCAAAGCAGGCAGGCGCAGCCGCTCTGTGATGGAGCAGAGGCATTGCCAGACTGAGACAGACTGGCTATGGCCCTGCTGCTCACTCTGTGGTGAAGAATGAAGCAAGTGAGACCCTGCCCACCTCTCCCGAATATTTTGTCCAAACGCCTTTTCCTGAGCCAACAACCTCAGAAAGAGCCCACAGGTTGTTGTGGGCCAGGGTGGGCCGTGCTGGGGAAGCGGTGGGAAATGCATAAAGGCCGAACGGCACTGTCCCCATTTATTTTACGACCAAGAGGCTTGGTCTCCGCCTTTTGCTTCTCCTACATTCACCTTAAACGTCCAGTCCGGGGGGCCTAGCAGCCTCTTCACGTGTCTTGAGCTTTTCACCTCTGTATGTGCTTTCCGCCTTGTTTTTATCACAGTGTAACCTGCCTCTGCGGAAACAGCTCGTGAGTGTGTGGCCTTCACAGCACGACTGCACCGCGTGGACCCCAAGGTAGACGCAAGCTAGAGCCCCACCAGCTCCTCCCGCGCTCCACCTCTTCTCCCCAAAGGTAGCCACAGGCACCATCAGGACTCCCACCCCCTGGGGCTTGCCTTTGGGAGGATGTAAATGAATTGTGTGTGCAGCACGTGCACTTTGGTGTCTAGTTTCTTTTGCTAGAAATTATCCACGCGAGAGGCATCATGTGGTTGCCTTTGCTGGTGGCCCATTCATGTCATTGCCGTATGGTGTTATGTTACAGGAATATTCCACAGTCGGCCCATTTGGGTGGTTTGGGGGTTTTGGTGTTTGTGAATAATGCTTCTGTTTACATCCCGATCTGTTATTGTTCATAGTATTCCCTCTTCTTGAACACCCCGCCTCCCCAGATTGGTCCTAAAACTCGTGAATTTCTAACTCAGGTTTACCGAGTTGCTCTGGCCCTAAATGAGCTTCCCTGCAGGTGTCATTCTTTCAACAAAACTTACCTGTGCTGACTGTGCAGGCGTCCTGCGGACCCACAGTGTGCTCTCTTGCACATGCCCAGCCAAGGGTCACAGCCTTATTAGTGGGCCACTTTGAATTCCTCACTGTGTCCGGGTGTAGCTTTGAGTAGCCTCTTCCAGACGAAGAGGCCCGGGACAGATTCTGCTGCACAGAATTAATGAAGATCAACAGGCAAAGAGCGAGAAGAACAGGAAACGGTGGTGTCCGGGGACGTTAATCACTCACCAGTCTCTGCTTTGGCTTCTGAGCAATGAAGACCAGACGGGGAGCCAGCTAGAGGTGCAATGCTCGCTTTTCCATGGGCTCGGCTGGCTGGGTGAGTAGATGGCACCTCTGAGTCTTGCTCCAAAACAAATGTCTCAGCCAGTTGCAGGCAGGGAAACCGGACTGCCAGAGCCACGCAGGAGGCCAGAAAGCAGAGAGCAGCCGGCCGCACCGAAAGCAGGCGGCTCTGCGGCGTAAAGAACGAGGCCGGTGGCAGAGCCTTTTTATAGGTTTACTTTTTGGCTCATGGACTGTCGGACACTCTCCCACCTGGACGATCTGGGCACAGGTCACTTGGATCAGCAGGTGGGGAGTGAGGAAGGCCAGGGGCTCACTCAGTATTTCTTTTCCTAGAGGGTGGAGGACACGCCCCAAACTCTCCATGGAGCCTTCTGAGGCAGCAGAGAGAAGACGGAGTGAAATCAGAAGAAAGACGGAGGTGGGCGGGAGAGAGGGAGAGACAGAGAGCATTTCCCCGGAATGGAAAAAGCAGGACACTTCAGACTGTAGATGCAGAAGCAAAACGGCAGGGAGAAGACTTTTAGTGTGGATTTAGGGCCACATTCTGAAAGAGACAGGGGTTCATGTGTGGATAGATGGGAATAGGAGAGACATTGCAGGAGCTCAGAACCACACGATGATGTCTGCACCTAGAAAGCACGGGCGGAGGTCAGTGCTCCAGGGAGGCCAGCGTTGCCGAGGGCGCCTGCTCTGCTGGGATGGGGGGTCTCTGCACTCCTTTCGGCCTCCAGGGCTGGTGGGGTGCTGTGTCAGACCGGCTCAGATTTCAAGCTCAGTTGCTGTGTTGTGGTTTGTTCATTTCTTAGCGGAGAAAATGCAGCAATCATGATTCCTTGAGAGAAGAGTGGGCAGTGTCATCAGAGCTGTGCGGCTGGCGGGAAGGTCTCCTTGAGCAAAGAAACACTTTCTCTTCCTGATACACACTGAATCCTCGACCTTCCAGTGAAAACGCGATCTTCCTCAGGTTAAACTCTGCTTGTTTTTTAAATTATGGAATAGGTTGGATTACACTTTTGATTTCTTGATTTTAATGACTAGATGCCAAAAATGGATCTGGATTATAATTCTGAAATACTCAGTGCATGGAAATGCAGCGTGATGACATAGGAAGCCTGGGTGTTTTGCCTGAGCGGTCGTCGGGGGAGGGGACTCAGTAGGAACCCATTTCCTACCTCACCTCCCAGGCTTCCCAGCTGACGGAGGCCCTGCGCCTCCTCCCTGTTGTCTGGCTTCTCCTCATACCAAGTGCCGCGTGGTGGCCTTCATCTTGGTGCTGCCTTGATTTTCGCACTCCTGAAATTTCTTCATGGAAATTCAATTTTTACAGGGAGAAGAGGGGGCCCTGTACCTCCTTAATTCCCAAAGACACATCCCAGGGAAGGGGGTGACGCTGGCGAGTAGAGCCAGAGCCGCAGCCACTGAAATGACAGCGGGAGGGAGCCACGGAGGCCACCCAGCTGTGAGCAAGCTCTAGCTATGACTCGGAGCTCCGTGCAGTTCTCCAGGGCCCGACCAGTCACTAACATCTTAATACCGGAGAAAGATCTCTTGATTTTCTAGGCAAAAACACCTAAAATAACATCAAAGCATTTGTTTTAAATGAAAGAGTAATAAAATGAGATATAGTGCTGAAGGCAATTATGTATGCAAAATCCCCAAAAGGTGCTATTGGTTAAGATGTAAGATGGCCACACATTTTCTGCGTCTTTGTATGCCCAGTACTTTCTTTCTTTCTTTTTTTAAATATATTTCTTTATTGATTTCAGAGAGGAAGGGAGAAAGAGAGAGAGATAGAAACATCAATGATGAGAGAGGATCTTTGATTGGCTGCCTCCTGCACTCCCCCTACTGGGGATCAAGCCTGCAACCCAGGCATGTGCCCTTGGCCGGAATTGAATCTGGGATCCTTCAGTCCTCAGGCTAATCCTCTATCCACTGAGCCACGCCGGCTAGGGCTGCCCAGTACTTTCTTAAAACAGTGTTTGTTTGTTTATTTATTTATTTATTTTTAAGTTATTGGTTTAGAGAGAAACATTGATTTCATTTGTTGTTCCGCTTATTTCTGCATCCATTGGTCAATTCTCGTATGCGCCCTGATGGGGGATAGAACCCACAACCTTGGTGCATCGGGCGATGCTCTAACCAGCTAAGCTGCCCGGCCAGGGCCATCGTGTTGTTTTATTGGCTTCTGGCTACTGTCTATTATTTTATGTTGCCAGGTTGTAAGGTGCCTGTAATCCAGCCGTCTCCCTTGGAGGCCTTCCCTGCTGAGCAGTAGGCTTCACTCAGAGTGAATTCTGACCTAAAACTCAGCCTGGTCTTCCTGTGTCTTTTCTGAGTGTTTCAGGGGTTCGGGAGGCCTGTCTGCTCGTCCACCCCATGGAAACACCTCTTAACCTCGGGCGAGTGACGGGAACTTTCCAGCTTATAGCTGTCCCGTGTTTCACCACGTGTCCTGGGCTTTCCCCGTGCGTGAGCATCCTCCCATGCAACTGCGGACTCGTGAATTTAAGCAGATCTCAGGCTCTCTCTCTCCCCCCACCTCTCTCTAGCTTCCTCTCTGAGGTGCTCCCTTCACAATGTCTAGCTCTTTCCAGCACAATCCCAATTTCTGTCTTTTCACTTCATTAAGACCACCCCTTTAAACCTGATGCCTTGCTGTTTGTGCTGTGACCTGGAAAACGTACATCACAGGTTATATAGGAACACAGGGAAGAAACCTGATATTTACTGGGTAATGGCCCTACCAGGAACCATTCGTTATTATCAGAAGTAAGAATGCCTCAGTTTCATTTTTAACTTAAAGTCTTTATTGTTCGAAGTATTTCATATGTCTCCTTTCCCCCCATTGACCTCTCTCTGCCCGCCCCCACCCCCCAGCACATGCCCTCACCCCCCTACTGACTATGTCCATTGGTTATGCTTATATGCATGCATACAAGTCCTTTGTTTGATCTTTTACCGCCCCCACCCACCCTTCCCTCTGAGGTTTGACGATCAGTTCAGTGCTTCTATATATTTGTATCTATTCGTTCATCAGTTTATGTTGTTCATTAAATTCCACAAATGAGTGAGATCATGTGATATTTATCTTTCTCTGCCTGACTTATTTCACTTAGCACAATGCTCTCCAGTTCCATCCATGCTGTTGCAAATGGTAGGAGTTCCTTCTTTTTTTTACCGCAGCGTAGTATTCCATTGTGTAGATATACCAAGTTTTTTAATCCACTCATCTGCTGATGGGTACTTGGGCTGTTTCCAAATCTTAGTTATGGTAAATTGTGCTGCTATGAACATAGGGGTGCATATATCCTTTCTGATGGGTGTTTCTAGTTTCTTGGGATTGCAGGGTCAAATGGGAGTTCCATTTTTAGTTTTCTGAGGAAACTGCATACTGTTCTCCACAGTGGCTGCACCAGTCTGCATTCCCACCAGCAGTGCACGAGGGTTCCTTTTCTCCGCATCCTTGCCAGCACTTGTTTGTTGATTTGTTGATGATAGCCGAAGAATGCCTCAATTTTAAGTATGAGGAACTGAGATGGGGATAACTTAACAGGAAAGCAAATCCCTGCATTCACTCAACCAGCACTATTACTGAGCATGTGCTGTGTGGCTGGCGTTGGAGGCAGTGCTTGTATGCTGAGGAACCCAACAGGTGCATGTGTTGTGAGGGCTGGTGTGGTGGGGGTCTGATGATCACTAACCAAGAACCAGGAGACATGTCTGTGCAGGTCGTGGTAAGAGCCCTAAAGGAGTGAAGATGCCGGACAGTCACCCTGCTGGTGGCCTGGAGAGAAGGGTGGGCACCTAGGTGGGTGGGAAGGTGCAAAGTTGCATTTGCCATTTAAACAGAGACGGGTGGAGACTGATGAGAAGTTGACGTCGGAGAGGTGGAGACTAGCACTCCGTGTGTCCGCAGGATAGATTGTTCTGATGGTAAAATATACGCCTTGCAGAAGAGATGGCGTCGTGGGCTGTCCTCCTGTTTAAAGTTGTGTAACGCCCTCCCTATGTGCATGTCCCCCACGTGAGCCTGGCCGCCTCTCCCATGCTGCCCTGGGACAGGGAGACTTCCTGGCTGCATGGGGGCACTTGGCCATGTGCCTGCTTTGGTCCATGAAATGCGAACAAAGGTGACATTGGTCATTGCTGAGCTCCGGATTAACAACCGTCAGGTGGCTCTGCCACCACTGCCTCTCCCCCCAGTCTTTGTTGTGGGTGTGTTGTCATGTCGTCATTGTTGTTGTGGTATTGTCATTGTCACGTTCTTGTTATTGTCACTGTGTGGCTGTTGTGTGTGTGTAGCAGCTGTGTTATTGTCACTGTGTGGCTGTTGTTGTATGGTAGCAGCTGTGTTATTGTCACTGTGTGGCTGTTGTTGTGTGCGTAGCAGCTGTGTTATTGTCACTGTGTGGCTGTTGTCGTGTGCGTAGCAGCTGTGTTATTGTCACTGTGTGGCTGTTGTTGTGTGCGTAGCAGCTGTGTTATTGTCACTGTGTGGCTGTTGTTGTATGGTAGCAGCTGTGTTATTGTCACTGTGTGGCTGTTGTTGTGTGCGTAGCAGCTGTGTTATTGTCACTGTGTGGCTGTTGTCGTGTGCGTAGCAGCTGTGTTATTGTCACTGTGTGGCTGTTGTCGTGTGTGTAGCAGCTGTGTTATTGTCACTGTGTGGCTGTTGTCGTGTGTGTAGCAGCTGTGTTATTGTCACTGTGTGGCTGTTGTTGTGTGCGTAGCAGCTGTGTTATTGTCACTGTGTGGCTGTTGTCGTGTGTGTAGCAGCTGTGTTATTGTCACTGTGTGGCTGTTGTTGTGTGCGTAGCAGCTGTGTTATTGTCACTGTGTGGCTGTTGTCGTGTGTGTAGCAGCTGTGTTATTGTCACTGTGTGTTGTTGTTAGTGTAGCAGCTGTTATTGTCACTGTGTGGCTGTTGTGTGTGTGTAGCAGCTGTGTTATTGTCACTGTGTGACTGTTGTGTGTGTGTAGCAGCTGTGTTATTGTCACTGTGTGACTGTTGTGTGTGTGTAGCAGCTGTGTTATTGTCATTGTGTGGCTGTTGTGTGTGTGTAGCAGCTGTGTTATTGTCACTGTGTGGCTGTTGCCGTGTGCGTAGCAGCTGTGTTATTGTCACAGTGTGTTGTTGTTAGTGTAGTAGCTGTGTTATTGTCACTGTGTGGCTGTTGTGTGTGTGTAGCAGCTGTGTTATTGTCACTGTGTGGCTGTTGCCGTGTGCGTAGCAGCTGTGTTATTGTCACTGTGTGTTGTTGTTAGTGTAGTAGCTGTGTTATTGTCACTGTGTGACTGTTGTGTGTGTGTAGCAGCTGTGGTATTATCACTATGTGACTGTTGTCGTGTGCGTACCAGCTGTGTTATTGTCACTGTGTGGCTGTTGTCGTGTGTGTAGCAGCTGTGTTATTGTCACTGTGTGTTGTGCGTGCGTAGTGGCTGTGTTACTGTCACTGTGTGGCCGTTGTGTGTGTGTAGCAGCTGTGGTATTATCACTGTGTGACTGTTGTCGTGTGCGTACCAGCTGTGTTATTGTCACTGTGTGGCTGTTGTCGTGTGTGTAGCAGCTGTGTTATTGTCACTGTGTGGCTGTTGTCGTGTGCGTAGCAGCTGTGTTATTGTCACTGTGTGGCTGTTGTTGTGTGCGTAGCAGCTGTGTTATTGTCACTGTGTGGCTGTTGTGTGCGTAGCAGCTGTGTTATTGTCACTGTGTGGCTGTTGTTGTGTGCGTAGCAGCTGTGTTATTGTCACTGTGTGGCTGTTGTCGTGTGTGTAGCAGCTGTGTTATTGTCACTGTGTGTTGTTGTTAGTGTAGCAGCTGTTATTGTCACTGTGTGGCTGTTGTGTGTGTGTAGCAGCTGTGTTATTGTCACTGTGTGACTGTTGTGTGTGTGTAGCAGCTGTGTTATTGTCACTGTGTGACTTTTGTGTGTGTGTAGCAGCTGTGTTATTGTCATTGTGTGGCTGTTGTGTGTGTGTAGCAGCTGTGTTATTGTCACTGTGTGGCTGTTGCCGTGTGCGTAGCAGCTGTGTTATTGTCACTGTGTGTTGTTGTTAGTGTAGTAGCTGTGTTATTGTCACTGTGTGACTTTTGTGTGTGTGTAGCAGCTGTGTTATTGTCACTGTGTGACTTTTGTGTGTGTGTAGCAGTTGTGTTATTGTCACTGTGTGACTGTTGTGTGTGTGTAGCAGCTGTGTTATTGTCACTGTGTGACTTTTGTGTGTGTGTAGCAGCTGTGTTATTGTCACTGTGTGGCTGTTGTCATGTGCGTAGCAGCTGTGTTATTGTCACTGTGTGGCTGTTGTCGTGTGTGTAGCAGCTGTGTTATTGTCACTGTGTGGCTGTTGTCGTGTGCGTAGCAGCTGTGTTATTGTCACTGTGTGGCTGTTGTTGTGTGCGTAGCAGCTGTGTTATTGTCACTGTGTGGCTGTTGTCGTGTGTGTAGCAGCTGTGTTATTGTCACTGTGTGGCTGTTGTTGTGTGCGTAGCAGCTGTGTTATTGTCACTGTGTGGCTGTTGTCGTGTGCGTAGCAGCTGTGTTATTGTCACTGTGTGGCTGTTGTGTGTGTGTAGCAGCTGTGTTATTGTCACTGTGTGACTGTTGTGTGTGTGTAGCAGCTGTGTTATTGTCACTGTGTGGCTGTTGTCGTGTGTGTAGCAGCTGTGTTATTGTCACTGTGTGGCTGTTGTCGTGTGCGTAGCAGCTGTGTTATTGTCACTGTGTGACTGTTGTGTGTGTGTAGCAGCTGTGTTATTGTCACTATGTGACTGTTGTGTGTGTGTAGCAGCTGTGTTATTGTCATTGTGTGGCTGTTGTGTGTGTGTAGCAGCTGTGTTATTGTCACTGTGTGGCTGTTGCCGTGTGCGTAGCAGCTGTGTTATTGTCACTGTGTGACTGTTGTGTGTGTGTAGCAGCTGTGTTATTGTCATTGTGTGGCTGTTGTGTGTGTGTAGTAGCTGTGTTATTGTCACTGTGTGACTGTTGTGTGTGTGTAGCAACTGTGTTATTGTCACTGTGTGGCCGTTGTGTGTGTGTAGCAGCTGTGGTATTATCACTGTGTGGCTGTTGTCGTGTGCGTACCAGCTGTGTTATTGTCACTGTGTGGCTGTTGTCGTGTGTGTAGCAGCTGTGTTATTGTCACTGTGTGTTGTGTGTGCGTAGTGGCTGTGTTACTGTCACTGTGTGGCCGTTGTGTGTGTGTAGCATCTGTGGTATTATCACTGTGTGACTGTTGTCGTGTGCGTACCAGCTGTGTTATTGTCACTGTGTGGCTGTTGTCGTGTGTGTAGCAGCTGTGTTATTGTCACTGTGTGACTTTTGTGTGTGTGTAGCAGCTGTGTTATTGTCATTGTGTGGCTGTTGTGTGTGTGTAGCAGCTGTGTTATTGTCACTGTGTGTTGTTGTTAGTGTAGTAGCTGTGTTATTGTCACTGTGTGACTGTTGTGTGTGTGTAGCAGCTGTGTTATTGTCACTGTGTGGCTGTTGTCGTGTGTGTAGCAGCTGTGTTATTGTCACTGTGTGTTGTGTGTGCGTAGTGGCTGTGTTACTGTCACTGTGTGGCCGTTGTGTGTGTGTAGCAGCTGTGGTATTATCACTGTGTGACTGTTGTCGTGTGCGTACCAGCTGTGTTATTGTCACTGTGTGGCTGTTGTCGTGTGTGTAGCAGCTGTGTTATTGTCACTGTGTGGCTGTTGTCATGTGCGTAGCAGCTGTGTTATTGTCACTGTGTGGCTGTTGTCGTGTGTGTAGCAGCTGTGTTATTGTCACTGTGTGGCTGTTGTCGTGTGTGTAGCAGCTGTGTTATTGTCACTGTGTGGCTGTTGTCGTGTGCGTAGCAGCTGTGTTATCGTCACTGTGTGGCTGCTGTCGTGTGTGTAGCAGCTGTGTTATTGTCACTGTGTGGCTGTTGTCGTGTGTGTAGCAGCTGTGTTATTGTCACTGTGTGGCTGTTGTCATGTGCGTAGCAGCTGTGTTATTGTCACTGTGTGGCTGTTGTCGTGTGCGTAGCAGCTGTGTTATTGTCACTGTGTGGCTGTTGTTGTGTGCGTAGCAGCTGTGTTACTGTCACTATGTGGCTGTTGTCGTGTGTGTAGCAGCTGTGTTATTGTCACTGTGTGGCTGTTGTTGTGTGCGTACCAGCTGTGTTATTGTCACTGTGTGGCTGTTGTCGTGTGTGTAGCAGCTGTGTTATTGTCACTGTGTGGCTGTTGTCGTGTGTGTAGCAGCTGTGTTACTGTCACTGTGTGTTGTTGTGTGTGCGTAGCAGCTGTGTTATTGTCACTGTGTGTTGTTGTTAGTAGTAGTTGTCTTATTGTCATTGTGTTGTGGTCATTGTTGCTGTGTTGTCACCATGGTGTTGCTGTGGTTGCCATCCTGTGTGTCAGTGTTGTTTTGTCATATCCCAGCCTGTCCCCATGGGGGCTTCTCCTTGGGTCCAGACTCCAGACCCGTGGGCAGAGATGTGGCCCCGAATTCCACAGGAGTAGCCCTCTCCTGTCAGAGGGGTTGTGTGTTTCTGCCGCTGAAGCAGAGCTGACTGATGTGGACTGAATGCCTGTGTGGATGGCAGGATAGGAAGGTGTGTGCAGATGGAACGCTCAGGTACCTGAATGCCGAGGCTTGAGAGGCCAGGCCGTCCCTGGGGACATTGCGTGCCCCACACAGTCTAGAGGGGGCAGCGGGGATTCTGTGAGCGAGGACCTCAGGACTTAGGTGAATGAGGGCACGTGACAGGGTACTGGCAGCAATACAAGTGACGTGGACGATTTCTTAGAGGAGGCCCTTCCATGGGGACAAGTGTGGATCAGTCTTAAGGAGAAGCAAGGCCACGCCTGCCTCGAGCTGTGCTGGTGGGGATGGCTCAGCTGCATGGGAATAGATGGGGGCAGCTTGCACTGGAATAGACTGGGGGAAGATTGCGCTGGAATAGACTGGGGGCAACTTGCACTGGAATACACTGGGGGCAGCTCACACTGGAATACACTGGGGACAGCTCTCACTGAAATACACTGGTGGCAGCTCACACTGGAATAGACTGGTGGCAGCTCGTACTGGAATAGACTGGCAGCAGCTTGCACTGGAATAGATGGGGGGCAGCTTGCACTGGAATAGATGGGGGGGCAGCTTGCACTGGAATAAGGGGGGGCTTTGGCACATGGTGGGTCTTTTTTTACTAAATGCCATTCCCGAAGAGCATGTGCAATGGTGCTGGGCCATGTGGGGGTGGGTGAGTTACAGGTGACAGTCCCAGGCTGTGGGGCAGTTCAGGAGAGCAGGGTGGTGCATCCTTGGGTCAGCCCGCACACCCGGGGCGTGGAGTTTGGACTTGTGGTCATGGGGAACGGCCCTGGACAGGGTCACAGTGGGAGACTGGCTCCTGCT
Source organism: Corynorhinus townsendii (assembly GCA_026230045.1). Taxonomy (NCBI): domain Eukaryota; kingdom Metazoa; phylum Chordata; class Mammalia; order Chiroptera; family Vespertilionidae; genus Corynorhinus; species Corynorhinus townsendii. Next base: position 42,214,860 of record JAPDVU010000013.1, read on the forward strand.
GTGGTCCCAAAGGGGCCCCTGGCACCAGCGTTGGGTGAGGGTGGAGGCTTCTGGTCCACTCGGAAGGAGGCTCACTTGTAAGTAAGAAGCAGATGGCTGGTGCTCACGAAGCCCCTTGGCCGGCTCACTCCGCCACCTCACTCACAGCCTCCGCCTCCTCACTCTGCTCCTCTGGCTCCCAAACATCTCCTCCTTGCATGTGGCTCCTTCGTGTGGCGAGGACTCCCCAGCCCCGGACTCAGGAGGAAACGTGGTCCAGAGCCCTCAGGACCTGCCTCCCTCACCCCCCGCCCCCGTTACTCTCTCGGGATAAAGGTAGAATTTCTGGACGCCAAAGGAGGGTGAGCTGCACATTCCTGGGCACTCACAATATTGATCAAATGATCATTCTGTGTCGTCACACGTGTGGCACCTCGCACCTTCTCTTCCATCGCGAGGAGAGTGCGGCTGAAGTTGGGAATACGAAAAGGACCCACATTAATAACTGAACCAAACGGGGTATCGCCCACGCACGAGCAATTGCTGGCTTAGTGCATGGCTCGCTCTCCCAACAGTGTCCAAAGACGAAGTAGCAGCCATCAAGGCTGCCAGGATGATAGTCCTATTCATGTAGCATCTCCTACGATGACCTCCAGTAAGAGCATGACACTGGGAACACTTTGTAGGAATCAGTGTCGACTTGAGAGCTCAGAAGGAGTTCTGCCTTGACCATTTCACCCCTGTGCACCCCATCCCACGCACCCTGCCCCGTGCACCTCACCTTTGCTCATCATCTGGCTGAGGCCAGGCCACTTTTGTGTGGGCCAAATTCTGACTTTCTTTTTTGTTGTTGAGAGAGAAGAGACCCTTTATTTTATTTAAAAGTCGACAATGGCAGGGCGTTACCGCCTCTCATGACTGCTTTAAAGTCCTATCACAGGGACGAGGGGTGGCCTGTGACACCTGACACCAGGAACAGCTCCAGCTGACACCAGCGAGCAGCCTGGCAGGGCTTGTGAAGAATGTGATGCCTGCACTGGACTCTCACCTCGGAAGTAACCGAATAATTGACACATTTTGGAGGATGCAAAGGTCGGTTGCCATTGCCGATGGTGACTTAGGACATCAGTGCCTCAGAAGGACAAAAACAATGAGAACCAATGATCTCAGCTTCAGATTTTTTGTTTTGTTTTTTTTTTTTTCATTTCATTTTTAAATGTGATGTTTTCCATCACCCTTTATCCCCTCTAAGCCCCCTCCCCACTCCATCCCCCATGTGCCATCACAACACTTGTCCATGTCCACAGCTGTGTGAGTCCCTCCTCCCACCACGTCCACGGCTGTGAGTCCCTCCTCCCACCACGTCCACGGCTGTGAGTCCCTCCTCCCACCACGTCCACGGCTGTGTGAGTCCCTCAGGTTTCCTCCCAACTCTCTCTGGGTGAGTGGGTCCCACCTCCCTGTCACCATCCCCAGACCACTTGATTAATACTTATTCATATTTCATGATCCAGCTCAGATATTGCTGTGTTTATTCAACATTTGTCGACTGCTAGCTACATGCCAGGAACTTGCTGAGGAAGACATTTTAGGGGAGACAGCTTCTGGCCACTGAAAGCCAGGGCCTAGGGAAGACAGACGTTAAAGCCACAGCAAGGTGATCCCCAGGAAAGCAAAGGAGGAGAGCCCCTGCTGAGGCGCCCGTGGTCAGAACGGGAAGCTTAAACCATGATCCCGGCAGCCGCCCCAAGTCAGATCTCCAAGGTGACTGGCTCCGTGTAGCAGCCACGCAGCTCCTGGTTCCTGCAGTGAGCCCAGCGCTGTGGGCTCTGGGACTATGCATCCAGCCAGAGTCAGCCCATTGGCTGGGTTCACTGCGCCGTGGGTGCCGGCAGACCTGGGGCGTGGCTCTAATGCTGGCAGGTCGAGTTTCTCTGCAGGTCTGTCTCCCTGCCTGCTGACCTCTTCGGGGTCTTAGCAATTTTATTGATGCCAGAGGGGCCCCCGTCATGCTGGGGTGGCATCCCTGCCCACAGGAAGGCCCATGACCTCCTCACTGCTCCCGAGCCCTGTCATCCATCGTGCTCCAGGCATCACCGCAGGTCCCGGCAGACCTGCCGGCCCTCCCTCCATGACGCTCCAGCAGGCTGGTTGTCAGCGGGAATCTCCACCTTCACACCCCTCTCTCCTTCGCCTTCCAGGCTGGGTGTCTGTGGAGTCGGCCCTCCACACCAGGCCCAACCCCCTGTCTGGTCACAGGGTAGGAGGTGTGTCCCTTAGCCCTGTGACCCGTGCCTTCCCGCATATCGGGCAGTGAGGCCCCTCGCCTTGGGCTGGCTTCTGCGACATCCCCACCCCCACTGTGTGGTAGGGAATTTCTCGAAAATCTCATCTGTCTCCTGGTAGACACTCACCCGAAGGCGTGCCCCTCACTCACGTCTCTCACGCCCTGAAGGATGGACGGCAAACAGGCAGACACTGCGAAGTTTCTCAGTGAAGGAAAGGCCATTTGCACCTCCTGGCTGCTCATTTCAGCACCGTTCTCTCCCCCGAGAGTGCTTTCAGGCCTTCAGACCAAGGCAAGTGTCTGACCCCCGGCTCCGGCTCCTCCTCTCACCATGCCGCCGGCTCCCGCCTCTGAGTGAAGGTCTCCTCGGAGCTGCCATGCAGGGCCTGGAGCCGTCCAGCGCATCTCACAGAGCAGCCACATCGGAAGGCACCTGTTCCCCACAGAAACTGCCACCAGCCCTATCCCCTCTCTGCGGCCACCATGCCGGGAGGGAGAAGGGCTGCTGGAAGCGAGTTCTCCCTCAGGCCTCGTTCCCGTCGGCCATCCATGGTCACCAGCTCAGCCACCAGGATACATGGGTGCCGAGACCCGCATCCTGTGCGGGAACAAGGGCTGGCCGCTCCCAGATGCACACACACAACAGCTACTTAGACGGCAAGACTTCCTCCCCCCGCGTGTCCTCGCAGTGAGGTTAGAGCCAGCAGAGGGGGACCTGCCTGCGCATCATGTGACATTAGGGCCAGGACGGTAAGAGGAGGACACAGCCATCCCCAACGCCTCGTCTAGTGCCGGGAGGCTCGGGAGCACGCTCCGGGACCAGGCTCCGGGGCTAAACACCCCATTCCTGAGGCTGAAGTCACTGCTGGCCTTGGCCACGGTGTCTGCAGACCCGAGGGCAATTGCAGTGAAGAATGACCAGCTCTGCATGTGGTCAGTGGCTCCCTCAGAAGGGGGGGGCGGTGTTTGTCCTGACCAACTTGGTTGGTGTCCTGCCAGGTGATGACAGTTTTACCACGGCAAAGGAGTGGTTTGTGAGTGGTGGAGTCACCCATTCCCAGCCAAACCGGTGACCGTGCCTTCCACCTGGGGTTTCGATGACCGGGAGCTGTGGCCGGGTGTCTGGCCAGCGGCCTCGGGGGCGTCTCCCCAGAGGCAGGAGCAGGTCCTCCCTCAGTGCGGCCATGCAGACCTCTGCGTGCTCTGTCCTCCATGTTGCGTGCTCCTCGCTGTGCTCAGGACAGACTGCCTCTGCTCTCCTCTGCGTGCTCCCTCTGATGTAACTGGGGACAACCCCACTCATGTCTTTCTGCCATGTCAACCTTTCTTTGTCCACAGCTGGCATGCCCTGGCACAGCGGGGCCTGAGACGCTAGTGCGACAATGATCCACAGGGGCAGGGACATGTCTGGTTAGATCTGCCTGACAGTGGCCTGCCTCCCGTCCTCACCCTGCCATCTATCTCCAGGCCACTCAGCCAATGCCCGCTCCCTCTTCCATAGGAACCTGGCACCTGTGCAGGGGGCTCCCAGCCCCCACGCAGCTCCTGGGGCCTCCCAGCCCTGTGTGTGGATTCATCTCTGCATCCGGGGTCGTGGCTTCCCTGGAGCAAAGCCTGCATCCCTGCTCCTGGATCCCAGGGAGCCTCTCTCCTTGGCACCTGCACATGTGCTCTCTATTGGAAACTCACATCAGAGCTGCCAGCAGCTGAGGTTTCCAGTGATGATTAACCTGGACGTGCTGTGGAGGCTCCTGGCTGCTGGGGCAGGGGCGAGGGGGGAATAGGTGCCTCAAAAATTAGCGAGTTGTTGGCAACCCAGTTGGGGAACATGGGTGTCGGTAGGCAACCCAGTGTTGACCGTATGTTCCTTGTGTTCAGTTAGGGAGACGGACATTACACAAGTATGTGAGCCTCAGGAAAGGCGGTGATTGGATTGTGGTGAGTATGGCCCTGGCCGTGGCAGAGAAGTTTGCAGGTTCACTTCCTGGTCGGGGCACAGACCTAGGTTGTAGGTTTGATCTCGGTTGGGGTGCACACAGAAGGCAACGATTGATGTTTCTCTCTCACATCAATGTCTCCTCTCTCTCTCTCTCTCTCTCTCTGTCTCTCTCCTCCCTCCCTCCCTCTCTAAAGGTCAATGAGATCACATCATCAGGTGAATATTAGAAAAATAGAGTGTGCTGAGTACTGAAAGGGAAACCCAGCGGGCCCGGTGGTGGAAGGAATTCCCACGCAGACAGGAGGGCAGGGCTGCGGAGGCAGTGTGTCCCAGGAGAGCTGTGGCGAGAACGAGCCAGTGTGCCCACATCTGGAGGAAGCGTGTTCTTGTCAAGGAACAGAGACAAGTCCCTGGGAGGGAATCAGCCTCTGTTTCCCGGGACGGCATGGCCTGTGCCCGGGCCCTGGGGGCTGGGGGAGGGGCAGGATCAGGCCTGCAGGTGTGGTTGCTTGGACCGGCAGGTCTGAGCGCTGACCTTTCTCTCCTGGGAATTTGGGAAAGAAACAACGGAAGGTGTCTCGGTTCCAATAGTCTCCGGAGAGGGAGGGACATTAGCTGCGGAGCTGGGTGGGGCGGGCGGAGGGGCTGCCTGGCTCATGGGAGGAGCAGCCAGGGCGGCCTCTGCAGAGAAAACAGAGACTGGGGTGCGGGGAGCAGCCCGGGCAAGGCGGACACACAGGAAAGTCCTGACTGCTTTTAGCTTCTCGGTTCCAGCACCTTCCACGCATCCTGCTCTCACCCTCCTGCACACTGGGTGAATGCGCTGAACTCGTTTAGTCAATCCACCTTCCTCGCTTAAACTCACCTGGATTGGATTTTATTACTAACACCCTGTGCGTCGATGCACATGTGATTGCCCTGTGTCTGAGGTTCTTCGAGGCAGGGGCTAAAATCACGCCGTCTCCCGCAGCCAGTCCCAGTGAGAACCACTGTCCAGACAGGGTCTCTGCTTTCATTTCGAGGAGCAGCTCAGAGGCTCTAAGGCTAAAAATTAGACTAAAAAAGGGAAAGAAAACCCTCATGACCACACCCAATGTCTTTCACGTAAATGCTTTGCATGCACCACCATGTGTCCATTCTGTTCTCATGCTCACTGCGCCCATAGTTTTGAGACTTTGTCATGCCTTTTTTCATAGTATTTCTCTCCCATCGCGACAGCTTATTAATAATCATCAGGGATTTGAGGATGTGAAAGATTAACCATTTCCACTGCCATGCGCAGACTAAACATTTCTTAAAAGAACCACGGACTTCCTTTCTTGTTATTCTTTTCATCACTTTAATGGAGAGCTGGTCCTTGTCCTACTTGGAAAGCACAGCTTTTCTCCCGGTAAGGATAGCTCCGTGTACGTGCCTGAGCTTGCGGGTAGACAGATGAGGACTCAGCGAGCGAGTCCACTCACGCCCGTGAGAGGAGTGAGGCACTAGTCAGGCCCATCAACCTAGTTCTGAAACTGTGACCCGCCCCCCCTGCCCCCCCCCCCCGGGGATTTAAGCATTTCACTGGCAGCCGCTCTCTCCCTGGAAGGCCATGATCACCTACATCTGAATGCGAGGCTGAGCAGACGGATAGAAAGGTGGACGCTCCACACAGCTGCTCAGCTCGGAAGGCAGGTCCGCAATCCCAGGCGGGAAGTGGGCCTGCCCAGCCCATCAGTCTGGCCTGCACGAGACTACCGAGACCCGTGGGTTCCAAGTCCCCCGCGGAGCACGGAGCAAAGCTCCAGCTCAGCGATGAGTGCGCCGGCAGCGAGGGGACAGTAGTTCATGAATGGGGTTGAGCTTTGGTCTTTTGCTGCCATCTCGCTCGCACTGCTCCGGTTTTTACCGGTTTCTGCTCCCTTTGCTCTTCCCCGTGTCCCTGACCAAGCTCGGCTCTCTTCCAGACGCGGCTGCACCCTGAGCACTGTGCGGTCAGTCCTGTGGTCCGGCCACGACCAGGTGCCCTCCGATCTTGCTGGAAGGTGCCGGGCCGACAGGACTGGACTCAGGGATGCTTTGTCCTGTGATTTTGGCTCACTGACCACTGTCCCTGGGGAGCCAGTCTGCATTAATCAGGCTCAGCTTGGAGTGTGGTTCCCCTGGAAACTGCGATGGCCCCGCATCCTGGAAGTGAGCTGGCTGGCAGGGCGCAGCCTGGTGCCCGTGCTCTGTGCGAGGCTGTGGGCTGCCCTCCTGTGGGCCTGTGCAGCACCACTTCTACCAAAACAGGTAGGGGCGGTGAGCACGTGAGGAGCCACGCACTGGGCGGCAGGTGCTCCGGGCACCACCCCTCCTGCAGCCTGGGCCGCAGTTCATGGCGAAACCTGCGGGGCCTTCCAGATTCTCCAGGAGGGAAAGTCGGGGGTTTCCCACGAACCTGGGCGGGGCAGCACTGCCAGCCACCACGTGACCGCTGCGGCGCTCGCTTCTGCTTCCTACTGCCCTTGTGGCTGCGATGTCCCATGAGGGCACCCACAGTGGTGGCCGGCGCCGACCCCCTCCCCGCCGTCCTGTATCCCAGACGCGAGTTGCCCGTGTTCCCGAGCCTGGGCGGGAGCCCAGCCGGGTTCTGCATCACTGAGAACCGTGCCCTTGAATGTGCCCGTTGCGTTCCGGAGAATCCCTTCTCTCTGTTTTGGAACAAATCACACGAGCAGTTGACACACTAGGCCTCTGACGCCTCGTGAAATGGTGACGTTTATGGAGGAGGCCGCACCTTCTGCCTCTTCCTGCAGAGCTCGGCGTGACGTCCCGGGCCCCGGGCTGAGGAACACATGAGGGCACAGGCGTCTTTGGGCACAAGACCCCCTCCCGGGGACATCTGGGCATCATCACGGGCCCAGGCCCTGCGCCTTCCTCTCGCCCGTGGGGCGGTCTTTCCCGGTGGATTTTGGGGGAGCTAATGCGCAGAACTCCCAAGATCCCCAATCCTGTTGGCTCCTCAGCGTGTCCAGCCGCTGGGGAACACGGGTTAGACTCCTGTCTGCCTCCTACCCTGAGGTTGTGACTCTTTACGTGCCACGTGTTAGTGGATCCTCTGTCCTCAGCTCTCCTTTTATCCAATGGGGTGAGGACGGCGTGTCCCTCTTCGTGAGGGACATGAAGAGCTGTGAGAGCATGCCTAATGCTTGGCTGGCTCCTGGGCCACCAGGCTGCCTCCTGGGGCTCCTCGACCTCGGCGCTGTGTCAGGTGACCGCGCTTCTACTGGACTGGACACAGCAGCATTCAGTGCATTCAGTGTCCCATCCCCTGCGTCTGGAGTTTGTCTTCATTTGTGTTATTTTCATAAGAAAGCCGACTCCAGACCCCAGCGTCCGGCCTGAGCTGCTGCAGACGGGACTTCGTTTTGGTTACACATCTTTAAAGAAGCAGGTTAAAGGGGGAAGTCAGAGTCGCTGTGATGGGAGCTGATGTTCCTAGCGTTAAGTGTAAATCCTACCACGCGGCATGTTGGCCCAAACAGCACGCATCACCCGTCATGGCAACGGTTGTCGGGGCAGAGATGTAGCAGGATGTGTTAACCACAGTGTGGGGAGAGTGCAGAGGTGGGTGCGGTTTGGAACCACTGCCCCGTACACCCAAGGACCACGCCACCACCCAGGTTTCCCAGACAGCAGTCATCCCGAAACCTGACTGGTGTATCTGCACACGGGGTAGTGTCCATGACCACCGTTCGGTGAAAAACACACCGATGGGCCGGTCACACACTGACCTGAAGGCACCCATTGATTCCCTAAGACTTGCACTCATGTGAGCTGGACGAGGAAGGCCTGTTTTGGACTCTGTTCCCCAATTACAAGGTCTGTTTCCACATTTGCTGGGGAAGAGACACTGTCGCAGATGTCAAGCAGCCTCCCTGTTCAGCCACTCTGTTCTCCAGAGCCTTCTGGGGGTGCCTGGTCCTGGCACCCATGGCATTGCTTGCTGCTTGGCCTGGGATTAGCTTTGCAAAGGGCGGTGTTTAACTCTGCCCCAGTGCGGTCTGCTCTGGCGGGGCCTAAAGCCATGTTTGGGGACCACAGGCCATGCCTGACTGCCTCCTTCATGGACCAAGAGTCTCAGAGAGGCATGAACATGAGCCCACAGAGACCCCAAGAAACAGCAGGTCTGGCCTGTCCCCTGGAGAAGCCAACACAGTGTGGCTTCCTTCCTAGGGACACGAGGCCTAAAGCCCCAAAGTGTCCATTCGGCTGCCGAGTGCTCTCCTACTGGTTTGAGAAAGTGTGTGGATCCAATTTCCTGTGTGTTGGCTTTGCTACTTCAGATCCCAGGCTCCCCAAACACCCCTCATTCTGCTGTTCTAAAGTCTGCAGGGGGTTCTCACTCTGCCAGCCTCCCACGCCGCGGGGATGCCCACAGGACGGCAAAAAGCAATCAGGAATCCAGCGGCTGAGACTGGGCAGAGCTACCACGGAAATGGCATTTATGTTAAGATTTGGATGGATATTGTTTGTTCAAAGCAAGGTCGGAAGTGCGTTGGGTAGCGGGTGGGGAAGAGGGTGTACTAGGCAGAGGGGTTGACGTTGAGGAAGGAAGCGATGACACAATTTAAAAAGCAAAGGGTTTAGAATGGATGACACTCAGGGTAGGGTCCATGCACAGGGGAGAAGTTGAAGGAGGAAAGTGTTATCTTATTTCACTTTGCAAAGACCTTTCTGGCTGCAGGGCAGGCGCAGACTGGGTACAGAGAATAGGAAAAGGTGCCACTATTTTCTAGACAAGAAATGAGTTACCTGGTCCAGAGTGATGGCCGTGGAGGTGGAAAGATGGGGACTCATTGGAGACACAGCGTGGAGGCAGAATCTGCAGAAACTGAGGTGGAAAACTTGGATTTTCTCATGAGGCAGAGGCAGGACAGGTGCTGGTCTCTGAGGAAATCTACCCCCAAACAGGCTCCGGTGACCTGCAAACCAAACCAGGAACTCAACCAGGAGTGATTCACTTCTTTGCATAAGTGCCCTGGAGGGTCTGTGGTCAGTCAGGCACCATGGCGTCTCCCCGGCTCTGTGAGGCTCCAGGCGCACCGGCAGGAGTGCCCGTGGGCAGAATCCTCTGCCTGTGCTTCTCAGTTAGATGTTTTCTCCAAAGGAAGGACTGGCATGCGGTCCGGACGGTGGGAAAGGAGAAGTGACCCTCTGGACGCACCTGCCCCAGATGCTGGCCTCAGGAGCATCCCAGTGGCTCCCGAGAGCGCGGCTCCATGCTGCAGCCTGAGACGGGCTGCAGGACGTGGTCCCCAGGATGCGCTGGAGAGCCACCTCATGGGGCTTCTGTCTGAGGCCGGCCGTGGGCGCCCTCACCTGCGCCCCTCCAGCTTTTCAGAAGGACACAGAACTTGTGACTGCTCCGTTGAATATTTTATTTCCCACGGATATGTGAGCTGTCTGTGTGTCTGATGGGTTTGGACAGACACACGTTTCTGTACTAGACATGTTCCCAGGGAAATAAAAAAATAAAAATTGGGATCTCCATACATCCTTTGATCTGGCGAGATTTGGCGAAAGCAATAACTTCACTGCGGTGGCGGGCGGGGAGTGGGTCAGTGAGTCCATGGCACCCAGTGACTAAACTGCCGCCCTCTGCCGCCTCCGTCACGTGTGCACAGCAGGGGAGGGTCTCGGAGCCCCACAGACAGAGCAGGCTGCATCAGGTGGCGGGGCTGGAATCTAGAACAAAATCAACAGCCAGAAGCTTCCGTCTCCCAGCTGAAGGCAGAACGTCTCTGTGGAGCCCAAGGCTCTCTCCCAGCTGCGGGCTGACATTGCGGAAGGGCAGTGTCGAGGCAGCACCGGTGGTCCCATGCAGACGGAACCCTCGGCTGGCTCGGTCCCTGTGGAAGTGAGGTCTTGGTTAGGGAAGATCGGCCTGCGACTAGAGTGGAGCATTGGGGAAATTATGAATTTGAGCTCACAGGGCCCCAGATGCACCAAGCTCTCCTTCCCGTAGGAAGTAGTCCTCCCCGTCTGAGCACAGCCCCCTGCAGGGGAAGGCAGCTGCTTGCTGGGGCCCGACTCCCTGACTCCCTGCAGACCCTCCCACCTCTCATTTCCTGCAGGCCCCTCGCTAGACTCACATCCTGCAGACCCCAGAGGAGCGCGCAGTCAGGCCCAGGAGCTCACAGACCTCGGCACAGCGAGATGTGCCCTTGTGAATCAGCACCAGGAAACGCGTGGAAATGGGCTCTAGTGCCTGAACCCAGGGAGGGCGGCGTGAAGTGCTCCGCTGGTCAGTGAGGGGGCGCTAACTGAGCTGCGCCAGTGGTCTCCAGCCTCTGGGAGGGGCTGCACCCTGATTCTCTGAAGGCCAAATCTGACTCTCCGAGAAGCTGGCCACCTGGTGAGGCTCCTTGAGACAGGAATGCTGGTGACTTCATCGCATCTGAGCTGTGCCTGCCCCTCTCTGTCCCCACGGGTGCAGGACAAATGCACTGGTCGTGGTTTCTCCGAGGCCATGGTGGCAGTGGGAGGCGCCTTCATGAGATGGATCCCATGAACTTGGGGGACGACCGGGCCCAGAGGGGCAGGGAAACCCTTAAGGTCAAGGACGGGGTGGAGGAACTCAGTCTAATGGACTTTGAGGCCCAGACATGGGCCTGAATGCTTGAAGCCGAGCATTCAGCCAATGGTGGCTGCTCGTCCTTGAGGAGCGTGCGAAGCGTCGGAGGTCACTGAACTCCTGTGGCCGCGTTTCCTGACTCCTTGTGCCGGCTTCTCTGTGGCGGAGCTGTGACCTGGCGTGGCGCACACAGAGCTAATGTTCCTGTCACCTGTGTTTGGCTTTATGAGCAAGACCCTTGGATGGCTCAAGGAGCCTTAGAAACACAAATACCACTTGGCCGCGGGGAGAAATAGGGCGGGTTACAGGGCTGGATCTCAGCTCCTCCTGCCCCTTTGCCAGGACGCTGTTCCTCCTACCTCCGTGTGAGACCCCGACCTGCCGCGCAGTGTTGGCTCCGAGCACTGTCTGGCCACTGGGTCCGCAGCACCAACCGTTGATGCTGTTCTGAGCAACTCATCGGCACCTCTTGTCCATGAGACCACGGAGGGTGTGGCACGCCCCCAAAATGATGCCACCTTTGAAGGCCACGGACTCGTCCCCTCAACAACGTCCCCGAGCTAAGTCAGCATGGCTGCCCCTGACCTGGGCCCGCGATGGCTCCAGGGCTGAGGTCAGACTTGGGGGGCTCTGGGTTGGAGGCCAGAGACTTGGGGGATGCACTTGAAGTGCATGCACCTTGGGAACAGGGAGTGCAGCCAGGCAGGCAGGATGCCCACCAGGGATGTGATGGATGATTCGCGAGCCTGCACCCCCTCATGGGAGTGAGGGGACCCCTGCTGTCGTTTTCATGGGGCAGGGACATCATTGTCTGAGGCTGGGAGACTCAGAATGAAGGGGGTGTGGGTGTCATGGGCATCGGGGAGATCTGCAGGTCTCGGGGCCAGGGGAGAAATCCGCGGGGATGTGCAGGAAGGAGCTCGGGGTCGGGGAGGGCAGGTTGGGTCAGACGGGGAGCAGGCCCTGGAGCTGGCGGAGTCCGAGGCAGGGGACAGCTGATTCAGCAGAGGCTGGCTCCGATCGCCCAGCTGGAGGCGGAGCTGGGGGAGGGGCAGGTATTTGTGCTGCAGCTTTGGTTTGGGTCTCTGGGGGGCTGCGTGTTTTGGAGAGAATGACTACATGGTCCCTTTCTTAGTGAACGAGGAGGTGGTCGGAATTGAGGAAGGCCTTCACCACACTGGGCCTGGGGTGTCCAAAACCGGGGAAGGAGGTGGGGACTTGCTCACAGAAGTAAGACAGTAGCCTGCGTGCCAGAACCAGGTGGCACGTCCAGGCCCACAGCTCTACCCTGGGGACACACGGCACCACCCTGGGGACACACGGCACCACCCTGGGGACACACGGCACTCCCCTGGGTGCTGTGGCCTGTTCAGGCCAAGGCGCCATCCTACTGATGCACATTAAACCTCCTGCAGGAGCAGGCTCCAGGGCAGGGGGTGGGCCAAGACTGAGGTGAGAACTTGGCGATGGGGGGAGGTGAGCCGACATCCAGAACCATGGGTACAGGGACCGGAGGTGGTCATGGGCACCTGCCCTAAAGAGACCACCTGCTGGCACAAAATGGGGTGCATGTGCGGGTGTGTGCACATGAGTGGGCGGGTGTGCATGTGTGTGTGCATGTTCACATGTATGCATGCTCATGTGTGTGCGCATATTTGCCGGGGAAGTGAGAGGTGACAGGCTACACTTTTGCTTCTTGCTCACTCCCACTGAGGAAATAAGTAATAAGATTGCAGCGAGTGAACGAAAAGCAGGCCACTCCCTGGGACTGCAGTCAGGGGAGCCTTCCCAGAGAGAGCACTTGACACTGGACCAGGAATGTGGTGCGAGTGGATGGAGACCAGGAGGCAGTGCGGGAGGGAGGCGTTAGGGCAGAGCAGCTGCGGAGGCGCATGGGGAGAGCCGCGGGGAGGCGGGCCGTTCAGGGGCGGGGGCTGAGGGTGAAGCCAAAGGAAGGAATGGGCCCGGGTTTGTGTGCACCAGTCCTCCCTGACCTTCTGTTCTGCATGTCCATCTCTTGCGGCTGCTCCTCAGTTGTTCTGTGCATCTTGACTTCCTCAATGAATTAGAAGGTTCTAGGCACTAAACAGACTACTACTAGTATTTTGACTCTTGGAGAAATTTTAAAGATTTCTTAACTGTCATCGCCACAAACGAATACTTGGTTTTGTTTGTAGAGAGGCTAGCAAGCTAAGATGTGTTTGAGCTGAGTTCACACCAGGTGGCCTTTCCCAAATCCTGCATTCTCCCCAAAACACAGTGACACCCCTCTTCCCCCAATCCCCAACTCCAAACCTCTGGCTCAGCTCATAGGCGCAGGTGCCACGCCCTGAATTGTTAGGTGCTTCAAGCAGCAGGCCGGGTGCTTTGCACCTGGGAGATACACAGCTCCATAGGAGCGTGTGCCTTTGCGTGGCTGCATTGAATTGTGCAGGAGCGAGGCGGGGACCGGAGTGAAGCCTCTTGCAAGAAGCCATCAATGAACGATGCATTGTGTGTGCACAGACTTCCTCGGGTGGCAGGTGACGATGACTCCTGGTGAGCATTCAGGTGGATGCTGAAGGGGGGCCGTGCCATGGGAGGTGTGCAGGTAACATGGTGGCCTTCCACGCAGGCCATTAGTCAGTGGTGTCTTTGCCTAGGATGGCGGCGTGGCGGGAGCGGGGCTCAGCCCTCACTGCATGGTTCCTGTGACGGAGGCCTCAGCGTCCCCGGCATGGCCTGTCCTCCAATAGTTTTGCCCATGGCCCAGCGGCTGGCCTAGGCCCTGATTGCAGAGGGTTTTCTCCCGGAGGCAGGCGTGTTCTCCCCTAGGCAGGTCAGAAAACAGGACTGTGACGTTCCTTGCGTGTTGTCTGTGTGTGTTGTCTGCATGGGTGTATATTGTTGTCTGTGTGTGTTGCCTGCATGGGTGTGTATTGTTGTCTGTGTGTGTTGCCTGCATGGGTGTATATTGTTGTCTGTGTGTGTTGTCTATGTGTGCATGTGTTATCTGAGTGTTGCTTGCTTGAGTGTGTTGTTTATGCACGTGTTGTTTGTATGTGCTGTCTGTGTATCTTATGTGTGTGTTGTCTGTGTATCATATGTGTGTTGTCTGTCTATCCTATGTCTGTGTTGTCTGTGTATCCTGTGTGTGTTGTCTGTGTAGCATGTGTGTGTGTGTGTGTGTGTGTGTGTGTGTGTGTTGCTTTTAAAGCCAGCAGGGAGAGGCCGAGTGGAGCATTGGAAGGCAACATAAATGATTTAAGACCCAGTCGTTCTGCCAGGGAAACATTGGAGACGGAGTCTAATCCTTTCATCTAACCCCTGCCTTTAAAAGCTCTGAGCGAGGAGTTGACTCAGCACGTCAGAGGCAAGAAGATCCATTGACCCCGAGTTCAGTGCTGAGAAATTGAGAAATGTTCTTTTTAATGTCTATTCAATAAATACCGCGTCCACCTTGCAAGGGGCTGCACAATCCACTGCCAATCCATTACGGGATGTTCTCGGGGCTGACAAGTTGTCCCGAGACAACCATGGCCACGAGATGAGGTTGGCCCTCGCTGTGGCTGTAAATCATCGGCCACCGCGGCTCAGGCCGGGGACACCTGCACTGAGTGTACGTGTCCTTCCCGATCGGCACCTTCTCAGAGCTCACGCTCACGCGGGACACCACGGCCCAGACGCTTGCTGTGTGGCCGAAAGGGCCTCCTGGACCAGGCCCACGGAATGGGACGGGCATTCCGTAGAAAAGGGTTTCATGGGCCAATCAGCTGACGAAACACTGACCAAAATGCAGTGGGTCCCCAAGTAGCGTTGCTTCATTATGACATTGATGAGGTGGACTCAATTCTTGTTTCTATCCATTAGCCTGTGGCCAACTGGGTTTCTTATATGTCGTTTCACTTAAGCGAAGCCACAGAACCTGCCAGGAACTCGCTGCCTGGCCTGGCTCCCAGCACCCCCTCCAATGAGCAGCTCATTGATTATCGGCTTCAGGAAGGAGGGTGCGGCACCCGAGCCTTGGACCTGCGCGTGGTCCGGATGAAGGAAGAAGTCTCTGTTGGGACCAGCCTTCCGTAGAGCGCGACGTGAAGGACGTGTGTCCACCAAATGGGCCCTTTCTCAAAGCAACTAGAAGAATCTCTCAGTCAACCTTGATTTTCTGTTTTGTGTCTGAGAAAGTGTTGGAAATGGGCTCCGCTGGACTCAGGAGGCAGATTTATGCCTCCCCACAGAGCCAAGCGGCTGCAGCCGCAGATTGCGGGCTGAGGAATGGGAACTCTGGGGAGCAGGGGTGGTGGGGGCACCTGGGAGCAACTCCGCAGAAAAATGAGTCCACCTGCCCTGCCCTCATGCCCTGCCGCTCCCTCCGCCCGCTCCTGGGAACAGAGTGTGCGTGGTGCCCCCTTTGGCCAACGGAGATATTTTCTCCCTCTTTTGCACTTTCGTGCGCCTCTGCCTGGACACCTCCCTACGCAGGTGAAAGGTCATTAGCACCTGTCTCCATTCCTTTCTCCCCATGGTGAACGACGGGGCATCCCCATTGCCTTAAAGAGGCCCAGCCAGGGAACAGGGAGGGTGCAGGCAGACGTTTACCACAGCCTATGGCCCAGGCCTGCTGCTGGGGTTTCACTCAGACCTTTGCTCACGGCCTTCGGAGCAAGTGTGAGCGTCCTCCGTCCACATCCCAGGGGAGTAAGTGATGCCCAGGAGGCGGCACCAGTGAATGTGGGTGAATTGCACCTGGGCCTGCTGACCTCAAAGCCTGCTGCACCCCACACAGGTGCACCCCACACAGGTACACCCCATGCAGGTGCACCCTACGCAGGTGCAGGTGCAGGTGCAGGAGCTGTACAGGCAACCACAGATTCCGTGTGGCATCATCTCGTTTGAATCCTGACAAGTTTTATTAAATCAGCTTTCAAAGCAAAAGGGGCTGCCACCTCCCCAGGGACACATAGCAGGTCAGAGACCAAAGGAAAAGAGGCTGGACACCCCGCCTCGGAGCGGTGGCAGCTCGGGTTGTGTTACAAGAACCGTTGCTGAGTTTTGTAAATCATAATGGCCCACTCATGGTGTTCTCCCGTTTCACCCTGGAAGCCACTGTGGAACAGGCATACCGTTTTCTGTGTCCCGACGAGGAATAAATAGGGTCTCCCAGCTGAGACAGGCTGGGAAACTCAGGATGGACGCCATGTGAGGCAAGGCTGAGAGGCTGGTGGTCCTCCTTTAATTTCATCCTCAGTAGGTGCATGCGGTAGGTCCCAGTATTATCCCCATTTCACAGAAGAGAACAGCGAGGCACAGGCAGCTGAGGCGAGGGGTGCTGGAGCTGGTGTCCGCTCTCCTCAGATCCCATGGCCTCCATCTCCCCGAGGGCCTGGCTGCCTCACAAAGGCACAGCCAACGGAGTCCCTGCTCCTGATGCGCACCCTCTGTCCTTGCAGGGGAGCTGGCAAACATGGGAGTAACCCAGTAACCCGATTCCTTCCCTGGAGAAAACACCCCGCAGCAGGTGTGGGGACGGTCACGTGCGCACAGCCTTCACTGCTGGTGGTCAGTGGGCTTCTCTGGGTCCCTTGTCCCTCCGGGTGCAGTGAGATCCTGTCATCAGTGACTGTGGTGATCCTACCTGAAGATATTTTCCCCACATTTTTTTTTAAGAGACAATGGAATGGAGGGAAGAAGGGGGCGGGGGGGAGAGAAACATCGATGTGAAAGAGATACTTCTATTGGTTGCTTCCTGCGTGCACCCTGACCTGGGCTGTGGATCAGACCTGCTACCCAGGTACATGCCTTTAATCTGGAATTGAACCCGAGATCCTTCAGTGGGGCGGGGGGAGGGGAATACAAGGGGGGCAAAGCTCTAACCACTGAATTGCCAGCCAGGGCAATGGATTTCTTTACATCCGAGTGCACATGAGTGTCCCCTGACTGACCGGGGAGCCTGGCCCTCCCTCAGAATGGCATGCTGGGGATGGGGTGCAGCCCGATCGGCCGGGCCTCGTCCTGAGGAGCCGGCATCCCTGGGTGCATCTGCCATGGACCCTGGCACAGTGCTGGCGGGGCAGAGCAGCTATTGTAATGATCTTCACTTCATCTGGGGCTTCGCTCTGGGGCTTGGGTTGAGCCCCGGTCACGGGATCACCGCCACCTCTAATCAGCACTTAGGATGCCTGGCTCCCAAGGCCGTGGCCAGAGGACACACTTGCTGTGCAGAGCACCCAGCTCCCGCACTCCTGCAGCCTCCCCCCAGGCCTGCGCCATGGGTCTGCACCCACCATCCGCAGGCAGGACACACTCCGCCCCTCACAGAGGAAGAGCCGGACCCGGACGAGCTCTGCCGGGCAGGCGGGAGGCTGGATGTGGACAGGCATCACCTGCCTGGCTTCCTGCTCAGCAGGCAGGCCCCGGTCCCAGCCCGCCCCCCACCCTCGCGGCCATGACGGTGATGTTGTGTGCAGCGGGCAGTGTCCTTGACAAACAGGTGAGCAGAGGGAGCTGAGCACCTGCAGGCCAGGGCGCCCGGGGGGCAGACGGGATCTCCTCCACTCACGCCCCTCCTTCCCCAGCGAGGAGGGGCAGCAGAGGCAGGAGAGCTCCTCAGTGGGGGCTGTATGCCGGCAGGGGCGCCAAGGGGTGAGGGGGGAGAGGGAAGGAGGGCGTCATGGTCCTGGGGAGCGGCTGGCTGTCTCTTCTCTACAGACCACCAGCAAGTCGAAGGTGAAGGCTGACGCCAAGGTCCTGCTGTTACCACTGCGGCCTTCCTGGCCCACACGTGTGAGGGGCACGCAGACCCGGCGCCGGGGCTGCTGCCTGGCCCGCCTGAGGTGCATGCTCCTCGGTGACCACTGCCCACTGCGTGCCTCCAGCCGTCTGTAGGGCACCTTCCCAGGTTGATCTGTCTTTATCTCCAAACACAGGAGCTGGTGGAACAGGAACCGAGGGCGGGGAGGGTCATGGATGCGGGGCCAGGCCAGCAGCTGTGAGTGACGGCTGGGCTGTTCTCCACCTTCCCCACATCCAGACATGGGAGGCGGGGTTCCCGGCTGGTCCTCAGGCCTCGCACAAAGGTCTTCAGTGTTCTGGTGGGTCCTTATTTTCCATCCAAAAAGGAACAGTGTTTACTTCCTGAAGCAGGGGCGACAGCCCCTGAGGAGTCCTAGGCGAAGGGTGGGGCAGGGGCTTGGCTCGATCGCCTCCTTTTCCGCCGCCGCCGCCTCAGTGCTGTCCTCGCAGTGAAGCGTGGTGGCCGGTGCCTTTCTGTTGCACAGACCTGTGCCGCCCCGGCCAGTGCTCCAGGCTGAGCCCGACCGGCACTATTCTCCAGTAACCACTGTGCTTCGTATTGTCCCCCAGAAACACACACATGCGTATGCACATGTATGCACACACGCACACACGCACGCTGGAGATCTATGGCTCTGACAGTAACGTAAGGCGAAGGAGCACACAGCTGACGGGCCCTCCAGCCCTCGTGGGAAGAGACTGAGATGCGTGCTGGGAGCCAGGCGTCAGCAGCAGCATGTGCTGGGTTCGTTCCGGCACATTTGGTGCACATCATCTTTTTAGGCGAATTTCGCCGTCAGAATCAAAACTTGTGCTTATTAACCTGAGTGTCGTATATATTAGGAAGCCGAGTCACAGAGAATCACTTGTTCAGGGTCAGAGAGCCCTGGATTCTGGATAGAAGTGCCTTTTGGTTTTTCCTCAAATTAAATGGAAAGAAGGCAAGTTTATGTCATATTCCCACAAGGATGAATGTGTTTCCACGTGGACAGAATCTGGTCTGAGGTGTTACAGTGGAGGGGGCAGCTCTGTGTGTTTGGGGTGCAGGCGGGTGGAGGGCGGGGTGCGGGTGGAGGATGCAGGCGGGTCTTCACCGAGTAGTGTGGCTCAGGAAGGCACCCCATGCCTGAGCCTCCTTTTCCCTGTAAAATGGGATTGAATTCCTTCCTGAAGGTCGCGGTGATGGGTCAGGATGACAAGCTCCCGGCAAATGCTCCCCCTTCTGCAGGCCCAGGCAGGCCAGGCTGTCCTTCTAATAACAGCAGCGAGTGGGCCATTGTCTGCAGAATGCTTTCATGCCTTCGTTACCGCCACCTCCGCCTTCTGGACAAATTAGAAAGTAGTCAGAAATGAGTGTTCTGTGAGCCTGGAAGCAGAAAATTAGTCATTGGGCAAGGCGGACGGGGATGTGAGCGCTGTGCCCGGCTCCTCAAAGGACCCCCAGGAACCTGGCAGATGGGACAGTCTGTTCTGAGCCCTGTGGAAGCTGTGCTCGGGTCCCTCACCTGCTTTCTTATGCGACCAGGGCGATGCCGCTTGGGCTGTTGACTCGATGTTTACACACGTCTGCCACCAGCAAGGACACGCATCTCAGCATCTCGCTTGGCGAGAGGAGGCACGGAGTGACCCTGCAGCCGTCATCTTTATTTCCACGGCAGACAGGTCAGGAAAATTGATCGGACTAATCATACGAACCAGCAAGCGTCAGGAGTGAGAGCTCAAGGAGCAGAGTTCTCGCGGCATCCCGGGACACACCTGCCCGCGTGCTAATGGGATCTGTGGCCTCGGTGGGGGCATGGCCGTGGGAAGGAGGCCTGGGGGAAATCGAACACGAGCCATGGCAGGCCTAGGCCCTTGTGAATCAGAGCCTCGGGCCTCCCTGAGCTGCTGGCCTGGAGGTCTGGGGTGCGCGAGAACGTCCACTTCCAAGGGCGCAGGGGGTGTGGGCTGCTGGTCCGAGACTGGGGAGGGCCTGGTCATGGGCTCTTGTTCTGACCCCACACTGATTCGCTGAGTTCCGTGAACACGTCATGCGTTGCCTCTGAAACCCCATGTGTAGCTGTGTTTCCTCCTTGTTCCGCAGGCTCCCGGAGAGCCCACAGAACCCCTGTCGGTGGAAGTGTATGGAAGGCACAGGGCAAAGCCCAACTTCCAGCTGCTTCTACTCAAAGTCCACTTTGCTTGGTGTTTAATCGACGTGGGTGCGATTATGACAATGTGCCTCCAGATTATGCGTTCATTACAATGTAACTAAAGAGCACCACTGTGCGGAGGCTGGGGCCGAGGCCGTGATGTGGCGATGCCGGCGCAGGCGTCTCTTCCCTCGAGCAGCTTACACCATGCAGCACAGCTGAGACTGCATCCACCTGCACGCTAAGTGTGGCTTTCACACATTGAATGGTTGGAAAAAGCCCAGAAGAAGATAGCTCACGAGGCATCAGGATTATGTTGAACTTGGGCGTCAGTGTTTATGGATAAAGTTTGATTGAAACCCAGGGATGCTCACTCATCTTCCTGTTCAATGGCTTCCTTTGTGCAGCATGGCCGAGTGGGGCAGCCATGGCTGAGGCTCTGCCCTTTGCAGAACAGTCTGCGACCCTGTTGAGGAGATGAGTTGAACCCCACTATAGTGGGGACAGAGGAAGGTCTGGGGAGACTCCCAGGTGGGCCTGCTGCAAACAGGGAGGCTGACCCAGGCCTAGGAAATGGCAGCAGCCAACCGTGCAGGCCTCAGGGCAGCAGAGAATGGCAGGTACAAAGGCCCTGGGTTGCAGTTTGACTTCAGAGGCCCTGCCGGGGCTGACCAGCAGACCCTGAGTGATGGATGAGTGATTGCTCTGACAGGATTGCTGTGAAAGAGAGGGCTAAGGGACTGCCAGCTAAAGGAACCAGACAGCCTCCATCGCCTGCCTATTCAGGCTTTTATTGTAGCAGCAGTTTGAGATACAGTTTAACTTTTAGAAACAATCAGTAGGTAAGTAATCTTGGGAGGACGCATGTGTCTGCAGTGTCCTTTAAGCAAGGACACCCAAAGATTAAGCATCAAGATTCCGGTAAACACCCGGGGGTCTGCACGTACACAGAGTTATTTGGAAAGGTCAAGGGACAATTAGAGGCAGGCACCTTTGGCCAACTCCCCTAAGTTGGAATTCCAATAAACAGGGCGGCTGCCGTTAGCCAACTTCCCTTTTCAGAATTTTCTCCTTCCAGATTTTCCAACCTAGTCTCCCGTGCTTTCCTACAAGACCCGGTGAGGAGTCCTGCCCCAGGACTACAGGCCTTGCTCCCCACCTCCCCCAGGACTATAGGCCCTGCTCCTCTCCTCCCTCAGGACTACAGGCCCTGCTCCCCCCACTCCCAGAACTACAGGCCCTGCTCCTTTCCCCCTGAACTGTGGTCCTTCCAAGTGCTGGGACAATGATGATGTGTCTCCATCTCCAACGGGTCCTGGTCCAGCTTCTGCCACTTGGTCCATACGCCTGGATGCCTGGAAGAACTAATGCTCATTCCTGCTGCACACCCATGAGCCCGCCAGCCTCGGCCCGGCTGCTGAGCCTTGGTGTCCATGTAGATTAATTTATTTGGGAAGTTTTTTCTTTGTCATCTCTAAAACTCTTCAGGGGCTTGCTATCCTCCTGAGTGGCCGTGACATTCTGGTTCTCAGTGTATTTATAGACCTTAAGCTTAAAAGCAAATATCACAAAGGTCAGAAAGGCGCTTGGAGATGTGTGCACCTACAGTTTCTGTTGTTTCTTTTTAATAAGAATAAGAAAGTAAACACAAGAAAGGTTACATGTGGTGCAGCCACGTTCCTAGTCGCAAATCTCTAATTTGATGAGGGGAGTACCAGAGCTGCTTGGAGCCAGGACAGTGAGACAGCAGAGGCTTTGTGGGCCCCCAGTGGCCCCCGTCCCATGATTCCGGCACTCGCCCTCCCCTGCCTTCCCCTGCCCCTGTCTTCTCCTGCCTTCCCCTCCCCTCGGCTCTCCTCCTCTACCCTCCCCTGCCCTCCCCTGCCTTCCCCTGCCCCTGTCTTCTCCTGCCTTCCCCTCCCCTCGGCTCTCCTCCTCTACCCTCCCCTGCCCTCCCCTGCCTTCCCCTGCCCCTGTCTTCTCCTGCCTTCCCCTCCCCTCCGCTCTCCTCCTCTACCCTCCCCTGCCCTCCCCTGCCTTCCCCTGCCCCTGACTTCCCCTGCCTTCCCCTCTCCTCCGCTCTCCTCCTCTACCCTCCCCTGCCCTCCCCTGCCCTCCCCTGCCTTCCCCTGCCCCTGACTTCCCCTGCCTTCCCCTCTCCTCTTCTACCCTCCCCTGCCCTCCCCTCCTCTACCTTCCCCTGACCTCCCCTTCCCTCCACTGACTCACTGGGTCCCTTCACATTCCAGACTTGCCCACAGTTGCCAGGCAACGTCACAAGACTGGCCTTTCCCCCGCAGTGAGGCAGCGGCTGCTGTCATCACATTTTAGGTTACTATTACTATTTAACAAAACGTGGCCACGGCCTGTGTTGGGCTCAGTGGGCCCTCTCTCTGCAGAAACGCTCATCCAGATTCCTGGGAGACTGGTTTGTTTGCTTGTCTTGAAGCAGATCAGTTAGCCTGGGGAGGACAGCGAAGGTCTGGCGTGGAGGAGGTGACGGAATAACAGCACAGGCAGCCTCGGGCAGGTGCATAACCAGTACAGGGGTCACGCAGAGGGAGAAGCGGACACGCGTGCCTCGACCCTGCTGAGCCCCAGCATGCTGCTACGTTCCCGGGAGAGGCCTGAACTGGAGGGACAGAGCTGTGTGCCTTCAGAGCCATGCCGTGTGCCCTCGGAGCCTCGCCGTCTGCCCAGGGGGACGCAGCAAGCAGGATTTTCGCTCCTTAGAGTTCTAAGGACTTTTGTTTCTCATTCTTGACTGATGTCTGGCCAACACCATCACTGACTAATTCCTTGGCCATTTCACTACTTGGTAAATAGTGCCTGTGGGTTGGGGGCTTGCAGAGCGCGTGTGCCACTGTGCCTGGCGCTGCACCTCACCATGCAGGCAGCCAAGCACATGCTCATGACACTCTTGGTGCCTGTCCTTCCTCGTCACGGGGGCTCAGGGACACGGAGACGTGTTAGCCCGGGCGGAGCATTGAAGTGCACAGCATACTTGAGACGGTGGTTGCGTAACGGTCGTGTTTATTGTGCACCTGCTACTGGCCAGCACGGGGATAAACGCTTCCTGCCTCCGGCCGTCCCTACAGCAGCCCCATGCTGGTGGTGCTGGTCATCTTGTCACTCACGCAGTTCGCACCACAGGCCTGGGACTGAAGCGGTCCTGTTTCTCTCTGTGCCTGCGGGTAGCTCTCATCCAGCTCATGTGAAAATATTCACTCATCCATCTGGCCATTCATCTACTCTCTCTCAGGATGTGCCCACACCTGACGGGAGGGAGACTGGGGGCCTTGACCAGCTCACAAGGCCCCTGCCCTCAAGGAGCAGACGCTGGGGTGGGGGCAGGGAACCAGCACAACCAATGAGCACTCAAGTGAGTGTCAGGGAGGGGCCTCTGTGCTTCCCGGTGTGTTCTGTGACGGAGACGCGGGAACTGATAGGACAGTGAGGCAGCAACATGCCCAGGGCGCCTGTCACACAGGATTGCCGGCTCCCGGCCAGTGTTCTTTCCACATCATGGCTCTCCCAGCATTCCTGACCATGGGTGTGGGCTGCACACCCCGGACCGCTGCTCGCGTGCTCTTGGACATCGCAGCATAATATTTCATTTAAAAGTGTCTAATAACTTTGAAAGTAGGAAGTCAAAACAAAATTACACTTTTTAATATATGTCACTTGACCATGTATCATTTTACAAGTCTCGTGTGTACACGAGTGTGTATCCGTGTGTGTACACAAGCGTGTACAGATGTGACTATGTCAATAGCTGTGGGAAGAGCAGCAGTGCAGCCATGACTTTGGGGGCACATCTTGGAAACCGTGCTACGAGGAGGAACAGCAGCAGACATACAAACCTCCATTTTCTCCCGCCCTCGGCTCCGGGGGAGAGAAGAGGACTCAGGAAGCGCTTCTGAGTCCCTGGCTCCCCCGCCTCCCGGGTAACACAAAGGCAAGGAGAAGGGCGGGCGGACCTGGCAACGATGCTGGAAGGAAGAGAGGAGCCTCCCATGAAAGAACCACCCAGGAACACACAACCACCAGCAAGCATCGGAGAAGGCAGAGCCGGCCGTGTGCAGAGCCTTGCTGACAAGCACGATTAAATATTAATTCCATCGCCGCGGGGACTTCATTAACCAGCACGCGTCCCTGGTGCTGACCGAGCACGGCCCACACTTGCTCTGCACCTGGGCGTGGCGAGGTGCAGGAGACCATGTCCCCGCTTCCGTGAGTGGCCTCACACGTCACCAAAGTGCTCAGTGCCCTTGGTCATTTGTCTTGTCCTTTCCTTCCGCTAATTGGAGACACTTTCCAGGAGAACGAAGGGGCTCACCTGCGTGAGGCCGCACACCTGGTGCAGGCGGCTCACGCATAGGCCCTGGTCTCCAGCTCAGAACAGGTGCCACGTACACACGTTTGGAAAGGTGAGGCCCTGGGGCCCTTGGGCCGGCTCACTGCTCGGTTCCAACTCCTCCTCTTCAAGACGCTTTAAGTAAAGAACCTGAACATGAAGGAGGAGGCAGGTCGACCCCACAGAGCCAGCAGAGCATGTTGATGCAACGTGCTCCTGACGGTGGCCACACTGCACGGCTGCGGATGCAAGAGAGGGCAGCACTGCTCTCGGGCCAGGACCCGGGGCTGCAGAGGCCGCCGCGGCCCGGCCCCGCGGTCTGTGGCCCCAGGGGCGTCAGAGCATCGTGACCCCCGCCTCCCTCCCGAGTCCCTGGCACAGAAGTCTGGGCTCTGCCGACAGGTCCCGGGAGCTGAGGCTTGTGACTGAGGCAACACTTGGAGAATCTGCTCTCGTCTAACCTCACATTTACTGACAGGAAAGCTGAGGCCCCGAGAAGTGACTACGGTTTGCTGCGGTGACCCCTTTACTGAAGGAGTGGCCAGGGCTGGGCCATGCTGTGCCCACAGCCAGAGACAATCAAGCACCCCCAGCCGCTACCGGGCCTGCCACCCTCTCACCCGGCCGTGCCCACACTTGCCATGGAGGTGGCATCTCCAGGACCACGTTCCTGCCAGGGCTGAGACCCACCCAGGGCTGCCCCTCTGGCACAGCAGCCCTGCAGGATGCTGGGACACCCGAAAGCGTCCCCAGTGCTGGTCTCCCCAAGGAAGACTCCATGCAGCGGAAACACCCGGAGTCACGTTCCCTGAGATCCCAGAGCGCGTCGCGGGGACCACGCGGCCCCGGCAGTGACTGCAGGAGCCTCTGGCCGTGGGGAATCCCGTCCTCCATTAAAAACAGGAAATGCGCTGTTTTCCGCCCACTGGACAGAAAGCCACGTGCAGCCGGCCGCCTTGGCCTTATACGCCCCCCACGGTCTCTTCTGATTTGAAAAGACAGTGAAGTTAGAACCTTTTCGGGAGCCCTCCAGTGGGCACTGTGCCAGGCGTGCCTGGTGTGGGGGGGCGGGGTCGCTCGGCCCTGGGCTCTGCATGGAGACAGAGGGCAGCCTCTCGGATGGTTGTCGGGTTCAAGGGCGCAGCCCTGGCACCTGCACCCATGTGCCCAGGACAAGCGGCCCGGCTCCCCCAACGAGCCACACAGCAGAGGGGCGCCTGGCGCAGTGGCTTTGCATACAATTATAGCGATGGCATCATTTTTTTTGAAACAAACTGTCCATAAATGTCACAGAGAATCCGGGTCTCCTTTTATTAAAACTGAAAAATGTGTATAAGTGTAAATAACAAATGACTGCTACAGGAATGGGAGCGCCGCAGCGCGCGGGCGTCTCTCTCCCCTCTCCGCTCCTCTCCTCCTCATGTAATTTGCATTAATAAAGAGGCTGTTCCTTGTCGGAATGTGTTTCATCCGGTTTAAAATCCCAGGGCGATCCACTGGGAAGAGCTCGGGGAGAATCCAACTGTCAGAGCCGACGAGACAAATGAGTCCCCGTGTCAGGAGCGTGTGGTTCAACGATGACAGATTGAGAAGAACTGTCCCCCTCTCGACAGGCGGGCTTCATTTTCAAATTAATAAATCTGAATAAAATATTTTTCCTTTCATTACGCGCGGAGCCTGTTTGACAGTCCCGTGACAGGAGGGAGTCGCAGTGTTGATGAGAGCGGTTTGCAGATCCCACCTGGGCCTTTTCTGCTTTATTTTTACCTGCAAGCTCTCCCGTTTGCCTGGCGCCTGCCCTTCCTCACACCCTGCCTCCCGCTCCCTCCCTCCTCTCCGTCCCCGCGCCCCTCCCCCCATGCTCCCAGCTCCCAAGTCTTCCCTCCATTCCGCCCCCACTCTCCTCACCTCTGAAATGTCACCCGCTCCTGGGTTGTGCTATTCTTTGCATTCACCTGCAGGCCAGCACGTTGAATTAAAGGCCGGAGCACATGTCACCAAGGAAAGGAGGAAAGAGAAAGAAAGAAACACCTCTAATTATTATGAAATATTCGCTTTCTTCCTGTGGTTGTTTATCACTGATCATATCACAGTAACAGCTCACTCCAAGGCTGGAGGAGAGAGTGGATCTCTCTAATGTATCATTTCACCTTAAGAAGCAGTCCTCATCATTTCCTCTTCACACACACACACACACACACATATCACACACATCACACACACACAACACATACACACACCCTCACACATATCACACACATATATTACATCACATAACACACCACACAGCATATACATACATCATACACATGCACACCACACACTCCACACACATACATATACACATCACACACATCACACACATGCATATCACACATCTACACTATCATCATACACATACACACATGTCACACACATATCACACACACCACACACAGCATATACATACATCACACACATATACAACACACACTTCACACATATACATATACACATCACACATATATACACACATATACAACACACACTTCACACATATACATATACACATCACACATATATACACATCACACATGCATGCACTCCACAGAATATCACACACACCACACACATACCATATACATCACACACCTACATATCACACACTACACATCACACACATCACACACATGCATATACATCAAACACACACCACACACATCACATGCGTACATATATAACACACCTACCACACGCATACACATACACATATCACACACAATGCCACACACATACATACGCGTCACACGCACATATCACACACGTACACACATGCATACACACACACACAAAAGCAACCCTTCCAACCGGACAGACAAGTACACCTTGTAGTCGGCTCCCCTCCCAGAGCCAGAAGGCGCTCCTGTGCTCCAGCCGTCGGCCACGCAGCCGCGTCTCAGGGCACGGGCACAGCGATGCCTCTTAAATAATTCAGGCACTTCACGGGACAGGCTAGGCGCTCATTAGAGAAACGCTACTGAGGAAAGGGACTCTTGCTAGCAGAAGGGGTTTTGTGTTGGCATTTGGTGTGGAATCTGGGCACACTGGGCAACTTCCATGTGCCCGTTCTGAGGCCCGATCCAGGCAGAGAGAAATGGATCTAATTACGTTCACGGCTGTAGTCAGCGACGCCCCAGTTCCCACCCTTCAGGCAAACTCCCCTCCCCCTGGAAGGAAGGCGGGAGACCTGCCACGGCCACGGAGCTGAGGGGGGGACCCTGAGGCCCACGGCACACGCTCGGCCCCGGTCAGTGGTAGTGGCAGTTGGTGGTCCTGCCCTTCCTCTCCTCTCCACAGGGCCAAGGTTGCGAGCTCCTCTGCAGCTGTGAGGGGCGCTTTGGTGCCAGGCTTGCACCCGCTGTCCCTGGGAGGTCTGTCTGCCCTCCTACCCCCCCCCCCCCCCGCCCAAGCAGTCTTTGCAGACACAGGGCATCTAGGTACCACACTTGTGTTTGGGTAAATGTAGGTGGAATTTCCCAGTGACCATCAATCAGATCTTTAGGCTTAGGGGAAAATGGGAGTGAAGGTGTGTGTGACGTTTTGGGTTTGAATCTTGAAATCAAAGATTTGCGTGTAGACATTTGGACAAAGGCACAATCAGGGGGTTTCCCGAATACCCACATGTAAGGAAGGCACTCTGTACTGGCTGGGAAGCAGAGCCTGGTACGCAGACTTCTCAGACGGGTGAGATTTTGCTGAATCAGATTCCTCAACAGTATAAGTAGACAATCTACCCACTAAAAGGACCACGGCAGGACATCCGGGGAAGATGGAGCAAGTTGGATGGTCAGTGTCCACATTCCAGAAGTCCCCGCCCCGGCTGCTGTGGCTGCTGTCTCATTGTTTCCTGAACCCGTTTCTCATTGCTTCCTGAACCCGTAGCTCCCTCTGAGGGTGTCCCGCCACTCCAATCCGTCGCTGTGACCTAGGGGTGAGCATCTGAGTAGCTGCTGTAATGCCATAGGAAGACAGGAAAAGGCGTGTGGGTGTTCCAGCCTCTTTACATGCATTGATTTCACAGCAACTCGGGGACAGGCTGGGCATCGCAGTCCGCACTTTATAGAATTTACGGGAAGCGTAGTGTCGGGATGAAGTCACTTCATAAGATCACTTGAGTCACAAATAGAAAAGGGGATTGATTTTTTTCCTTATTCCATGTTCACTAAATTGTACTTCACTCTGTGTGTTTGTTTTTATGTGTCTGTGTTTGCATGTCTCTCTGTGTGTCTGCATGTGCATGTCTGTGTGTTTCTCTATGTGTGCATGCTTGTGTGTGCGTGTGTGTGTGTGTGTATGCTCTCGGGTAGACAAGTGAAGCTCACTACTGTTAACTGGCTGGAAGTTACTGCCTGGAATCCTACCCGTTCCCGCTCAGCCTTGTTGATTACTGTGTATCTGCCTCTCGAAGTCTACATGTTTTCAGATTCTCTCCCATTTTATTTCTGGATAATATTCAGGTGGTTAAGAAACAGTCACATGAGCTCCACCAGTGCCCTCCAGCAAGTGATGTTGGTGATTGGTTGTTGAAGGAAGAGAACCTACAGAAATCTTGAGATCCATAAGATTTTCACGGCAATGAGAAGTACTCACAAGCCCCGGCCAGCATGGCTCAGTTGGTTGAGCCTTGGCCGTGCACCAAAAGGTGGCTGTTGGTTTCCCAGTCAGGGCCTGTGCCCAGATAGTGGGCTTGCTCTCTGTAGGGGGTGTGCAGGGGGTGGCTGACAGATGTTTCCACTCTCACATCAATGTTTCTCTCTTGCCCTCTCCCTTCCTCTCTCTAAAAATCAATTTTAAAAAATCTTAAATAAATATTCATGGGCTTGAAAGAGGATATGGAGATCATAATAGATACATGATTTATGGATTTTTAAAAGATGGAGAATTATGCCCTATTGTGGGTCAGTGAGCTGGTTACTTATTGAGTGCTAGGCTTTCTCCAGCCATCTCACTTCCTCGAGGCTGTGTTAATATCACAGACAATCATTGTTTTTAGGAGACACTGGAGGATAAAGTAGCACCTGCACTTACATCTCACAACTTTCACACTGTCACAGAAACATTGTTTCTTTGCTTTCTTAAATTGGGCAGAAAAGAGAGTGAGTGAGAGAAAGGATGAGCAAATGCATGAATGAATGAAGAGTAAACAAAGAGCTTCATGTCAGCACTCCCAGGAGGCTCTGCCATCCCGTCACTGCTGAATGAGGACACGGAGCATTGACCAGCTTAGGGGCCAAAGCACTAAAGCGCGGCCCACCCACATGCACCCACACGCACCCACACGCACCCACACCGTCTGTCTGGGTGCTTTCTCCTACATCGCAGGTATCCTTAGCCTCAGGTTTCTGAAAGGGTAGAGGAACTTCTTACTCTGGGGTTGGGTCTTCCACGCCCCTGGGCAGACACTTGCTGTGGCTCCCTTGCCGTGAACTGGCATCTTGTATTTGGGACAAGCCCATGCTGGGCAATTTGGGGGTGGAGAGGCTGAAAAGATTGCTGGCCTCACTCCTTCCGTGGGTCCCTTTAGCTTCATGAAGTGTAGCTCCACGCTTCGCTAAGGCGCGTGGCTGCAGGTAGTGCCCCGTGGTGGCTCACAGGTAAGGACAGCAGGAGCAGCCGCATTCCAAGCTCCCGCCTGCAGGCCTTAGGACCTGGCCGCTTTCCCTCTTCACTCACGGAAGCTCCGGAGGCAGCTGGAAAGGAGGAGCAGGTGGCGCACTTGCACGTTTGCTGAGCTGCTGCTCTGTGCCAGGGACTGTGCTGGACCCACCCTGCTGACCACACAGACCCTCTACTTGTCTGCCTGGGTCCCCAGGGCCTATCTCCAGAGCTGGGGCAGACGGTGCAGCGACTGGGGGGCCTCCTGCAGGTCTGCCTTTTGGCTGATGCTCAGAAATAGGAGAATGCCATTGACAAGTGCACACTCTGTGGCCAGGGCGAGTCCTGTCTTTGCATTACTTGTTTATACGCATTCCATCCTGCACTTAAATGGAATCACTTTCCTTTTATATTAATAATCCCTGCCACTGTTGTTATTATTACAACATTTGTTAGGCACCTACTGTGTGCCAGGCACATGCTGAGTCTTCCATATGCGTCTCCTTTAATTCTGACAATAGCTCTGTGAGAGTATTTTATCTTTCACTCATTACTGAACGTAAGTGAGGAACTGGAGGTTGGAAGCCAAGCAGGCCCTCCTGGGCCCTGTGACTGGTGAGGAGTACAGCTGGGATTTGAACTGTGGACTTACCCCCAAGTCTGCATCATTAATAGGAAACGTTGTCACTTACCCTGTTTATACAATGTCTCCGTGCCTTTGCTGCATTTGCCTAGAATTGCCTTCCCCTGTATTTCCACTTGTCACAATCCTCACACCTCCAACTCAGGGCTGAGTCCAAATGCCTCCTCCTCCATGAAGTCTTCCCGAATTTTCACTGCAGGGTGATGTCTCCACGTTAAGGGGATCCTTGACTGTGACATTGAGGCTATCACTGTAGGATAACTGTGAGCTCAGGACCAAGAGCCCGTGGTCCTGCTTCGAGCAGGCTTGGCCTGTGTTCCTCCCTCAGAGGACTGGATCTCTGTCTTCCTCACATGCCCAGGGATCAAACGTCTGTGTTCTCCCCCACAGCCCACTGCTTTTGGGACATCAGCACTTCCCCACCTCACCTAAATGCACGCCTCCTGTTGGCCGTGCCACCGCCTTCGAGGCGGCCTGCTCACCTGCTCACGGGGACACACCGAAAGCCGTCCCTCAGCTCCGAGCAGTAACCAAGCAACCCCTGCTTCCCCCTCCCTGACCTTTCACAACTCATGTGACCTCTGGCAGAGCCTATTTTTCATCCCTTAATCTCGTTGTCACTGCCCTCTCTCACCTCTGGCGTCAGCAGCAAGGAGAGCAGATTCTGGCGCCAGAAATGTCACTAGCAGGTGGCGGCAGGCGCCCGCTTCATGCCGCCCGCACCCTCTGGGATTAATAATAAATAAGATCTGATGATGGAATCTGGTGCGTTTCCTCTTCCATGAGACAGTGTCACCATTCCCTTCCACAGCAGAGATGAGCAGAATACAAACGACGCAGCCGCACTTCCCCGCTCTGCTCTGGAGGCAGTGCCGCGGCTCCAGGGGCAGTCCTCTGGCTCAGCCCCTACAGCAGGAACCTCAGCAGGAAGATTCCAATCCCGGATAACGCTCCTCCGGAAGCTCCGGGCTCCATTTCTTCGTCTGACTGGTGCCTTGAATTATTAAAGTCGATGATTCTCACCACCGACTAGAACTCCAAACAATGTGGAAAATCAGATACAGACTAGTATGGTAAACAATAGGGTGGCTTTCCCAGCAGTAGAAGGATTCATTCTACTGACATTAAGTGAGAACTGTCTGGATTCTAGGCTAGAAGCATTCAGGGCAAAGGCTGCTGGGAGGGAGCTGAGGGTGGAGACCCTGAAGGTAACCTACCCCAAACGCTTTAACTCCCAGAGAAGAAGTCTGAGGCTCCAAGAGGCTGTTGGAGGTTTGGAGTCACCCAGGTGAGCCAGGTGAGCCTGTGGGCTGTGGAGGTTGGAGTGACCCAGGTGAGCCTGTGGGCTGTGGAGGTTGGAATTATCCAGGTGAGCCTGTGGGCTGTGGAGGTTGGAATTACCCAGGTGAGCCTGTGGGCTGTGGAGGTTGGAGTTATCCAGGTGAGTCTGTGGGCTGTGGAGTGTGGAGTGACCCAGGTGAGCCTGTGGGCTGTGGAGTGTGGAGTGACCCAGGTGAGCCTGTGGGCTGTGGAGTGTGGAGTCACCCAGGTGAGCCCGTGGGCTGTGGAGGTTGGAATTACCCAGGTGAGCCTGTGGGCTGTGGAGTGTGGAGTGACCCAGGTGAGCCTGTGGGCTGTGGAGTGTGGAGTGACCCAGGTGAGTCTGTGGGCTGTGGAGTGTGGAGTGACCCAGGTGAGCCTGTGGGCTGTGGAGTGTGGAGTCACCCAGGTGAGCCCGTGGGCTGTGGAGGTTGGAATTACCCAGGTGAGCCTGTGGGCTGTGGAGGTTGGAGTTATCCAGGTGAGTCTGTGGGCTGTGGAGGTTGGAGTGACCCAGGTGAGCCTGTGGGCTGTGGAGGTTGGAATTATCCAGGTGAGCCTGTGGGCTGTGGAGGTTGGAATTACCCAGGTGAGCCTGTGGGCTGTGGAGGTTGGAGTTATCCAGGTGAGTCTGTGGGCTGTGGAGTGTGGAGTGACCCAGGTGAGCCTGTGGGCTGTGGAGTGTGGAGTGACCCAGGTGAGCCTGTGGGCTGTGGAGTGTGGAGTCACCCAGGTGAGCCCGTGGGCTGTGGAGGTTGGAATTACCCAGGTGAGCCTGTGGGCTGTGGAGTGTGGAGTGACCCAGGTGAGCCTGTGGGCTGTGGAGTGTGGAGTGACCCAGGTGAGTCTGTGGGCTGTGGAGTGTGGAGTGACCCAGGTGAGCCTGTGGGCTGTGGAGTGTGGAGTCACCCAGGTGAGCCCGTGGGCTGTGGAGGTTGGAATTACCCAGGTGAGCCTGTGGGCTGTGGAGGTTGGAATTACCCAGGTGAGCCTGTGGGCTGTGGAGGTTGGAATTACCCAGGTGAGCCTGTGGGCTGTGGAGTGTGGAGTGACCCAGGTGAGCCTGTGGGCTGTGGAGTGTGGAGTGACCCAGGTGAGCCCGTGGGCTGTGGAGGTTGGAATTACCCAGGTGAGCTTTGTAGACTTGGTCAGGCAGGTGTTGTTATGCCCTTCAGCTCTGTCTCCAGGCTCACACACTACTTCTGTTCGTTCGTTTGTTTGTTTGTCTCAAAAAGAACTAAGTACCTGCTGTGAGAAAAGTAAAATGAAACCATGGTCAAGACTTCCAAGGACAGGAGCACATGATGCGATTCGGTGAGCTTGGAGCCATCCGTCTGAATTAGGGACGGAGCCTGTGGTCTGGCTCCGGGGAACCCCGGGCTCAGGAGAGCACAGACACAGTTTCTCCAGGGAGACGAGGGAACCACGGGCCCCTCTCTGTGCCCAGGGAGGCCACCGTGGAAACCGTACAGTTAAATACCTCGGGAGACAAGCCTGGCCACCGAACACACACCAAGCATCTGAGTGTAAGACCTACTGCCCAGCGACTGGCCGTGCAGAGGCAGTAGTGCTTATTGGCAGCAGCACCGAGTCAGGGGGGCAGGGCAGCCACAGCTCAGCAGCGTGGACCCGAGTAGTGGGGCCAGAGGCCTGGAGGGAGGCAGCCACAGCTCGGAGGGGTCACAGCAGGTGGGGCCAGGGGCCTGGAGGGAGGCAGCCACAGCTCGGAGGGGTCGCAGCAGGTGGGGCCAGGGGACCTGGAGGGAGGCAGCCACAGCTCGGAGGGGTCGCAGTCGGTGGGGGCAGGGGGCCTGGAGGGTGTGGGACTTGGAATCGGGAGAATGTGACGTGTGCTTGATAATGCATAAATCCTGATGGCACCGCAAGGTCTGGTGAAGTGGGTTGTTGGGATCATCCTGAGAGGCAGGCTTGGGTGAGAGGGTGAAAGGCCAAGGAATGGGATGGACTGAATGAATCCCTTAGCACTGGGCTGCCCAGTTCCCCACAGAGGCAGCCGCGAGGACCCATGCACACACCTCCTAAGTGGACGTGTTTTCTGATGACGGCCACGTGGGCTCTGATTTATGAACCAACAGTGACATCTACCCCTTGTTCTAGCCCGGCGAAGCGAGTGCTCTTCCGGGCGTCCCCCACCTCATTCCTGCCCCAGTGCACGTGGCTCCCGTCCTTTCCTCACCACCGGCCACTGCGTACTGTCTGAGCTACGCGGCGCCCGGCCACTGGGAGTGACGCCCTAAGGCCCCTGCGAACATATCCGTTGCCTCCTCCTGTCCTTACAGTGTGGGTCACGCCCAGACCTGTGCAATGATTTTAATTCACAAAGCAGCACGGATAAATACCGCCCATAAATTAATCAGCAGGACTGGTGTCTTCTGCCAACTCGAGGGCCCGTGGGCCACATGCAAGGAGACGAGGATGTGTTACTTGCCTTGAGGTTGGGGGGAAAGCTCTCAGACATGAACAAATCAGGACTTCCGAGGCATGTGCCTGTGGGTAGGGCACACCGAGGGGAGATGCTAGTCGGCCAGACAGAAATTACGTGGTTGACGATTATTTGATTCTATCAAATAGCCCGTGAGTGTGCTCCTGCCTTGTGGTTGAAGGTGAAAACCCAGTGTTGTCGTTAGACCGACAGTACAATGTTTCGGAAGGAGGTCCGTTCCTGACGGAGGAAAGGCAATGCTGGCAGGACCCTCTGCCCTGGGCCAGAGAGAAGGCAAAGGAGAAAGAAGCAGCGGCCGCCCCAGGAAGTGGAGGCAGATCTGAGCGGGGATGGGCGCCGCCCTCGGCTACAGGAATGGAACTCACTGGGAGATTATAATGCATTAAACCAGGACTACGTGATTTTCTGGAGACAAGACAACATATAATCTAAGAAAACCATCGCCCGGTTCACTAGATAACCCTGAAATAGCCGGGCTATGTTTGAGGCTGATTCTTAACTTGAACTTGGAAGTGTTCTAACTTCGGTGTCTCCGGTCACACTCAGCAGCCGGCTCCCTGCGCTCTTCCCACGGAGTCCGAGGCACCTTCAGGAGTGTTTCCTGGGGCTCTGAGGGTCTGATCCCGTTTTTAAAAGACAGGTCCGCAGTATGTCTTTGTAAAGTATTTGTGTATTTTTAAAGGACAGTGTCTCCGTTTTAATAACGGACATATATTTGCATTATTTTACTAGTTATCACGTGCTTTTGTGTACATTTATTATAACATTTTATTAAACCTTATATGATAGTAATAAAAAATTGTATCTTTTTGTAAAGAGAGTAGAAGTGAGAGGGAGTGAGAAAGAGAGAGAGAGAGAGAGAGAGAGAGAGAGAGAGAGAGAGAGACATCCATGAGAGAGAGGCACATTGATTTGTTGCCTCCTACCTCGTGCCCCAACCGGGCTCAGGGATTGAACCTGCAGCCCAGCTATGTGCATGTGACTGGGAATCGAACCCACGACCCTTCGGTGCACTGGCAGATGCTCTAACCACTGAGAACACTGGCAGGTCTACAATAAACATTTGTATCTTCAATCAAAGGACCAAAGGGTCCAATTACCTGACCAAGAAACCACACCCAGGACCGCCCCGGCTGACCTGAGAGCGGGGTCCTCAGGGTCCAGATCCCACGTGCTCTCTGAGGGACCCCACAGCTTCCAGTGGCTGTGAGGCTCCTGGACATCTCAGAAGAGGCTCTTGGAGGAAGCACTGCCCGCAGCACGGCAGGGCCTCTGCCCGCGGTGCTGGCTAAGGTTTGCCTGGGAGTCCGGCTCCTGCTGGCTGCAGCGATGAAGCCCTCATTACAGAATGGGCATGGGCTCCGGAATGGGGTTGGAGCTGAAATTTTTACTTTTCCAGCGGCTCTTAAATTCTCAGATAACTTTCTGCCACACTTACTTTCTGGTTGCAATAGAAATAGCGCCAAGAAAAGCTGACTGTGAAATTCCAGGCCATCAGAACATGAGAGGGTTTGAATGTCGCAAGAAATACTGGTTTCCTCGCGCTTCCAGACATTTTTCTAACCACATAAATAGCTTGGGGTGAAGAAAGAACAGGCGAGTGACAGAACGAGTTGGCGTGAAAATGTATTTTCAGGAGAGGTAGCGCCACGGCTGCGCTTTGCCTCGTCCCAGCCGCAGCGGAGGGCTCAGGCCGGTAGCAGGCCTGTGTCCCAGTCTTGATGCTGCCCCTGAGGGTGATGGCGGACAAGTTATTTAATCAACTTCTAGCTGTAATGTTAGAGTCTTTAAGATGAGAGACACATGAGGAGACCTCTAAGACACTCTGGCTCTGAAGTTTGGTTAGTTTCCCAAATACCACCACGAAGCTGCCCACGCCCGGGCCGATATCCCTGCCCTCACTTGCTGTCAGGTGATCGAGGAGGGACCTCAGGGGGCTCTTTTGAGGCCTGAGATGTCCCAGGAGGTGCCAGCTGCCTTCTCTAGGCTTCGATGACGAGGGAGGGCAGGCTTGGCATCCTGTGACCCCAGGGACCAAGGATACGGGGCCGCTTGCAAGCCGGAGCGCACCTGTCAGCCTCACATTCGGGCGGCCCTCAGTACAGGCTCACTGGGTCATTTATGTAGGAACCTGGCGTTCACCCCCGTGAGGAATTCAGAAGAAGACATAAGACAGCGCCTGGGCTACTGAGGCTCCAAGACCGTCAGCCGGTGCGATTGGGAAGTGGGGGTCCGAGAACATGGGGGCCAATAGTAAGCACCTTAGCGGCCAGGAACCTGCATGAGAGGAACCTTCCCGGAGCTGTCTGGGTGGAACCGGCTCACTGAGCTCATGCTGTCATCGGATAGCTCATTGGTGATGCAACACAACGGATCGCAATAACATCCCAGTGTGTGCATCTGACAAAGGTGCTCAGCCTCATGCTGGCTTCTGGAAGGAGGGTGGGCAGCCAGCTCTTCCTGGGGTTCTCAGGCAGACACGCAAGGCGATCACCTGCCAACACAGCTGAAATCCCACTTTCCACCTTGGGGTGGTCAGCACCGCATGGAAGTGTAAGGGCCCGGGGACGAGCAGGTGCTGCCATCCTGCGGTCTGGTCTAGAGCCATTGGAGAGGAGTTCCCACCTCCCTCAGCCGAGTGGCCATGGCCTTGGTGCTGTGATGGGACCGGTCTGCGTCCCCACGCTTCTGCCGGGACACCTCTCTCGTGACCCCTCTGGTGGTTCAGAGAGACATCGGCCAGGATTAGAACCCGAAGCGCCCCTTTGTGCCTTCACACCTGGGACAGAGGAGCCGCGGTTCCCGTGGGCTCAGCACCTCCAGCCTCAGGCACTGCCTCGGCCTGGGCGGAAGTGGCCACCCCGGGAAATGGGGGATCTCAGCTCAGATTCAAACCGGAGTTTCTTCTACAAATGGGCACTTGTTTTAATTTGCTAGAATGTTCTGGAATCATCACCCTGTGATGAGCCAGCCTGGGCCACAGCCTAGAACCCTGAGCAAATGGCATTGACGGTCATGTAGCCCCGCCGTGCCCGGGGGCCCGCGGCTGTCCCGACAGCGCTGGACGACTCCTCCCCACAGTCTGACCCAGCCTGTGTGGCCATGGGCGGGCTCCTCACAGCTGTGTCCAGGGCTTACCTGCAGAGCACACCTGGGTCCAAGCCCAGCGTCCAGAACGGACTTTCTCTCGGAGACACGGACACCTGGTCCCGCCCATTCTTGCAGCGCTTGGCACTGTACAAAGCCCCCTTCTCCCTTTTCCAGGCAGCGACTCCACCCTCTTGGGACGGGAGGCAGCTGCTACTCCTCCGTTCACAGAAGCAGAGATGTTGGGGTTGGAGCAGTGGTGAAGTTGGGGCTCTGGGCCAGGCTGGACTCTTCCCCAGGGCTGCACTGCACCTGCGCTGCTGGGCGGACCCTCGGGCGAGGATCCCGCGTTCCCACGACCAGAAGCTCTGTCGTCAGCAGATGGATGCCAGGAGCTCTCTCTGCTCCCCGGAGTCCTGGGGGAGCCATTCATGCTCTGAGTCTCCATCTGTAACAGAGGAGCAAGCTACAACTTGGGGAGACTGATGTCCGACCCTCTCCCTCCCCAGAGGGGTCTGTGACATGTGCGCACGTGAGATGCTAATTACCGGGTAGGCAACAGAAAAGACGCCCTGTAAGTGGAAGGCATCGTCATGGTCATCGTCATTGCTTGGATTGATTGGTCTTAAAGCAATACACCCATGC
Source organism: Corynorhinus townsendii (assembly GCA_026230045.1). NCBI lineage: Eukaryota > Metazoa > Chordata > Mammalia > Chiroptera > Vespertilionidae > Corynorhinus > Corynorhinus townsendii. Next base: position 42,252,716 of record JAPDVU010000013.1, read on the forward strand.
AGGCATTCCCTAGGTCCAGCTTACGATCTGCTTGGAGGGAAGAGTATGCCAGGAGAGCAAACCTGATTGGATGCTGGGGTGCCCGGGGAGTAACACTTCACACGAACCCTTGACCTGCCTGGCGTTTGTCTAGTGCTCTTAAATCTCTGATTTTGTTTCAGCTCCTATAGGCTCCATCAGTTATTGGGCATCTTGGCTGACGGTCTGCGGGTCTCAGCAGCCCATGCGCTGTCTTATGTCTTCCTCACGGGGGTGAATGCAAGGTTCTTACATAAATGACCTGGTGATCGGGATATTGCAACTTAAAAAAAGCCTTCCCTGTTAGAATTCACTATTTCATTGTGGGAATCTGCCTGGTTAGGTCTCCTGGGGGTGGGGCCAAGGAGCTGGCATGCCGGGCTCCTACCTCGGTGAGCAGGGGGAGGGGGAGGTGGCGGGGTCCCGTCCCAGTCCTGTGCTCATGCTGTGTGCCGGTGGCCACACTCGGGGTTTGCCCGACAGCCCTGCTTTTGTTTGTGGGTCAGAGCCTGCTCCCCACTTCTAGGTGGCACCACAGGCGAATCACAGCCTCTTTCATCCTTACCTTTTCACCTGAAAAGCTGCGGGAAGCTCCTAGCACGTAGCAAGCATGCAAGAGATGCTCGCTCGCCACTGTCTTCCTCACTCACTCCGCGGGACCTGGGAGGCTGACGTGTTCTGTGGCCCCGGACCAGCCCCTGGCGGACGCTGTGGTCATGGGTGTACTGGAAGGACGATGCATGGTGCAGGTGTGCTGTGATGGGCAAGGTATGTCCTGTGGGCTGTTCCCGTCATCCGTGTGCAGTTTCATTCATTTCAGCGACCTGGTCAGTGACAAGAATCGGTCAATCAACCCCTCACGTCTGGGCCTCAGGCAGGTTTGGGAGTGATGAACATGCAGCTGTGGGGACACTGTGGTTCCTCGGGAGGGCGATGGGAGAGGTGAGGGTGACTCTTGGCAAGTGTGTCTGCGGGGTCTCCTGCTTACAGGCGCTGGGCCTGCATTGTTCTCCCAGGGGCTTAGGCAGCAGCCAGGCAAGCTCCGCCTCCCTCACGCTCACACCCATCAGGTCCTCCTCCCTGGGGTGGAGTCGGTCTGAGCACCCTGATGCCTCATGCTCCAGAGCGGCTTGGTCACCCCACCCTCCCCCGCACCCCCATGCAGCGAGAGGGCCTAGTAATACTGGACTTTAGGATGGAGTGGCCAGGATCCCACTTGACCCCTGAGCCTTCTAGTAAACATAATGGTTTTCTCCCAGACGCTACTGCAACGGCAGTGTTTTCCACAGCACAAGGGCTCCTGCTCCTCCAGCGCAGCAGTGCGGTCACTTTAACGTCCTTTTGCATAATGGAGAGGGACATTCATGCCTGAGATGGAACGGCCAGGTTTCTTTGCAGGCGACTGCCTTGCCCAGAGGGGACCCGCCTTGTCCAGAGGGGACCCACCTTGCCCAGAGGGGACCCGCCTTGTCCAGAGGGGACTCACCTTGCCCAGAGGGGACCAGCCTTGCCCAGAGGGGACCAGCCTTGCCCAGAAGGGACTCACCTTGCCCAGAGGGGACCCCCTTGCCAGGCAGCCTTGAGCAGCATTTCTCTGGCTGAGGTTCCTCTTCGTCCGGTCCCTGGTTAGATTGTTTATTATTCAACTAAAATGCAAGCCAGTTGCTCAGATTTCTCATTTAATGATACACTTAAAAAAATTAATTGATTTTTAGAGAGAGAGGAAGGAAAAGGGAGAGATAGGAACAGTGACATGAGAGCAACACATAGATCAGTTGCCTCCTGCACGCCCCCTACCTGGCAGGGACCGAGCCTGCACCCAGGTAAGTGCCCTGCAGGGAACTGAACCAGCAGCCCCTGGGTGCACGGATGATGCCCAACCAACGGAGTCCACCTGCCAGGGCTCATGGCACATTCTCCATGAGTGTGTGTGATTGTCACTTCACTTGCCTGCAACTGCGGGCTCTCGTGGTGCTGAGGGGGCCTCCGGCGGCAGCTGTGGACAGCCGTGCTCTCACATGACAGGGAAGAGCTTTGAGGTGGTCAGTCTGACGGGATCCCAGAAGTTCAAACAGCTATTTCCTTCAGTTTTGAAGAATGCCTCCACATTTCACGTGTGTGTGTGTGTGTGTGAATCTTCACCCAAGGGTGCCTTTTCATTGATTTTAGAGAGAGTGAAAGGAAGGGAGAGAGAAACATTGATGTGAGACACATCTTTTGGTTGCCTCCCACACATGGCCTGACCTGAGTGAAGAACCTGCTACCCGGGCACGTGCCCTTAACCAGAAATTGAACCCGTGACCCTTCAGTATGCAGGCCATGCACCAACCACTGAGCACCGGCCAGGGCCTCTTATTTGTATTTCATCCACATGATGAAGAGCAGTGGGTCCCTGGCTCATGAATCTGAACAGACATTAGCTATTCTCTCCCCTCTACCAATTCATTGACCTCTCACAGTGTCCATAGCCCTCTGGTCCCTTCACACTTCTTGGGGTGTTGCAATACGAGAAAAAGTGTGAGGATATGGAGACACCTGTGTGTGGCTCTCACACTGAAATCTGCCTGCTTCATAAGATGAAGGAGGAGGAGAGAAATAAATTCTCCCCCAAAGTTACAACACAAGCTAGGAGCAGCTGTGCAGAGGAGAGAGGGAGGTCGTGGTGGTGAGGTCCAGGGAAGGGGGTGCGAGGCCCAGGGGAGGGGGTAAGAGGCCAAGGGAAGCGGGTGTGAGGCCCAGGGGAGCGGGTGTGAGGCCCAGGGAGGGGGTGTGAGGCCCAGGGGAGGGGGTGTGAGGCCCAGGGGAGCGGGTGTGAGGCCCAGGGGAGCGGGTGTGAGGCCCAGGGGAGCGGGTGTGAGGGGGGCCCCCGCGGTGGCTCAGAGGGCACACCCTTCAGGGCGGCATGGGCACACCGCAGGGGCAGGCGCTCAGCAGGACGACAGGACGACATTGTCCTGAGGAAGGAGGTTTCATACAGGTCCATCTAAACAGAAAGTAAAAGCTAAACCACTTTGCATGTTTCTTTTTCTTGTTGGAAATGGCTGTTTTTGTAAAGACGGCCCCGGGGCTGCCTGGAACAGGTCGCAGGGGTGACCCTGAGTCAGGCGAAAGGAATTCTTGAAGCCTGAGCAAGGAAGATGGCATTCGGGTGCTTTGACCAGAAGGGAATCGATCTCTGGCCCTATATGCCCGGGAGGGTGAGGAGGGACGATCCTGGACCTGGGTCTGAGGTAGAAATGGGAGCACTGGGAAGAAGGGAGGCATGGAATCAAATCTGAGACTCCCCCGCCTCCATCTGTAAGGATGCCTGCACTCCCGACTGTGTCTGAAGGTCTCGGTGGGTTGTCCTGGTAGTCCTGCTCCTGTGCACTCAGCAGGGAGGATGGCATCAGGCCTGCAAACGCCCCTTCCTCACTCCCACCCAGCCAAGGGCCTCAAGAAACTCTGCTGCGTGCATGTGTGTATGTGCGCGTGTGCATGTGTGTGCATGTGCATGCATGTGTGTATACATGAGTAAACTTTATTGCAGCCTGAACTCTCCTGTCATCAACTTTTCTTAACCGTGGGTCTCTTTCCCCAAGTGGTTCCTGGTGCTGGTGCCTATTGTCCTCTCAGTCTCACTGAGTCAGTCTCCGAGATCAATGCAATCCCTCCCCCACCCCCGTCCCTGCTCCTGCGTCGGGGGAGCACTGTAATGGCTGACATTCGTCTACTGCTTGCCGTGTCAGGACACATCGAGCCTCTTCTCATTGTCCAATGCAAGCTCTGCAGTAACCCTGGAAGGGAGAGGCCAGTTCACAGGGCAGGCGCGCAGAGCGAGGACTCAGGTTGGTCTGACCTTCGCTGTGTCCGGCTGCTTGTTACTTGTGCCTTGGGTGTTAGTCTCTCTTGGCACTGCCTGACCTTGTCCTCCTGAACAGTCCCTGCTCACTGCTGCCACCTGCCTAGGTGCCCTCTCCGAGCGGAGCGGAGAGGTGCCTCCATCGGTCCGGAGCCCGGGGCGCAGGGCCTTTGCTCAGCAGGGCGGCTGCCTCTGCTCAGCATCTGCCTCTGAAACAGGGCTGCTTAGCGCATCCATGCCAGCTGCTTGTTCCCCTGGCGGTCTGGGTGGTCTCCTCTGGCTGTGACCTGCCACTAAGCGTCCAGCCTCTCTCTGGGGCTGCTACCACTCACCTCCCAGAAGACCTGCCTCACCCTCCCGGGCAGAACGAAGCTCTTGCTGACGAAGCACTGCTTCCCAGTAGGAAGCTGGCGGCCTCCCTCCCTTCCCCGCCAGCTGCCCTCACTAGGCCCTGACCTGGTCTCCTGTTTCTGGCTCTTGTATCACTCGACAGCACCCTCAATCCTTGTTGCTGCATCTGGATGAGGCTCCGTGAGGACTGGGAGCCCGACTGTTGTTTATTCACAGGGTCGAGGTTCCTGTGGTGCCGGTGCCCAGCGCCCATCCTCGCCATGAGAGGACAGAGCTCCTGGCACGTGCGTGTGCAGGGCCCTGACACTCGTGCTGATGGGAATTCTTCAGTGGACAGTGCTCTGTCTAGCGAAGGGCACTTTAGAAAGGCTAGAGTCGTGGTCCTAGGGCGGGACCTCTAGTATTTAGAGAGGTGTCAGCGGGATCACAACGCTCATTGTGTGCACAGCTCACAGAGGCCTCAGCGCCAGGCAGGCGGGTGGCGTTAGGGCGGACAGCCAGTGTTGGGGTGACGTGGAAATCCTTTTTGGGGTGACATTGGTTAATAAAATTATATTTGGGGGGTACATTTTATAATGCATCATCTGTATGTTGTGCTGTGTGCTCACCACCCCAAGTCCAATCCCCATCTGCCTCTGCCCTAAATGACATCCCTGTGCACAGGCTCACAGACCGCGCTGGCCGGCTGCTCTGTCAGCCCTGCCAGGGAGCGGGTGGGCCAGGAGGTCAGTGAGCAGCAGTGAAGCTGGACACGAGGGGACACGCAGGAGGGGGGCTGGGAGCCCTGGGCAGCAGGACCCGTGCTTGGCTGGGCTGGGCCGGGCCGTGGAGAGGAGCCTGAGCAATTTCCTCTCCCAAGCCTGGGGTTCTGCGTCCGTGTTTAGCTTCCATCCTTCCAGCTCAGCCTGAGCTGCGGGACACTGAGCCTGTGCGGCGTGCTGGGCGCGGGGCTGAGCCGCAGGGGGCGCCAGCGAGGTTGCAGCTGCTGGACTCCTGGCGGGGGTTCCACACTTAAAACAGGAACCTCCCTGGTGTGCGGAACCGAGCCCACCGCGCCCAAAGGCTCCTGGCAAGCGGCCTGTACCGCGGACGCAGCTGGACTGATTTAAGGAGACCTGCGTGCCGTGAGCGGCGGCTGCTCCCCGCAGGAAGTGAGCAATCCCAGTGCCCGTCTGCTCCTTGGGCGGCCGTGCAAGTGTGGGACACACGAGGGCCCAGGTTCCCCCCATCCTTTCCCAATAGCACTGAGCTCCCGTTTGTCCTGTCCTGTGGGCCTGATGACACCCTCCATGAGAATTTAAGACAGAGATAAACTTTCCAGTAACTGCATGGCTCTGAATTGGCTGAACTCGAACCCTGTCAGCCAGGTCCAGCCAGGCCCCGAGGTTGGTATGCAGAGAAGGGAGGCTCTCTTAACGCCGTCGCAATAAAAGAACTCATTCCCGCGAGTGTAGGCCCGAATCTCCGGCTCTCCAACCGAGATGTCTCCATTCCCTCCATTTCCCTCACTGTCCCGGGTCCTGCTGACCTTTCTCCGCAAGCACTTCCTTGGCGATTTGAGCAAGGAACACAGCTGTACACAGAAGGGTTTCAATCTGTGCTTAGTGATTCCAGGTGGTAGAAGACACCCTACAAACAGCACAGGGAACCTTGCAGGTGAGTTTCACTGGGAGTCACGGTCAGCTCTTTGCAAGAAATTAACCTGTGAGGGTTGAAATGAGAATGGCCTCATCTCAGACGCCACGGTCTGCGCGTGTCTGCAGAATACAGACAACAACTTCCGTCGTTGCCACCATGCTCAGGGCTAGGGAGGCGCTTCCGTAAAGTCGCTGAGCGATGATTTTAGAAGAACTGTCCCATTTAAAAGGACCGGAACAAGTACCTTGGGCATTAGCCCGGGTCCCAGGTGTTTGCAGTGTTCCAGGTCATGAGCCTTCAATCAACACACAGAGAAGACAGACGGCATAGCCATGGCTCTTTCATCAAAAATCAGGCTTCCAGGGAAAGAATACACATGGGAATCTTAGGAATCAAAGTATGCCCCTCCCCCAACTTCAAAAGCATAAGGACCCACGGCTGGAAATGGCTGCAGCTCGTTTCTTCAAATGTTGGCCAATGACTCCCTTCCCACCTCACATGGTATCACAGAGGGAGCGGGGCTGAGGCTGTGGTCCATTATGTAAACGCACATAAATGTGAAAACAAAAGTGTAGGGAGAAGTAGACATTGTTTAAACTATGAGAAATGTAGTTTATATAAATTCTAGAGGCCCAGTGCATGACATTCGTGCATGGGTGGGGTCCCTAGGTCTGGCCAGCAATCAGGGCCTGGCAGGAGAGGAGGCGACGGTTGCCAGGCAGGGCTTGGAAGGAACAGACGCCAGACATGACACCGCCATTATGGGCACCCAGCCACTACGTGCTTTCCCGCCTCTCCCCCTCTTCCTTCCCTCACCACCATGCTACCACCACAGTGGGCGGTGGGCCGATCGGGGCCTGCCAGCCGGGGAGAGAGATGGGGAATGGGAGGTTGGCCGCCAGCCCCAAGGAGGGAGCCAGCCTTTGGCCCCCCTCAGAAAGAGGCTGCATCCACCGCCACCCACCCCCAGTTCCCCGTCCCAGCCCAGGAGCTGGCCCTGATCGGGCAATTGGGACCTGTTGCCCAGGGGGAGGGAGGTTGGCTGGCTGGGGGATTGGCTGTGTGAGTGCACTGACCACCAGGGGGCAGCTCCTGCATTGAGCATCTGCCCCCTTGTGGTCAGTGCATGTCATAGCGACCGGTCGTTCTGGTCATTCTGGTCATTCCGGTGGTTCCAGTTGCTTAGGCCTTTTTATATATGGATGAGAGGCCCAGTACACAGATTTATGCACGGGTAGGGTCCCTTGGGGTGGCCTGCAGGATCAGGCTCCAGCTCGCACCCCCACCTGCAGCCCTGCAGCCCCACTTGGCACCATGCCATGGCCTGGTGCCACTCCCTCACCTGCTCCATCATCCCACCTGCGGGGCAATTGATGGGGACTGGCCGCCCTCCCCCTCCCCCTCTGCCTGGCTCCCTCAGCGCCTGGGATCCAGGCAGCAGCTGGCCCCGCCACTGCCCCCTTCCCCCCATGCTGGTCTCCATCTGTGGGGCTATCAGGTCCCCGCTCGCATCCACCTTGGCCTGGAGCTACCCGCTTACCTGCTCCACCATCCCGCTATAGTACCGCTCTCATCAGGGCCCATCAGGGCTGTCAGCGCCTCCAATGCTGCCTGCTGCTAGTGCTGTGTCGCCGACGCCCCCTATGTTCCGTGCCGCCCCTGGTGGTCAGCACAAGTCATAGCGAGCAGTCAAACTCATAGTCGAACAATTTGCATATTAGGCTTTTATTGTGTAGGACAAGGTGGTAATTATTAATCACAGTATATAAACACTTGCTTATGATTTTTTTTTCTGTCTAGGAAACAATTTACTGTTAAGAAAAGGTGAATCTCCACTGTGTGGTCACCATTTTAGGTTATAGGCTGGGGACAGTGTAATAAGCCAAACAAGACTTTTCTGGAAGCCCTGTCGGTGACCAGTTGGTTGGAGCATCATCCCTGCAGCAAAAGGTTGCAGGTTCTGTCCTGGTCGGGGCACACGCAGAAGGATTGATGTTTCTCTTTCACATCGATTTTTCCCTCTCTCTCTCCCCCTTTTCCCTCTCTCTAAAAAACCATGAAGATTAAAACAAACAAAACAAGAATTTTCATGAAATATTGGCTTCTGAGATGAGATGCCTGCCACACAAATTCAGAAAGAGCATCTGGATTGATCCTGGAAAATAGAGGCATAGCGGTCTTCTTGGAGGGTCTCCGTCCCAGATGCCAACAGGTCTGCTCTCCCCCGCGAGCGCCGTTGCTCCTCATTTCCATTAGAGAACATTTTATTCCCTGATACACTGAGCCAGCACTGACTCTAGCGGTTCCTAGTTCCCTCTGGTCGGCGTCCTAACGCACCTTTTACAAACAGGTGGGCCTGAGCCACGCTTGAAGCCCAGCCGTGTCCGGCCTAGCAGGTTGCTGTGGCTTCGGGGCACAGCCGGCCTGTTCTGGGGCAGAAATAGGTGCCTGCCCACCTACAGCCTCAGAGGCACCTACAGCCTCAGCCTGAGCACTCGCCGGTCAACCTGCAATTAGCACCGAGTGAAAGCTCCCGGCTATGACTTCCTTTCACGCTACAGCTGGGTTGGCAATAGGGCTTGTCCTGCTGTCCAGCTTGGCCATGGCTGCCGAGACTATGCCTTTAAATAGTCTGACTACCAAGAAGATCATTGGAAACGAGAATAAGATTGCTTAACAATGTCGGTCATGAGCCGGGGCTTGGGTTCCATCCGCAAGCTGGTGGGATATTGATTTCACTATGTAAAGCAGTGAAACCTCCCAAACGAGGAGTCTACCTGTCGTTTGCTCTAGGGCAGTGGTCGGCAAAACGCGGCTCGCGAGCCACATGCGGCTCTTTGGCCCCTTGAGTGTGGCTCTTCCACAAAATACCACGGCCTGGGCCTATTTTGAAGAAGTGACCTTAGAAGAAGTTTAAGTTTAAAAACTTTGGCTCTCAAAAGAAATTTCAATCGTTGTACTGTTGATATTGGCTCTGTTGACTAATGAGTTTGCCGACCACTGCTCTATGGGATCCCCTTTTTTTGGGTCTGAACATACAGATATGCACATGGGTACATGCTTATCTATCCACTAGCATACATGTACATACACATCAGTATAGATATTGGGAATGTGTAAATCCATGCACTGACGTTTTTCCACGAATTCTAAGTACAGGACTCAGTGAACTTTCACAAAATGAATGTACTCAGGTCACGACGTAGAGGCTAGCACCTCAGAAGCCCAGCCCGTGTCCCTGCAGTCATACACCCTCTCCCAGTGACACCGATGTTTCATACGTATTTAATTTCAGAGAGAGGAAGGGGGGTGAGAGAGATGTAAGAGAGGAATGTCAATGGGTTGCCTCCCTTACTTGCCCCAACTAGGGATTGAACCTGCAACCTAGGTATGTGCCCTGATGGGGAATTGAACCCACAACCTTTTGGTGCACGGGACGATGCTCCAACCACTGAGCAGCCCGGCCAGGGGTGCGGTGTTCCCGCTGACACTGTGGACCAGCTCTGCCTGTGCTGAGATGTGTGTGATGAGACCTCACAGCACGCCTCTTCTGTGTCTGGTGGCTTTGGCTCAACATACGTGGGAGACCACTCACACTGCTTGTTTCCATTGTTGTGTCCGATTCCATTTCATCAGAACCCCACAATGTGTGACTGCCTATCACTCAGGAGTGTTTGGGCTGCCTCTGCTGGCGGTCATGAACCCGGCTACACGCCTGGCTCTTGCAGCCTTTCCGTACCACTCGGTAGGGCATCTATTCAACTTCAGTGGAGGCTGCTGAACGTGCTCTGACGAAGTCGTGTGACTGTGTCATCACCAAACGTGTGTAAGACCTGCAGACACTCTACTTCCAGCCGACACTGAGCACTGCCATTCTGTGCGGTGCAGTCCTCCCAGGGGCACGGAGTGGACCCTCACTGTGGTTTAAATTTGCCTTTCTCTGATGATCCAGGACGGAGAGCTCCTTCTCGCACACTTCTCTGGGGCCAGCCTTGTCTTGCGATGCTCTTGCCATTCCAGCAGGAGGTAGGTCTTTGCTGTCAGTTTTGCGCACAGTCTTGCGTTATGAAGTTCCCTGCCCTTCCCAGGGTGGCGGCGTTTTCTACATTACACACAGGCGCTGTGTTTTACTACAGGCGTTTCTCCAGCCGCTGAGGCAGCCACATGAGTTTCTCCTTTATTCTGATACTGTGGGGGCTTATTTTGATTTTTTTCAAAAGTTTGATTTTTTAATCAATTATTTTATCGATTTTATTAGTCTATTGTAAAAAACTTACTTTGATCCTCTTGATTTTCCTCCCATGTACTCTTGTTTTCTATTTCGTTGACTTGTGTTCTCTTCTTTAAGATTTTGTTTAATTTGCTCTTTTTCTCCTGGCTCCTTGAGATTGATACTTAGAGCAGGCACTGCCCCTTTACATGTGCACGCAGTAAGGGCTGATTAACCTTCCTTCTAAGCTAGCTCGCACTTCATCCCATAACCTTTGATTTATGTTCTTATTTTCACTCAGCTGAAAATGCTCTTTAATTTCCTTGAGAATTTCTAGTTTGACCTCTGGGTTAAGTAGGAATATATTGCCTAATTTACAAATGTGGGGATTTTTCAGGGTTTCTTTTCTTTTTTTTAATTTTATTTCTAGTTTAATTCCACTGTGGTCAGACAACATGCTGTGTGTGACTTCAACACTTTGGGATTTTTTGAGACTTGCTTTCTAGCTCAGCACATGGCCAATTTTGGCAAAAGTTCGGTGTACACTGGAAACAATGTGTTTCATGCAGGTGTTGAGTATGGGATTCTATTAATGTCACTTAGGTTGTTTGTTAATTGTATTTTCAAATACTTCTTTCCTTTAGTGATTTTTGGTCTGCTTTCTAAATCAGTTACTAAAAAAGAAGTTCATTACAATCTCTAACTATGACTGTAAATTTACTAATTTTTTCTTATATTTATTTTTGGCCCATTATTTCTGTTTATATATTATTCTTTTTTAAAATTAGGTAGTTTTGATGTATTTTGTTAACTTCTGAAAACTCATGATTTTTATTTAAATCTATTTTTTAATATATATTTATTGATTTCAGAGAGGAAGGGAGAGAGAGATAAAAAACCGGTTTGGCTCAGTGGATAGAGCGTTAGCCTGCGGACTGAAGGGTCCCAGGTTCAATTCCGGTCAAGGGCATGTACTTGGGTTGCGGGCACATCCCCAGTAGGGGCGTGCAGGAGGCAGCTGATCCCCAGTAGGGGGCGTGCAGGAGGCAGCTGATGCATGTTTCTCTCTCATAGATGTTTCTAACTCTCTATCTCTCTCCCTTCCTCTCTGTAAAAAAATCAATAAAATATATTAAAAAACAAAAACAAAAACAAACATCAGTGATGAAAGAGAATCACTGATCGGCTGCCTCCTACAGGATCGGGCATCTAGCCCCAACCTAGACATGGGGCCTGATGGGAATTGAACCATGACCTCCTGGTTCATAGGTTGACACTCAACCACTGAGCCACGGTGGTCTGACTAAATCTATTTTTCAATCTAACTTATTAATTTCACTTTTATCTTTATTATTCTGTCTGTGTAGGTTTCACTTTGCTGTTCTTTTTCTAACTTTGGAGCTGAGAATTTAATTAATTTATTTCTATTCTTTCATGTCTACTGATAAATATATTTAAGGTCTAGATTTTTCTCTGAGCACTGCTTAAAATAGGTCCCCGAGGTCTGCTGTGTAGCGCTGCCATCATTATGTTTGGATAATCTTAGTTTTGGTCTGTGTTGTACTCTCTCCCAGGAGTTGCTTACTGGGATTTTACAATTAACAGCTAGGAAGGGACTGAAACGCCTGCTAGTCATTCCTATTCTACCGCCCAGTGACCGGGCCGTGGAGCTCCTACATTATGAAGCGTGGCCATGTTTCTCTGTGACCTCCATATGCATCGTTCTGGGATGTTCCCTCTAGGACAATGTGAATTCTTCATCACCATTCTGATATATGTGCATATGTACTTATTGACATCATGAGATTCCTACAACCTAATCTCCATCTGCTGTTGCTCTTGAACTGAGAGTATGTGTTAGAGCCTCCTGTTACTTTGTTTCTATATTTACTTGACTTAACTTAGTTTCCCTTCATATAATTGGCTGCTGTGTTATTTGCTGTACATACTCAAGATTTTTATAACTTTGTGTGAATCTTGCCTTTATTATTACTATTTTAAATATGTTTTTATTGATTTTTAGAGAGAGAAGAAGGCAGAGGGAGAGAGGGGAGAGGAGAAAGAGAGAGAGAGACACTGATTGGCCACCTTCCGCATGTGCCCCGACCAGGAATCAACCGCCACCTTTCAGTGCATGGGATGGTGCTCAGCCCACTGAGCCACTCGGGCAGGCAATCTTGCCTTTATTATTAAAAACCTGTCTTTCCTTGTGTGTCAGTGACATTGGCTTGAATTCTGCTTTGCCGGACCTCAGGAATGCTGTACTTGTTTATCTGTTCTTTTGATCAGCTGAGTATGCCTTTGCCCCTTCCTTTACCGGAGCCTTTGGAATCATTTTGTTTGGGGCATATCTTGTATGTATGGTCAATACTTGGGTCTTTGTCAGCTAAATGAGATCCTTTCCATTTAAAAGGTCAGTAAAGCCTGTTTCCGTTTATGTCAGATAACGTTATGTTGTAATTTTTGTGGATATTATATTTCTCACTAGAGGCCCAGTGCATGAAATTCATGCACTCAGGGGGGTTCCTCAGCAGGGCCTGCACCCTCTTGCAGTCCAGGAGCCCTTGGGGATGTCCGTGGAAGTGGGCCTAAGCTGTCAGTCGGGCATCCTTAGCGCTGCCATGGAGGCAGGAGAGGCTCCCACCTCCACTGCTGTGCTCGCCAGCCATGAGCCTGGCTTCTGGCTCATCGGCACTCCCCCTGCGGGAGCGCACTGACCACCAAGGGCAGCTCCTGCATTGAGCATCTGTTCCCTGGTGGTTAGTGTGTGTCATAGTGACCAGTCGTTCTGCCCTTCAATTGATTTGCATACTAGCCGTTTATTATATAGGATGTTCCTTTCTCTACATGATACTTTAAAAATTCTTTGTAACATTTGTTGGCATATAGGAAAGTGGGTATTTTTGTTCTGTAATCTTTGTACTTACTAGTATACCTGTTTATTGTACTTATTTCCTTTGACTTATGCGTTGCTGATTTTAGCTTTGTCAGAACGTAAAATAAGAGATCAAGCATACATCATATAAGAAATAGATGATCACTGCGCCACCTTTACTGTCAGTTTTGTATCCATCTTAGATCTCTATTTCTCTGCACCAACTTCTCCCGAGCCACCCCCTCGAGGCTTCCCAGTCATCTCTTGGTGCGGTGAAGCTTATTTTCTCCACTCCCCAAGATGACTTGAAATTTGGAGTTTCTGTTTTCTCCTTCTATTCATTTCAGGGGATTATGCAATTTCATTTTTGTTATTATAAGAAATTCGAATTTACATCAGGCCCATTACCTTGGCTGCACAGAAATCTGGTGGATACACTTTTCAGCACTTTAAAAATAAATCTATTTTCTTCTGCCTTCCATAGTTCATTTATAAAAGTCAAAGTTCAGTCTTATTGTTGCTCCTTAATGAAAATTTTAAAATGACAAAAAAAAAAAAGCTTTTATGTATATTTGCCATTTTCACAACTTTTCTTTCTTTTTCGGAGACCCAAGATCCCAGCTAGTCTTTTTCCTGCTGTATGAGAATGCCCACCAATGTTGCTATTAGCATCAGGGTCTCAGAAGCATAGCTGTTAACTGGTTCTTTTCATGTGGCATCTTATGTCCTGAGATTAATTCGTCAGGACTGGAGGTGGAGAGGAGCCGGGAGATAAGGGGCCTCTGCAGGGAAGTGCCACAGAGGCCCCACAAGCATTGCCACCCCATCATGTGTTTCTGAGAATTTGGAAATGCAATTTATTTTTTTAGAAATAAACTTTCACATAGCAAATAGACTCACATTCAAGAAGTTAACTAACAAAAACATAGTTGCCATATAGTAAGATTGGGGGAGAAGTTGATACACACAAAGTTACAGCTTAAACAAGTTTCTAATTACTGGTTGGACCTGCCCCCCCCAAAAAAAAAAACAAAACAAAACAAAAAAACACCAATTTTTGGAAAGGAAACCTAAAATAATTAAAGGCCAGGCAAAGAGCTCACCTACAGTTAACAAGGAGACACCCTGTACTCAATATTTATTCTATTTCTCTGGCTTTCTTATCTGATTAACCTAAAGCCATCTCTCTAGTGCCCGGCTCTCTGCAAAGGACTGCAGGTCCCTAAGGAACTTTACAGGTCACCGCCATGAAATGCCAAGCAGACCCTGGAGCAAAGCTTCCGATTTCAGGGAACCTATGGCCACTAGCGTACTCACCAGCACTGTAAATGCCGTGTCTTCTCAGGGCACAGTCAGGTATTTTGCCAACATCTCAAACTTGTACCTGAGGGTCATAAAAGAACCCTGCTCTGTGCAGTCTCATCTCCATGGAGGTCAAGGTCAAGGTCCAAGCATCACTGCATGTCCACAGGTATAATCAGCAAACACGTAATCAACAAGGGTGCTCTTTTGGCTGGCATTCGAGTGGTTTCTGGAAAATGCCTTCTTGTATAGATCTAGAGAATATCCCAGAAAGGCTGTCTCTAAAGATCATGTGCAAAGCTAAGCATTAAAACAAGACACCATCTTTTACCTATCACATTTGGAAAGTTTTTAAAACATAATAACTCTTGTTTTCTGTGAGGGTGCAAGAAAATTGGTGCCGCCGTATTCTGAATGGGAGTTAGGACAATTAAACATAAAGTAGGATAATTAAATGATGGTAGGTTGAGACCATAAAATTATATGTCTATACTGAAGTCCATGCCTTGGCTGGGTGTGTGATGAAGTGAGCACGTAGTCATGTTCCATGGCAGAGTGATTTGTGCAGAAACGCTCTAACTAGCCTTCGCCGTTGCTGTGGCTCTGCCTGCGTCTCCGGGAGGGCACACACAGTGGGAGGGTTTCTTAATACGTTTCCATGTTTTCCAAATTCAGATAATTAACATCTGTGTCTCCTGTAATCAGAAAAAGTTATTGACAGAAAAAATTGGGAAGATTACGTAGGAAACACATTGCAATTATTGTGTCTCAGTGATGACAATAAAAATAACTTTTGTACCCTCTAGTTGTATCATATTTTTCAGATTTTGTATAATTAATATGTATTTTATGATGAGATAAGCCCTTTATGATCCAACTGCCTGTGCATCTGTGTGTGCAGGAGAGCTGCAGATAAATATCCCAATGCCTCAGCCCGGCGCCCTCGGGGACCAGGGCTTTTAATGGTTTCCATTTACTTCTTCATCTTTTCTGATATTTCCTACTTTGCATAGTTAAGAACTCTATCTTCTAATAGACAAAGGAAGGCTGTCTAAGTGGCCTTGCTATGCTGGGTTTTGATGTTACTTGGCTTAGGGTGAGGTTTGTTCTCACCTGCCTGTGACAGGAAGCAGGCTTCTCTGCATCAGGGTAGTGAGTGTCAATGTATTTCAATCCCCAGCAGATTGAAATGCCATCCAGCTGCGTGCAGTTCATGCCAGAACAGGAGAGAAACCCTAGTGCTGCACGGTAACCACAGAGGGTGCCAGGCACAAGGGAATGGGCTCCGCACACATGTCACTCTGTCTGCTTCTTCTGCTGGAAGAGTTGGGGCGACCGCCAGGGGCAGGAGCGCCCGGGCCGCCCTTTCATGACCTCTGTGGTGAGCGGGAGAGCTGGCTGGCATCCCTCAGAGCAGCTGCAAGTAACTGAGGAACCAGGGCAGCTGGCGGTCAAGGTCACGCCATTAGGAGGTTGCTGACCCTCAACGGGGACTGAAACCCTAGGAGAGTGTTAGGAGGAATTTTGATACAATATAAAAATTCTAGGTGGTGGTAAAAGTGACCACTTCAGCATTCTGTGAAAAGCAAGCTGAGATTAAACAGACCGATAACTCCCGAAGACCAACTCAGAAGGAACCCAATTACACAGAGGCAGTGGCTTTCTTGGTTAACTAGCTTTGCAGTAATAGTAACTTTTTAAAAAATAACTTTCATTTATTTTTAAAATGTTTTCATTGATTTGAGAGAGAGAGGAAGGGAGAGAGATAGAGAGAGAAACATGGATAGGCTGCCTCCTGCACAGCTCCTACAGGGGATCAAGCCTGCAACCCAGGCATGTGCCCTGACCAGGAATCAAACCGGCAACCTCTCCGTGCCCTGGACGGCACTCAACTAGCTGAGCCGCACCAGCCAGGGCGAGGCACCAAGGTTTTAGATCTGATGAAGTCCAGTTCATCTATTTTGTTGTTGCTTAACTTTAGGTGTCAGACCTAGGGGTTCATGGCCAAGTCCAAGGCCACACAACTCACCCCTTTATTTCTTCCAGAGTCTGGTGGTTTTTTCGGGCACTGGCCCATTTTGTGTTAATTTTTGGCATGGCAGGCAGCGGGCAGCACCTGCACCCTTCGGGACGTGGAAAGCCAGCTGTCCTGGCGACTTGTCACGTGGACGCACGTGTTTGAGTCTGGACTCAGCCCTGTGGGCTGGGTGTCTGCATTCTCCCAGGCCGGCTCCCGGTCTTGCGGTTTCTGAACTGGCAATTGTGAGCCTCCAGCTTTACCGTCCGCTCTCGATGCTGTTTAAGCGGCCTGAAGCCCCTCGCATCTCCGCAGGAATTGTACGAAGTGTGGCTTTTTCATTTCTGTGAAGGCTGCTGGAACACGGGTGGGGACTGCGCTGGATCTGTGAGGCACTGTGGTGGGTTAACAACTTGGCAATATTACATCGGCCTCCCCTTGAACACAGGTGTTCCCACTTCATTGAAGTCTTTCTTCAACTTCGCTCAGTCCTGTTTGAAGTTTTCCGTGTACAAGTCTTTTGTCTTCCCGGTACAGTGTTGAATCTTTAAAATTATATGTCTATGTGACTGCTTCCCATTAGGAACCCTGGGAGGTTGCATGGGAAGCTGGCGACTCCACTGGACACACTACCTGTGCGGTGGGCAGCCGGCTGGTGAAACGCGGAATTCAAGTCTCTTATGAGCTTATAAAACTCAAACTCCTAACAGTCAGAGAAGGCATCTTTGCTTTCATGTAATGAGTACAGCAAGCCCAACTCCATCGTCCTTGGATTCCGGAGGACGGGGTTCCTCGACGAGGTCATTCGAAGCCTGAGTCACACCATGAGTCACGGCAGCAGGAGGCTTCTCGCTGGGTAGAGTGTGTGGAGGCTTCCGAAACGGCTTGTGAGTTTTGGTGTTTTTACAGGCGACATAGCTGATGTTGTCTGGATAGATTTTTCTTCTCAAAAGAAGTAATAAAATACATTTTCTTTTAATTCATCAAAACTGTAAATTTCAGATAAAACAAAACAGCATTAAAGAAAGAAACAAAACCAGGACACTGCCATGAAACCTGGGTGAGTGTCATGCTCCAGGGATGGGCCTTGGAGCACCTCCGGGTGCTGCCCCCCCTCGCCACCCTCTCCCGGAGGAGCCAGGTGCCAGCACCCGGCAGCCTTCTGGGACCCCGGGAGCGGACACCCTTCCATCTGGTGCTCCTTCCACCCAGGAGAGTCTGAAGGCTTCTTCCTGCCTTAGAACATTCTGGCAGTGTTCGGAGTCCCCTTGGACATGAAACGCTCCCCGGGAACCATCTGGAAAGCCGCCTGGACGTTAACTGTGGACATGAGGGTAGGACTCAGGTTCCTGGGGAGGGTTTTCAGGACCAAGTCACAGAGCCCCCTCTTGGCTGGCCTCCCTCTTGGCAGCCCGTCTGCATAGGGAGCCTCATCCTTTTCCAGGAAAAACACCAACACGCCCGAATTCTCCCTGCCTCTCTCCTGCCTTCTGGTTGGCTTCATACAAGGCCTGGGCCCAGGCGACTGGGGAGCGAGGGTTTCAAAGTCCAGGTCTTACAATGTGTGGTGGAGCCACTCGGACTTTCTAACAATCCAGGGTGAAGTGGGAGTGGCTGTGCAAACGGACCCCGGGGTGCGCGAGGGTTTAGGAAAAGCCGGTGCCGTGGGAAAGACCACACTTCAGGAAGCAGGCGTCCAGTCCAACCGAGTCTCCTTGGACAATAAAAGGAGGTGTGAGAGCTTTAAGCGAGCTCTTATCTGCAGTGATAATAGGAAAGTGATACTATGTAACAGGTAGCAACGTTCATTAAACAGCTCAATGGTAAACGAGGTATAGAAAGTGAACCAATTTACAGGCAGACGTAACACGTGTTGCATATGCATGTGTCGGACCACACAGGGTGCCCACAAAATGACTGTGAGGTGGGACGTCACTCCAGCCTTCTTCCTTTTTCCAGGAGGAGAAGATGTAAGGATGTGAGCCACATCCTTGGCTCTGGACCTGGGAACCCAGGGCAAACTCGGACTGCTGGTGAGGCTTCCACACCCACGTGTCTGACCCCACGCCCAGGGGCTGGTGTCACCCACAGCTGCTCTGAAAGGCAGCACCTCCCTTTCAAACAAGGTCCAATCCAGGGGTCCAGGAGAGGGCGCTCGGTTCTGGGCTGCCCAGTCCTGTGTGGCCAGCCGTGCGCGCCCCGGCTTTAGAGAGAGGAGCGGCTCCATGAGATCATCCCGCAGGCGTTTGCAATGTGGGAGCTGACAGGAAGGCCGTGAGTGCCAGGCCAGTAGATGAAGGTGGTGCTGAGAGATGTGAGAGGGAATTAGGAGGAAAGCAAACGACAGTCAAACATGTGAGACAGCCAGCACTCTGCGCAGCCTAGGAGCAGGCAAGGAGGGAAGCGTCAGGCCCCTGCAGAGGGAGCGGCCCCGGGTGCCAGCCCCACCCCCACTGTGAGGTTGCAGGGCACAGGCTGGCATTTCTGTGAGGCCTCAGTATCTTTGCATAAAAAGGCCCAAACCAATTATTTCTGGAGGCCGTGGAATGGATTCCTCTTTTTTGAAACTTGAAGCTAATCATGATCCCCAAAAAATGCTATTTGAGACACAGGCACCGTGGCAGTTCTGGTTTCGCCAAGAGCTATAACCAGGCAAGACACGCAGAGATCCGGTCCCAGGATTGTGAGACCTGCCAGGCACAGCTCTGCATTTCACAGGACGTCTCCCCACCAGGTGGCAGGAACGGGTTCTGGGAACAAGCACAGAAGGCGTGTCCTTTCCCGTGACCTGTGTGTGAAGGTCACTGTGACCTGTGTGTGAAGGCCACTGCGACCTGTGTGTGAAGGTCACTGTATCTGCTGTGTGTGAAGGCCACTGTGACCTGTGTGTGAAGGTCACTGTATCTGCTGTGTGTGAAGGCCACTGTGACCTGTGTGTGAAGGTCACTGTGACCTGTGTGCGAAGGCCACTGTATCTGCTGTGTGTGAAGGCCACTGTGACCTGTGTGTGAAGGCCACTGTATCTGCTGTGTAAAGGCCACTGTGACCTGTGTGTGAAGGTCACTGTGACCTGTGTGTGAAGGCCACTGTGACCTGTGTGTGAAGGTCACTGTAACCTGTGTGCGAAGGTCACTGTATCTGCTGTGTGAAGGTCACTGTGACCTGTGTGTGAAGGCCACTGTGACCTGTGTGTGAAGGTCACTGTGACCTGTGTGTGAAGGTCACTGTATCTGCTGTGTGTGAAGGCCACTGTGACCTGTGTGTGAAGGCCAGTGTGACCTTTGTGAAGGCCACTGTGACCTGTGTGTGAAGGCCACTGTATCTGCTGTGTAAAGGCCACTGTGACCTGTGTGCGAAGGCCACTGTATCTGCTGTGTGTGAAGGTCACTGTGACCTGTGTGTGAAGGCCAATGTGACCCTTGTGAAGGCCACTGTGACCTGTGTGTGAAGGCCACTGTATCTGCTGTGTAAAGGCCACTGTGACCTGTGTGCGAAGGCCACTGTATCTGCTGTGTGTGAAGGTCACTGTGACCTGTGTGTGAAGGCCAGTGTATCTGCTGTGTGAAGGTCACTGTGACCTGTGTGCGAAGGCCACTGTATCTGCTGTGTGTGAAGGCCACTGTGACCTGTGTGTGAAGGCCACTGTGACCTGTGTGCGAAGGCCACTGTGACCTGTGTGTGAAGGCCACTGTGACCTGTGTGTGAAGGCCACTGTGACCTGTGTGTGAAGGCCACTGTGACCTGTGTGCGAAGGCCACTGTATCTGTTGTGTGTGAAGGCCACTGTATCTGCTGTGTAAAGGCTACTGTGACCTGTGTGTGAAGGTCACTGTGACCTGTGTGTGAAGGTCACTATGACCTGTGTGTGAAGGTCACTGTGACCTGTGTGTGAAGGTCACTGTATCTGCTGTGTGAAGGTCACTGTGACCTGTGTGAAGGCCACTGTTACCTGTGTGTGAAGGTCACTGTGACCTGTGTGTGAAGGCCACTGTGACCTGTGTGTGAAGGCCACTGTGACCTGTGTGCGAAGGCCACTGTGACCTGTGTGCGAAGGCCACTGTATCTGTTGTGTGTGAAGGCCACTGTATCTGCTGTGTAAAGGCTACTGTGACCTGTGTGTGAAGGTCACTGTGACCTGTGTGTGAAGGTCACTATGACCTGTGTGTGAAGGTCACTGTGACCTGTGTGTGAAGGTCACTGTATCTGCTGTGTGAAGGTCACTGTGACCTGTGTGAAGGCCACTGTTACCTGTGTGTGAAGGTCACTGTGACCTGTGTGTGAAGGTCACTGTATCTGCTTTGTAAAGGGCACTGTGACCTGTGTGCGAAGGCCACTGTATCTACTGTGTGTGAAGGTCACTGTGATCTGTGTGTGAAGGCCAGTGTGACCTTTGTGAAGGCCACTGTGACCTGTGTGTGAAGGTCACTGTATTTGCTGTGTGTGAAGGCCACTGTGACCTGTGTGTGAAGGTCACTGTGACCTGTGTGTGAAGGCCAATGTGACCTGTGTGAAGGTTACTGTGACCTGTGTGTGAAGGTCACTGTATCTGCTGTGTATGAAGGTCACTGGCAGGAGGGCTGTGGGAGACGAAGGCTGAGGATGAAGAAGGGAAAGGACTTTTGCAAGGTTATTGGGATGTGACATGAAGCCTGGAGTTGGGCCAGAGACTGTCAGAGCTCGTGGGACCGCAGAGAGCATGTCGTCCTGTCTCCTCGTTTGTAGAGAGGGGAGGCTGGGGGCCTGGACGTTCCGGAGGACTGACACCCAGGGCCGCCCCAGCACTCTGCATCCTCCCAGCCTCGTTCCTCCTCGTCATGGCCACTCCTCTCCCTGAGGAGCCTCTCTGTAGGGCAGGCAGCTGAGGTGCCCGGCGGACTGGGCACGGACAGGGGCTTGGGATTTGTTAGATAATTAAGTCTATATTTCTTTGATTCCCAGTAACCTGAGACTGTTAGAAAGCAGGGAATAAAAGCACACTCTGTCCTGATTTGAGCCTTTAAAAATTTTAAGTTTAGAAATTGGTGTGTATGATCCTTAAGGCCTAGATGTCTGCCTAATCTTCTCACTAAATAGAAATGCCTTGCCTCTGTAAGTTATAAATATTCATGGTTATGAAGTTGAGAGTCATTCGGGTAGAAATCACAGCCCGTGAACGGAGACCACTGACCAAGCTCCCCAATCGAGATCGGCCGCGGGAGGAGACCGGCCACGGAGGAGACCAGCCGCGTGAGGAGACCGGCCACGGAGGAGACCGGCCACGGAGGAGACCAGCCGCGTGAGGAGACCGGCCACGGAGGAGACCAGCCGCGGGAGGAGACCGGCCACGGAGGAGACCAGCCGCGGGAGGAGACCAGCCGCAGGAGGAGACCGGCCACGGAGGAGACCGGCCGCGGGAGGAGACCGGCCACGGAGGAGACCAGCCGCGTGAGGAGACCGGCCACGGAGGAGACCAGCCGCGTGAGGAGACCGGCCACGGAGGAGACCAGCCGCGGGAGGAGACCGGCCACGGAGGAGACCAGCCGCGGGAGGAGACCGGCCACAGAGGAGACCAGCCGCGGGAGGAGACCGGCGCTGGCCTCGCTCCCGCCTGTGTTTCTGTGCTGTGGGCCATGAGCTTGTTTTCTTGGAGATGCTGAGTTTTGATGGACTTGTCACCTGTGGTAAATTTTCGCATTGAGCAAAAAGCCTGAAAATTCCATTTGGAGGACTTGCCACCTGGCCTGGTCGCCCTCACAAGCCTTCGTAACTCATCGCCTTACCTTTGCTCAAAGCGAGACCAGGCCCTGGAAACCACGGGCAGCACTGTGGCCGCCAGAACAGCGAGCCGACAAAAACGTGGAAGCAGCCGGGCGGGAATCTGCATGTCTGAGCAGAGGCGCCGGGAAAGTGAGGAAGACAGAGCCACGTGATGTCTGACCAGTCCCGCTGTGATGTCATCATGCTCACTACTGTTCCCGGAGATGACTTCCGTCCAGGCTCAGGGAAGTAGACTGAGTTTCGGAGAGGAGACCACCTAACTAGGAAGAGGCAGACGGAAATTTAAATGTGGATGCATCTAATCAGTTCCCTGAGCCCAGGAATTAATTAACCAGGCCCTGTCCTGCCTGTCACATGACCTGGAAGCCACGGGACTTGGACTGATACTGTATGACCCACGTCACAGCTGTCCTGTCCCGGGTGTGAGATGGACTGTGAATAAGGACAAATGCTCCGCAGGGAACTGGGCACGGATGTCGGAGGCTCAATAAGCAAACAAGCCCTGGTGGCTGCAAACCACATGCAGGACGGACGCCGGCTGCTCGCTTCGCAGGCGCAGGAGCCTGGGGTGCAGCTGGCAGGGAGACTGCGGACCCAGGTGCGCCCACGCGGGCATGGGGGGTGCTCGATGGCGAGAGGCACCTGAGAAGAAAGAGGAGCTGTGAGCCACCTTCTCCCCAGAAGAGCTGAGACTCGCGCCACAAACCACAGCCCAATGCTCATGGGACCGGCTGGTGCAGCTGAGGCGGAGATTTCCGGGCTGCTGGGTTGTGGACCGTATTCGGGCTCTAAAGTTGGACTTTCTAGGAAACAGCCTATCAGCAGGCAGTGGCGAGCACCTGTGTGGGGTCACCTGCCTGGAAAGGACACTGTCTAGAGTCTGATGGCCTTGCACTGCCAGACACACCTAGCCGGAGACCACGCGTGGGCAGCAGGTAACCTCCCGCGGGAGGGGAGGGCGCTCCCTGCAGGCGGGATGCTGGAGTCTCGATGTGCTTTTCAGCCTCAATTCCAAGGAGCCCCGCAGGTTAAGGAGAGCAGCCCTATTCTCCGCCCTGCCGCCTCTGGGCAGTTGCCTGGTTAGGAACAGCATTTGAGCCGAGTGGTCAGAAACGTCCAGCAGTTAGCAATGTCCAGGATCTCTGTCTAACAACTCCTCACCCAGACCCGTGAGAAGCAGAGCAGGCCACTGTCCAGAGTGTGGATGTTTGCTGCTTCGTCTGTGTCCCACGCCTGTCACCTCACGTGCTGGGCTGACGTGCTGCGGCCCGCTGTCAGGCTTGTAAAAGCCACCCAGGTCTGCTGTTACATGCTCCACGGAGCCTCCCCATGTCTGCTGCACTTGGCCGTGTCATCAATCAATGCCACGCAGAGTCACCCACCTCCCTCAGCTCCTTGTCTGCCTTCCCTGAGATGGCACCACGTGCCTCCTGCTGACAGAAGCCCCTGAGACACCTGTGAGCCTGAGAGTAGCCAGGCCACCCATGCAGTGACATCCCACACTCAAGCCCAATGCTGCCAGCCTGGGAACCCCGTGCCACTTTGGTGAACAGCACTGGCCACTAGAGAGACTGCGTATAGACGTCTGTCCTCAGAGTCCACTGGATCCCAGCACCAAAGAAGTTGTTGGTAAAACTGTGGCCTCTCGTCTTCAGAGGGCAGTGAGCAAGGCAGAGGCAATGCACAGGTGTGTGCACTGCAGGTGCTTGTGCTGCAGGTTTCGTGTGCTGCAGGTGCGTGTGCTGTAGGTGCGTGCACTGCAGGTGCGTGTGCTGTAGGTGCGTGTGCTCAGGTGCGTGTGCTGCAGGTGCGTGTGCTGCAGGTGTGTGTGCTGTAGGTGTGTGTGCTGCAGGTGTGTGTGCTGCAGGTGCGTGTGCTGCAGGTGCGTGTGCTGCAGGTGTGTGTGCTGTAGTTGCGTGTGCTGTAGGTGCATGTGCTGTAGGTATGTGTGCTGCAGGTGCGTGCTCTGCAGGTGCATGTGCTACAGGTGTGTGTGCTGCAGGTGCATGTGCTGCAGGTGCGTGCGCTGCAGGTGCGTGTGCTGTAGGTGTGTGTGCTGCAGGTGAGTGTGCTGTAGGTGTGTGTGCTGCAGGTGCGTGTGC
This sequence comes from Corynorhinus townsendii, assembly GCA_026230045.1. Lineage (NCBI taxonomy): Eukaryota > Metazoa > Chordata > Mammalia > Chiroptera > Vespertilionidae > Corynorhinus > Corynorhinus townsendii. The sequence continues at coordinate 42,276,826 of JAPDVU010000013.1, forward strand.
TGCAGGTGCATGCACTGCAGGTGCGTGTGCTGTAGGTGTGTGTGCTGCAGGTGAGTGTGCTGTAGGTGTGTGTGCTGCAGGTGCATGTGCTGCAGGTGCATGTGCTCAGGTGCATGTGCTGCAGGGGCATGTGCTCAGGTGCGTGTGCTGCAGGTGCGTGTGCTGCAGGTGCATGTGCTGCAGGTGTGTGTGCTGTAGGTGTGTATACTGCAGGTGCATGTGCTGCAGGTGCGTGTGGTGCCGTGTCTCCGTCCAAACATGGGAACCTGCACTTCTCCCCCGCTTCCGTGTCTGAGGTGGCACACTTGATTTTATAGGCCTGTCCAGGTGTGACTGTAGGTGCGTGCGCTGCAGGTGCGTGCTCTGCAGGTGCGTGTGCTGCAGGTGCGTGCGCTGCAGGTGCGTGTGCTGCAGGTGCGTGTGCTGTAAGTGTGTGTGCTGCAGGTGAGTGTGCTGTAGGTGTGTGTGCTGCAGGTGCATGTGCTGCAGGTGCGTGTGCTCAGGTGCATGTGCTGCAGGTGCATGTGCTCAGGTGCGTGTGCTGCAGGTGCGTGTGTTGCAGGTGCATGTGCTGCAGGTGTGTGTGCTGTAGGTGTGTATACTGCAGGTGCATGTGCTGCAGGTGCGTGTGGTGCCGTGTCTCCGTCCAAACATGGGAACCTGCACTTCTCCCCCGCTTCCGTGTCTGAGGTGGCACACTTGATTTTATAGGCCTGTCGAGGTGTGACTCCAGTCTCCTACCTTCGGGCCACCTGCAGCTCAGTTATTTGGAGGAAGTGCTTCTGAGGCTGCCCCGAATGCCGACCCAGCTGGCAGTGTGACCCCGGGAAGCTGATGGAGAAGGAAGCGGGACTGCAGGGAGCTGCCCCCAGCTCTGACCCCCCGCCCCTGTCCTTCCCAAAGTCCTTAGAGAGGACGCTGTCTTTACACTGCAACCCCAGTTCTCGAATGTAATTCATCCCGAAGGCTGAGAAACAACTTGTTCGAAAACCGAATCATTTTTCCCCATTAGAAATAATGTAAATTGAATTAATCCATTCCAGACCCCCAAATGATTCCGTTAACCTTTCTTTTTTAAAAAAATATATTTTTATTGATTTCAGAGAGGAAGGAAGAGAGAGATAGAAACAGCAATGATGAGAGGGAATCATTGACTGGCTGCCTCCTGCACGCCCCACACTGGGGATCGAGCTCACAACCCGAGCATGTGCCCTTGACAGGAATTGAACCAGGGACCCTTCAGTCCACAGGCTGACGCTCTATCCACTGAGCCAAACCAGCTAGGGCAGCCTTTCTTATATACAGTAGATGTCTAAGGGACTGTTTAATCTGTAAACAAGCACTTCTTTTCTTAAATTTATTGAACCACCCCTTCTAGCCTTAAAGGCATTCCTCCCAGCACGTGGTCTAGGGTGTCTCAGGTCAGCATGCGGCATTTTGCTTGTTCACATGTCTCTACCTTGGAAATGCTGTCACTGGCTCAACACTGTTCCTTCCTCCAAATCAACAGTAGTTTCCCACCTCTTCCATGGCCTGTGGTCATGCTTCCTTCTCACCCTTAGCAACATTAGCACTCCGGATGGTCTCTTATGTTTTAAAATCGTGCTAATTGTTGATTTTCTAGCAACAAAAGCATCCTCTCCTTTGTTTGTGGCCCCAGCTTTTTGTCCTGCTGAAGTATCAGCACGAGGGGGCTGTTAGGTCAAAAACCAAAGTTGGTTTGACAACCAAGACATATTTTTTCTGTGAGAAACTTGGTGGAGAACCAAATTGTTCAGATGGGCGATGTTCAAGAAACAAGGTGTGACTGCACTTATTTTCCACCCTCCACAAAACACTGCCAGGACATGGACCGGAGCCCCGCGTGGAACCTCAGGGTCTGGCACCACGCAGCCCTTCGGCCTCATCTCGCACGGCCTCGGCTCTGCAGGGCTCCTGCTTCTCTCCTTATAGCAAACCGGAAGCTGCCTTCTCTGTCTGTCCATGCCTGTTAGTCTTGTGAATGTGCTTGTCGGACGCCTAGCCGGTCAGTTTCCAAGCCCAGTGACAGGGGTCCCCAGGGGCTTCGTGTCAGAGCTGCCACCCAGTGGTGGTTGACCCTCTGCTCTGTGGGGTCTCCTTGCTGGAGCAGCTAGGACCTGGAAGGAGGCGCTATGCCCTGTCTCTCTCCTGACCAACTCTTGCCTGGGCTTCCCTGTGGGCCAGTTGTCTGTGCTCCCGCTTCCTGACCTTCGCTGTGAACATCTTAGTTCCTGACTTCGGATAGGAGCTGAGCACAGCCAGGGATCGATGGGCAGAAGTGGGCAGGTATCACTTTGGGGGCCTTGCCAGCTGCTGCCCGGAACATGAAGAGCCAGCCCCCGGGTACCAGGCTTTCTCTATTTCCCTCCCCTCCAGCGCATGTTACAGTCAACAGTGGAAGAGCAGGAGGTGGAGGGGGAGAATAGGAGGGGAGGACCAAGAGGGGAGGACCAGGAAATGGAGGACCTGGAAATGGAGGACCAGGAGGGGGAGGACCAGGAGGGGAAGGACCAGGAGGGGAGGACCAGGAAATGGAGGACCAGGAGGGGGAGGACCAGGAAATGGAGGACCAGGAGGGGGAGGACCAGGAGGGGAGGACCACGAAATGGAGGACCAGGAAATGAAGGACCAGGAGGGGGAGGACCAGGAGGGGAGGACCACGAAATGGAGGACCAGGAAATGGAGGACCAGGAGGGGGAGGACCAGGAGGGGAGGACCACGAAATGGAGGACCAGGAAATGGAGGACCAGGAGGGGGAGGACCAGGAGGGGAGGACCAGGAAATGGAGGACCAGGAGGGGGAGGACCAGGAGGGAGGACCAGGAAATGGAGGACCAGGAAATTGAGGACCAGGAGGGGAGGACCAGGTAATGGAGGACCAGGAAATGGAGGACCAGGAGGGGAGGATCAGGAGGGAAGGACCAGGAGGGGAGGACCAGGAAATGGAGGACCAGGAAGGGGAGGACCAGGAGGGAGGACCAGGAAATGGAGGACCAGGAGGAGGAGGGGGATAACTAGGAGGAGGCCCAAGAGGAAGAGATGGGGGACCAGGAGGGGGAGGACCAGGAGGGAGGACCAGGAAATGGAGGACCAGGAAATTGAGGACCAGGAGGGGAGGACCAGGTAATGGAGGACCAGGAAATGGAGGACCAGGAGGGGAGGATCAGGAGGGAAGGACCAGGAGGGGAGGACCAGGAAATGGAGGACCAGGAAGGGGAGGACCAGGAGGGAGGACCAGGAAATGGAGGACCAGGAGGAGGAGGGGGATAACTAGGAGGAGGCCCAAGAGGAAGAGATGGGGGACTAGGAGGGGGAGGACCAGGAGAGGGAGGACCAGGAGGTCTCTGGGACAAGTCAGGCTGTGGTGGGAACTCACACGGAGCATCCTGAGCAAGCAACTTCTTCCCCAGCATGTAGATGCTCTGGACCTCCTCTCAGACCCCGGCTCTGCGTGTGGAGGGAGGCACGCAGCCTCCCCATGCTATTCTGCAGGCTCCCCTGCTCACCTCGGAGCTCAGGGGGAAGCTTTTCCCTGGAGCAAGGACATAGTCGTTCTTGAATGTTGTCACACGATCAGACTGCCCTTCTCAGTCAGATTTGCTTTCATGGATTAAACAAAGAGGAAAAATAAAAAGGTAAAGAGAGTTGGATCTTAGCATATTTCCCTCAGCCAAGGGGAGGTGAGAGTGGCCTCAGGCAGCTCGCAGGGCTCAGTGGTCCCCTAGCATTTATTAATTCTGTTTTCAGAATTGTGCTCAGGCTCCGATGGGGTAATAAACAGTGTAACACAGCTCCCACCCCGCAAAGAATTTATGCTCTAACTGGGGAGAAGAAATAATGGCGGCTTAGAATAAATGCTAGAGTGTGTGTTTCAGACCCTATGAACTCTGAGAAGGAAGCGGGCTGTCACGGAGCCCTACAATAGCCAGAGAAGCCTGTGATAAGGTGACAGGCGGAGACAAATCTTGAAAGACAGGTTAAATATAGTTCATGTGACCCCCACATGAGTGAACTGGGGTAGTTAATTAATCTGGTGTGGGGAACTGGGACCTGGGACCGGTGGCATTGTCACCTTTTTCCGTAATTACAGAAAGCCCGACCTGCACCCGACAGCATTTGCGATGTGTGGCCGCTTTGAGACAATTTATAGGCATGTCACTTAAGGAGCGGGCTCTCTGCTAATTGGCCGCATTTCTTCTTTCCACTCCCTTTGTTTTGTGGGCATTGTAACCTTTAACATCTTTGAACTGTGGCTTCGTGTTAATATCCTCCATCCTGGGAGCATTCCCCGAGACCCCAGGGGGCGGCGGCTCAGGGCGCAGACAGAGCCCCTCTCTATTTGCGGTCCAGGATGGCACCTGACCCGGCCCTGGTCTGTCCTCATGGCTCCATGTCTTGCTGCCTAGGTCAGCCAAGGCGGCACTCAGTCCACAGCTGCCACTCAGGGGATCCAGCTGCGGCTTCCTTTTTGTCTCCTCACGCACCTGGGGAAACCCCTTTGCAACACCCTGTGTCACCCCGAATTAGGCTGCAGACAGCAGAGGAGAGTGACCCCTCCCCCCACCACCGCCACACGTTACCTCTGGTTTTGTTCCGTAACATCCACGCCTAATAGCTTGACCAGTTCGAGGAACAGCCCTTCTATGTTGTTGCAAAGTGAAATCATATCAACTCACGTGTGTCAGCGGTTTCGTATTCTTTCTCTACTCACTCCATGTGCCAATTCCACCAGGCAGGAAGGAAGGGAGAGACCACACAGTCCCACTTCCCACACAGACACGCTCTTTCCTTCACATGCAATAACACAAAGGATGCTCCCTCTCAGAAATTCCTTTTTCTTTACATACAAGTCATACTGGGTAACTGTAAAAATGTGTGACACACTCACCACCCCCACGCACTGCATTCAGTAAGAAGGAAAAGATGTGGAGGGAAAGTCTGAGCCTTTGGGTGGTGAAGGCTGCCCAAGGTCACCTGCCCAGCTACGTGACCAGACTGGGCGCCAGTCCATGCTGCCTGAGGCCCACCCCTGCCGCTGGGCCAGCCAGGATGCCACCGAGAGCGCAATCAGCGAGGGCGCGACAGCCTCAGCTCCCGGAGCCGACCGTCAGGGCACATGACTTCATCAGCACAACACAAAGGTTAATGGGATCGCCTCCTTCCAGATCCATCACTGCGGACGCAGGCTTGATGGCCACGTTAAGAAGACGACCTCTCTCAGCTGCGTGCTGCTCATTAACGAAGTTATCTTCCACCAGAGATTTACCGAGCCAGGGAGCACTGACCACTGACCGCGATGAAGTGTGCGGTCCTCACACTCCATAAAGTGGAGCAGAGCCCCTGCGTCAGCAGTGGGGCCCGAGAGCCGCAGAGGCGTCCTCTCGCATCAGGGGTCTGCCCACTGCGGGGTGCTCCGGCCACATCCTCGTACGCCAAGCCTGCGCAGCATGGAGCCTGCACTGCACGTCCACTCTTAGGCATAGAATGCGGTTGCCTTTCTAGCCTCCTCCATGGGGTGTTGAAGGGAGCTAGGCCCCCGCTGCAGGAGGACCGCAGGAGGGAAACCGTGGCATCGGCACATCTGGGGTGGCTCTACGTGTCATGTCCAACAAAGAAGCAGTGGAGAGAGTAGACGGGTAGGCATTCTTAATGGGCACTGCCATGCTGACTTCTCCTCGGGACCCTCAGGGCTATTACCCAGGAGCGGGCATGGTGTGACCTCGAAGGCACCATCAGTGTCCGGGTATGCCGGTAAAAGACCCCGCTATGCTCCGGAGTCACTCAGGGAGCAGAGTCAGCCTCCTGCTGCCCTGGCCCCTGGTCCCCCTGGCCCCCCTGGCCCCCTGACCCCCTGGCACCCGCTGCTCTGCCTTGTGGATTGTGCCAGCGCCTTGTGCTCCAGCTGAACTCATGCCGTGGTTGTTTCTTAACCACCACAAAGTGGCAGCTTAAGTCTGCACGGCCCAGACTGTGTTATCTGCTCGTGACAGCCCCACTGGTGGGGGCCCAGCGACTCTCACCATAAGACGCAGACACCAAGCCCGGTCTCCATGTTTGCCGAGGGCGAGTCCAGATCCCGGGTGTGGCTGATCGCTGAGAGCGCACAGGGCACCTCCCATTGAGCCCGCACCAGGAGCACGGAGCCCCTCTGTGCCCTCAGTCTCCTCCCCCTTGGGCCGCGGCCAGGCTGCCTCCCCCCGCCCCGATGCTGGTTGTTCCTGGGGCAGCATATTTGTTGACTTGCTCTTTTGGTGACATCTCCTTTCAATAAGGAGATCCGTCTGGTCGCGCCTGGCCTGAGGGTGTGCTTCCTTAAAGTGTAAAATGTCAGGCTCGACCAAGGATGACAAGGCCCCGGGCGGCGGAGCCAGCACTGTCCTCAATCACTCGGAACAGAGAGGAAGCGCCACCCTCCCAAAGGAGAAGAGGCGGGAATCGCCCGTGGACGTGCTCGTCCCGCCAGTACCCATCAGCCAGCCGGGGCCTGACCTATCGCCACCTCCCAACTGCCAGGACAAAGTCAAGAGCCACAAAATCCGCCCGGGAACAGACATTCCGGCCCCGAATCAGTTGGAGCTTGAGTTTCTCCCGCTGAGAACCACACTGGCTGCACGCAGGAGGCACCGCTGGTCGTGGGCGGAGACCGGCCTCGGAGAAGGTCAGTGTCACAGTCCAGCATGTGCGTGAGGGACGTGGGGGGGTAGTGGCTGCAGTGACCCTTAGAGTTGGTCTCCGACTGTCCCGACATAACGTCCCTTACATACCACAGCTGCCTGACGGCCGGGCATGCAGCCTGCAGGAGGCGGGTGACAACTGGGCCTGAGGGCACCTTGCAGGGGCATGGTCTTTCCGGGTCGCCACACAGCATGGGGACATCTTGGTTTGTCTAAAGCAGACCAGAAAGTGACTTATTCCACAGTGAAGTCACCCAGCGGCCAAGCATTTCCGTGTCTGGCAGAGCCACACCCCTGCATACCGGCCTCCCTTCCACAGACTGTGAAGCAACCGCCAACTCCCTCAGAATGCTGAGAGCGCCTTGGGCCCTGAGCTGAGTGCTCTCACCGGTTCCGGTGGCTATAAGGCCTTCTTTTCTGTTGCAGCTGAATCACAGGCTTCCTGCGATCTTGGCATAGTGTCCGAGCATCGCCCTGACTTGAATTTTTCCGGTGAGGAGTTATCTTAAAATTAGTTTAAGAGCTGGACTTCTTACTTGCAATCTGAAGTTGCCTGGGTCAGCTCACAGCCAATGGGATAAACGGGATGGAGAGGTGATGGGGTCTACAGGTGAGGAGTCAGCAGCGGAACTTTCATTCTTAAACACAGTCGCAGGTGGAGGCTTGCAGGAAATTGTAGAGGCCACACGGTTACCTGCATCCATGCACAGTGATACCTGGGTGTTCCAAGATGCCGTGGTGAGTGCTGGGAACCTGTTCAGCAAACACCACATTTTAGGTGCATTATTTAATTTTGTTCTCCTGAAACCATAGGAAGTAGGGAGTAGTAACTAACATTGTGGGTGAAGAATGAGCTCCCGGGAGGGCAGATAACCCCAATCAGCAGAAGAATGGGGCTTTGACTGTAGGTCTGCCTGAAATTCTAATTCAGTCTCATTCCTGAAGCCCACCAGCGAAGACGTCCTTATCTTTCACGGGAAAGAGATGTCTATGGCTTTGGACACACAGATTTTTCTCTGGCCCTCCACACTGAACTCACACATGTAGCTTTTCCCTTTCATTTCGGGGGTCCTGAGACTTGCACACTTTTCTCGAGTGACTTAGTTTAGGTGAAATGAACCCGCAGAGCTTCTGTGATCTAACAATCACGCTGCATAAGGAATGTGCTAGGGTTTCTGGAAGGTTCAGCCTTCATATTTGGGGAAGATCAATGTGGTTGATGATCGACAGGACAATTTCTGTGCTCTTTAGTGAGAGTCACAGAGGCCAACGAAGACCCCAAAATGGACTAATAGCTCACCGTTGTTCAAGCTCGAGATGAATATCAGCTGAGATTTACATTCTGGCAGGGGCTGAGGTCCGCTCTCACTGTGAGGCAACCCGCCCCTGAGTATGATTTAAATTGGCAGGAAGAGCATCCCACCAGGCCTGACACAGGAGGGCGATGCCCAGCTCACCCCGCCGCCCAAAAGCGCCTTCGTGGCCAGGGTCGTGTCTGTGGAACCAAACGAGGTGGGGAAAGAAGACGGTTATCAGCATGAGTCAGGCCCGAATCACACTTTCATGAAAATTACCCAGATAATGGGGGGGGGGGGGTGTCTGATATTTTGGGTTGGCACTGTCTAACCCCACCATTTCTTGGTTTTCTTCTGTGCTTTGACACCAGTGAGGTCACGTGAAATTGAATTTAGTGGTGCCGGGATGAATTTTTTCTGTCTTCCTATTACATTGTTCTTGTCTTTGTCACGGGTTGGAAATACCAGCTCTTTCCTGCCTTTTCTGTCTCTTTGGCGAATCGGCAGTGAGGGCCACCATCCCGCGGGGAGCATTGCAGGGTCGTTCTCCAGGGGGTCCCAGCCCCTGTCCTGCCCCCGAGGTCAGCTGAAAAGACAGCAGCTCCCTGGAAGCATCAGCTGACCTCTGGAAGCCACCATGTCCAGCAAGTCCCAGCAACCTCGGTGTGAAGCCGGGAGGACATGGTCAAGTCTTTTTCTGGTGTTGACAGCTTGACACGGGCCCTTCAACGTCACCATTTTCACTTCCCATTTTCGATAATGCCAATCGGAGACTCCATACTTCCAGCCGTCAGGCTGTATGCCAGCTAGTTGTACAACTATTTAAATCGATAGTAATAGCAAGTATGCAATTTCATGGGGAACTGTCCTTAAAATGATGTAAAACTTAGAAAGTAATTTGAAAAGTTGAATGTCAGTATGATTACCACCATGTTCTCTTGTAAGTCACTAGATAGTCTTAGTGTATCATGTATAGTGTGCCGTGAATATTTAAGGTATTATTTAAAGTAACAGATAAATTCTGAAATTTCAGTGGTTTCATAATAACAGGTTACTTGGTCACTTGTGCATGACTACAATCGTTTAATGCTTATGTTTGGAGGAGAAACTGCCAGGCAACTCAGAGACCCAGGCTCTTTCCACCTTGAGGCTCCACCACATCTCCAGGCACTTGGGGTCTGCCACGTGCAACAGAAAGAAATTGGTGATGACTGGGTCACGAGGCCCCATGGATACAGGAGGAGAGGATGTAGCCTCCTGGATGCACATGGCACTGAGGCAGGGAGGGCAGGTGCGCGTGGAACTGAAATGTGGCAAGGGGCACAGATTCACTTCACTCATCTCTGAGTTCTGCTTAAGGTGGACTACTTTGTAAAGGCTTCTTGCATGGCGATAGGAGACAGGTCAAATGCCAGCAATCCTACCAACCTGAAAAACACGATTGCGGGTCAGTATTCACGCGGTGAACATGCCAGGGCCTTTCCGTGGGGGACAGGAGGGCACAGGGAGCCGCAGAGAGCTCTGCGGACAGGCTGCTGCTCCAGGTGCATTGTCACACGAGGACGCGCAGGGTCGCTGGCCTAGAGTTTTAAAATATGAAAGAGCTCCTTCTATGGAAAGAGTAAACTTTTAAGTATTCCGAGAAGCACCGAGGAAAGTACCCTCCAGTAATAAGAGTGACTTCCTTCTCCAGATTTCGTCAGAGTGGATGGTCAGTATGGAGCAGAATTCCCAACCCCATGCTCATTTCATGTATGTCTACATGCAAGTATGGGTTGCCCTCTGAGGACACTCAGGAACTTTACAACCGAGGGAGCTGCCCTTCAGGAAACGCTGATTCAAATGGTGACCCGACTGATATCGATTGGACACATGTGTGGTGCACCGCGCCGCACACCCGGTGGGACTCGCTAGCGAGCGCTGTAGTGAGAAGCAGGAAGACCGGCTGGATTTTTGGGCCACGCCAAGCTTGCTAGGAAGACCAGCTCTGGGGCCGCCCAGCGCTTCTAGCCAGGAAGAGAGGTGGATCACGCTGACCACTAACCAGTCACGTGGGTATGTGTCTCTCCTGCACCTCTGTGTCTCAGTTCTGCTGACATACCAACCCGACCCCAGAACTCCTTGCTGTGTGGTATCTCCAGCGACTCAGGGACTGCTGGTGAGGTGAGTGCATACGTGCTTGTGCTGGTGCTTTCTAGGTTAACGCATGTCAGATCTGCCTAAACCCCGGGCCTGGTGTTCAAATGTCACCCTGCCAGGATTCATTACATCCAGCTTATTAATCAACTAAACTGTGTTTACCGAGAGCAGGCCTCAGGAGGTGAGGGAAAAGCAGCATCAGGAGCAGCATCCTCCAGCCGGGGGCATGTCTCCCATGGCAACGGGCTGCCCCCAAGTTCTCCGCAGCACCACCAGGAGGCCCGAGATGCTGTGGACAGTTAGTAACAGGGCAGGAGGCCGGAGGACTTGCCTTCCCTCTGGAGCTGGATATGGGGGACGTGTCTCTTTTCTAGACCACCATGAAGTCACAAATACCACTGAGGCTATTCTGATAAGCAAATCCCTCTCCCCCCTGCCCTCCCACCCCCCACTCCAAGTTTTATGGGGATGTCAGGTGTGGAGCTAAGGCAGCCCTAGATTCAGCCCCTAGACTCAGTGTTCCCACAACCTTTCCTGTCAACTGGTGGTGTGACACCAGGACCTTCACCCGCCTGCCTGACCTGAAGGCTCCCTCCTCTCTGCCAGGGGGTGAGGCATGCCTGCCCGCTGCGCCAGCACTGCTGGGAGCTGAACTGAGTGTGCAGCCCTGCTCTGGAAGGTGGCATGCCACAGAAGTGGAGTGTCCTTATGCGTTGCCTGCTCAAGCATCTGGTGAGGACGTGTTTTTTTTCACTGCCTAGACATGGGTATAGGGCTCGTGGCTGGGGTGTGAGCTGAGGTTTCGGGCAACCACTGGACGGGTTGGTGGTGACTGCGATGGGCATGTTACTAAGCTGTGGCAGCGTGGGCTTACTGCCGAAGAAACACCTCACGGATGCCATAGGCTGCGAGGAACCTGCAGAAGCCTGTGCTATAACGCTAGGCAGAGAACGATTAAAAAGGGGAAAAGTAAAACAGAGCAACAGTGAGAAAACAGGCGTGATAAGAAAGAAGTAAGAAAGAGAAAAGCCGTGACGGGACTGGCTTCCTTTGTCTTCCAGCAAATGGAGGCGCAGTGAGAACACCTCGGTGTGAGAGTGTGGGCACATTTGTTTGTTGAAATATCCAAACCAGTCCTAAGAGGGTAGTTAGTGCTCTTCAGGATGCAAATACAATTGGATTTATGTAGAGTCTCTTTAACTCACTTCCCAGTACATGCCCGTTTCAGGGCCAGCTCGGTGTGGGCCTGCGCCTGGGCCTGCTGCCTGTGGGGACATACAGCAACGGCCTTGCTTTGTAATCATTGCTGGCCAGTTCCAGGCTGTAGGTTGTGTTCAGTCCAAAATTAATCCTTTTTAAAAAGTATTAGTCCACAGTTCGTAACTGTGTGATGCATAACTCTCAGAACTGTGGGTCACTGGTCTTTTGGGGGGACCATCCCCCTTGGGCCTGTGGACACGTTTCAGAAGAGGGCGGGAAACACAAGTCGGTGGCTGTGGCAGGCAGGTCTACAGTAAGATTTCTCCGGGACGCAGGTCTGTCCACTGGAGTTGAGCTTCTCAGGTGGTGTTGCATCTGCTTCCCATTAGTGTTAAAGCCTGGCTGGGGCTCTTGGCCGGTTCTCTCTCTAAAAGGGGTGTTCTCTACCCAAGGAGACCTCGTAAGGACGCTGGGAAATGAAATCAGTTTTCCAAGACTTACCCGGTTGGTAAGCCGGTGCATTTTCAGACCAGCTCCCGAATGCTGGCGGGGTCATGCTAGTCATGCTTTCCATTGGAAGGGAAGCGCTGTCCGACGGCCAGAGGGATGCTCGCTGGTGATTGGTGCTCCTAGATGCCCTCAGCCGGGCGCGAGTCTGATTTAGGGGAATCTCCGTGTAAATGGGAATAAATATATGAAAGTGTAATGTAAGGGCTAATGGCTTTATTCAGTCTTGCCTTGCTTCTGCATGCCCCCGAACCCGCGCCACTTAGGGGCCAACAGTCCTGGCCCAGCAACCCAGGCCACAGCAGTGACGGGCCGAGACGCCTCCTCCTTCCTGCTCCGACTGTCCTGGGGCATCCTGTTCTCGATGGCATTGCTAAAAGGCAGCATACCGACTGCTGGACCCCACGGAGCCTTGACGAGGAAGGAGGGAACCTATGTTGAGTTACAGCAGTCAGATTTGGGGGTGTGTCAGATGGGCCATTGGTGTGAATGGTGCATTTTTAGTTATCCTGGTGACGCCTCTTTCCTTCCATTCCTGGGGTTGCTGGCCTCATGGATACCGCATATACAGCTTCCTAGCGACCGGGTGTCAGTTTCAGTCAGAACGTTGCACCCTCCATGCAATGCCACTGCTCCGGCTGGAGCAAGATGTTTTGTGAATTCCAAGCCCGGGGAAGAGAGAGTATCCTGGTTCCTCTGAAAGGCGTTTCTTGGCACTAAAATATCTAAGGACCATGCCCCACAGGGCTGGTGGGTCGGCGTGTGGAAAGCCCTTTCTCTTTTATACGCGTGTAAAGGCCAAGCTAAGCCATTTCCCCTCTGTGGACAAGGATTCCTATGCCGGGACCCCGGGCCCACCCTGCAGGACAGTAACTATTAGGACAAAACCCAGGTCGATGGCTTTGGCGGAGATTGTGACCTGACACGTGTAGTCCTCGTCTGTTTAGAATTCATACCACCCCAGGGCGGTCTATGCCCACTTCAGGACACAGAACAAGGCAGGAAGTGGTCAGTGACGGTCCAAACCACTTGTCCGTGGCAGATCTGAAGTAAAGTGTGGATGTCTTGGCATGTTCCCCCTCCTGGGAGCATGCCATGCCTTTCCCTTCCCGCTCTTCTCCCCTCTCAGGTGTGCACCTCCTAAGCTCTAAGGGACCCCACAGGACTGGCAACCAGGGGAGCAACGGGCAGTGGCAGCTTGTCCCAGGCTCACCCTCTGAATCTGTCTCCAAGGCCCCCTGTTGCTTCTTCTATCCTGAGCCCTTCCTTATCTCACCGCCCAGCTTTAATAAACGTAATCTCGAGATAAAAATGCAGCACAAAGAAAATGGGATGTCTCTGTCCTTGGAGGAGACATTTGTCACCAAATGGACCATGGTGTGACCAGTGCACTGAAGGTGGGATCCCTGCGTTGAGGACGTGATCAGCCTCGGGGCTCTGCCTCTGGGTCCTGCCGTGGGGTGTTGGGTCAGTGTGGGCTACTCTGCTGCAGCCAAGTCAGGGAGGCCAGGTCTTCACTGGCCATGGAACGGAGGGAGGGCCAAGACCAGCTCGCTCTCAGCCACCTTTCATTCTCAGCCAAGGGTACAGGGAGCAGCAGACCAAGGCTGCAGCAGCAATGACGTCCATGCCTGGTCCGAGGGTAAAGAACACCTCTCTCTCTTTTCCTGCTGCATCTTAGGTTTCTGTTTCTACTGATGAGCAATTTCTGGTCCCTCGTGAGTGAGGAGAGGGAAGGAGAGAAAGAGAGACACTAATGGCTTGCAGCCTGGACAATGTCACGTCAGGCAGAGACCAAATCCTTGTCCACGAGGCCTGCCCTCTGCCTTCGGGCTCCATCGCAGTCAGGCCTGTGTTGGTGGTGCCCGGCAGAGGGTCTGAAGGTGGAGGCCAATGCACACACCCAATCCCGCCTGCATCGCCTGGTCCTGTGGCCGACTCAGTGCGGGGGCCAGGCCCACGCCCGCCACGTTCCCCATGAAGTGTGGGAGAGGAGCCGATGGAGAAGACGTGTCAGCCACGACTCAGGATTAGCCGTTGCGCCTCAGAAGCAGCAGCTCACGTTTCCCCCGGAAACGAGTGTGTCTGGTGGCCGCTGGGCAGGCCTGTGGCTCCTGGGACAGAACACGACGCTCTGCTTGAGGGTGCTGGGTCTTTCCAAGGGAGCTGCTGGCACCTCACTTCTGACCTGGTTCTTGGCCCCAAGAACCACCTTGCTTCATTACAATGAGAGCCTAATGGAGGGGCGAGAGAGGTCGCGGACAGGAAAGGGAGAGGGAGAAACTGTAATAAAATGGAAAGGGGAGGTGGCGGAGGCGAAGGGAGAAATCTGCCGTATGATCAATGCAAATTCCAGGTCTCTGAGCTACACTATCATCTTGCTGTGATAATTGCAAAATTAATAGCCTGCCAGTGAACAGGGCTCATCCCTGACCGCGGCCAGGCCAGGCCGCCGCTGAGGGAGGCTGGCTGGCACAGGTCACCGGCGTCACCGGCAGAGCCCGCCTCGGACCAGCGTCTCCTCCTCCTGCGCTCTGTCCGCACTGCTCAGCCCCCCTCAGCCCTTTGGCAGTCGCTGCCTCACCCCGAGCCCCCCACCTGGAGACCCTGAGTCCCATCTCGGAGGGTTTTGCTGCCCTTCTTCTCAGGGGTGGCAGTGAGCACCTGCCATTGGCATCCAAAGGTACCTGTTGTGAGGGCCTCCCCTTCCACACCGCCCATGTTGACGGGCCAGGTGAGCCAGCAGTGTGAGCGATGTGCTTATTCCCCCGAGTTGTCTGTCTTTGAATAACCGAAGGGCTCTTAGGAAGCCTGCATAGAGCAATTGGAGCGCGTGGGTGGGACGGTAACGCCTGTCTGAGAACAGAGGAGCCCGGGGCTTGCCTCTGCGGGGAACAGAAGGGTGTCTCCCCAGAAGAGACTCCCATTGAGCCACGTGTTGAAGGGATAGGTTAGAGGTCTGAGGCGTACGATGTGACCTTGGCACCAGATCCCTTAGGAGCCGCTAGCGGTGTTGACCCTCTGAGCCCACCCTGAGAACTGAGCCTAACCCTGCATTTAAAGAGCCCTCGCGTGCTTTGGGGTGTCCTCTGTGTATTGACGTTGGGCAACGGTGAGGTTAGGTCCTCACTTTGCACTTTCGAATCGCCCGGGTTTGACGACAATATCAGCACCCAGGGTCACTCTACTGCAGCTGCTCACCAGACAGGCGTGCTGGCGCCGGCACGGAGTGGGGTGAGGGTCTGCCCAGGCGGTGGTGCGTGGCTACGGGCATAGCTGAGGGTTTCATACAGCTAGATTCAAGGCATGAAAAATGGGCATGGTGAGAAGATGCTGAGAAATTCTTTCAACTCTTCAAACCACAAACGTGGGTATCCTGCAAATGGTCATGATGACTTCAGTGGATGCGTGGCCCCATGCCAGCTCACATGACAAAGTCTCAGAATCCTCAGAGACGTGGCATACAGGACACTGTGGAAGACTCCCCCACGGCGGGGACTGGAAGCAGGAGGACAGGAGGAAGGAGCCTATTTGGAAAAGCTGCTTGTCAAGACTGTGATGAAGGAAGGCTGTGCGAGTCCTGGGGACGGGCTTGTAGGAGGGGTCAGAAGCACGGAATTAATTTGCGCAGCTCCCTCGTGGTTTTGGCCCAGTTCTGCTTCCTGCCGCCCCGCTCTGCATGGAGAGAGAACTAACTCCCGGCTGTCAGGATGGATTTTACAGGTCCTGTGGTGTTTGTTCCCACCCCATCCACCGCAGCGTCCCGGCCAAGTTGCAATCAGAAAATTGCTTTCTATGACTGTAAATTTCACACCTCCACCGTGAAGACTTCTCCGAACACACACTCTACCTTGGCAGCAGGTCCTGCCAAGACCACGCGTGACGTGTCCCCTCGAATGGGCTTCAAACCGAACAAGGCCTTGGCTAGATGTGTTTTAATGACAACACGTAAGTTCAGGTCATGGAGAGAATATCTCCCCCTTCTGTGACCCCTGTGCTGCTGGCATAAAATTATATGGCTGACATTCCCTTTCCGCGTAGGGAGGGCTGAGAAATCTTTTTTCCCTTTCAGTCTGAAATTACTCTGCGGTGTAAATTATTACTCACAGCTCAACACTTGCAAGCTTGCCCAGAGGTGCCGCCTTCTCAAAGGCTCTGTGATTTATGGGGGAGGCAGAGAGCGGGGGTGCGCTGTGCACACATGTACCTGCCCCCATGCCCCATCTGATGCAACAGAGAGTTGAGGGGTGGGTCCCACTGAGTCGCACAAACCAGGCAAATAGAGAGCCTGGAAGTTCATGGATAGGGAGCAGTTGGTGCCAGAGGGCGGAGAGCCCCTGGGGTATATCTGCCTGTCCAGCGGGGCCCTCCAGACTGGAGCCAGCGAGACCCCGGGATGACCTGAGGGACAGGCCCGGGAGCCAGCGAGACCCTGGGATGATCTGAGGGGCAGGGCCAGGAGCCAGCGAGACCTCAGGATGATCTGAGGGGCAGGCTGTGGACTCCAGGGCTGTTTTGCCTCTCACAAACTTCGGAGCCTGAATGAACATCTCAGCCTCCATTGCCTCAGTTATAAGATAGATATCATATATTCCTTGCTTAATTTACAAGGTTATTGTTTCACCCGAATGACATAAATAGGGGCGTGTTGTGTGAGCTGTACAAATGTGCGGCACGCTTATTAGATGAAGGTTCTGTTATCACATCTGGGGGTTCAACCAGAGCATGCCTCCTCCGGAAGTCAAACACCTGCCCACAGGTGCTCACACATAACCCTGCAGCGCACTCTACAATGCCACACCCTCCAGAGACCCTGCAAAAGGATATATATATATATATATAATTTTTTTTTTAATCTCAAGAAATACGTTTTTAATCTTTTTTCTTTTAAATCACAAAGGACATAGATCTCTAGTACCTTCAGAAAATAAAAGGCCCGGTTAGCACCTGTCCTAGGAGAGTAGACAAGGATGGAGTGAGAAGCGTCTGGGCCATTGTCAGAAACCCTCCACTTTGCACCTTCACCCTGAAGAGGTGGCCGAGCTCATGCTCAGCCGGTCAGAGGACTGGAAACCGAGGTGCTGGAAGGAAATGGAAAAGGGACACTGTGGCCATTCCCCACCCAAAGCCGCTCCCTCCACCTGGGAATGCTTGCCTCAGAGAGAGCTGCCTGAGCCACGCTGCCCAGGGCTGGAATCGGTCCCGCGCGTGAGGAGCGGGTCACTCCGTCCAGGCTGCAGACCAGGCGGCCAATCTGAGTGCATGTGTCTGTGTAAGAAGTGCTCATCCCTGGGGGAGTCACTGAAAGCTCTGGGCCACACAAACACAAAACATAAGCCAAACGTGACAGTAGCCCTGCTCAGACCATGGCCCAATGGAGTGGCCTCTGCATGCGGGTCGAGGGTGGGAGTGCTGGACTTCTGGCGAGGGGTCCTTCCCACAGGCCACTGCCCATGCAGGCCGAGCTCTTCTCTTCTTTCCTAATTGGCTCTGCAGCTCTGGCCGAGGCTCCCTGACTGGCTGCTCTGACTGATGCACTCCTTCCCTACGGAGTTGGCCTGTTTTACGGAGAAGAGCCCCACCGTCCAGGGCATGTGGCCATGTCTCAGGCACCCTCTCTGCCTCAGCCTGACTGTGAGGTCTTTTCTCACTGGGCCCACCTCCTCTCCAGTGCCCAGCGACGCCGCCTCGGACACACCGCTCTTAGGACAGAATTATGAAAGGATTCATGTGCTCACTGTTGGCAGCATTGCTAGGGCTACGTGGGGAGTTACAGGGGCTGAGAGCCGCGGCAGGTGGGTGAGGGCTGGGGGCCAGGCATGCTTTGGCCCATGAGCTGCTCACAGATGGTCCAAAACAAACGACCACCCGGGGCTCCAATCAGAGCTCCCAGGATCTCTGTTGTGCTGTAATCTAACATTTAAAGTTTAGATTTAAAAATGCCTGTGTAATAATATGCATGCATAATAACATATCATTGTAGATCTTATATATGACTTTTTTAATTTTGTATCTTTACAGTTATATATAATTATGCATTGCATGACATATAATGATATGCATGTATAATAACTGATATAAATCCATTTTAAAGTTTTTCTTAATAACTCGATTCATCATTTCTTCACATTGACACTGCTTATGTGTATGTAAAATAATAGGTGATTTATAGAAACTGTTTACATATCAGTTCTCAGGGGGACATTTCAGAGATTGAAAAATACTTAAAAGTAGAACTTGTTCAGAGCGGGGCTACCTGGAACTTCAACTCTGTCAAGATGCCGAGGAGCACAGTGTGGGGACACCGTGCCTTGGGGACTGTAGGTGTGTCAAGGGAGGTTCCCAGAGTTGTGACAAGGGAGCTGAGTCACAGAGGTGAGAGGTCAGCAGGTGGAGAGAGAGGCCATTCCAGGCAAAATGCAGTCTTGTGTGTGTACATGTCTGTGTGCATGTGTGTACATGTTTGTGTTTGCATGGGTATCTGTATGTGCATGTGTCTGTGCACACATGTGCATACATGTGCATGCATGTGTGTAGGAAGCTGGAGGTCACCTCATAAGGCTGCAGAGGTAGATAGGGACTGGTAGGGAGGGTTTTGTGTTCCCGATGACACCCCTTCTATTGTATCCTGAAGCCATGGAGTGGTGTTAATACAGCAGTCACAGGTGAGCCCTTGCTTCATGCAGCTGGACGCACAGGTCATGGAAATGACCTGCCCTGACATGGCGTTCTGAAGAGTTGGCACATCCATGGAGCCTAACTCCCACTCAGTGAAGTCAGGACAGAGCTTCAGGGGAGTCGGAATTGCTCGGTGTCCCTGTGCTCATAGAGCACGTCTGCAGCACGGAAGCGGGGTTCTCTGGGGCTGGGCCAGGCCGCAGGGTGGGGTGGGAGAGCTATCTGTTAAAGGTCTCCCAAAGGAGCAGAGCTCTGTGGAGGCCTAGAATCACTGATGTGCCTGTGAGCGGTGTAACCAGAGCTCATGTGTCCTCCACCATAGTGTCCTAGGAATTGCCAATGAGAACGAGGAGAGAGGCCAGTGAGGATGAGGGTGGCATTGCTGGGAATGGCACAGGCCACCTGGGAGGTGGCAACTGAGCCCGGGGAACCAGTGGCCCCGCACCTGGCAGAGCCTGGCAGGTCCCTGGAAGAAAAAAGTTCCACTCACACACAGTCTGGTTTGTGCCAGCCATAACCAAGTGTCCCCATACAATTCGGTTTGTGTGGTTGTGAGGTTCTATGGGCTCTGGGAACCAGGAGAGGAGATGGGGGTGGAGTAGGGGCGAGGGTCGCTGCGGCAGGTGCTGAAGCTGCCATGCATTTCAGGTCGGCTGGCACCAGGCCGGGTGCTGATGTCAGAATTTGCAGGCAGAGGTGTGAGGTCCATCCTGCTTGGCCTCACTCAGCTCCTGGAGTCCCTGCTGTGGGGGTGGGGGGCAAGGTGTGGGGCAGACAAAAATAATCCAGGGAGGAAGGGGCCTGTGCCAGCGGAAGCAATAGCGACAGCTGTGTTCTCCAAAGTCACGGAGTACAATCCTTGTTGCACACTCACCCTTCTTCCTCCTAATCCTGCCGATTACGTGACTTCAGGCAGGGTGCTGAGCGATTGTCAGGAAAAGTGAGCATGGAGCGTAGTCTGCAGGTCCTGCCGGCAGCGGAATTTTCAGTTGCGTCAATGGAAAGAAAGCTGGGCTGGGACTCCTCCCTGCTACAAGCCATGGCGCCATGGGGACCGCAGACCCACTCTGCTCCCTTGACGTCGCACCCCGCTTAGTGCGCAGTTCAGACTGTGTGCTCGGCCACTGCCAGGCCTCTTGTAGATTGTGGCACCTACACCTGCCCTGGCTGGGGCTCAGCTGCGTGGACATTGGCCCAGGTCACCCTCATGAGATTCCGACTTGAAGAACCTTGCTGGCTGGGATGCATGTCACACCTGCAGACGCGTGGACAAAGGAGACACGATCATGTGCAGAGTGAGCATGTCCATTAGAGAAGCACTCTTCCCAGGCTCCACGGGACCAAACCCGATTTCTGCCGGCCCAGGCTGCACCTTGCGCACCGTGAATCCCAGCTCCCTGCAGATGGAGGAGAAGGAGGCCTCGGACCCAGATGCGCTACGTCATACGCGGCCTGGCCTGTTCCGCACAGGACCCCTCCTGCTGCTGTGGCACAGGTGGGTCTGACCTGGTCTGACTGCTGTGCTTCCAGCAGGAAAGGCCACCTCCGGCTCTGCCGGCCCTGAGTGCTGAGTGGCTTCCCCTAGCCTCGGGGTGGGTGCGGGACACCTGGTGCCTGGACTTGAGCCCTGCTGTGCACTGCTCTGGCCCTGGCCCCTCAGCTTTGCACCGATGCTAGTGAAGCATCTGTCATCGCTGCCGCTGACAAAGGAACTGGACGGTCCTTCAGGAGTCAACGGGTGCTCATGCTTTTGAAGGGCAAATGTCCCTGGTCTTCCCACTCTGTCTTGACAAGGACAGCGCGGCCCTGCTCGTGAACACTAACAGGGCACGGGCACGGGCATGGGGGCAGCACAGGGGGCAGGGTGGGCCCACAGCCTGGAGCCATGAAACCCACACCCTCACTCCTGGTGACAGCCACATGGCCCCAAAGATGCTGACCACCTGGGCAGTCCCAACCACACCTGTGCGGACACTGAAGGCTCAGAACTCAGGGGAGCATCCACACACAGGAAGCAACATTGAAGAGGGCAGGACCACAGTCCAGTCCCCTCCAGAACATTCCGCGCTGGCATAAGGGGTTAAACTCCCTTAAGAGTGGCTTTGGCCTTGACTGGCCCACACCCCGCACCTCCCCTGCCACTTCCTCACATTTCTGAGACGTCCCTGGTGCTGAATTCTTATTCAACTTCAAACTGACAAACTGTTTTTAATCTTTTCCCTCTATCCAGCCTGGAGATTGGGAAGCAAAAATCAATACGGGTTGGCAGGTGATCAAGCTGCTTCCGATGGGTGAGGGAGCGAATGGAGAGAGGGCTGCGGGCGGGAGGGCCTGGCGGGACGTTGACAGAGCACCATGAATTACTGGCTGGGGGCCGGGGGCTGGGGGCTGCGATTTCCCCGGCCTTGAGCAGGGGAGCTTGGGAAGGCCATTAGAACAGCTGGGTCAGGAGTTCACGCCACAGAGGTGCCTTCGGAGCGAGGCTGGATTGTCCTGACAGCCCAATGGGCAGAGGGAGGCGGGGCCGCAGGGAGGGTCAGTCTGTGCAATTCACACCACCACAGGCCCCACACTGAACCTGAAGGGGAGCAAACGTTTTCTTCATTCCGTTTAAAACAGGGCACAGGGGCCCTCATGTGTGGAAGGCGGGAATGGGGGGCACGTCCAGACGAATTCTGAGATCCTAAGGGAAGGGTCTCCCCTCGCCTTACGTCTCACGCCCTCCTGGCTGAAGCTGCCATTCTTGGGGTGGGACCATGTGGAAGGAGCAAAGTCGTGCGCTTCTCCAAATAGTCTCCTGCCTATTTCATGGCGGACACGCTTCTTCAGTGAAAAGTTTCCCAATGTTAAGAGTCAGGTTTGGGCATAATGGCGCACAGGCTCCTGGGTGGTGCCCTGCCCTCTTCTCCTAGGGTAGGGATGCAAAGTCTTCCTCCGTGGGGCTAAGCATTCGTCCCACACGAGGGAGAGCGAGCAGAGGGCCGGCGATGGTCCTCTGGCCCCACGCGTGTCCCTGGGCTGGGCAGGAAGCACAGAGTCCCAGGTGAGTGTGGGGACCCCAGGGGAGGCCTCGTGTCTGAGATGGAAGGCCAAGGGCAGCCTGTCGCAGAGCAGAGTGACGGAGGCAGGAGGTGTTGGGGAAGGGAGACGGCAGCCGCCTGAGGCGCCAGGAGTCATTGCTGCCCCCGTGGCACCTGGGGCACTGGCTGCTTCAAGCTGAGGCCTGAGACGTGTGAGTGAGTGCAGGGAGAGCCTGCTGCGGAGAAACAGGTCCCACCCCTCCTGGGCTGGGACTGGGCTGGGGCAGTGGGGTGGGGGTGGGGGGGTTGTACAGCCAAGTGAGACTTCCGGAGAGCGCCTCTGCAGGGCCATGGCCTCCCTGGTGTGTTAGAAAGGGTGGCGGCAGCTGTGCAGGGAGCGTAGGGATGGACGTGCATCCCTGGGAGAAGTGGGCTGCCAGCTGTTGTCCGTGGTTGTAAAGGGGATACTGAACACTGCCGGGCATGTACTTCTCGGTGTCCAGTGACCAAGTCGCATCTTTGAAACTGATTTTCAACCAGCACATGCGAGTATTGTTGTGTTCTAAAATGTGGTCAGCCAGCTGGCAGATTCCATCCATCCATCCATCCATCATCAACCTGTCCGTCCATTCATTCACACACTCATTGGAAACGTGTACATGGAGCTTCCGTGTGCCTGGCAGGAGGGACAGAGGAGGCAGGGTATTGTCTGGTTACGGGGAGCTCCTGAGGTGCGGCCGCCTCAGGGAGTTCCGAGAAAGAACCGCACGTGCTCTGAAGCAGTCGTAAGAACGAAGCTTGGAGGTTCTTGTTTTGTTTTTTGTATCTGAAAAACAAAACAGAATCAACCTCTTTTGGTTGCAGAAGGGGGCAGAAAAATAAGAGAGGGCGAGATGGTAGGAGATGGCTGGAGTGACGCAGTGTGAGGCCTAAAGCACCCTCGCTGGCTCTGATGGATGGAGAGGCCGGGGCCAAGGAACACAGGTTCCTGCAGAGGCCGGAAAAGGCAGGACACAGGTCCTGCCCTGGAGCCTCAGCGTCAGCCTGGGGTTACGTCCAGTGTCTAACGCCAGAACTCTAAGATGACGTTGTAAGCCACTGGCATGTGGAAATGTCAGAGTCCATGGAAAACCAATGCAAGCTCCTATGGGGCCCGTGTCGGTGTCTGGGCCCAGCACACAATTAATATTGAATGTTCTGTGCTGAGCAGCACGTCCGGATGGTGGTTACTGCGGGAATCATGAGCTTGCTCCCATCTGTTTGCGCACAGCTTGGAAGCATAAACCCCGGTTACGTGACACCCGTTACAACAATGGAGTTGGGATGCTCAGAGCTATCGAACCCACCCTTAAACGGGGCATGGATGTTCAAAGTTGAGGAAGAGCAGATGCGTGGCGGCCCAGGAGACACGGCCACCCCCGCGGACAGGCCCTGCCTGCTCCCGGGGAGAGACACGAGATGGAAGGGATGGATCAGGGGGCTGCAGAGCTTGGTGGGACGGGGCGTTGGTGCTGGGGTTCACATGGATGGTCCAGAGGCAAGGAGAGGGCTGGCTCCCTGTGTCCCAGCAGCTGCCCAAGCAAAGTCACGGCTAGCACACGCCTCTCTCCTCTGGGCTGAGCTCACCCCCCAGGGATGAATAACTACACCTGGCAAGTTGGGGAGCAGGTTTGGGGAGAGACGGAGAAATGGGCCATCCCCCGCCGTGGCCTCGCCTGGTTCTAGCTGAGCTAGGACACCGGAAGGGCAAGCTGGCCACGTGCTTGGCTGGGCATTCTCAATCAGATGCAGCGCTGCATTTGGCAGCTAAAGTGACCACAGGGCTCCGATGAGGGCACCAGCGTGTTTGGTGGAGGGACAATCGGTGAAAAACGGGAAGGATAGCAAGTGCCAGGACAGCCCAGGGTTTCAGGGCGGGAGCTCCACCTGCCCACTGAGCACACGGAAGGCTGTGGGAGAGCGAGAGTCACCGATGGAGCCACTGAGCCCCAACGAGGAAGCTCCAGAGAGCAAATGGGCTCTGCTTTGTGTGGGCCACATGGGCAGACATCTGGTGGAAACCAAACTGGGGTGAGTAATGAGACCAACCCACAGCCCCACCCGCACAAGAACAGGGGGGCCACAGCCCCACTTACCATGAGAACACGGGGGGCACTGTCCCACCCACTATGAGAACACGGGGGACATGGCCTCACCTGCCAAGAGAACATGGGGGCCACGGCCCCACCTTCCACAAGCACACGGGGGCCACGGCCCTATACTGCCACGAGAACATGGGGCCACGCCCTATACTGCCATGAGAACACAGGGGCCATGGCCCCACCTTCCACAAGAACACGGGGGCCACGGCCCTATACTGCCACGAGAACATGGGGCTACGGCCCTATACTGCCATGAGAACATGGGGGCCACCTCTCCACCAACCATGAGAACACAGGGCTACAGCCCCATCCACCACAAGAACATGGGGACTGCACCTCATATCTGCTGTATCCCATATCTATCTGCTGTATCCCATATCTATCTGCTCTATCCCATATCTGCTGAACCCCATATATATTAGATGAACTCCATATACATCAGTTGTACCCCATATCAGCTATATCCCATATCAGCTGTATCCCATATCAGCTATATCCCAGGAAAACTGCACCCCACATCTATTGGCTGTACCCTATATCTACCTGATGTACCTCATGTCTGTGGCACCCCATATCTGCTGTACCTCACATCTATCTGTTGTACCCCATACTTACCTACCATACCCACATCTACCCGATGCACCCCAGTGAGGACCTGGCTGCAGGCCTTCTCTGTCCACACATTGAGCACACATCACCTGCTATTCCGGCCTCCTCCTGAAAGAGCAGTGAGTCTGAGTGGAGCTGACCTTGGCTTCTGTGGGAATAAGTTGGGTGAGTTTAACTGGGGCAAGGTTAGGAAGGGGAAGCAACCATGTCTCTGGGAAAATATTAAATATGATTCTACTGACATTCTTCATTCTAGTGTTAATAATCACTAGGGACTTTTCAAATAAAGCATCATTATGGTTCATCTTTAACAAGGCCTTCGTAGCCATCTTATAAGATGCTTTCCTTTCTGCATCCCCATCACTCGCTGTGGAATTTGCAACCTCTGGCTCACGTTCCTTGTTCACAGTTTGAGGGGCTGCCAGTGGGAGTGGAGAAAAGAGAAGGAAAACCTTGCTGCATTCGACATATGTTAAAGGGAGCATTCCTCTACAAAGCATGCTGACATGCAATGCCCAACCACCACATCTCCTCGTACTTCAGAGCTTCTCTTCTTCCTCTCCTTATTCTGCTTCTCTTCTTTCTCTTCATTTTTATTCTTTTTGTAAGCAGATGATCAATGGATCCAGCTGCCTGTCACTTTGAGCCAATTCAGCAGAGACAGGGTTGGATCATATATGAACGTTTATTCCAATCCTGCCGGCAGCACGGAGAGCAGCAGGTCATCCACAAACATCTGCTCTGACCCCCGCCTCCCATAAGCCAGCTGCTTATATTGGGTAGAAGGATGAAGATCCCATGAGGAAGTAGGCAAAAGGGTATGCCAAATGGGCAGTTAAAGGCAATGTGAGCTGGGGGTTTGCAAAGGCCTGAGGGTTTTCAAAGGGCTGGCGGCTCTGGTTTCTGCAGCAAAGTTGTTCATCTTTCCAGGATAACAGGCAGCTCCCAGATGGGGAGGGTGGGCCGCATTTCCAGGGGAGCTCACAGGTCCCACGTGCAACTCCCAGCCAGGTTAGAATGTGCCTTCTTTAATCAGAACAAAACAATCCTGGTTAACATGATCAATATTTCTTATAATTATAGCTGGTCCCCAACATTCTATTTCTGCCCCTAACATATTCATTCTCCTCTGGCTCATCTGCTTCTCCCTCCTCTTTCTTGACTTCTGATGAGTCTCCTCCACGTGAAAGCAGCGGAAACAAGAACCTCCTGAGCTCAGACTCTGCTCAGCGGCACACAGGCATCAGGGCTGTCAGAAGACCTGAGGTTCTTACAGAAATCCCAAGGTCATGCGGTATCTCTAGTGTCCCTGTTTGTCTGAGGCGGGACATAGGGCAGCGTGATCCTGCCTTGGTGATCTGGTCACTTCCAGACTATTTAGCACAAACAATGCGTGCCTGAAGCAATCTCACGGTGCAGAAGGCACAGCTCCTTACACAGGGCTGGCACCTCATTCATCAAAAAGTCACCCTGTCTGTCCTGGGTTTCCGGTCTCGGGGAATTGCTGTGATTTCTGTATTTGGGGGAGATCATGGTGGGGCTAGCAGCACAGCAGGAAGTGCCATGAACTGGACCCGTGGAGGCCACGGCCTTGGAGGAGGTTATGGAGGATCTGATGAGTAGTTGCTATGTCATAGTCCTGCTCAGTGGGCCCTCAGGATCTGATACGAGGTAAAAAGCAGAGAACAGGATGACAGGACTGGTTTGTGAGCTGCACGCTCTGCCCAGGGATGCTGAGGCAGGAATGCTGTTTTACAGAAGGCGCCTCAACAAGAACACAGTGAGGAAAAGCCAGCTTCAGATACTGAGAGGTGATTAGACCAATGATGATCTCATTCATAGTTTATATTACTTAATACGTTTCAAATACACCCCTACCTTTTCTTCTTTCAGCAAACATTTTAGGTAAGATGAAGTTTTCTCAGTTGCAGATGCAGAAACTGAGGCTGAGAGGTAAGTGTCTTACCTGGGGCCAGTGAGTCTGGAGTGGTGGGTGGAGAAGAAAGGTACCAGGTCCACTCAGGCTGTGCTGCTGCTCTGTACCTGTTAATAAATAGTGAGAACTGATAGGCACTGAAATCCCAGGTGCTGAGAGAGTGGGCTAAGTAAACCACATAGCAGTTCTATAATATTATAGCATTATACTATGAAGTACATGGCAATTCTGTGATATTATTGTATCTAATAAAAGAGTAATATGCAAATTGACTGCACCTCTGCTATGCCCACAAGCCACACTCACCAGCCAATCAGGAGCAAGTATGCAAATTAACCCAACCAAGATGGCTATGGCCATAGAGCAAGCAGGAGGCTTGGGTTTTTCTGGTAATGGAGGAAGCCAAGCTTCCCGCATACCCTGGCCAGCCCGGGCCTCCACTCAAGGCTACAATGTTTCAATTATAGAAGATAAATAAATCCCAACAAAAATAGTGGCAGCCACGGAGTTGGAGTGAGCAGGAGGCTTGGGTTTCCCCAGCGATGGAGGAAGCCAAGCTTTCCACCTGCTCTGGCCTGGCCTGCCCTCTGCTCAAGGCTACAAAGTTTCAATTATAGAAGATAAATAAATCCCAACAAAAATGGCTGCAGCCATGGAGCGAGCAGGAGGCTTGGGTTTCCCCAGCAATGGAGGAAGCCAAGCTTCCCACACACCCTGGTCAGCCCAGGCCTACACTCAAGGCTACAAAGTTTCAATTATAGAAGAGAAATAAATCCCAACAAAAATAGTGGCAACCACAGAGCTGGAGCCAGCAGGAGGCTTGGGTTTCCCCAGCAATGGAGGAAGCCAAGTTTTCCACCTGCTCTGCTCTCCGCTCAAGGTTGCAAAGTTTCAATTATACAAGATATATAAATCCCAACTAAAATGGTGGCAGCCATGGAGCTGGAGAGAGCAGGAGGCTTGAGTTGTCCCCGGCGATGGAGGAAGCCAAGCTTCCTGCACACCCTGGCCTGCCTTGGCCTCCATTCAAGGCTACAAAATTTCAATTATAGAGGATAAATAAATCCCAACAAAAGTGGCTGCGGCCAGGGAGCAAGCAGGAGGCTTGGCTCCGCTCAAGGCTACAAAGTTTCAATTATAGAAGATAAATAAATCACAGATACCAGGGCCTCTGCTTGGGTAGCCAGGGGGTGTGGCTAGCCTGCAAACCACCACAGGCCCCTCACCCAGGCAGCCCCACATCCCGAGGGAAGCCCCATCCTGATCAGGGACATCCTTCAGGACAAACCAGCTGGCCCCCACCTATGCACCAGGCCTCTATCCTACCTAATAAAAGAATAATATGCAAATTGACCATCACTCCAAGACACAAGATGGTTGGCCCCATGTGGTCAAATATGGCTGCCCCTATGTGGACACAAGATGGCCACCACAAGATGGCCAGCAGGGGAGGATAGTTGGGGGTGATCAAGCCTGCAGGGGAGGGCAGTTAGGGGTGACCAGGCTGGCAGAGGAGGGAAGTTGGGGGCAACTGGGCCTGCAGGGAAGGGCAGTTGTGGGGGACCAGGCCTGCAGGGGACGGCTGTTAGGGGTGACCAGGCCTGCAGGAGAGGGCAGTTAGGGGCAAACAGGCTGGCAGGGGAGCAGTTAAGCATCAATCAGGCTGGCAGGGGAGTGGTTAGGGGGTGATCAGGCTGGCAGGCAGAAGTGGTTAGGGGCAATCAGGAAGGCAGGCAGGCAAGCAGTTGGGAGCCAGCAGTCCTGGATTGTGAGAGGGATGTCCAACTGCCCGTTTAGGCCCGATCCTACTGGGATTAGGCCTAAACGGGCAGTCAGACATCCCTTGAAGTGTCCCAGATTGGAGCGGTGAAGGCTGGGGTGAGGGACACACATCCCTGTGCACGAATTTTGTGCACTAGGCCTCTAGTACTACATAATGTTATAGAGTACATAGCAGCTATATAATCCTATATAATAAAGAGATAATATGCAAATTGACCATCACGTCCTCACAAGATGGCTGCCTAGGATCAGGTCAGCAGGGGGTCAGTGAGGGATGACTAAACAACTGAACAAGCAGGCTGTGTGGGGTGACTAGGTCAGCAGGTGGGCCATGAGGAATGATCAGGCTGACAGGGGGTGCAGTTGGAGGTGACCAGGCCAGCAGGTGGTGCAGTTGGGAGCAACCAGGCTTGCAGGGGGAGCATTTAGGGGCAATCAGGCCGGGATTCAGAGGCAGTGAGGGGCGATCAGGCCAACAGAGGGGAGGGAATAGTTAGGGGTGACCAGGCAGGCAGGCAGGTGCGAGGTTAGGAGCCAGCAGTCCAGGATTGTGAGAGGGATGTCTGACTGCAGATTTAGGCCCAGCTGGACATCCCCCAAGGGGTCCCGGATTGGAGAGGCTGCAGACTGGGCTGGGGGGGGGGGACCCCCCCACGCACAAATTTTGTGCACCAGGCCTCTAGTCTATATTTATAAAACCTTAAGTGACTGTCTGACCATTCAACTGGTAGCTATGATGCACACTGACCACCAGGGGGCAGACACTCAATGCACAGGCATGGAAACATGCAACGGACTGATGAATCTCAGTGGGAAGGTGGGGGAGGGCAGGAAGAGATTAACCAAAGATCTTATATGCATACTAGAGGCCCGCTGCATGGATTCGTACACCAGTGAGGTCCCTCAGCCTGGCCTGTGGGAATGGGACAAAACTGGCAATTTGATATCCCCTGATGGGTCCCTGATTGCAAGAGGGTGCAGGCCAGGCCAAGGGACTTCACTGGTGCATGATTCCATGAACTTGGTTTGTAGTATTATAATATCCTGTATAATAAAAGCCTAATATGCTAAGTGTCCAGTTGTCCAGTCATCTGTTCAACCAATTAAAGTCTAATATGCTAATGATATGCTAAGGTTTCTCAACCATTCGCTATGATATGCACTGACCATCAGGGGCAGATGCTCTGACTGGTAGGTTAGCTTGCTGCTGGGGTCCAGCTGATCAGGACTGAGCAAGATGAGCTAGACCTGCCCTGGAGCACTCCTGTGGTCCCTCCTTGCTGGCCAACCCCCTGTGTCTCTCCCTGGCCCCAATCATGCACAGGGGGGATCCCTCAGCCTGGCCTGCACCCTCTCACAATATCCCTTTGAGGGCTATCGGAGAGCTGGTTTTGGCCTGATCCTGCAGGCCAGGACAAGGGACCCCACTGGTGCACAAATTCATGCACCAGCCTCTAGTATATTATAAAGTACATAGCAATTATATAATACAGTATATATATTATAAGGCACATAGCAGTTATGTAATATTATAGCACATAATGTTATAGAGTATGTAGCAGTTCTATGATATAGTATATCTATATATATATAAAAGCCTAAGCAACCATTGCTACTGAACGACCAGATAACCAACTGGTAGCTATGATATGCACTGACCATCAGGGGGCATACACTCAATGCAGGAGCTGCCCCCTGGTGGTCAGTGCACTCCCATCGCCAACCTCCACCGGCAGCCAACCTCTGCGGCCAGCCAATCTCCCAGGGTCCTTCCCCCTGACTTGCCAGCCCTGGATCAGCCCTAATTGCTGGCCAGGCTGAGGGACCCCACCCATGCATGAATTTGTGCACCGGGCCTCTAGTATATTATAAAGTGCATAGCAGCTCTTTAATATAAAGGGGGAAATATATTAACCCTCTGCCATTATTTACCTACTGAATCCTACTGGTGCCCTTGGCTCAGGCCATTGCAGCTGAGATGGACAAGGCACTGGGAGGCCCGGCTGCCTGGGAGGCTCCTGGGTGATCTGTTCTGCACCGCTCCAGTCTAGGGATTCAAATGGCGCCTGCTGTGTTCATTAGAAACCAGTCTGCTGAGCAGTCTCTGGAGCCCCAAGAATGGAGCTGACATTTGCAAATGATAGGCTTAGGCACGCTTTCCTCCACAGACCCCTCTGATGGCTCCTTTCCCTCGGAGCCTTCCTCAAGGATGCGGTCAATCTCCAGGAAATGCACTTGTGTTTGCTGTTGTCACATCTCATCAGCGCTGCGCCAGGCAGGGGAGCTGAGGGAGGCCAGAAGGAGAGAGCGCCCTGGGTGGACATGGCAGCCACATACAGAAGTGCTTCCCAAGCAGCCACATTGTGTCACCACCAAACGGTGGGATGCGATGCCTAAATAATGCCAAAAGAGGGACCAAAAAAAAAAGGAGGGAAAAAGTGAGCGTGCATAATTCATTCTTAATAGGCTCACTTTTCCAAATGGCCAGGGTGCCTGCCTTCCAGTTGTTTATGCCCCTCAACAAACGCGTGCATGTTTACAGACTATACTCGTTGCCCGAGAGAGGAACTACAGATGCCTGTGTCCACGTGAATTTTTATGGCTCTATTCAAATCTTTTACCATCTCGGTTCTGTTGAGAATCATCAAATTTGACTAGGTCGTTGGGCATCCAACTCTCCCCAGATGCATCAGTCTGGAAAGGCAATCCCAGATCTTAGCACACCTAACCAGGCACTGTCAGGGGCCGGTCACCGGCCAGACTCACCCGGGACTATGTGAAAGTACATCTTCCTGGAAACCACTCTTCCAAGATGGTGATGGGTTGGGCTGGGCTGGGCTGGGGATGCTGGGGCCTGGCAATGCGAACTGGGAAGCCGGGAGTCACTGCCTCCACAGGAAGCTACACCACGCGGTAATGGCGGCTCTTTGCAGGATTAAGTTTGGGACAAAAAGTGAGGTATAGTGGCTCCGCTTACATAGGAGGGAATGTTCCTAGGCCTGAAATGGAGACAATGGCAGGGGGGATGTAAAGTGATGTAAAACCACAACGTCAGAGCTGTGAGCCCAGGGCTGTGCTGTGCCTGGGAGAGGATGTCTGCATTTTACCTGCTAATGGGAAAGGTGCAATTTGATGATTCTTCTGGCAAAGGGATTGTGGCCAAGTCGCGACATAAGCAATAGTGGGAACTTAGGTTTGTGCTGTGCCTGCCAACAGCAACAACGTGGAAATGGGCGCATTGGGTGTAAAGCATATGGTAGCCCGTGGTCACATGTGTGCTGTAGACTTTCTGTACTCTCCACAGTCCTGTGCTGAAATTCACCCCCACGGTGCGATGGCATCAGAGCACCCTCCACTCCCCCATGCCCTCCCCTCCCCCGGGTGAGGACAAAGAGACAGACCCGTGGGTCCAGAAGTGAGGCCCTGCCCTTGCTGGGTCTGCCGCACCTTGCTCTTGGACTTCCAGCCTCCAGAGCAGTGAGACATACGTTTCTGTGGTTTGTCTATCACCCAGCCTCTGGTGCTAGTTACCGCTGCTGTGCAGACAGAGAATGTGTAAGACACCATCACAGCGACATCTGCCCTGTGTCCGCAGGGCTCGTGCCGAACCCAGGACGCACGCTGCCCCCTGGTCTTGGTCCCGAATAGGCAGCAGCTTGCTTGGTAACTCACCTAGGGGTGGGGGCAAGTGATGCCAACTGAGGCAGCGCATTCCTCACGACATTGCATGGGCAGGCGCACATCTGGGCCTGAGGGGGACAAGCAGTTTGAGGACGTGAGCACACACTGGGAATGAGGTCCCTGCAGGCAGCCAGGGGCCCCAGCCAAGCAGGAGTGAGTGCCACAGCCTGCCTCCCGCTGCTCTGGGCCCTGCGGCGTGCAGGTCTGCGAGGCTGCTGCGAGGAAGCATGAGCACTGTACGCAGGAAGCATGTGGTTGGACAGGGGCCGAGGTCGGCGTGCAGGCTGTGGCTTCAGGAGGAACCGGCAGTGGGTGAGAGCAGCGGGGTCCATGGCCCGGCTTGTCTAAAGGCCCTCTCAGGTCACCGAGGTCACGTGGCCTGCTGGGTGGCATTTGCTTACTTGTCCCACTGCACAAAGACGGGGCAGGCAAGCTAGTTGCACACACATCTGACTCCAGCCCTTGTGCCACGTCCACCCTCCAGGCTGGCTTCTCTCAGGAGACACCAGGCAGCTCTTCGCCCACCTCTCCTTGCTCTCCGCCTGCAGACCTGAGCCAGAGCCAAAGGCCCATAGTCAGCAGTTTGTCTCAAGCCCAATCACCACCTCACCAAGAGGCGCCTCCTCAGCGGCATCGCTGTCGCTGGCCAGTAGCCAGTGAGCTTTTCATCTTCATGAGCTCAGAGCCTGGCTGGCCCTCAGCTGTGCTGGGAGGGCTCTGCCCATATTGCTTCCCACTGCCTGTCCTGATCGTCGCCTCTTGCCTTGGCGTGTGCCACTGGGGTCTGCCCCTCAGAAAACCGGGCAGCCATATCCTTTCCAAACAACGCAGTCATATGCAGTTTTCAAAAAAACATTTTATTTACTTTATTTGTTTATGTATTGATGTTACAGAGAGAGAGGGAGAGGGAGGGAAGGAGGGGGGAGAGAGAGATGAAGGGGGGAAGAGAGAGAGAGAGAGAGAGAGAGAGAGAGAGAGAGAGAGAGAGAGAGAGATGTTGATTTGTTGTCCCACTTATTCATGCATTCATTGGTTGGTTTGTATATGCCCTGACCAGATATCAAACCTGTAACATTGGCCCATCAGGCCAGCACTCTAACCACTGAAAGCCTGTCTTAGCATGAGCAGGAAGTGATGTCATGTTAGTTTGGCCATTGGAGGAGGAAACCTGAAAACTCTTCCTCGGACAACGCTCTTATTCCTTTATTAGGAAGAAACGAACGAGCCAATATGAAGTGTCCTTGTCTTAGAGATATATCCTAAAGTATTTTCAGTTGAAATACTCTGTTTCTGTGATTTGTTTTGAAATAAACCTGCGGTGGGAAGGTGGCGGTCAGGCATGGCTGAAAGAAGACTGTCCATGTAGTGATGCATGAAGGGTTTGGACTGTGGACAAATCAGGTTCATTATTCTATTGCTTTTACATTTGCAGACATTTAAAAT
The DNA here is from genome assembly GCA_026230045.1 of Corynorhinus townsendii. Classification (NCBI taxonomy): domain Eukaryota; kingdom Metazoa; phylum Chordata; class Mammalia; order Chiroptera; family Vespertilionidae; genus Corynorhinus; species Corynorhinus townsendii. The sequence continues at coordinate 42,309,951 of JAPDVU010000013.1, forward strand.
ATTTTATAAAAACAGTTTTGAAAAATGCAGGAGTTCTGGTGGAGTTGGGATAGGCTAAATACTGACATAAAGGCAGACTGGACAAATGAACCACACAGACCTGTTGCAATATCACCAAGGAGTTGACTGACAGCACATGCTCCCGCACACCCTGCCCAGCACTGTGCTGAGGAAGCCACCATGTGAATGGATTATGGTTGAAAGACAGGATGACCCCCAGTCATCATCTCTATAGTGAGATGCAGATAAATAATCATAGTGCCTGTGATTCCCCTGGAGGTGGGAGTGGGGGAGTTGGGTGCCTGAAGAAAGTGGAAGAGACAAATGAGAACATGATGCAAAGTAATGAACAGAGAGGAAGGGACTGAGCTCACTATAGAGAACTTAAAGGCAACATCTGTAAAAATGTCTCCCAGGATAGGCATAATCAAAGGGCTTTGAGTCTTTGGACACACTGACCCCTCTCTGGGCTGGGAGGACTTACATCTGAGCCTTTTGTTCTCTTTTTCTGCATATTTCTAATTTCTCCAACTAAGATATTTTGATGAGCTGTTTGTTGAAAAGAGTCATATCTAATATACATCATTTGAAGAGAGGTGTGAGTAGGAAAAGGACACCCATCTTTATTGGACCCTAGCTTCAGGTCAGGCACAAGCTCAGAACTGCACGGAGCTGTATGTACTACCTCATCAAAGTGCAGAGATCTTGAACCTGAGCGTCCTCTGGGTGTGTACACTGACTCTCCATGTGCTTGGCTTTTCTCTGCAGCTGATGCAGCTCACTGTGCACTGACAAAGGGGAAGGTGCTCTCTCCATATGACCTACCTAATTCCAGCTGTCAGAGGATCTGTGCGGCAGGTTTCCAGGGTGGTGTGTGTGTGTGTGTGTGTGTGTTGGTAGCATGCTACTGCCATGGACAGCATTCATCTAAGACTTAGGACAGACATTTAGCAGGTTTTGGGCCTAAAGTCCTGGCTCTGGCTTCCCCCCTCTTACCTCACTGGGCCATTTCTAGATGGGGGCTGACGCCTTTTGGCATAATATGCTCCTGTTCCCCCACCCAATCACCAAGAGTAATGACACGTTTAGAGGACACTTTCCAGGCTTAAGAGCTGTGAGACATCCAATATTTTATGAATATGGGGCGGGTCATGTGAGCAAGTGATGATGTGATACTTTAAGACCCTAAGATGTGGTTGGGAAGGCTCGTTGCAGCAATTGTGTGTGGGAGGCGATGGACTGATATGAGTAGGATTTCCATCAGACTATTTGACATGAAAATGTTAGCCATGGATCTTCAGTGGCACCACACCCGTGCCCCAAGAGATTCCGTTCAGACCCCATTCCTGTGTGGGCGTGGCCTTCAGGAATAATGCAGGAGTTTCTACCTTTAACTTAGCCTACTCCTTGTTTTTCTCCGGTGTCGAGAATTAAAATTCTGTCACCAAGGTGTTCCAAAGCCTCGCCGTGTATAATGTCACGTAAAGGACGTACGCCGTTTTCACATCAGTGCTGAATGCACACCAAGGTTGGCAATGCTCTTTATACTGGGAAATCTCGGTGGCGGGCTGGGACGTAGAATCTGGGAGCAGACAGCAGGTGGAACTGAGCACGTTCACTGGGAATTGATACCTGTGAGAGGGGGGCGGGAGCAGGTCGAGCGGAAGGGAAAACTGTGCAGGGCCCAGCCAGCCCCACCCCTGGCGGCGGGTGACCGCGTGTGCGGCCCGCCAGCCTGTCCCAGTGTTGCTGTGATGAATGTTTAACAACGAGCTCTCTGGAAAAGAGTCCTGCTTTGTAATATTTGTGAATTTCCATCCCGTAAATTCTCAGATGTCGCTGACATCACTCCGCGGGGAGCGGGCAGAGGTGCAGGCTGGTGCACTGGTGCTGCTGCCTGGGCACAGCCCTGCCTGTCAGATGCGCTCTGGCCCATCACTGGGTGTGGGCTGCTCTGTGAAGGTCCTGCTACAATGAAGCAGAAACTGGGGGAGCTTCGGGTGGTCTGCATTCCGGGGAGCAGGTCCTTCCTCGCAGTCATTAAATTATTCATCTCTCCGTGGCATTCGGTTCCGACCCATCAGGTGCACATTTCCATGCGGTGACTTACAGCTCCGCCAGCCTGGGTCCCCTGTAGAAGTGTACCGTGTGGAGGCCCAGAGCCATAGCCCAGGTGCAGGGACCCGACCGCCGGTCAGGACGTTCCTGGGTGTGACAGGGCGACCACTCGGCCTTACTCCCCGGTTCCTGCAGCCCCACAGCCGGCCGGTTGGGGATACCGCGTGCAGTGTGTCTTGGGCTGTGGCCGCACACCTGCTCCCACCCCAGAGAGCAGGGTAGGCCACCTTTTTCTGTAAAGAGACAGGTGGTAATTATTGTAGAATTTGTGAGTCATATGGCTCCAGTGACAACAACTCAGATCAGCCCTTGTTTGCACAAGCAGCCTTGGCGATGTGTGAGCGGGCGAGGATGGTGGGCGCCATCAAACCTTTATTGCAGAAGCAGGTGGTGGATAGGGTGTGCCAACCCCACTCAGTCACAGTCTCTCCACTGGAGCCGGGGCCAGCACCCTCCCAGTGGGCCTTGCTTCCCGCAACCAGTGCAGCTGCTGGGCAGTGTGGCCTGTGGCACGGCCGTGGCATCACACTCAGGGCCCACGTGCTTGGCCTGGGGCCGACTGGGCCTCTGCGAACAGAAAGGCACACAGTGTGGGAATGAGTCCCAGTGAGGCGTCACTGGCTCTCAGCATCCGGGGGACCCAGCGCAGTCGACCTGTCGGCAAGTGGCCAGGGGGTGCCACAGAGAAAGTGCTCCCCTGGCTTGCGTTGGTCACAGTTGCTGTCCCCATGGACCTTCAGCAGTTCAACCTTTGTCAGAAGAATTCCTGCCACTGCCCAGGCCAGCCCTGACCATCCACCCCTCTCCTGCCCGCAGGCCGACGCATGGTGTCTGCAGTTATGTGGTATGTCTGTGGTTAGCTAGTGTGTCTGCGGTTATGTGGTGTGTCTGCGGTTAGCTGGTATGTCTGCGGTTGTGTGGTGTGTCTGAGGTTAGCTGGTGTGTCTGTGGTTAGCTAGTGTGCGGTTAGCTGGTGTGTCTGTGGTTAGCTGGTGTGTCAACAGTTATGTGGTGTGTCTGCAGTTAGCTGGTGTGTCTGCAGTTGTGTGGTGTGTCTGTGGTTACGTGGTGTGTCTGCAGTTAGCTGGTGTGTCTGCAGTTAGCTGGTGTGTCTGCGGTTAGCTGGTGTGTCTGTGGTTAGCTGATTTGTCTGTGGTTAGCTGGTGTGTCTGTGGTTAGCTGGTGTGTCTGCGGTTAGCTGGTTTGTCTGCGGTTAGCTGGTGTGTCTGCGGTTAGCTGGTGTGTCTGTGGCTGCTCTTGGAGTGCATGTGAAATGGTCACATTCTACTCACCCAGGGTTTCTACCTGGGATTCCTGTCCCCAGAGTTCCAGCCCATTCCTCTTGGGCAAGACTTCTATTTTGACAGGAACGTGAAGAGAATTAATTCATTAAGAACCATGCTCAGGAAATCGGGCTAAAAAACACAGGGGTGGACAAAAGTAGGGTTACAGTCACGAGTAGGTTAAACACACAGCTTATTGTTGTATTATTACCTATTGATCGTTGTATTATTTTCCATTTGAACAACAGTGAGTTTGCCTTTGTCCGCCTCTGTGCGCATGGAGGAATTATCATCGCAATCACCTGAGTAGGGGATACACTGAAACTGGGCACGTCGCGAACCTGCCACAGGCATGATCTCACTGACATTGCACAGCGGCTGGCAGGGTCGGGCCCGTTGCTCCAGTTTGCTCACAGAGAAGTTGGTGCACAGCGAGGAAACCTTCACCAGTCACATGGCCAGAGGGCAGGCGTGGATGTTGAACCGGGGCCTGCGTGTTCTCACTGATGCTCCGTGCATGCAGCCTGAGAGGTGTCAGGCAGCGCCGGCTCCCAGTCTTGCTCCTAGCAAGCTAGTGGTGACAAAGGGAGAGGGACCGATTTTCTCCCGCCCATCTGCTCATCCCAGGCACATCCACACCATCGCCTCTGAAACCCATGCTCTGCTCACCATTTCAACTCCTGCTAAGTAACCACAGACAGCTGTGGCATGGCAGGGAAGGGCAGGTGGATGGCAGGGAAGGGCAGGTGGATGGCAGGGAAGGGCAGGTGGATGGCAGGGAAGGGCAGGTGGATGGCAGGGAAGGGCAGGCGAATGGCAGGGAAGGGCAACTGTGTCATGACAGGGAAGGGCAGGTGGATGACAGGGAAGGGCAGGTGGATGACAGGGAAGGGCAGGTGGCACCTTAGGGAAGGAGGCGTGGCGTCGTTCAGTGTATGAGTGACGGGGTGCACGGCCCCTCGGCATCTGATGGAAACTGTCCTCAGTCTCCTTTAGTGGTTTAATTGCTGGTACAGACTCTCACTTTAGGTTCCTTGAGTAAACACACTATTTAGAAACAAAAGGATAAATGTAACCAAGGATGGCCGAGGCGCCATCTGGAATCTGGGGACTTTCCTCACAAACAGCTAATTGAAACGTTCCTTCCATTTGTGCTGCTCACTGTTGACAGTGGCTCTGCCCCTGTCATAAAATCAATGGTCTCCGCTTCCCTCCCCGCCGTCCTCTGCTTGCTCGGTGGCCGGGCTCCCCTCTCTGAGTCTTCCTCAGGTCATCAGGGTTAAGTGATCTTTTCAGACCGCCCGCTGGACTGTCAGCGGCATCGAGGGGCTGTGGAAAATGAGCCGCGTTAAGTGGCTTGATGGGGTACGCCACCATTATGGCCGTCAGCGCTGTGATAAAGCGCAGCCGTAATGACGGGAGGTGCTTGTCACTGTCTTTCTGAGATCGCTTAAGATAGCGTGGGTCTGCAGCTTTTTGCCAAAGATAACGGAACACGTGCAAGATCAACATTCTTCTGAGGAACCCTTTGTGTGTGAACTTGCGTGGGCCGCGTGTTTGCCCGTGAGGCAGCGGGCGGGGAGGCAAAGGCAGGCTGGCGGCGGCGGCCACCTGTCGTGGTGAAGGCGAGAGTGAGAGCCGCAAACAGAGGGTGGAGCGGACACAGGGCTCCTCTCTCCTTTGCCTCAAGCTCACGAGGTCCCAGGATGGGTCACATTCTGCGTTTCAAAACCCAGCCGTCCCGGGGCGATGGAAAGGTCCGGGACTGGTGGCCAGCAGCTCAGAGCTCTGGCCCGGGCCGTCACGCGCTTGCCGTGGCCTGGGATGAGAAGCCCCTTCCCGTGCCCATTGCCTGGGGCGCTTGCCGTGGCCTGGGATGAGAAGCCCCTTCCCGTGCCCACTGCCTGGGGCGGTCCGCTGACCCGCTGACCAGCTGCTCTGCTTCAGCCCTGGAACTCCTGTCCCCAGAGACGCCTGAGTCCTAGCCGTCGGGGCGTGGGGTGCCACTGTTCCTCACCCACCTCGTCACGTGATGTGTTTGCCATTATCTCACCGACAGGAAGTCCTTAGGGCAGTTCTGGGATCCGTCTCAGCCCAACTTTGTGCTGCTCTCAGTCCCAGGAGCCTCCGCAGCCCCCACGCCCCTCCCTAGCGCCACCACCTCGCAGTGCAGCCCGGCTTCACAGGAAAGCAAGCACCCTGAGTATCCAGCACCGCCTCCTCTGAGAATGCAGGCAGGCCGCATTCCGAGAGGCCGCCATCATTTATGTCCTTACAGACACAAGACGAGGCCCTCTCGCCTTAGAGTTTGAAATTTAATCCGTAGCTGTTACACCCTTTAGTTAAAATACAGGACAGGCCCTGGCTGGTGTGCTCAGTGGTTAGAGCATTGCCCCAAGCACTGAAGGGTCAAGGGTTCGATTCCCAGTCCTGCACATACCTACCTGGGCTGCAGGTTCAATTCCTTGGCCCCAGTCGGGTTGCGTGTGGGAGGCAACCAGTTGATGTGTCTCTCACATCGATGTTTCTCTCTCTTTTCCTCCTCCCCTCCCTTCCTTCCCCTCTCTCTAGAAATCAATAGGGAAAATATCCTCAGGTGAGGATGAACAAAACGAAATAAGTGAAACAGGGACAAATCGTGGTGCAGACATCGGGAGACTGCGCTCTAACCGCACCAGCCTGTCCTGTCCCCTGTCTCCATCACAGCCAGCCTCCTCCCTGCACACTGAGGGGTTGAGGCCAGCGGCCCCGAGGAGCCGCTGAGCCCTTAGGGCGTGGTGTCCAGTCTCATGTCCTAACAAGTAGGTTTCTGCATTAATAGGAAACCAGACTGCAGCCACAGTTTGGGATTAAAAAAGAACAATGACTGAAGTGCAGGAGTGAAGCCATCGCTGCCAATCCCAGGCGATGCTTTGGAAATCTGTTTGTCTTTCCCCTCTGTGTCGTGTCCCTCATTTTGCTTCCCTGATCCCTGGCCGCTGAGGTTGGCTGATGGACGGATGTGTCTGTGGGGCCACGAGACTTGCCCAAGCTGCTCCAGCTCCCACCGACCGTGGTCGTCGGGAGACAAAGATGCTCAGTGCAGACCCGGGGCCAGGGGTGTCTGAGCCCACAGTGCCCGTGTCTGGGAGGACTGGAGAAAGGGCTCGGACACTCGGGTGCAGGGTCCACCCCAAGGTCCATGTCCATGCTTCCTGTAACTGTTGTGGGCTCATTCACAAGCCACCCATGCAGGCTTTGAGCGTGTGAGCTTGCTCACCCAGGACTCTCGAAGGCCCCTGGAAAGCACCTGGAGCTGAGGACGTGAAACTCACGTGGCTTCCCGCTCAGGATCCGTGGATCTTCCGTGGCACAACCAGCCAGGGGCTTGATTCAGAGTCAGATTCCTGGCCCCCACCTGGGCTGGGATGACTCACGATCTCCCGGACGCAACTGGGACCCTGCTTTTACGAGGCGTCAAGAGACAGCCGTGACAATGGCGGAGCCTCATCTTCCTAGGACCGCTCCTGCACCCTCAGAGTTGGCCCCTCCCCTCCGTCGCATCTTTTGGTGCATTAAATGCATTTATCGCCTTCTTCCTGTGCTGGGTGCGCCGATGCTTGGAGCGCAGCCTCTGCCCTAGTTTGGTAAGTCCCAGCATCTAGTTTCTACCTAAGCACCATTGTCTCCCTTTCCCACCCTTACCCTTGGGAAACGCAGAGTCTTCCTGGGACTCTGACAGCATCCCGGGTAGACGACCCTGAGCCTGAGTCTCTAGTGCCACCGTCTTCCCGAAGAACTTGCTGCTCCTTGGACACCCTCCCACCTTCCTACTGGGATCTCGCATCATCACCACTGAGCTAGAGCCTGCAGCTGGAGTCACTCTTATTTATTTCTCCCTCATATAAAAAGCAGCCTTCCTTTCATTCCCCGAGTCTGGAAGTCTGCCAAGCTTGAAATCTAATTTTTCTCTATCCAAATGATGTTTGCATTTTCTTCCGGACGTCTCCATTCAGCCCCGTTGTCTTGGTCTCACTTCAGTCCCCCTCTGCAGGCTTCCCCTTGGCAGGCGGCGCTTTTTACCATAAGGCGAAGCCGTGGACGAAAAACAGCATTGGGTCTTCCCCAAGCCCTTGCTTCTTCAGCTGCCCTCCTCCTCCTCCCTTTGCTTCCTCCTTCTTCCCTCCCCCTTGGCCTTCCTCCCCCTTCCTTCCTTCTTTCCCTCCCTCCTTCCTTCCCTCCTTCCTTCCTCCCTTCCCTCCTTCCTTCCTTCCTCCCTCCCCTCCTTCCTTCCTTCCCTCCGTCCTTCCTCCCTCCCTCCCTCCCTCCCTCCCTCCCTCCCTCCCTCCCTCCCTCCCTCTCTCCCTCTTTCCTTCTTCCCTCCCTCCCTCCCCCCTTCCTTCTCCCCCCCCCCCACTTTACTTTATTTCACCCTTTATTTATTTCTTTATTAGTCATTTCTTCGGCATCTTACATGGAAAAGTTCTCATTTCAGGTGCTAAGGATGATGACTCGGGGGGTGAGAAGGGAATGCTAAGGGAGAAAGGCCAGGGCCAGCCACTGACGTGGTCCTGGAGGTCTTGTTTCCATGTCTCTGCTTTGCTGTATTTCGTTGGAGTTCTCCACTCTCCTCTTCAGAGCCACCAGGTAGGCATCCGCTGCCTGTGTCTGGAGGGTTTCATCCACCCAGATTTGCGCAACAAGGGAGGTCCACAGTTCAGGTGTCCCCGCTGCCCTCACGGTAGGGAGAGGACACTGCCTCCCAGACTGCACAGCCTGCACCCCCTTCCCGCCCAGAACAGCACCCTCCCAGTTGAGTTTCCACAGGTGGGAAGTGTCCTGTCCTGAGCTATGAGTGACCTAGACCTTCCTAGTGCCACCGACCTTTGCCCCGTGGCACAGCGCCATCACTGACTGGGAGCCTGTGGAGTCCACGGGACACAGCGTGGACGAGTGTGCGCAGGCGGCTGTGGGGCAGTGTGCTGCACACGGAGCAGATCCGAGAGCCGCCGCCAGCCTGCCCCGGGGCTCGTGGTGGAGGGCGTTGTGCACACAGCCCCGCTCCCAGGAGTCGCTCTCATGGCGTTTTCCCAGGAGCAAGGAGCCCCAGGCCCCAGGCTGCGGGAGCTGGGATAGCGGGGTTCCCGGGTGAGGAGCAGTGGGTGCCCTGAGCAGCTGTGAGGATGGGGAGAGCCACCTGGAGGAGGGGCGATTTGAGGGGCAGGACCATGTGTCATCAGGATGGCCGGGATTGCTGAGGTGGCAGACACACCACGGAGCAGCAGGAAGCGTGGCCAGCTCCACCAGCGACCTTCGGGAAAGATCTCCACCCCTGGTGAAGGCAAGGCCACAGCTGTCTGCCAGGAAGCAGGTCAGCCTGGTCTCTTCCAGAACGCGGCGCCGGGGTCTCGGCGAATGCTCACAGGCCACCTCTGAGGACCTCACCTGTCAGTAACGCTTACAACGGACAACCCAGCCAGTCCCCCGCCCCCGTGCCGTCTGCAGACCTGCTGAGGGTCATGGTCACAGAGTGACGGTGGGGGTTGTTGGCCCCCAATCCCCTGGTACCGGGAGCTGCCGGCGATCACTGTGTTCTCTTTCAGGATCCCTTTCAGGGCACTCAGGGGCTGCCGCCCCGAGGAGGTGACAGGCCCCCCCTGAGCGCAGTCAGCGCCGCCAGCAGGACCGCACCGACCGCAGCACGCAGCCGGTGGCAGGCGTGGACTTAGCTTCTCACGCAGTCACTAACCGCAGGACCAGAGACACAGGTGACATTAACTTTGATGCATTACAGTTCACGTGGCCAAAATGATAGCATTTCAATATAATCTCCAACGCTGCTGTGGCCAGTCACTACAACCGAAAGGTGCTTTCTCCCAGGCCCGGGGCGGAGCCGGACCGGTGTCACTTGGTCAAATGGCGGTGTCAGCAGGCCAGCCCGCAGCAGCGAGCCCCTCGCTGACCTCCAGCTCTGGTGGCCGCAGTCAGTGGCCAGCCCCGGCCCAGGGCGTGTGCCTTCTCCTTTGTTTATGCCAAACCTCCCTCCCCTCGCCCTTGTCCGGACCCCCGGTGGCATGTACAGCCCACCGGGTAGTCAGATCCTCTCCGCGTCTCAGAATCTTGTTGCACATCTGCAAAGACCCTTCCCAAATACCGTAACGGGAACCAGTTCCGGCTTCAGGACGCGGGACCTTTGGGTGGCTGTTCGGGCTGCCACGGAGTGTAAGCGACGGGAAAGCTACTCCCCAGCTGTCCCTCATTTCCACCACGCTTTTGAACTCACCTGCATATTCTCCACTTTTAGCGCCTCTCCATGTGGATGCTCAGTCTGCGGTGGCTGAAATGCCATGTGGTCCTGCCTTGCCAATGAAATTCTGATTCACAGAAAAATCTTACACTGGCTCGGGTGTTTAAATTTAAACATAACTTTGATTTCTCAGTCACACCTGCCATATGCCAGCTGCTCCATGGCCACAGATGGCCACTGGCACCTTAGGGACCATAGGTCTAGAAGGTCCCTGTTCTTCCTTCTCTTTCCTCAAGCCACGAAGATTGGAGAGAGATAGAGAGACGGTAGATAGATTAGAGACAGATGTAGGTATAAGCATGTTCTGTGCGGAGTAAAATGAGGCAAAGTATGTGAATATCGGTTGCTAAGCCGAGTGGTGAGAGCACCATGGACGACCAGCACATGTTGGATGGATGGATGGATGGATGGATAGATGGATGGATGGATGGATGAGCAAAAAGCCAACACCACACAACTTCTTCCTGACTCACCTCCAACACTGCGCAGCGGTGCTGGATGTAGGGTGCTCTCTGGGTGGAGAGGTGGCAGGTGGCAGGGGTGGAGTCAGCCGCCATACAATGGGGTTTCTGATGGACCACAGACAAGCCGAGCCACGGGAGCAGTAACGTAGGCCCTGATGCGATAAGAAGAGGTGGTCACGCACAGCATGCTCCATGAGCCACGCACCCGAGCCTCTCCGCCTCCTCAGCCGTGGCTTCTTTCCTTATTTTCCCACAAGGAGCGAGCAGATGTGAGGCACCTGGCTGACAGCGCACACGGTCCTACAGTGGCCGCTCCTCGAAGGGAGCCGGCTTCCACGCAGCAGGCTGCGCGGCTTCTCTCATGCGGGTTTTACTCTGGGGCCAGGAGGACGTCCTCCCACTTAGAAGTTCACGCTGGTTTTAGTGACAACCTTGCCAGGGGTTGAATTCTGCCCCGAACACAGCTCAGGCGATGCGCCCGAGAGCAGCGAGCGGCATGAGCTGTGTCACACGGACGACGGTGCCCGAGGACAACAGAGAGAAGCTGCGGAACAACACGGTGCACGCTGTGTGCCCAGAACATGCGGCTGCGCTCTAAGGCCAGGAGCCGGTGCTCCGCCAGCAGCTGCCTTGTGGATCCCACCAATTCTGTGACTCGGGTTCAGAAATAACACGCTTGTATTATTTCCTATGTTTCACAGCACTTTAAAAAATATTTTTACTGATTTCAGAGAGGAAGGGAGAGGGAGAGAGACAGAAACATCATGATGAGAGAGAATCATTGATCCGCTGCCTCCCGCACGTCCTCCCCACCCCCCACCCCGCACTGGGGATCGAGCTTGCAACCCAGGCACGTGCTCCTGACCTGAATTGAACCTGGAACCCTCAGTCCGCAGGCAGTACTTTTTAATGACTTATTGTACTTGCTCTCCTGAACAGTGCTTCAAATTGGATAAAAAATGACTTTATCCCTGGTTGGCTGCTCAATGGTTAGGGCATCAGCCCATTCACAGAAGGCTCGTGGGTTGGATCCTGGTCAAGGGCAAGTACCTGGGTTGCAGCTTCAATCCCTGGCTTGTGAGGGCACATTCGGGAGGCCACCAATCAATGTGTTTCTGTCACATCTATGTTTCTCTCTCTCTCTCGCCCCCTCTCCTTCCCTTCCACTCTCTCTTAAAATTCAATGGAAAAATATCCTCAGGTGAGGATTAACAAAAGATTAAAATTAAAAAATGACCATGAGAATATTGAGTCACATAGGGGATAAATGATGAGGGGGAAAAAATAAAGAGCGAAAAGGGAAACTAGGAAAAATAAAACATAAAAGCAATAATGCATGCTCCATGTATTTGTCACATGGAAGGGGAGCGGCATTAATGTTGCTGAAGGGACTGTCCTGGGCCAGGCAGCAGTTGGAAGCTGATGGAAGTCACAGCACAGCCTGTGCTGTAGTCTTGTCAATGTCAACATTCTGCTGACTCAGGTGTTTCTCCGCGGCCGCCTGACACTTCAGCCCTGCCGAGTTCCACAGACCCTCCTCTGTGTCAAAGAGATATTCCATCTTCTCCGCCGAGCGCCCAGGCCTCCCCCTCCCCAGCCTCGCTTCAAGCGGTGCTGGGGCGAGAGATGCTGACAGACTAAAGGATCGCTCATTCCCCACAGCCCCACAAGGTAAATTAAAAAAGGAAAAGTCAGAGCTGTTTCTGGACCCTCTCGTGTGGAGGGACTCCCAGCTCAATACATCTTGGCTGCTTGGGAATGATGCGTATTGATAAGTGAGGGGCACCGTGAGTTCATGAGGCGCGGGGTCACCTAGTGAGGGTCGTTTGCTTCCCACACTAACTTAGCTGTGGGTGTTCATAGTTTTGCACAAGATGTTTAACACTGAGGCCACTTCTGTGAGCAGGTCTGGGTGCCACCAAAGACCATAGATGCGGGCCCATTTCCAAAGTCCCCCCAATCCCAGCAGGAGAAACTGGCCACCAAATTCCTCCCCCTCCCCCCCCCCCAGTTCCACATGTAACCAAATTAAACTGCCACTTCTCTCCAAAGATAAAAGTATCCAGAAACAAAAAATATATTAAATTTATTTATATATTAAAAATGTGATCACAGCTTATGAAATATGCATTTGATGGACAGAGTCTAGATAAAGTGAAATGGAGAGCTCTGATATCCAATTTCTTGAATCTCATATTGAATTTCTTTAAAATTTTTAAAAAATTTATTAATTTGAGAGAGAGAAAGAGACAGACATTTATTTGTTGTTCCACTTGGCTATGTGGGGACTGAGTCTGGAGGTGGCGTCTCCGCGCCTCCCGCTGGCTGCCCTCTCTTATATGACATACCATGAAAAAAGTGACCGTATGAAGAAATGGCCAACACTTAGAGTCACGACAAGACAAAATGAACCAGAATCCCTGCTAGACACTGCAAGAACGGAGAATGAAGACCAAATGGAAGCTACACACGTTACATCATGAAGCGGGTGACAATTATGGGTTAGCACAAATCAAAGAAATAAAGTAGAAATGACCCCTGACACAGGAGTTCAGAAAACGGATGCAGGGCTTGTAGGAGAAACAAGACAACATAATGTGATGGAGACTGAGCTGATGGAGCTCAGGAGTCAACAGGAGGGGAAGGTTCATAAATGAAGGTCACGCTCAGCAGCCAACATGGGCAGGAGCGACTCCTGCGCCACGGAAGGGCGTGGGGCCTGAACAGAACAGAAGCCCAGGGCCTGGACGTGAGCAGAAGAGAAACAGCCCACGTGGTAGTCACGGGCGGTCTAACGGGCACATCACTGCTGTCTCCTGGGAAGGTAAAAGGAAAAAGAAACCTTAAAAAATTCAGAGTTATGATAGGGAGAACATGAAGCAGACAAAACACGGGGCTCACGTGCGTCTCCAGATACACAGTACGAACACAGAGACACGGCTGGGTGAGGTCACTGAACTTCGGTGACGAGGAGAGGGAGGGGCAGCCCGAGGGACTCAGTGGGCATCGCTCATCCCAGCTCCCACGGGACGCCATGGCGGCGCCTGCAGAGTTCCAGGAAGGAAGTCTTCCTAAGGATTTGATAAAAAGCGGAAAGACACATTATACATGAACAAAGTTAGAAATTGTCAGTGTGAGACTTTTAAAGTGAAGTTGAGTGCGTTTCAGACACTTGGACAATAGGCGAGTTCCTGGAAATAGAAGACGGTGAGAGTAGTCCATTAATGCAGACAGGCTCATAATGTAGACATGAATGTATGAGAAAGTTCCAACATTTGAAGTCGTGGGGGGAGAGGGATGAAGACCTCAGAAATAAGTGGGTTTCCCCGCCATTCAGAGCAGAGGTGCGAACAGACTGCTCGAGGGGAGGAGCGGATCCTTGGGGTCTGCCCAAAGGACCACTTGTGCAGGCGGCAGCAGGGCGAGCTCGCAGGAGGGAAGGCGTGCACACCCTTGTCTTCTGGCTCCAGACACAGAGGGCTGAGGCGCCTCACTAGACTAAGACACACCACCCCGGATGGCCGGGAGTGAAGTCAGAGCAAGCACAGGCCGTCTGTGGGAAGTGAGAGCCGGTGGGATTCAGACCAAGCATCCGTGTCCCATACATAGTGTTAGTAGGACACCCAGGCTTAACGTAAGTTACCCTAGAGACTAATATAAACAGGCAGCTGTGTACTGCGTGAAAGAGACGCGTCTAAGACAGTGACGGTGACCAAGGCAGGCTCTGCTAGGGACACAGGGTGGGTACATTGCTAGCAAATCTCACAATAAAAACACAAGGCATTTTTTGAAAAGATACGATTAATCTTTATAGGTGGCAAAAAAGCATTTGGTGACATATGTCATTAAATGTTGATGAAGGCAATAACTTTAAAAAGAACTCTCTCTCTCTCTCTCTCTACCCATTCATATTTCTTAGTTAAGACCCAGCGCTAGGTTTAATGAAAACACACCAGTCACGTTTTCTGTGCCGATTATGCTTACTATTGTTAAGCAAGGTTCTAGAATCCAGATGTGGTTGCCAATAAATTAGACCAGAGAAATGAAAGGTATAAAACTTGAAAAGGAAAATTACTATGGCATAGAGAAATGGTTCTATACATAAAAGAAGTGGCCAAGTACAAAATTAACACTCAGAATTAAAACGTCCTCGCACACTAAAACCACTTGGAGGAGAAGATGTCGTTGACAGTAATAACAAAGATGGTAATATACTGCAAGTTCGTTCAGCTTTTTAAGGGACACTCAGAGCATGTATTAAGAGAACTCTAACCCCCCATCTAGGATATAAATAAATCTTGCATAAATAGAGAGGTCCTCTTTCATATAGAAATACTATTATTGTAAATATGTCAACTGTCTCTTCAATAATCTGAAATTTTATTGCAATTTCAAAAGAAATGCTTTAAGATTATTGCATATGGCTAGGGAAGCAAGTTGAGTCTCAGGCCTGTATGGGAAATTACTGAAAAAGAAGAGATGGTGTAGACTAAACCTATTAATTATTAGAAGCTATAGATGTCAAAACTCTTTCATACTCATGTGTAAACAGGCAAACCATGAGAACCAGAGCATGTGGAAATAAATCCCATCAGATGGCCATTTAATACATGAAAATGGTGGCATTTCAAAATCACTGGTGAAAGAGATGAATTTTCCAATGAATGGCTGTGTACAGCTGGTTGGTCAGATGGGGGTGGGGTGAACGGTATATGGAAATATTCTCACTCTGTTGTTAGGGAGAAGAGAAAACAACAAACCACGTGTAGTATTCCCGCTTTTGTACAACATGCGTGTGTGTACAAATATATTACATGGAAATGCATAAAACCAGGGGAAATCTGGGTTTGGGATTATAAATAGTTCCTGCTTTGCCTTTGCCTGTGCCTTAATGTTTTCTAAGGGTTTGCTTTCGAAACTGGGTGAAGTGCGCGTTGCCTACGCAGAGGGTGGAGCGCATCGCTGCTCAGTGTTGGTAGAGTGTGGGCTGCAAAGTTCAGGTCTTTACCTACAAAGCTTCCGGTCACTACCGCTGTTAACCACGGAGCTGCCTGTTTTAGACAGGACGCAATTACTGCCACCGGAAGTGGGCAGGCGGAGAGGTGTGGCGCAGACGGTGTGGCAGGAGAAAGAGCTGGCCTGCGGGTGCTGGACATCTGTGATGTTCGTCAGCACGAAGCGGCTCCTGTCTGGACCGCCAGTGAGCCTCTGTCTTCTGTGCCCAGCGCTGGCCCGAGTGCAGCTTCTCAGGCGTCCACACGGAGACGGCAGTGGCCTTGGTGGGAGTCATGCTGCCCAGGTGCTCTTGGAGCCCCGAGGCTAGAGGTAGAGACAAGCTGGCTTCCTTGAAAATCTGCGGGTGTGGAGGGGTCTTTATTTGCACGGCAGCACAAGTAAAACAGACTAGTGTGTGTTTACACAGTGTCTCTCCTCACTCCAGAGCCCAGAGCTTCGTGGATCCAGCCCTGCAGTGAGCACAGACACCAGGGAGGCCACCAGGCAGAGACCACCGCTGCGCAGGCCACAGGGAGGGGCGTGGGCTGAGCGCTCCCACCCCCGGAGAACCTGAATCAAAAGGACGTGGCTCTCAGCACCGCAGGGTGCACACGCCATATCAGTTCTCAGACTCGCCGACCACATGGGGAGGCTTGGGTACAAATGTCCTATTTCATAGATTATAAAATAAGGCCATTATTTTCAAAATTGCGTTTTCAACTTAAGTGAAAAGGGTATAACGTCGCTTCTGAAATTATGTCTCCTAATCTGTCCAGGTAGCCGCAGCTCAGTTTCGCGCCTACATCTTCCTGTGGGTGTCTGCAGGGTCGGGTTACCTCATATCAAACCTACAACATGCCTCTTCACTTGGCAGTGTGATTGTCTCTGTACATGGTATGCCATGAGTGTAATGTCACGGCAGGGGCTGCGTCTCATTTTCTACATCTGAGTCCTACAGTTCACTGACAAATAGTGTGATGGATTTGCATATGAGACTCCGTCAGCATTTATTTCAGATTATTTTCCTGGGCGTCAAATGCCCGCATGAATTCAATGAGCATTTTTTGGGCTGTTAATACCCGTGGACATGTTAACGACATCTGAAACGTGTCCAGATGTGCAGTCTCAGAAGCAACGCGTGCTTAGCTTAGTCCATAACATTGTAAGTGACCATTTAAAAATTATTTTCAAATTTGATAAAACATACATCCATTTTAAAGTTGAGTGACTTCTATGAAAATCAACCATTTGTTCATGCTTGGGACTTTGTTCATTGGCTATCAGAGGTGGTGACCTTGGCCGGTTCAGGCTGTATGGGGGATGTTGACTCTTCCCCATTGATCAGGGGGCAGCTTGGCACCTTGGAGTCCTTCAGCCCTGACTTCCGTACTTGGCTCGCAGGTCACAAGCTGGGTGGTCAAGGATATGGTGTCCTCCCCACCCCATTCAGTTTCCTAAATGACCAAGAGGGGCTGGTTGGAGGGGCCCTGGAATTGTGTTCACTCTGTTGTACAGTTCTGAACAATTTGAAAAAGTAAAATCTTTGAACCACACTCAGACCACTGTCTCTTTCCACTCCCAGTCGCCACTTTGCCACTGGTTCCAGCCACACATAGGTTGTTCTGTCCGCCCCACGCAGGTTGCACCGTAGTAGCAGCATTTTGTCTGGATTTGGCAGTTGTTTCCACGTGGCTCACCACTTCCATGTTCAGCTAATCATTGGGAGGAGGAAGGTTCCGGAATCTACCCGTGGTGCTAGCCTCCTGGGATTGCTGCTGGGCAGGAGGGGTGCTCAGAGCCGAGTGTTGTGAGCGGGAGCACCAGGATTTGTGCAAAGCCAGAGGTCATCTGGAATAAGTCTCAAATCTTGCAGCTCACATGTCGAAGAAACGTGATAGAGGTTTTCCCAGTGTTGACAGCGATCCAAGCCTTCACATGGCATGACCAGCTATGCAGCCATGAAAAAGAGGGAGCTCTTACCCTTGGGGGCAGCCTGAGGGGACGTGGAGAGTATGATGCTAAGTGAAGTAAACCAAACAGAGAAAGACAAATATCACATGATCTCACTTATCTGTGGAATCTAATGAACAAAACGAATTGACCCACAAAATAAGACCCAAAGCAGGGAGGCATGGAACAGACTGACATACCTTGATGGGGGGTTGAGGGGTATAAGAAGAGATAAACCAAAGAACGTATACTAGTATACTAGTACTTATATGAATAGCCCATGGACATAAGCAATAGGGTGATGAAGACCTGTGTCGGGGGTAGGGAATGGGAGTAGAGGGGTTAAGGGGGGTTAAGTGAGAGATATATGTAATACTACCAACAATAAAAGATCTATATATATAAAAGGCTAATATGCTAACTGTCTGTCCAGGTAATGATGTCATGTAGCAATGCCCGGCTTCCTCTCCCTAGCGATGACTAGCCTCCTTGCAGTTTCTTCAGCCCAGGAACACGACTTGCTTTATAGCCAGGTGCAAACATTTCACACTATAACCAAATGTCTATGAAGCATTTTCCCATGCCTCATCTCATTCAACCCTCACAGAAGTCCTGGAGTAGGTAGATAGGAGACTTGGTGGAATCCTATTTTCTTTTCATTAGCTGGAAAACAGAGATTTAGAAAGCTTAGAAACTTGACCTGACTGAAAAGAAGTAAGAAAGGGTGGACCTTGAAAATGACTTCAGGTTTTCTCACTGCACAGAATATAGTCAAACACTGCTACAGTTAAATATTTTACCCTTTGTTCTCCCTGCGTGATCTACAATAATAATCTGCTTTGTGTTGATATTTACTGCTGTGTTACTGACAATTACCTGAAAGAGAAGTTGGGGTGCTTCACTGGGCTGGAAAGGTTTAGCTACATCAGAAAGCAGGTTTAATGAAACAAGTTTATTTTATATCTGTAAAAGGCTGCATGCACAGTACATATAAAGCTCTCACTGGCGCCAATTGCATGCATGTGTTTCCATCTGTCATTGTTGATTGTGAATTTGGTTGACACTTCTATTATAGAGAAAGGGCAAATAGCGATATTAAAAATATTTATTCTAATTAATTTCCTTACAATGTGCACAAATTCATGCATCAGGCCACTAGTCTACATTAGTAAAAGCATAATATGCTAATTAGACCAGACATCCTTCTGGTTGACCTTCTGGCTGAAGCCAGGGCTGCGAGGGAAGCCCGGGTCCCAGGTGCCAGAGGGAAGTTAGTGCTGGCAGCCCAATGGAAGGAAGGCCTACTCTTGCATGAATTTCATGCATCGGACCTCTAGTATTCTATCTAATAAAAGGGTAATATGCAAATTAACCCTCACTCTGTGACAAAAATGGCGGCGCCCATAGCCACAAAGATGGCAGCATCCGCTGGAGCCACGGAGCCGGCGGAGCAGGCAGGAGACTTGGCTTCCTTCGTTGCCAAGCAATGAAGGAAGCCAAGCCTCCTGCATGCCCAGGCAGGCCACTGAGGGAGACATGCAGGGAGTGCAGTGGGGAGACATGCGGGGAGTGAGCGAGGTTCCCTATCTGGGGGTTCCAAATCTGCCATTGGTTCCTTTCACTGCTGATTCCCCTCCTCACAGGTATCCACACAAAATCCGTTCCATGCAAATATGTCATGTCCTAATGGGTGAATCCTAAACTGAATGAGTGTCACACCTGGGCAACCTAACTCCCGTTAGAAAAAGGACCTGGGAGGAGGGATTTAGGGATCAGGAAGCCATCGTGACCTGCTCGGTCTCTGGAACTGCTGTGAAACATAGGCAGTCTGAGACCCTGCCAAACACCACCTGAGCTAAACCTGAGAACCAAGATACTTTCAAGGCCCAAAGTTGATGGGGGTAAGGGGGTAGGGGAGCAAAGCAAGCAGAACAGCCAACTCAACCAAATACACAGGAGCCTAAGATAAGGCAGAGAAATGTCCTGGCCACCGATGCCTTCCTGCAGATGTGGTGCCCACACCCAGCTCGGGGGAGGGGGTGTGTACATGCCGAATTTAAGGCCATCGGCAGGAGGGAAAGTCGAAGCATGCCTAAGCGAAGTCTTACCTCAGTGCTGGGGTGTTTAAAAGTATCTTAAAATAGCAGTTCCATCACCGAGTCCACTCCATTTTTGCCGCAGATGGGAGGCGCACAGAGAACTTTCAGGGCAGCCCTATAACCTCCGGGGCGACAGCAGCTTGGGAGAGGGAGAGACTGCAGCACTTCCGGTGTCCAAAGAGCTAGCGCTGCAAACCTTGGCCTATTCTGAAGTGTGGTGCTGCCGGAAGCCTCTGGCCCTGCCTTCTCCAGAGTGGAGGAGAAAGGCTGAGAGAGGACAGGTGGATACGATGGCTCCTATGGTCCAAATCCTATTGTTGTCTCCATTACCTAGCCTCTGAGCCCTCCAGGACAGCCTCAGTACCAGTGCAGAGAAGGCTTTGGAGGGGGTAGTGGTGAAGAGAATGCTTCTGTCTCCGGAAACCCAGTGAAACAGCTGTCAAGAGCCTTTCTAGGCAGCCCTAGGCAGGAAAACGCAGCAATGAGGGAAGAATAATGTCTCAAAATAAAGAGGTTGTGTGTGTTTTTTTCTCATCAGCAAAATGTGAATAATACCTAAACCACAGATTTTGTGAGAATTAATTGAAATAAAATTCCAGAAATTGTATAACAGCCGGGCTGAAGTGGGTAGGTTTGTTGAGCGTGAGCATCGTCCTGTGCACGGAAAGGCTGCAGGTTCGATTCCAGGTCAGGGAACATCCCTGCCACACACCTGGGTTTCAAGCTGGATCCCTGGTCAGGGCTCCTAAGGAAGCAATTGAAGGGATGTTTCTTACATTGATGTTTCTCTCTCTCTATCCCTCTCCCTGCCACTCTCTCTCAAAATCAATGGAAAATGAATTAATGCCATATCTACAAATACGGATAATCTAAAAAGAAAAAAAGAAGAAGTGGCGGGGGTTGGGGGGCAGCTCTAACCAGTTTGGCTCAGTGGATAGAGCATCCGCCTGCAGACTTCATGAAGGGTCCCAGGTTCGATTCCGGTCAAGGGCATGTACCTTGGTTGCGGGCTCATCCTCAATTGGAGGTGTGCAGGAGGCAGCTGATTGATGTTTCTCTCTCATCGATGTTTCTAACTCTCTATTCCTCTCCCTTCCTCTCCGTGAAAAAAATCAATAAGATATATTTAGAAAAACAAAAAACAAAGACAGGGTAAAAGAGGTTGAATATGTACTGTATAATTTAAAGTGTGTAAAATAATATAACTTTTTAGGGGCATATATATTATCTATACTAATAAAAGGGTAATATGCTAATTAGACCAGACATCTTCTGGACATCCATCCAAAAGATGTCTGGTGGTGGGGGCTGAGGCAGAGGCCATTAGGGGCAATCAGGCTGTCAGGGGAGGACACTTAGGGGCAATCAGGCCGGCAGGGGAGGGCACTTAGGGGCGTCCAGGCTGTCAAGACACTTAGGGGCAAGAAGGTCGGCAGGGGAGCAGTTAGGTGTTGATCAGGCTGGCAGGGGAGTGGTTAGGGGTGATCAGCCTGGCAGGCAGGCAAGTGGTTGGGAGCCAGTAGCCCCAGATTGTGAGAGGGATGTTTGACTGCCAGTTTAAGCCCGATGTAGGATTGGGCCTAAACCGGCAGTCGGACATTCCCCGAGGGGTCCCAGATTGGAAAGGTTGGGCTGAGGGCCCCTGTGCATAAATTTCGTGCACCGGGCCTCTAGTATATATATAAAGAATGAGTTGGGAATCTGAAGAAATGCCTTTAAATAATCAATAATAAAAACTAAGATTGGTATTTTTGGGAAAAAGTCATCAGAGAGCATGCAGTCAAAACACATGCAGAAGAAAGAACATCTGATACAAGTAGCAGACAATCATTTCATTAAAAGTTTTTGCCGGCCCTGGCCAGTGGCTCTGTGGGCTGGAGCCTTATCCATGCACCACAACCTTTTTGAGTTTCATCTTCAGTTGGGGTGAGTATGGGAGACAACGGATGATCATGTCTCTCTTTCTCTCTCTCTCTCTCTCAAATCAATAAAAATACCCGGGGTGAGAATGAAAAAATGTTTTTTTCCAGATTTCTTATTTGTGAGATGTGCTAGCTTATATGAAGTTTGTATTTTGTTTGTGATTTTTCCCTCCCAAGTTAATATTCACTTTCATAACTAATTTTGTGTCATATTTTTCTTGACAGAGGGCACTCAGAATTGTGACCGCTACATCCTTTGCAACCTGGGTCCCTGGCGGCTGCTCTGGGTAAGTGGACACTGGTCTCACTTTGGCCACGTCTGGTATGTGTCTGCAACACCCTGACTGACGACAGCTTCCTTGTTGATGTGAAATGCTAACTGACCACCTGTTGGTGATCATCCTCCAGATACCAGGGGCTGTCTGACCTGCTCGGTAATCAAATGTGTGCTTTGGAGCCAATAGCTCAGTTTCAATAACTGTATGTTAATGTACACTGCATGGTCTCACAGGATGAGCTCTCCCGGATTTGTGAAACTGATTTTATGGAAATGTCTGTGCTTTCTGGTGGATTATTCTGAACAAATTCTAACATCATTTTTCCCTGTGGCTGGGTCCTGTCGAGCAAGGACACGTCCTTGATGGCTGTCTCCTTCGCATTGAACAATATTAAAGTCAATATTCCTGCTGCTTGTGCCCCCCATGGGGCTCAGAGGGTCTTCTGTGGCCACTGAACGGGGCACTCTGGTGGTCGCGAGTCTGCACAAAGTGGACCTGAGGTTCTCAGCATTCAAACCTGCTGTCCCTTCCCTTCCCTGCCTCTCCTCGTCTTGTGAGACATTTTGTAAGAATGAGTTACAGTTTCCCGACTGAACTTCTCCAGTAGTTAGTGGGAAGTGCGTCTGCCCGGCGTCCGCAGAGCCGTGCCCTGGAGGGTGGGCAGGCAGGCCCTGCACAGCTGCGCTGCCTGCTGCCTGGGGAAGGTCAGGACAGAGGATGGCTCCGTTGTCCTTGAAGGGCTGCCCGGTGCTGCGCTTGGGAGGGACCAATGTGCAGCAGGTTAGGGATGGGATCGTGTCTTGTACAGCCTTTAGGCTCGAAAGGATGGAGCACGTTCCAGCGGCAGTTCTTCCACTTCTGTAGGAGGGTATTTGGTTTCTCCTTCAAAGGACCCTCTTGCACTTTGGAGAAACGTCCTTACCCATGCTGGGTGGGCAAAGGCGAAGGGTCGGCGCTGCTCTGGGGTGGCCAGGGGCAGGCCATGCAGACCTCATGCTTCCCGTGAGAGCGAGGCGGGGCCTGGGCTGCAGAGAGTGTCCCCGCAGCACTGCGCCGGGCAGCGGCCGTACACCTGGAGGGACAAGGACACGGAGACGTGTCCCTTCTGCGATACCAGGAAACCATGTGTACAAAGAGGCATATTGCACAGCAAGTCTTTTTGTTTGAGCGTTTTTTCCTGAATGTCCACTTCTCATTGTTGCCCCGAGCTGCGAGTCAGGTTTTGAGTTTTGAGAAATGTAGGAAAGCCCGTCCGCGTGCTGCTTTGGCGAATCAGCAGCTGCATTCTCACTGAGGGGACAGGACATGATAAGCAGGGCAGCTCCTATGGCCACGGCCGGGTGACTGTGCAGCAGGCCACAGGTCACGTGTGAACACGGAGCCGGGTCTGTGTGACATGAAACGGACCCTCACGGGTGCCCGGGATTCTGGGGAGAAAATGCGGGCGGGGCTGGACTGGCCACGCGGCATTGGCCTCAGGTTACTGCTGCTGTCAGGGAAGGGGGGCCTTCCTTCTGAAGGGGTCCCGGAGAATTATAGGGACTGGGTGAGGGGAATGGGAGGGCCTCCGATTGCACCCACACTAGATCCTACACAGATCAAGCACAACTCCTGTGGTGCCTTTCTTGACTTTTGTGCCATAAAGGAACCCTCGAGGTCCAGAACAGCCAGTTTTGAAGCAGTGAGCGGAAGCTAATAATGAGTAGCCATGAGCAGTGGGCAAAACTAGAACTGGGGTCATCCTGCAGTCACTAGAATTGGGAGAGAGAGGGAGAGGGAGAGGGAGAGGGAGAGGGGGAGGGAGAGGGGGAGGGAGAGGGGGAGGGGGAGGGGAGGGAGAGGGGGAGGGAGAGGGAGAGGGGGAGGGAGAGGGGGAGGGGAGGGAGAGGGGGGAGGGAGAGGGGGGGGAGAGGGAGAGGGAGAACAGATTGATTGATTGGGCAGAAATGGCGGGAGCAATGCAAGAGGCTGAGAAGTGCCATGATGTACCATCTGCAAGCTGAGGACCCAGGACAGCGGGGCTGTAACTCCCCCTGAGTTGAAGGCTTGAGAACCAGGGGATCCAATGATGTAAGCCCCAGTCTCATCGTATGAAAAGAATTGAGGCCAAACATATTAATTTAATCAACAAAAGGAAATGAGCTCAACAGGCATAGTAAAATGAAAAAGGTTTCCAAATTGACACACAGAGTAAAGCCTAAAATAAAGTGATTCAAAAAGTCTAAATTTAAAGGGATGCAAAGGCATCTCAGGCAAATGGGAGAAAAATGAAAGCAGGTTTGGAGTCATATTACCAGGAAAGATAACTCCGGCTCTGGAAGCATGACCTGAGACGAAACAGGACACTTCACACACAAGCCGTGGTTGTCATTGAAGATGCAGTAATTATGGAAATTCCTGGACAAATGACCTGCAGCAGAAACTGCATGAGGTTAAAGGAGAAATTGATCAGAAGGACAATAGTAATTCTCATGAAATATAAACATTACAAATGAGAATTTCTAATCATATGCAACAAAACTAAAAATTAAAAATATTCAGTTTCAGGAGAGGGCCTATAGATGAACAGTTAAATATATTGTAAAAACTCTTGGTTAAAAGAAAAAGAACAGAAGTTAGGAAATGTTTTAAGAGTGAAGATAAAAACACTGCAAGTCAATTTCTGAGATGCAAAAACTGATCAGAGGAAAATACACGGACGTAGGCCCGTATCAGTAGAAATAAAATAATAGAAATTAAAAATGAACTTGTCAACTTATAAATCTAGAAAAAAGAAGCAAGAAAGTATAACAAAGCAGGAAAAAAAAAGAAATAATAACAAACTGATTTATGAGCTAAGAAATAGGAAAAGAGTAGAATAAATTAAATCAAAACTTTGGTTCTTTGAAAAAATATGAACAAATTACATAAACCTTCATCAATGTAATCTCTAATAATAAAAGCATATTATGCTAATTAGACTGGACAGCCAAACGACCTTCTGGATGTCATTCTGGATGAAGCTGTGGTGGCAGGAGCCGAGGCAGAGTGGTTAGGGGCGATCAGGCAGGCAGATGAGCAGTTAGGGATAACAGACAGGCAGGCAGAGTGGTTAGGGGTGATCAGGCAGGCAGGCAGGCAGGCAAGTGGTTAGGAGCCAGTGGTCCTGGATTGTGAGAGGGATATCCGACAGCCGGTTGAGGCCCGATCCCTGAGGGGTCCTGGATTGCGAGAGGGTGCAGGCCAGGCTGAGGGATCCCCCCTTCCCTGCATGAATTTCGTGCACCAGGCCTCCAGTTAAGGTATAAGGAAGATAGCACAAATGTAGAAAATACGAAATGAAAAAGAGGAATGACTTTCAATACAGGAGAGAATTGAAAAAAATGGTAAGTCTGCTTTGTACAACCTTATGCACATACATCTGAGTCCGGGCAAGGCAGGTGGCCCCGCAGAAGCAGCATGCCATGCTGACTGAGTTCGAGACGGACGCCTGGAAGGCCGTGAGCACGTGTACAGGCAGCAGTGGCTGAGGAAGAGCTGGGGCCGGAGAGGCAGCGTGGGTCACACAGCCGCCGGCGCTCCTGCCGATGCTGACAGGGCCGCTGTGGGCCCGGCCTCGCTCTCCTGCTCCCGCATGCTCTCATCCACTCTCACAGCCTTGTAAAGCGATGCTCTGACATATCCATTCGGGTGGAGAAGGAAGGTACGGCGGAGGAAGGCCAAGTAACTGGCCCGGGGGCCGAGGGTTCCAGGGAGTACACGCAGAACTGGGAACCAGGCCAGGCTTCCTGGTCTTAGCACCGCTTTTAAAATCCTTGGTGCAGTTTCCAAACTCCACATTGCGACTCTGTAATGAGTTGCGGGATAGCTCAGGGGTGTAAAAGGTATAAAATTCTAGAACGCACCCCACAAAGGAAGGGGGATTATTTTTGTGTGTTTCAGAAGCATGTCGACATAACCCACGGGAAGCACCTTTGCCTCAGTTTCACAAAGTTGCCTGAAAGCTGGCGATGCCTCTATATGCACGTGTGCGCAGCGCAGACTAAAGGCAATCCCCAGAACCTGGCCGTCAGCAGGAAGTTCCGTTTGAAATCAGTAACGACAGAAGCCTGCAGACCTCAGGTCATTTCTAAGGTCGGGCTTCCCAGAGCTGAGCGTGGTGGGGACGGGGAAGGACGAGGGGAGCGTGAGCGAGCGCAGGCACGTCTCGGGATATCGGCTTTGGGTGGGTCATGGCAGTGCCCGCTCTGTCCACAGCGGCATAAAGCCCGTGCTGTGGAAGTGCTCTCAGGACAGGCACACCGGTCACCGTTTGGAACTCAGGGTTTAGCCCGCTTACTTGAAAGTTCCATTTAAAAATACAGTGTGCCTGGGTTGTCCAGGGTAGTAAGGAGGGGGAGGAGGGGCAGGAGAGGGAGGAGAAAGAATCATCTGCGGCAGCCACAGCAAGTCCTCCATGTCCTCCCTGCACACGGGCAGCGGGCACCCAGGGCGAGGGCTCGCGCAGGTCACACAGCTGGGAAGGGCTCCGCCTGGGAGGTTAACTGCTGCCCACACGCCTCAGGGTCCAGGGTTGGCTCTCTTCTGTTCTGCCTCTAAAACAAATAGAAAGTTATTCTGGTCTCATGACAACTGCTGAAACCAGCAACTACTTTTCCAGCTCCCTGGACTGGAGTCCATGAAATATTTGTTGTTACGAGGTGAAATATTTTAAGCAATCCACCAGCGATCGTACATCGGGGGAGTTGCTCAGTCTCTTACTGTGAAGAAAACCCAGTGTTGTCTGGTGATGGTTGGATAATTGATCCTCTCAGCCCACGGCCCCATAGAGACTGGGGCGTCGCCCCGGGGACACGCGTGTCTGCTACCTCCACTGAGCCTGAGACTGCACTCTCCATACTACGAGTCTCCAAGGGCCGCGCAAGAGTGCCCAGACCTCAGGGTCTCACTTGGACATGCCTGCCAGCAAGAGATAACACCCTGTGAGGGAACAGAGAGCATCAGTTGATAAGGACAGAAAATTGTCTCTAAATGCTGGGTCTTTCCAAGTTTCGAGGCTGTACTGTGTCTGTGAGGGCAGCTCCCCTCCTCAGGGCAGCCGGCCATTCCTCTCAGAGGCACAGGTCTCGGCCCTGACCCCCCACTTGGGAATGACAGCCATCGGGAAGTCCCTTCGCAGTATCTGCTCCTTCCGAGCCGGGGATGGCACAGAACCTGGGAAGGTCTGTGACTCACATCCGCCTTCACAAGTCATTTCCTATTGGCGTCAGTGTGCTGGTCCTCATTTGTATTGACCAGTGGACATTCGTTTGCCAAGACAAAACTAAAAGAGATTTGCTGGGTGCCCGTGACGTTTCCAAAGGGGAAATTTCATCCTTTTTGGCATTTCGTGTATGACGGTCTTCGGAAGGAGGGAGTTAGTCCACCTGAGAGGCGCCTGGGAAGAAACGAGGAAGGTGGTCCTTCTGTCACTTCCTGTTTCCCAAGGGCCAGCTTGACAAAGTTGGAGTGTGATTTTTTTAATGAAATTGGGACCATCGAGTCATTCAGTTCAGTTAGGTGCCAGGATTTGGAAGCTTGTAACCAAACCTTGGCGTGGATCACACCCTGTGAGTACAGGCGAGTTTCAGAGAAACCTTAAAGCTGTGCAGTTTATGTGGATGAAACAGTGGCTCATGACATATCCTGAGTTAAAAGCCCTAATCTATACTACATGTGCACATATGTGCATTGTGTGGATGTGCACATGTGCACATGTTTGTTGGTGGGTATGTGCATGTGCATGACATATATGTGCAGGCATGTGGCATACATTTGTGTGGCTGTGTGCATGCATACATGTATATGTGTGTGTAATGTGCACCTGGGTGCATGCTCATGTGGTGTGCATGTGTGCGTGCATGTGCACAGTGCCCTTTGAATCTGAGAAGAAAAGCTGTATGCTAATTTGGGCAAAATATTTATATACCAGTGATAAAATCTTTTATAGTCAGAACATTCGTATCTGTACAACTTATATCACAAAAAAGTTATTGGCATAAGATTTCATCAAATCAAATATCTGCTTTGATAGAAGGAGGCTCTCTGAGGAAGAAGTTAGGAGTTATGGATTAATGTGTTCAGAAACGAAGGCTCTAACCAAATGCCCATTAGGCAACAGTTACTGTATTTCATCTTGACACTAAAATGGACAAGGGCGTTGAGAAATTGACCTTTTGTGGGATGCTGTGTGGCAGCATTCTTCTCCAATTGATCTTGGGGCTACCTCAGGTCACATACAATCTTATATGGCCACCTGAGGGGCTGGCGATCAAACTCAATCACCAAACTGAGAAGGACAAGATGCTCCTTTGAAGGTCATCACAGATGTTCTGGTTACAAAACTCGGTGACATTCCGTTCTGTCGTTCCTGCCTCCCACAGCTGCTGAGACGCGAGGGCCCTGATGAGGAGGCTGTGCTGTGCCCTGGGCCCGGGAGAAGGGCTCCTCGTTTGTCTCTTGGCCCCCAGCACGTGCCTTTGCCACAGCTCCTCTCGCTCCTCTCCCAGCGGAGACACATCTTCTGAGCTGGAGCCGTGGTTTCCTCTTCTTTCTCTAAAATCTCATTAGTGATTTTGTTGTTCCGTGAGAAGCTCCCCTCCGTGTCATCATTGCCCACCCCAGGCTTAGCCATGGCTGGCTTTGACACAATATTGGGAAACCTAAAATATTGAGTTCAAGTAGATCTATACAACCAGGCAAACACGAGACTTAGCACATTAAAGCAAGAACTGATGGGGGGCGGCGGCGGGGGAGGGAGAGAAGGGAGGAGAAAAAGAAAAAGACAAGACTTTTCTCGCAGTAGAATGTCAACTGGTATAACCGCATGAGGTGCACCATGCCTGAAATGGACAGGCGAAGCTTAAGGAGAGCCAGGATGTTACAATAGTTTCAACGGCCTCTCAGTAACATCCCGACTCACACAAAGAGCGCACAGGATGAGCAGCAGAAGCTGTGTGGATGCCACCTTAGCAGGTAGTCAGTTTGCAGCATCCGTGTGGGACAGACTGGCATCGGGTGCTCTTGCCTGGCGCCCTGAGGACAGGTAGAGTCCCCGGTGTCCCTGCAGGACACTCACAGCCTTCAGGGACCATGGGCCATTCTGCAAGCCACAAGCCTCTGCAGTGCAGGTAAAGATCAATATAAACAAGAGCCGGAGGGACCATTCCACACAAAAGGAGACGGCTTGCACTAGATCCTGGACCAGAAAAAATAACACAGCTCTAACAATGACAACTGGTGAAATTTGCGTATGGACAGGGGATCAGAACATAATGTGGTTGTCAGTGTGAAATACCCTGATCTTGGCAATTATTCCATGACTATATGCGACCATGTCCATGTTGTTCAGAGGTATGCACTGAGGTGGTTAGAGACAAAGAGGCATGTGGTTCCAATGCATTCTTAACCGGTTCAGAAAGAGATCAGACAGATAGACAGACAGATGATAGCGAGAATAAAGCAAACTGTCCGTAAGTGGGAGTCTGTTTAAAGGGTATACGGAAATTCTTTGTAGCAATCTTGCTACTTGGCTATTGTTCTCAAGGTTTGAAATTATCAAAATAATTGAAATAGCATTTCAGCTAACCAAACCACTGTTAGATATTGACATTTAACAAAAAGTTGCCTTACGTGATTTCCAAAAATTATACGTGTTCTGATAAAGATGTAATGGGTGTCCAGAAGGTAAGAAGATTTCTTAACAACAACAAAAACACCTCAAAATGTGCAATAGCGTGGACGAGAGAGTCCACTGACGGGTCAACATGTTGCATTAGCTGCGGTGATGGCCCTCGGGTTCTTCTCTCCTTGTTTCCCGCTCAGATCACTCTCTTGACACCTGTCTCCTGCTCTCTTACATGCCGTCAGTCATTGTAGGGTGAGGCATTTGGGGCAGTGGTCGGAGCGAGGGCTCTAGTGCCACCCTCTGGTGTGGATGTGTGACCTTGGACAAGACACGTTTTTGTTGCTGCTGTTTAATCCATAAAATAGGAAAAGTGAGAGCATCTATATAATAGGGCTTCCAGGAGGATCTTAAACATCACCTAACACACTACATCCTCAATAACTTGGATCCTTGAGGTGTGACTTCTCTCCTCCCAACCCCATTCTTACCTTTTACTTTTTAACAACTGCCTTCAACAGAGAGCAACTCACGGGCAATTATTTCCTTTCCAACTTCACCCATATGATGGGGAGTGTTATTTTGCCTTATTCTCTTCTGGGTTGTTCTGTCATGCTGCCATTTTGTGACTGAGCTAACTGGACTTCCAATGCATTAGGTCCAAAGGAGTCTCCTCTCGTCCCTATAAGACATAGAATGCCCTCCTTTGTTAGTTCCAACCCTGACATTTGACTAGCTTAAACAAGCAGGAAAGTGTCTATGGAATACTCACCCTCAATAGGATCCAAAGTAGAGCACTTTCTGCTTTAGATTTTTTTATTAGTCAACAAAGATGTATATGCCTCTCCAGGCATAAATATGGCTGAAAACAATGCACTTTGTTTAAATGAAAAATACAGTTAGTGAAGGTTGGGGGCAGATACATGCAAACCACGCTCCGGGGAATAGGACTTGAGACTCAGAGTCTTTGGCGCAGCCATTGTGAGATGGGGGGCGTTTAATTGACACCCTGATTTTAAAACTGTCCCGCCCCATGGGTCAGGCACCCCCTTCTTTGCTTAATTGGCCCAGCACTGTGAACAGAAGGCTTCCAGTGCTCCCCTCCCGCCACCAGCACTGAAGCTGCCCCACACCGGGGGCGGGTCCACCGGAGCTGTATTCTAGGGGCTGTTTGGAGGATTTGAAACACCTGATCAGCGTGTTTAAGGAGATGCTTTGGGTGCAATGGTAGCCAACTGAAGGGCACTGAGCAGGACCAAGTAGGAGGCCATGTCAGCACTGGAAGCAGCAGTGGGAATGGCTTATCCATGTGGCTTCTTATCCGTGGGGACCCAACTTCCCGCACCAGCTCACTAGGTCGCGGGCGGTGTTTCAAAAGCAGAGTCCAGGGCCAGGGATGACTGCAGGTGAGCCTGGGCTTGGGCTGGGGAAAGTGACCGAGGCAGGCGCCCAGTGACCTGGAGAGAGAGCTCAGGGCTGAGCGTGTGGAAATAAAAAGTTCTGTCTGGTCACAAACCACTGAGTTTAGGTCATTGGACCTTTGTTCAAACATTACTTGCTGTTCGCAGCCAGACAAACGGATTGATTAGTGGACAGCGCTGGTGTGGACGCCTCTGACGTCCCTTCTTCCTGGTGGCTGTGCCTCGGTGGGTGGGAACCTTCCCCCCCCGCCCCCCCGTGATGTCCTCCCCAGCCCAGCACAACGGGCCAGAGCCAAGCCCGGACCTGCTCCATCACCACAGACTTCGTCAGGAAGCAGCCCTCATCGCCACAGCCCACAGCAGAATGTAAGGTGGTGGGACCCTCCGGGCGCGGAGCCCCTCCCACAGAGACATGGCTGCCGCTGCCCCCTGCACAACCAGTCCCTGGGCATCCAGGCCAGAGGACAGGCCATTCCAGATGCTCGGCCCAGCGGAGCGGGCCGTGAGCGCTGCTGTTTCACCAGGGTATCGCACAGCGTCCATGTGGCCAGCGGCCGGAGGCCATGGTTCCATGGCTCCCCTCTCCCACAGGGCGGGGGTCCCCAGCAGCAACCACGTTTGTGTGAAGCTGCGCCTGGCAACCCGCTCAGCTCTGGGCCACGCATGCAGCATGGGCGAGGCGGCGGCAGGAAAGGAAACGCGTTGGGTCTGACCCTCCCGGCTGTGATGCACTCAGTTCTTTGCTAAAGGAACAGCCGCCGCGGGCTGTGCGGGAGGAGAACACAAGTGGCCGGAACCGGTTGTGCCTCATGGGGTACAACCCACCTGCTTTCCCCGCAGCTCGCACCTGCCCGTATGAATTTCTGGCTAACACGGGGCAGTCAGGGCGCAACCGGAGGGTGTGACACGCAGCACGCCAAGGGCGTGTTGTTCACACACCTGCCTGCTTGCAATGCGGGCGTTGCTGTCCTGCGTGTGGAAAGGCTGTTGTGGAGGCCAGTCACACTCTACACAGACACCTCACAGGTTCCTAGGATCCCAGGCGAAGGCGGCTCTCCCAGGGCCCCCAAGGAGAGGAGCTGTGCTGCTCCTCCCCTCTGCCTCCAGCTGCCTTCTCTGTGGGGTCACGTGAGCAGCAGTCACCCTCCCCCCCCCGCCCCCCGCCCATCGTGACACGTCTTCCATGCAAGGTTTCCATGCGTGGCCTCACTTCTTACCTGGAGTGTCCAGTGGTCAGCAAACTCATTAGTCAACAGAGCCAAATATCAACAGCACAACGATTGAAATTTCTTTTGAGAGCTAAATTGTTTAAACTTAAACTTCTTCTAATGCCACTTCTTCAAAATAGACTCGCCCAGGCCGTGGTATTTTGTGGAAGAGCCACACTCAAGGGGCCAAAGAGCCACATGTGGCTCGTGAGCCGCAGTTTGCCGACCACTGGCATAGACTATTCTGTCCACTCGGGTCTGACAAACGACAGCGTTTCCTGAAGAAGCACCCCACGCCCCTCCCAGGCCGGGGCTCACCTCTCTGCTGTGTGCCAGCGCCCTCTGCACGCCTGCCCAGCACGCACATCACATGTTCTGCAACATGTGATTGTGAGTAGGATTCCCCCTCCCCCAGTCTCAGCCCTGAAGACACTTGGTACTTCTCTCTGACTCCTGGGCTCTGAGCCGGCCCTGTGGCCCTGGCGGCTTCCGCAGGTAACAGCGGCTTCGCTGAGGTCCTAGGTGTTAGGACAGAGGTCCTAGCGCAACGTTGCCCCCTCCCAGCAGGACAGAAATGAGCGTGAAGAGATTGTGAGAAGGTCCTTAGCGGCCCTCCCCCCCACGTGGAATTTGCAGTGACCTGCAAGTCCTCACCCTCCATCACTGACACACACTGGGGACTGGTGAGGAGATACGGAAGGGATATCTGCTGGGAGCGCTGCAGCCTTGTCTCCCAGAAGATCAGCATGTGTGCCCTGGCTCAGTGAGTGGGCATCACGCTGTGCACCAAAAGATCCTGGGTTCGATTACCGGTCAGGGCACATGCCTCGGATGCCGACTCGATCCCCGTTAGGGGCTATATAGGAGGCAGTCAATTGGTGTTTCCTTCTCACATTGATGTTTCTCTCTCCTGCTCCCTTCCTCTCTCTCTAAAAATCAATTAATTTTTTTAAAAGATTGGGATATGTCAGAGAGTGCTATGCCTTTCACCTAAACACCAGCACATAAGTAGGAGGTACGCTGCAGTGAGAGTGGCCACTGAGGACCTGGCAGCGAGGATGCATGCCCCAGGCCCCCAGCTCTGCATCCTCCGGCCTGTCCAGCTGTCCCTGCAGTGGAGGCGTGATGTCCAGCTGTCCCTGCAGTGGAGGCGTGATGTCCAGCTGTCCCTGCAGTGGAGGCGTGATGTCAGACACTGTCCACTTTCTCTCTGTCTAAAGTCACTCCATCTAAAGACACAACTCAGAGATTTTAAGATTTCCAGATTTGTATCTGAGGATCTTGAAAGAAGCAAGGAAAAGGAAGAGTTTGGCAGCTCAGGAAACCTGGGGTCAGGGGTATTTCTGACGACCCTGTCAGTCACATTTAGAGCCCTCGGAGCATGATTTTGAAGCGGCATCTCCGCACTTGGACAGGCAGCCAACTTTGCACTGGGCCGAGGAAGTCTTCCATCTCGCCGAGTTAGCCTCCAGGACAGCACTGGGGAGCATTCCTGCTGCCTGGCAACAATGAAGATAAATTTAAAAATCAACCATTGGTTAAAAAATTGACACATTAGAGGCCAAGGTACTGGATGGCTGGAACTCTAATTCTCGGCCCAAGCTAAGTTCTTGAAGGACGGCATCTGCCCGGCCCAGGTTGAGGAGAGGGCACCGCTGACAGGGATGGCCGCTGTGTAACGTCCCAGCTGGAGATGCTTCCGAGAAGTGGCCCACTTCCTGACAAGGGAATGTATCTGTTATACTGTCCTTTCCAAGTGGCATCCAGGTCTCCGAGTACAGATTAGTGTCATGTTTTTATTTTTTAAATATATTTTTATTGATTTCAGAGAGGAAGGGAGAGGAAAAGAGAGATAAAAACATCAATGATAAGAGAGGATTAGTGATTGGCTGCCTCCTGCACGCCCCACACTGGTGATGGAGCCCAAAACCCAGGCATGTCCCCTGACTGAGAATTGAACCATGACCTCCTGGTTCATAGGTCGATGCTCAACTGCTGAGCCCATTGTCGCTGACAAGTGTCATGTTTTTTAACTGACATTTTTTGAACAGCTATTATACGTATGGCATTGTTAGGGTTGCCCAATTTAGCAAAAACACAGGACACCCAGCTAAGTTTAAATTTCAGATAAATGATAACCACTTGTTTAAGCACAAGTGTGTCCCAAATATCGCATGGCACCTGGATTTTACCTGGCAAGCCTGGGCCTGCCTGAAGGCGATCGTGTCATGGAGAATAAGGAAAAAGGCTGTCATTCTTCCTGAGTCATTGTTAACTGAACTCAGGTAGTTTAACTTAATGTAAAAGCCTTCAAAAGTATGTCCTCTCTGTTTCAGTTTGGATCCCAAATCCCAATGTCAGCTGTCACTTTCTCTTCTGGAGAGAAGAGCCTGTGGCCCGCGGAGGGGTGGGAAGGGGGTCGGTTCTTATAAGAGGAAGGAGCCATTCAGAGCCAGCCCTGCAGCCACCATCGTAAAATCAGGGCCTTGGGCTCCACCGAGGCACCTCCGGGTTCGAATCTGCTCCCATGTCTTATTAAGGAAGTGAATTATTTAGAAATATGAAATGGGGTGAGAATGCCTCATTTAAAATGATTAAGTGGCCACTAATTAAAGTCAACTTCATATCCAGGAGAGACCTCTGTCCAGGTGTGCGTTGTGACAATGTGGCACTCCAAGTATCAGCTCATTAAAGTGTCTCCACATGGTTCTGCATACCTCCCATCACCACCTCCACCTTTCCTGCCCTTTTACATAGGCACACACATGCATGCACACACAACACTCATGCACACACACGGACATGGACACAAACAGGCACACATGACCCGACAGATATTCACACATGTACACACAAACACACTGCACATACTCTCACAGATATGCGCACATGTACACATGAGTACACAGATATACACACAAACACACAGTTACATGTGTTTATAAAAGTACAGATAGGCACATGTGCACACATGTGTGCACACGTGTGGGTGCATGGTTACACTGGTGTGTACATGTATGCACAGACATACTCACACAGATACACATATGCTCACACAAGCACACCACACACACACATGCGTGTACACACACAAGGCTGAGTCCTGTGTGGAAGGGCTGCCCAGTCCTGGCTTGGAGAAAGTGCTCACCTCCTCCACCAGCACCCCCCACAGACGTCCCCCTCCTGCTGGCCCCCATCCAGGTACCTGCTGCCCAGCTGTGCTTGGGAAGTCTGGGATGCTCACTGGTTCGCTTGGGCACTCATTAGGCGCCACTCACACTGCAGCTGTGGAGAGAGGTCCTGAACCCCGGGCTCTGCAGCAGGCTTTGTTTCTCATTGACATTTGCATATTAAAGTGTTTGCCTGAAATAGGCTATTGAAATTAATTCAGGATTAATTGGTGTCTTTATCTCATTAGGACAATCTAATTTAAGGATGATGAAATTGTTTAGCCTCCCGTTTGCATAATTAGATTGCTTTGAATTGCTGTCATTATTGGCTCTTTAGCATCATCTGTAGGCCTCAGACAGACAAGAGCTTCCACCTCATAAAGACCAATCATGTGTTACAGCCGAGGCTTGTTAACCCCTTTCAGCCCATGCTCCCGAGACTGGCAGTCCCAGCCGCCCGGCCGTGGCCTGGGGAGCCCGGTGCCCTCCTTGCTGAATTCTTGATGTTCAGGTGGCAAACATCCTGCTTTTGTGTGTTGGTTGTGGAA
This sequence comes from Corynorhinus townsendii, assembly GCA_026230045.1. Lineage (NCBI taxonomy): Eukaryota > Metazoa > Chordata > Mammalia > Chiroptera > Vespertilionidae > Corynorhinus > Corynorhinus townsendii. The sequence continues at coordinate 42,345,335 of JAPDVU010000013.1, forward strand.
ACAGTACAGCATCTCTTCTGGGATCCAAACTGTTCCCAGACCCACTGCTGCCTTTTGAGCAGAACCCAGTGTCGGGGCCTCACCCACCACACATGCGGCTCCCTTCTCCCGAGCTCACTGCCAATCTTCTGTGACCTGACCTCGAAGGTGGCACGTCTCAGAGAGGATGTTGGGTCTGGGTGCCCATCAACTCCAAAAATTGATGCTTTATCTGAAGAATACACACTTGAAGAAATCAAATTAACAAATTTAGCACAAACAACATAAATAAAACAACAGCAGCAGCATATGTAAACACTTGGTAGCATTTTTTTTTCTGAAAAATTGGTGTGGCTTACTGTATAGCATCGTCAAGCACTTAAAGAAGCTTGATTCTCTGTTCATTGTGTTTCTCTGCTTCTCTGGCTCTGCTGCTTAAAAGAACTAGAGGCCCAGTGCATGAATTTGTGCACAGGTGGGGTCCCTCGGCCTGGCCTGCGATTAGGGCAGATTGGGGCCATCTCACCCAGTCCCAATTGGGACCAATTGGGCTGGTCAGCCATGGGATGTTGGCTGTGTGAGTGCATTGACCACCAGGGGGCAGCTCCTGCACACTGGCCCCCTGGTGGTCAGTGCACGTCATAGCTACTGGGCCAGTCATCCGGCCGTCTGGTTGTCTTTTGTATTGGTCATTTAGGCTTTTATATATAGACTAGAGGCCCGGTGCACAAAATTTGTGCACAGAGGGGGGTTCCTTAGCCCGGCCTGCACCCTCTCAAGTCTGGGACCTAAACCAGCAGTTGGACATTCCTCTCTCAATCTGGGATGACTGGCTCCTAACCATTCGCCTGCCTGCCTGAACACCCCTAACCCCTCCACCTGTGGCCTGATTGCCCCTACCTTGCCCCCCTGCCAGCCTGATCACCCCTACCTTGACCCCCTGCCAGCCTGATCACCCTTACCTTGCCGCCTGATTGCCCCTAACCTCTCCACTTGCCTGCCTGATCACCCCCAACTGCCCTCCCCTGCAGGCCTGATCTCACCCCCAACTGCCCTCCCCTGCAGGCCTGATCTTGCCCCCAACTGCCCTCCCTTGCTGGGCTGATTGCCCCCAACTGCCCTCTCTGCCTTGGCCCCCACCACCATGGCTTTGTCCAGAAGGAAGTCGGACATCTAAAAGATGGCCGATTGACTTGGTCTAATTAGCATATTGCCCTTTTATTAGTTTAGATAGATTATATAGGATAGGATTGCTTAAATGGGGGTGGGGGGGGCTTTTTCAGCAGGAGGAGAGGCTCTTGGCATAATTCCTATATCTGGAATAATAGCCAGCCATATGGCAAAGCTAAGGAAGCTTCAGAGCCCTTGTGAGGGCTGGATTTGTTATGGGGGAGAGAGCAAGCAAGTTAAAACCAGCATATTTTGCCTGAGATGATTTAAAAGAGAAAGGGACATATTCCCCAAGTCTACAGTTATTTGTCATTTATTTTCTTATTCTAAATAAAGTAATTTTTGGACCTTATTTAAAAAAAATCACACCCCCCCCCCCCCAAATTAGTCCTTCAGGTTCAGTAAACTTTAGGCCTCACAAAACCTGTGTTAGTCCATGAGGGTTGGGGTCCCCAAAGGAGTTCAAGTTCATTTATTATATATTTTTGCTCCTTTTAATTCTTGTTCTTGAGGGAGAGTGAGGACAGTTTTTTACTCAGTGATGTTTATAATAAGAATTGTATTGGAACCTGCTCCTTCTTTGGCTATGTGTGGGTTTACCTTACCAGGAACTCAGAGACTGTAAGCCCTTTGAAGATAGGGACAGAGCTGCATTGTGTTTCCATAATACAGGCACAAAGGTAACACAACTTTTATAAATATTTGTTGAAGAAACTGATAAATTTCAGTGCCATGAGGCATTACGTTTCCTTCTGCTCCATCCCTTTATTGAGACGTTTGTGCAAAGCATAAGGCTGAGGGGTGAGCAGGTAGAGCAGAGTCGAGTTGCTTTTTCCAAGCCCTAGATCCCATACTTTGATTTTGCATAGTAGAGGCATTTCTGAATGACATTTTGAATTGAGTATATTAGATTTTGTTAATCTCAACTCACTTTACTCATAGAGATTATTTTTAATGATGTTCAAATGTTTCATACTATGAGGTGCAAAATATTTTGCTTATTTAAAGAATCTTTGCATTCTTTCTGTAGTGAAGTGAATTATCAAAATGGTAAAAGTCTATTTGGGGGGTCTGCTTAACATGGGGCACACCAGTACTAAATTCAGTTGTAACAATAACTAATTCACACACCACGTGTGGAGTTAGATGGCTGTTGGACATAACCATCTTTTTTTTTGGTCCCTTTGCTCCCACAGCACCTGCTTCAACCAGAGGCAGTGTCTTGACCCTCCATGACCTCTTTGTCATAGCGACCACTGGGCGTCTACTGCCTGAGGCCTGGGTAGTCAGCCAGGCATTGACCTTCCTGAGATGGCAGCAACCCTGACAAATGCTCTTCAGGGGCGGGGTCCCCTCAGCAGACACTGATCAGGGAGGCACATGGGGAGAGCTTTCAGACAGGCTGGCTGAACCCGAAAGAGTTGCACCCACAGCTTCCCTCCTCTTCTCCTCCCTCGCCAGCCTAGCGGGCTGATGGCTGAGGGGAGCAGCAGCCACTGGCAAGGCCGGGTGTGGGCTTCTGAGGGTGGGGAGCCTGAGGGGCTGGTCCGAGCTGGGCAGGGGGGCATTTCTTCCCAGGGTTTCGGAGGTGTTGGGGTGGGGACGCGCCCCAGCCTCTGCACTGGGACAGGGCCTAAAAAGGAGATAGGCTGCCCCTTCCCCACTGCTGGGTGGGATGTTGCGGAGGAGGAGGGGCTAGGTGGGTCCCTAGCCCAGAACCATCCTCCCAGGGGCAGTTTGCGGGCTCTGGTGCTGCTGAGGCTGGACCCTTGGGGGTGGGAAGGAGTGCCTTGGCCCGCCCTGCAGCAAGTCCTTGGCTTGCATGTCTGAGAGGCGAGCTGGTAGCAGGTGGCAAGAGTAAGCAGAGAAACTGGCTCCGGTCCAGATAGGTAAGGCGCACAAAACTCCTGCCTGGGCAGCACCGGGGCCACAGAGTTGTGGCAGATAACAAAGCGCTGGCATCTGAGGCCTGCTGGCGCAGGGGTCTGAGAACCTGGGTGTGGGATGCGCCTCTCCTGTCTCCTCTTGGCATGGGCTTCACTGTGCCGCTGGCATGGGGAGGGTGGGGGCTGGCCCAATGCAAGCCGCTCGCTGATTGCTGCCTGCTGCAGCTCTCCAGTCCCCTATGGGCTGGGGGGAGGCAACCTGTCAAGCCCACAGCATGTGGCAGCGGCTGTGAAGGTCGCCACAGCAACCCAGTGCTAACTGCAGGACTTACTTCTGGTTGGTTGAGCCTCTGGTTGTTACTGGTTGATACGGACCCAGGGTTTTTATACACTGGGACTAGAGGTCCAGTGCACAAAATTTGTGCATGGAGGGGGTCCCCTCAGCCCAGCCTGCACCCTCTCCAATCCGGGATCCCTCGGGAAATGTCCGACTGCCAGTTAGGTCCCTCTCACAATCTGGGACTGCTGGCTCCTAACTGCTCACCTGCTTGCCTACCTAGTCACCCCTCACTGCTCCCCTCTGCCAGCCTGGTCACCTCACACAGCCTGCTGCTCGGTCGTTTGGTTGCCTCACACAGCCCGCTGCTCGGTCGCTTGGTCGCCTCACACAGCCCGCTGCTCAGTCGTTTGGTCGGCTCACCCCCGCTGGCTGGTCACCCCATGCAGCCTGTTTGGTCATCTGTTCAGTTGTTTCAGTTGCGACGGTCACTTAGGCTTTTATACATAGAGATAGCCAATTGCTCCATGTTATCAACTAACAGAAGAATCCTTATTAAGAGTACCCAGAAAAGAAAAACCTCTAGACATGAAATTGTAAACTGGGTTTCACTGTGGGACTTTCACACGGACATTCAAAGAGCCCGCCGTGAGGTCCCTTAAGTGCCCTCCACATCAGCACTGTGCCGGAGTGACGTGTGGCTACATACCCAGGGCTATGGAGGAGACCCGGACTCAGACAAGGACTGTTCTCCATGGAGGGTCACCACAGCAGAGTCCCTACATCTCTTTCTATTTCCATGCACTTTGCTTTAAACGGAGCCCGGCTTCAGATGTAAGGGGCGGAGACGGTGGTCATGCATTTTCAGCTTGTCCAGACAGCAGGCGTGGCTTCTGAGGGCCACAGCCACCAGGTCGGGGGCTGGCGTCACGGGCCGGACTCAGGGCTGCACAGGTTGGGTCATCTGCTCCACCTCCGTGGCTTCGACAGGAAATGTAGCCTCAAAGCTTTGCGGTGTCTGAGCTGTGCTTTGGGACATTGTCAGGACGGACTGAACCCGGGCACTCAAGTCCGGACCCCATGAAGGAGGTGGAAGGGTCGGGAGTCAAAGGAAGGCTTGCTGTGGGAGGAGGGACGGTAGCCGTGCCTCCATCGCCCATCACGTCTGCAGGGACCGGCGTCGCCGCAGCCACCATCAGAGCGGCTCAAAGAAAAAGCACAAGTGTGTCCCGGAAGGGAATAAGCCCGGGCAGCGCTCAGTGATGGCCAATACCACGCAGTGGGTGGTAAAAACTGCTCCATTATTCAGCTCGAAAAACAGGACGGCCCTCGGTGGTGTGGCTCAGTGGATAGAGTGTCGGCCTGTGGACTGAAGGTTCCTGGGGTCGATTCTGGTCAAGGGAACACGCCTGGGTTATGGGCTCGATCCCCAGCAGGAGGCAGGCAGGTGGCAGCCGATCCATGATTCTCCCTCATCATTGATGTTTCTCTCCTCCCTTCCTCTCTGAAATCTATAAAAATATATTAAAGAAAAAGAAAAACAGAATGGATCCAGGAAATACTTGGCTTCAGGCAGGAATACTGAGCCCCAAGCAGGTCTGAAGAGCCAACTGTCTCCAGCTTCTGAGTCAGAGGCGAGCAGAGGAGAGCGGCTGCTTCCAACCTGGTTCACGCTGGCAATGTCTGCAGATGCCTCATCACGTTGCCGACTTACGGCCCTGGGAACAGGCGCTGGCAATGATCTCTGCGCAGAGCAGCCTGAAAGATCAACCAGAGCCGTGGCCGAGGCCGGGACAGCATCCTTGGAGCTGACAGCTCGCTGACTCAGGCCTAACAGGTGACGGCTGAGATGCTGACCCTGCTGCGCCAAAGTCCAGCCACGTCCTGAGTGAGGGGCTCACTGACAGGGGTCAGAAGGTCCGGAGGAAGGAAGGCTGGACTCCCCCAGGGAAACCCAGGGGGACTCTGGGGAGGCCAAACCGCACAAAAGATGAGAGCTGAGAAAGACCTATCACCAAGCAAACTGGACCCCTTAACTCCCACAAGGCGGAGTCACCAAGTTACCACACAGGTCTAATCTCAGGGAACACCGGGCTCGCTTGGGATACGGCTGTAACTCAGGGGGTCAGAGGCAGGCCCTGTGTGTGTGCGCGCGCGCGTGGGCGTGCATGCGCATATTATAACGACCCTGGCCACTCATCACAGCCAGTTTGCAGGCTGAGCTGCGTCCCACTCTCACACTGTTTCTAACAGAAGGAGAAAAACAAGACCCTCCAGGAAGGATTCTCCTCAGAGAAATCCCTTCTCTCAAATGAAACTGAAGACCCCACCTGTTTCCCATTTACAATACACTCCTCATGTACCTCCATCTCCACCTGATGGCCTCAAAGTGGGAGACTGGCCTCACTCCTGTGTCACATTATATTAAAATAGCCTGCTCTAGGACTGCTGCTAAAAGACAGGCGGAAAATGTCCCTCCACACCACTCCTCGAAGCTTGCTCCACAAAAGCAAAAAGATTCTTTTTCAAGAAAGAGAAAACCCCGATTCCTTAGAAGGGAAGAGTATTGGCTCAGGAGAGTGAAGGCCCGTAGTGAGCTCACACAGACTGCGGGCCTCAGAGCTATTTTGCAGTAAGTTGGAGTCTTGAAAGATCCGTGTGACATGGTTTCCCTGGATAGATGAGGAACAGGAGAGGGGAGGTAAGGAAGGTGGCCCCAGACCCGGGGAAGCACTCTGACAGCAGCCCAGCGCCACCAGACAAGAGTAGGGTGGACGGGTGTTAATGAAGGGTTTGCCCATCTTTGCCAACTTCATCTCCCCCACCAATAATAGTAGTAGTAGTAGTAATAATAATAATAATAATAATAATAATAATGGGTAAACATTTAAAAGGAGAGAATTGCACAGAAAACAACTCTGAAGTTGCTGGCAAAAGTCAACTGAACAGAGATGAATAAAAATACATGGTAAAGTGAACAGCATTCCCAGTATGGCGTGCAGACTTCTCACTGGGGACTGGGCCATACCAGGAGGGCCCCCCGTGGGAGGACATGGCAGACTCAATGGGAGGTTATTTCCCTTGCACGGAGCAGAGACCAATTCCCTTGCTCATGTTAGACGTAGGGTTCTCCCTTCTAAAGAGGATTAATAAGCAGAAAAAAAAGTACCCAGTATTTTTCCTATGCAAAGCAATAGTTTTAACAAGGAAAAACATACCAAGTGACTTGAACACACAGTTTACAAGGAAAAATATATAGGAAAAATAACTGAATTTGTAGACAAATGAATTACAGAGAATATTGTCTCATTCAAGGAAGAAATGTGAGCACTCAAAAAAAATAGAAGTTGTTAAAAACTGACATGGCTGAGCTCAAAATATATATATTTACATATATTATGGAAACAAAAGCCACGCTAAAAGTCCTGAGACTTGGAATAGATGTCGTGCATGAAATGTGGCTTGGTGACATGACACAAAGCAAAGGAGAGAAGAGCGAAAGGCCGGGAGATGAAAGGACCGATTGGACGAGGGAACCGGAGACCCACTGCTGGCAGTCAGTGTTCCTGAAGGACAGGCCGTGGGGGAGGAAAAGACGCAAAGAAACTGTAGAGCAATGCTCTCTGGACTAGAGAAAGCCCAGACCCTGCAGACAGGAAGGACAGAAGATAGCTTTGGTGGCGGCATCGGAGCATCCCCATGAGAACACTGACCAAACAAGGGTCTCAGCAGCATGAGGCTTGCGCTCCCCACTCAGAGCAGGAGAGGCGCCAGGCTTGGGACGCAGATGTTCTGGTTTACAGATTTCCTAGGGATTCTCTCTGAAATTCAAGTTGAAGTTATTTTATGCCTAAGCTGTAATTGCCTTCAGCTCACTGCAGTTCTTCAATAAAACCTCTGTGATTAGCAGCATTGATTAGTATATAAAAAGAGGTACCCAAGGGTTCCAATCGGAGAATTTACAGCAGGAAAGCATGAGAAGGGCGGGTCTCTCTGGTTGGAGGGAGAGTGGGCAGCGTGGCAGGCCCCTCGCAGGGACTGGCCTGGGGAAGGCCTCTCCTCGGGTACCCTACCAAGTGTGTGCACACGGGGTAGAGGCAGCCGGCTCACTGCTATTACCCAGCAGGAATGCTCAAGCAATTTAATTTATTTTATTTTTTTAAATATATTTTTATTGATTTCAGAGAGGAAGGGAGAAGGAGAGAGAGAGAGAGATAGAAACATCAATGATGGGAGAGATTCATCGATCGGCTGCCTCCTGCATGCCCACCACTGGGGATCAAGCCCCCAACCCGGGCATGTGCCCTTGACTGGAATTGAACCTGGGACCTTTCAGTCAGCAGGTCAATGCTCTATCCACTGAGCCAAACCAGCTAGGGCCATCAAATACTATTTTGTGTATAATTCCTCCAAAGAAATATTGCAGTATGTATTGCTGGTCATTTAAGAGAAACATAGTCCTAATTCTGACATAAAAGAAAATAAACCAGTTATAACCTCAAGGACTTCACCATCCAAACAAGGCGCTGCTGGCCCTGGCCAGGTGCTCAGCTGGCTGGAGGGCCCCGCACACGCGCACCCAAAGGTCTGGGGTTGAATTCCCAGTCAGGGCACACATCTGAGTGCCGGCTCGAAACCCCAGTTGGAGGTGAGTTTGGGAGGCAACCGATCAATGTTTCTCGCTCTCCCTTCCTTTCTCTCTCTAAAAAACACATAGCTTCAGGTGAGGATTAAAATATATTAGAAAAGAAACAAGAAAAAAGTAACAAAAACAAACAAAGAGTAAAACAATGTGCTGCCCTGGCCCGTGTGGCACCCTTGGTTGGGCATTGTCCCCTGCACCAGAGGGTTCAAAGCAATTTAATTTAAACCATAAGGGGACAGGAAGCCCATGGAGACTGAAGACTCTGGGAAGGATGTGGTTATAAAACAACAGCATAGAAATGGTCATGAGACAGAAGACGCCATTCACATAAGGGAAAGCACAGCCAAGTCCTTGCAGAACGGGGGAGACTCGCGGGCAGGGACCGAAGTCTTACCTGTGGACAGGAACAGCCACGAGGGAATGGTGTCGGTTTCCCCGAGTTCACCTGGGGATTCAGAATGAACTCAGTGAAAACAGAAACAGTGTCTTTTAACAACTTTTCAGAGTGATCCTAATGTTCCTCTTGGGGGAGGGAATGCTAGAATAGCTTTAAAAAATATGAAAACAAGGATTATAAAGGGAAGCCTAATCCTAACAGACATCAAAGATCTCTTTAAGGCCCGATAGTTAAAACAGTACACCCCCAGTGAACAAAAAGACAGATTATTGTGACAAAAATAATACAAGTTCATATGAGAATGCAGTATGAGATAAGACATTACTTTTGAAATTAATGGGAGAAAATGTGATACATTTGCTTTTTCTTTAAAGTAAGACTACTGGCTAAGCTTTAACTCCACTCATCAAAAGTCAAAGGGAGAAGCTCAAGTTCAAGTTCCTGGGTTCAGAAAGGGCAGCGGGTCCATCACTGTGACCTCCCAGAAGTAAAAAGGTCCATGAGAGAATTCTAGGGGACGCTCCATGTTAACCAGTCAGACAATGAAGGAGAAGTGGGCATGCCTAGAAAAACAAGCTACCCAACTTACCCAGGAGCAAACGGACCCTTGGACTGAGACCCACAACAAGCAAAGAGACTGAATTACTAGTTTTACAATTTCCAACAAAGGCAGCCCCGGGCAAGGTGGCTTTAATTGTGAATTCTATTTACCAAATACATAAAGAAGAATCAATACCAGCCCTGCACAAACTCTTCCAAAAAATACGAGAGGATGGAGCAATTCTCAAGTCATTCTCTGTCAGCAGGGTTACCCAGAAAACAAACCCAGACAAAGGCATCTCTGAGAAAGAGAACTACAGGCCATTGCCTGTGTGGCTGCATGGCCACGACCTTCCACAGGTTAGTGACCAAACATGCAACACATACAAAGTGGGATATGTAGCAGGAATGCAGACTGATTTCACATCCAAAAATCAACACACAGAACATCATAGTAATAAAAGTCAAATTTTACACCATCATCTCAATAGATGCTGAAAAATTTGCTTCTGACAAAAATCCTACTCACTTTCATGATAAAAGCAAAATAAAACAGGAATCAGAAGGAACCTGATGGGCAACATTTATGGAAACCTCACAACTAACAAAATTAATGGAAAAAGGTTGAATACTTTCCCCCACAATTAAGGACCAAAAAAGATGTTTGTTTTGAAACTTCTCAACATTGTACAGGTGGTTCCAGGGCACAGGCTAACTAACAACTAACTATCTGCATGGCATGCATATTGGGAAGGAAGATGTAAGACGTCGTTACATACAGATGACAGGATTGTATACGTAGACAGCATAAGGATTAAGGATTCCTCAAAAATCTCTATTAAAATTAATAAATGAGTTCATCAATGTGGTGGGATAGAAGAGCAATACACAAAAATAAATTGTATTCTAAACATGAGTAGTAAACAATACAAAATTAAACCAAGGAAAGAATTTCATTTACAATAGCACCAGAAGCTATAAGATGATTAGCAATAAATTTAGCAAAAGTATACAGTGCATACACTGAAAACTACAAAACATTTTGAAAAAATAAAAAAGGACTTAAATAAATAGAAAGGCAACTCGTGATTTTGTTAAAGTGTCACTACTCCCAAAATTGATTTACAAATTCAATAAGATTCTTCCCCAAATCCTAGCTGCTTGTTTTTGATGGGTTTTGTTTGTTTGTTTTCAGATATTGATAAGCTGATGCTGAAATTTATATGGAAATGCAAAAGACCTAGTATGGCAAAAACAAGCTTGAGAAAGTACAGTTTTGTATTTCTTCCTTTCAAGCACACTACAGAGCTTGCCCAATCTTAAGCCAGAGAAACCAATACAATGTAGTCCTCTCATATTGGTGGTAACGAACAATGGTGTAGAACTAGTGTAGAAATCAGCCCTCACATTTAATATCAATTGATTTTCAACAAGGTGTCAAGACAGTTCAAATGGGGAAGTATAGTCTTCATAGCACATGGTGTTCAGACAACTGGAGATCTGAATGTAAAAGAATGGGTGTCCTACCACTCACAGTATTTAACTCAAATGGGTCACAGAGCTAAATGTAAGAAAACTATCAAGTTCCTTAAAGAAAGCATAGGAGCAAATCTTCTGACATTTGCTTGGGCATGTTCTTATAGACACGACACCAAGTGCATGACTGGCAAAAGAAACAGCAGGCAAATGGGACTTCCACAGAATTGAAATGCTTGCGTGTGGAAGGAGACCGTCAAGAATGTGAAAGACCATCCACAGAGTGGAAGAAAGAATTTGCAAACCATGTATGTGACAAAGGACTTGTGTCCAGAATATATAAACACAACTCAACATTAAAGAGACAAATAGTGCCCTCCGAAGTAGCTGGGTTCAAGCAGACATGTATCTAATGAAGGGGCAAGCGGCCAATAAGCACATGAAAAGGTGCTCATCCTCATGAGTCTTCATGGAAATGGAAATGAAACCACGGAGACACCGCTCCACGCCCAGCACAACAGCTGCAATAACAGCAGACAATTAAGTCTTGGTGAGAATGGGGGAAATTGGAGGCCTTCCACTTGGCTGGTGGCAATGCCAAAAGGTGCAGTCACTTGGGACAACAGTTGGCAGCTCCCCACCATGCTGCAAGTAGGGTAACCAGGTGACCCAGTAATTCTTAGTGGGTGTCATCAAGAGAAATGAAAACATATGTCCGACAAAAACTGGCAACAAATGCTCAGAGCAACATTATTCCTAATAGCCCCGAAGTGGAAGGAATCCAAACGCCTGTCAAAGGGTACCCATGGTGGGTGGATACCCACAAGTGGTGAAACCGTACAATGGAAGATTACTCAGCGATGGAAAGAAGTGAAGTACTTCCGGTACATGCCATGCGGAGTGAGAAAGGCAGTCTGAAGGCTGCATGGGGTGTGGCCCCATTCCTGTGAACTGTGCAGAACAGGCCCCCTCGTTCAGAAAGGAGCCTCCTGTGTGCCTGTGCGGAGCGGGCAGGGGAGGGGAGCAGGGACCGAGGGCACTGGGCTGCCAGGCTCTTGGGGGTACTGACAGTACCCTAACATTGCTCTGTGACGCTGACACAGCTCTGAGGAGAGCAAAAACCACTGGGCTGTGTGTCTGATGGGAGGGTTTTCTGGCATGGAAAACAAAGATCCATAACGCTGTTGGAAAATGAAAAGTGCCATCAGCTCAAAGGGGACACATTTTTGTCAAAACCTATGGACACAGACAAATAGAAATTGCTAGTGACTGTATTAGAGATGATTAACTCTTCATGATTTTAAAAATGAAAATAAAATGCCTTTTTAAGTTGATTTTTGCAAGGCTTTAAAAGCTTGGCAATGTTCTGTTATATAATAGTAGGAACCTAAATTGAAACAAACATTTTGGAGCACCATTTTAATAGAGAAATAAGATATCTCAACATTTGAAAATGCATACATATATGAACCCAGAACTTTATCCTAAATACCGGCAAATAGGTACACATGCAAAGATATTGATTTTCTATTGTTTGGTATAGTGAAAAAATAGATATCAAGTCATCATGTAAATACTGATGAATAATGTATAGTTTAAATACTTAATATTTTCATAGAATTAAATATACTGAAATATGCAGCCATTACATATTGAAAGATCTACAATGATATAAAATATGATGTACCAATGGTGAGAAAATCAAGTTGTGAGAGAATGGATTTTGAAATATAAATTGAATGCAGTATATGCAAGAGCATACAAATGCTCCCACCTGCATAGAAAATGCACCCACACATCAGCTAACAGTGCCTCTGGATGGGCACCTGTTCTTCCCTAGATCAGTACATAGAGGCTTAGAGCTTTTCCAGCACAGATGTAATTCAAATGTTTGAAATGCATAATGGGTGGGGGCCTGTAGTCGAAGCATAAGCACTATGCCATGGCTGCTGATGTCTGCCTATTCTCTTCCCACTTCAGGTGTCTGGACAGTAAGCAGGGTTGGCAGGCAGTGCCAGGCTGGTGCTAGCTCCCCAGTGGCTTGTGGCCCAGCTGCCTCCTGGCAGATCCCGCCTTGGGCAACTGCCTGGCCCGCTGGAGGCTGGAGCTGCCCCATCACTCAGTCTGTCCTCAACGCCTCAGCCCCCGATTTAAAATGTGTGCATTGACACTTGAGTGCAATCGTCCCTATCACAAGGAAATCACAACTGGCCACTTCCTGTTGTCATTATAAATAATGTCAGGGGTTAAAATCTACATTCATGTGGTCATCCCCACCATCGCTCAGGCACTTCTTTTGGCTTACAGAAAGTGAAATAAAAACAAGGCAACAATAACAAGAAAGGGGAGGAAGGAGTAGCTTACAAGGAACCCAAGCACATCAAAGGCAGCTCAGACACACTCCTGTGCTGCAACCGTCGCCGTGTCTGCTGGCCCCTTGAAGTTCTCGTCCACCAGCACTGTTCCCCCAGCTCCCCAGCTTTCGCCCCCAAACCCGTGCGCACAGCGGGAGGCTGCGTTCTGAGGCTCCGACACCCCCTCTGCCATCCACACGGGCCACATTGCCGGGCGGCGGGCCTTTCATAGCTCCTTTCAGATTCCTCTGGTTATGTTAATCACAACTGATGAACTCTGTGTGTTCCGTGGGCGTAATGGGCAATTCTCCATGACTGAGACTCTAATTTCACTCTGTCCTAATGGGCACTAATTGTAACAATCAGTGGTTGTGTCAGTTAAGGGCACAGCCGATGGCTACTGATGACAGCAGGGGAAGCTGACACCATTGGCGACGGGATGTGGAGCAGCCACTTGCAAAGACGGGAGAGCGGCTGAGGCTCGCCCACTCCGCTCCTGCGCTGTCCACTGTAAAATGCTCTTCTGTTTGGGAATGCCGCGGAGCGTGTGGCTCTTCAGTCCGGATGGCTTTCTCAGCTCTCTCCCAGCCATTCCGATAGTTTTTCTATTCCAGTGGACACGCCGCTCTCAAACACCAACGTGCCTGAAAGGCATTTTCAACAATAACTCTGCATAGACTTGCCTCTTAAATTAGGGGTGAGCTATGCTGAGGAGGTGACAAATGACTGAGCTGACTGTGCAGCCACCGGGAGCATCTGGGTCGTGGGTGGACACGCTAGACTTCCTGGCTGCTTCCCTGTCCATTCTCCGCAGTGATTACAAGTCTCCTGCTGCCCCAAAAGAGGGCAGTCTTTTTCGGAGATAATTAAAGTTGTGTCTTGTCTGAAGATAGGCTTCAGCCTGAGTTACAGCATGTTTCCGGAAAGGGACGTGGCGACGGGTTAGGGAGAGAGCAGGCGGTGGGCAAGGCCTTGGCGTGGGACAGCAGAGCAGAAGAACAAGCTCTTCTTGAATGGCTGCCGCTGGCCGCCATGTGCTGGGTCTGTGTGCAGCCAACCTTGCTAACTCCAACCGCTCAGGGTGCCCACGGGGGCTCAGAGGGTTCGAGTGACCCACCCAGGCCCCGAGCAAGGGCCTGCTCCGGCCCATGTGACAGGTTCACTCAGGTTTGATGTCACGTCTAAAAGACCCTTCTGTGACCCCTTCCAGACTGAACGTGAGTCCACCTGCCCATTTCCCTAGAGCAGTGGTTGGCAAGCTCATTAGTCAACAGAGCGGCAAACCGCAGCTAGCCAGCCCATGTGGCTCGCGAGCCACAGTTTGCCTACCACTGCCGTAGAGTCCCTGGCTTCTTCCTGGCGTCACGCTGGACACAGTGAGCCCAGCTTTCTCTTCACTTCATCTCCTTGTTGGAGTTCTCACCCTTAAAACCCTTAAAATAATGAGCTTCTCTTAGTATTTTTTAAAAATATATATATGTATATGCATACGGATAGGAAACTGTGTCACTCCTGCCTTACTGTCCCCCTTTAGCTGCTAACAGCTCCCCCAACACTGAGCTTCCCAACTCAGTTTCAGATGCTTCAGGATGAAGGTGGTACTAGAAACAAGCTGGTAACCCCTTGCAAAAGAATGTGTGATTAGCAAGTAAATGTTGTTGGGTTTTGTGAATTAAATGATATAAACCAATAATACACTAGCTTATGTGAAATGTATCTTTGAACAGATAAGTGCAGTTCTCTGCATATGTGTGGGTGTATGTATTAAGAGTGGTTACCTTTCAGTTGAGTGGTTCTTGCTATTTTAATAGCCTCCCTTATCTTTCCTGGCTGTTCACAGTTTTGATGGTGAGTGTGCAAACTTAAAATGGCTCACCTTCGTGAGCACTGCCTGCGAGGTGCTGTGCTGGAGTCTTAGCTGGATGACGTCATTTAATGCTCGGGACAACCCATAAATCAGGGAAATGCAGCTTGCAGAAATCTGTTCACATTCCAGAGGTTGATGAACCATGGAGTCGCAATTCAAACCCTGAGCCCATTCTTGTTACCAATATGTGTGAAGTTGCTGGAAAAGAAAATGAAAGAGAAATTGAGAGAGATGGACAGACAGACACACTGGGCCATTCAATGGTCATGGCCATGGCTCTCCCTGAGTCTGGCAGGTGTGGTACAGTGCAGGCGGCTGAGCTGGGAACCCACCCAGGCCCTCCTTTTCCCAGAAGTAACTAATGTGGGCTTGGACCTGATCGCTCTAATGTGTTTTCCAGCCCTAAATTCTGACGGTGCAAAGCTCCAAAGACGCCCAGAAGCTTCTAGTTGATAATAATATCCAGGGAAGTCGCTACTTGCACGTAGAATCATCCTATTTGGATCATCATGTTTGTCAACTGAATGGGGCATCAGGGACCTATGGTCACTGGTTCAATAACCTCTGATCTTTAGGAACATAGTTTGAGATGAGCTATTTTCAGCACACTCCAAACAAAGCAAAGGAGATGAAAACTGGGGGTGGATGAGGCTGAGGTGGAGGGGGCACAGTGAACCAAGTCATCACTGCTTGGAGGTGTGAGGCTGGCTTTGGTTGTCGCCCCCACGTGCCCCGTTTTCCAGATCCTGCTGTGATAGTCAGGAGACCTGGGCACGGGCGGCTCCCGGCTTCAACGCTATGGCACGGGCTGTTCTCTGGTCTCCCCACCTGGGCTGCAGACCTCAACTGGTGGACAGTTTTGTCTACTTGTTTCAAAGACATAAAACTTTCACAATTCCAAAGTGTGTGCCTTTCTGGAGACACTGCATGCAGAGATCATAGAAAAAACAGTTGCAGAGAATTGAAGACCTAGCATTTAATGTTTCTCATACGCATAGTATAAGAGTGAGTATTTAACCAACCGTAATTAACTTACTCGTGTGCCTATGACGTGGTTCTAGTGTTATTGTACAAACGTCCTCCCCCTTTCTTTTTCCCTCCTGTGGACTGCTTCTTGGCTGTTTGCCAATCCACTTGGGTCTCCTTGTCTCCATATCATGACTCTTAGACAGGTCACACCCCGTCCTGGACATGGTCTGCGGATCAGGCTCCTCTTTTCTGTGTCTGCCATTGACCAGAGTTCAGAGTGTAAGGTCCAAAGTCTTCCTGAGCTGCATTCTGCACATGTACCGAGTTTAGCTCGGATTTACAACACTGCTCCCCGGGAGCGTGCGCCTTCTTCCTGTTCTCCTCTGTGGAGACTTGTTAGACGTGCCTAACGGGAGCCTGGGGGGCCTGGACTTTCTGTCCACCTGCTGTGAAAAGTAGCCCTTAAGTGCTACCCACTGCTGGGCAGGAAGAGAAAGCCCCGCGGAATAACTGCTGCCATAGAAAGCCTTCTCCCGTTGGCCAGGAGATCGTCCATGTAGTCACTTCGTGTGCATGTTGCTGTAGCTCTCATAGCAGTTGTGGAGTTGTTTCCTTTTTAGGCCCATGAGTGAGGTGGTTCCAGCTGCAGAGTCTTTTCCTGTTGCTCAGTGTTTTGATGACCTGGTGTAAGCCATGCAGGTCATTTTTCTTCTACACACAGTTGGGTTTATGTCACAAGCAAAGAAGTTCTACTAATAAAACCATCTGTGCACCAGGCTTTCTGACCTGGTTGTTATCATCATGATTTTGTCCTCACCGAAGCACATGTTTACTGATTTTAGAGAGAGGAAGGAGAGAGAGAGAGAAACATTGATGTGAGAGAGAAACATAAATTGATTGCCTTCATATACTTCCCAACCGGGACTGAATCCACAAGCTAGGTATGTGCCCTGACCAGGAATCGAACCTGCAACTTTTTGGTATATGGGTCAATGGTCCAACCAACTGAGCCATGGCGGCCAGGGCTGACCACACTGGTTAATGAGGAACAAAGCGCCTCAGGCACTTTCCTTCCTCCACTGAGAGCCTGTCTGAGGATGGGGGCCCCTAAGACCTGCGGCTGGAGGGCAGGAGCTGGGATAGCCAACCTATCAGCCAGTCACAGTCCTCTGAGAGCCGTGGGAACCGGGACAGAAGCCGCCTGATCACTATGCAGACGTCAGGTGGACGGGAGAGCGGCGTAGACGCAGCTGGAACCTGGAGCAGCACACGGAAGCTGGCCAGCAGCTCCTCTCACTGCTCCTCCTGCAACGGAGGGGCCACGACTCAGGAGGACTCCTGGTCTCCGTGAGCAGTCACCCGGCATGTGGCACTGGCTGCCGTGACTTCTTTCCCGCTGCTGCCAAGGGGCCTTCCGGAGGGACCCGAGCGTGTCTAAGCAGGGGAAGGCCTGGTGCGCCTGTGGACTGGCTCAAGGTCAGGAGAAAGGCATCTTTCTGTTCATGGTTTAAACTGTGAACAGGAATTCAGCTGCTCAAAAGGCTTAATGCAGAGAGTGGACGACCTTAAACCCATCGTTGGTTTTATTTACAAATAATTGCTTTCTGGCATTGCCTGTTGGTGTTTTTTAGACAGATGTGTGGCAACGCTGGCACCAGAACAGACTTCTCTGTCGGGGATGAGAAGCACGGCGGTGCCCTCGCCGTCATTTCTGAGGTCCTTGGTGAGCGCCGCTTGCTCTGAGGGCTTGTGCACAGTGGACGGCTTTTGTAGGAAGAGGGCTGGGGGGAGGGAGCTCCTGACAAAACCGAGGAAGGATGCCTTGGGGCTTGGCCATCTTTCCTTTGGGGGAAGAACACAGAGAAGGGTTTTAACTGTTCTCTGGGGATGTGAGGGAGCAGGTGACAGGGCCTCGGGTGGCTGAGCAGCGAGTTCGGGTGGGTTGACTGAGAGGGTGTTTCTGGGAGAGGGTGGGAGTCAGTCAGGTCAGTGTTAAGTCTGGCTTGGTGTCAGGGCTTGAGCACGAGGGAAGCCATTTGGGCCCGGGGTTTCTCCCTGACTTAACAAATGCGATGTGTCCAAACAGCATCTCCGTGGTGACCTGTGTAAGTGGTGGTGACAGAAAGGGCTGGGGAGGGCTCAGGAGTGTGTCCCAGACCTGGCCCCTGAGTGTCTCTATGTCAGAAGGCCCCAGCACAGCAAGCATGGTGGGTGAGGCCGCATTAGAACTACGTGGAGTCACAGGCTCCCCACAGCAGCCTGACCCCCAGCACCAGCGTTCGGGCTTCCGTGGGAAACTGGAATGAAGCGGGCCATCAGGACAGGTAGCAGTTGTGATACCGTAATTAATAATGTCACTGAACCACAGCCCGGTGCCTGCTCATGGAGAGGCCATACCTGACCCCGGGAGGTGCGGGCTCAGGCAGGTGGGCCGATGGAGAAGGTGCCCGCTGGGAAGCGGGAGACTCCATGGTGCCTCGCCCTGCTCCCTGGCGGGGTTACACACTCACTGGGTTAGGGGAAGGCACACAGAGGGGCTGGCGGTGATTCTCACCGGAGGGCCTGGGGTGTGGCCATTGAGGGTAAAGGGCGTCACACCCATCTCCCTGGGCCACAGGCTTTGGCTTCGGAAGGGTTTGGGCCTTTGAGGTGCTCTCTGCCCTGGTCCTCTGGTTCCGAGGTGGGGAGGGGCGACCTCGGCTCGGGGCAGCTGAAGGCCCAAGGCCTCCATGCTCATTTGTGCTTTGCTCTTGTCTCTGAAGAAACAGCTCAGTATCTTGTCAGCTGGTTTTGTGGATTACAGTGATAAGAAAATTACATTTGGTTTTTGTCCCATTTCTGGCACTGAGCTTGGAAAATCCTTGGAATATCCAAAGGTGTCTTTTACGTTAATGAGGTGACTTCTGGAAAGTGCCTAAGCATGCGGGCTGGTTGCCAGGAGAACCAACCGTAAGAGAGGGCCGGACTTTCCAGCCCCAACCCTCACCTCAGGGAGGTCAGTCATGCCCATGTAACAACCTCCATGGGCCCCAAAAGGACAGGGTTCAGAGAGCGTCCAGGTTGGTGAACACGTGGGGATTTGGGGGGTGGTTACGTGGGCACAGCACCGTACCTGGCCAACCCAGCTAATTGATCAAACCCCATGTGGGGTCCTTGGAACCTCCTGGCTGTAGCTGTCAATCAGAAGCACGGAGCTCCTGGGCTGGGGCAGGGAAGGGGAGGGTAGGGAGGGGTGTGAGGGGTAGCTGAGAGGGGAGGGGGGAGGGCATGGGGGCAGCTTGTAGGGCTGAGCTCTCACCCTATGGAATCTGATCTGTCCTCAGGCAGGGTGGTGTCAGAACTGAGTTCGTGTGGGACACCAACTGGCTCTGAGAGCCACTTGCTGGTGGTATGAGAAAGCCCTGCACCACACGCACACACACCCACACACACACGTGCACACACACACATATGCACACACACATGCACACACTCTGGAATTGGGTGCAGGGCCTTTAACAGTGAACAATGATGGCAGCATGTGGGGAACTTGAATGGAAGAAACAGACTAAACAGGGATCACTAGTTTACGTAAATCTCTGCTTATCCCAATTCTGCCCATTTTCAAAGTCCCTGGCCTTGCAGCTCCCAGGTGGGTGCACTGGGCCAGACAGTGAAATGTGAGCTCATCACTTAAACGGCCATGGTCTCATTGCCCACGAGAGCCTGGAGAGTATTTCACAAGGATTTGAAATACAAAAATGCTTTTAAAAACCACTGTTTTCAAAGCTCTGCAGCTAATTTGATCAGCAAATAGTATTTCCTCACTTTTTACTTCTCTCTTCCACCTTCACCTCAGTTCTTAGATGCTTGATGATGGTGATCCCATTAAACCTTCTTGCTCTGAGTACCTGCCCTGGTTGCTGGGGTCTAAGTGTCCCAGTTGCTTAGGGAATCGGACCTGGGCAGCAGCTGCCAGGACACCACACCAGGTCACTCTTGGCAATTCAGCTCCTTTGTCAGAGGTCAGGCGGCTATTTTAGATATGCATTTAATTTAAGTTAATGATATATTTTGCAATGTAATAATTCAGTGAGTCCTTCTTTCTGAGAGCTGCTGAAGGGAAGGGGGCTGCATGCCATCCTGGCCACGTCTTTTGGGTGATGACAGGTGTACCTGACACAGGCGGTGCTGGGACCCGCTAGGAGGGGGACAGAGCGACACGTGCAGGAGTGCCAGCATCTCTGGACAGGCAGTGAAAGCCACCTGCCAGGACAGGGGTACCGGGGCCTCCCGCAGGCTGGGCTTCAAGTCAATTGTTCTCAGAAAAGGAGGGGAAAGAGTTCCACCCGCAGAAATGCAAGTGGCCTGGAGGTGAGTGTGTCAGGGCCGCAGCTTCCGCTGGGCCTCAGCAGGTCCACCCCTCACGGGCCCCGTGCCTGCGCTTCATCCTCACAGCTCAGCGTTCTTTTATTAAAGAGCGGGCCATCGCATCATTTTCTAGGCACAATATAAAAGCTGGTATTGTTTTCCTCTCGAGTGTCTTTACATTTTTTACTTACTTGCGTCGTTTGTGATTGATGCGCACTGACTCGTCCAGCACACATGTACCTGCCAGGCGTGAGCTGTGCAGGTGTGCAGTGAAGAGCCAGCGCAGCCCTGGCCTCAGGAGCTGGAGCTGCCCTGCAGTGGCCGGGGCTGCAGGTCAGGGGTCAGAGACTGTGGGAGCGCATTGAGCAGCCAACAACCAGGGTTGGATGGCGTTAAGGATTTTCCAGAGCAGTTTAGCTGAAGCCTGGAGACAGCATTCCCTGTTTGTAGAGCGTTCATAGCGAGCTGAGACTTCCTCACGGAGGCAAGTGGCCTGAGGTGATGCTAGCAAGCAGAGCAGAGGACAAAGCAGGCAAGATTCTGTTTGCCATGTCAAATATCTTCTTTGTCATCTCCTCTGAAGGGCCCCGGGGGAGACTGAGACAGGGGAAGGAGTTTGCCTGATGAGGAGCTCATTTCCTTGTGGTGCCTGGATCGGAAGTTGGACAAGACCAGAGACCTGTGAGCAGCTGTTACCACAATGGAATCCAGTGATGAGATGCCGTGGCTTAAACTAAGGCAGAACCAATAGGATGCAGCCGGTGAATGGGTGGGAGACACATTCTGGAGGCAGAATTGATAGGGTCTGGCTTTGGGGAATGTGGACTGAGTGAGAGAGCAAAGGCTCCCGCTGGGATTTCCAAAAAGGGCAGGTGTGTGGCGAGGGCCCTCCTTTGAGACAGGAGGAGCCCCGAGAGCCCGGGCCTGGGGGATGTTGAGTGAGCCGGGCCCTGGCTGTGACCTCCTCTAGGCGCTGGAGATACAGACCAGAGCAGAAAGCCAGGACACTGGCCTCCAGAGCAGAAGTAAGAAACTTCCAGATGGAGTGACAGAACAGCCACCTGGTGGTGCAGCCTTGGAGTGACAAGCGGGAAGGCTGATAAGAAGAAGGAGGGCAGCAGGGGTGCAAGGAGAGAGCGCAGCGGGGAGAGCATTAAGATCAGACGACGGGACGTCTTCCCCAAGGACGTGTGCCATTGGCCAAGCAGTGAGCTAGACTGGCTTCGTGCAGACCTGAGAGCACAGCCTCCCAGGCAGAGGGACCGGCGAGGGCAGAGCCCTGAGCTGGGATGGGACCTGACATCTTCCAGAAACAGGAGGCCGTGTGGTCAGAGAGGTGGGGGCAGGGAGCGAGATGGCACAGGTGGGCAGGGACCCAGCTCTCAGAGACTTGCAGGCATCAGCGAGGAATTTCCATTTTATTGTGACAGGAATGAGAGGACAATGAGAGACTGTAAGTAGGCAGGTGACATGCTCTGACTTCTCCTTGGCTGCCGTGCAGAACGTGGATTGATTATAAGGGGACCCGACAGCAGGACACCGGGTAACAGGGCCTGGTCACACAGGAAGGTGGATTGGCAGGCACAGAGGCGATTAGATGAAGCTTTTCATTCTTATTCCCATTATTCTCTCAAAGTATCATGAGGCAAAGTGTTGATGGAGGATGCGGGTGAAGCGGGAGTTGGGGTTTTCGGAAGGGGAGAGGGGCAGGTAAGACGTGTGGTTGGATTTGTCCATGTGTGGAATTTGTTATGCCAGGATTAAGGGGTGAAAAGAGGATGAAGGAGGCAATAACGTTTGCCAGTGAATCATTCTAATATTTCCTCATAGAACGAGTGGTGGACACGGAGGTGCCCAAGGGATTGGAGTCCGCAGTGAGGGGACAGTGTTGGACGGGAGGGATTAGACTGAAGCATGAGCTGAGGAGGTAGGAGAGAGGGACCCTGAAGCTGAGTGTCCGAGGCCTTGCAGTTGGCAATGACATGGAGTCAGCAAGATGGAGAGCATGGTCAGTGGAAATAAGACAATGAGAGGCCGCGCATGGAGGGGACCCTGAGCAGGTTGTTAAAGGGTCCGGGCATCATGTGGGACGCCGGAGCGAGAAGAAACTGGGCCAAATGCTAAAGTCATCAGCAAATGAGAACGGGGTCACCTAGACCACATCCATGGAGAGAGCGGGATTTGATTGCATGAGTTTCAAATGGTCTCAGATGTTTGCAGATGGGTGGGGGAGCTGTTCTGCAGTGGGTGGAGGGGCCTGTGGTTTTAGGGCCGCCCAGCCAGGCACAGTGCTTAGCCATCGAAGGTCCGAGTGCAGGGCATGTGACCTGGGAGCCCAGGAAGCGGGATGAGCAAGACATTGATGGCAATTGAATATGTGGGAGCAGGGACGAGAATTCCCAGCTAATGAGAAGTTTGAGGGTCCCTGCCCTTTAGCGGGGGCAGGAGGAAGGAACCACGAAGCAGAGTGAGAGGGGGAGGGTGTCCTGTTGGCGCTTCAGGAGCAGGGAAGCGCTTTAGACAGAGGCAGTGGCTGGCTTCCTGGAGAAGGTCAGTGTGAGGTCCGTGGTGGGAGAGGCCAGGCGGGGGAGTGTCAGGGGGCTATGGTGGGAGGGGACAGGCCGGGGGGAGTCGGGGGGCCTCAGAAAGGAGCTGAGATGCTGGTTTTAAGCATCAGCCCTAGAAATGGAGAAATCCCCCCAAGTGTGTTCCTGTGGCGTCTCATGTGCTGCACGCGCCACACTGTGATCATTGGTACCAGCCTCCCACGGACACTGTGTCAGCTCAGCGGGGCGTGTGAGCAAGGTATTCAGCGTGGCACTCCCCAGGTCTGCCACGCGGGGCGTGGAAACATTAAAGACGTGCTTTTGGAATTTATTTCTACAGGAAACGATATTTTGGCAAAACACAGATTAATGAGGTTAAACGCAAACAGGGGAGAAGAAAGGTTCGAGAATGGTTTTAGGCAAGATGAAGAGTTTATAATCCTGGCGGCAGGATGGTATGAGGGCATGCACAGCCAGGCAATGGCACTGCTGATGCTTAGCAGTTACCCCTGGCCCAGCAGCGCCCTTGCGTGTGCTCAGGAGCCTGGGAACATGCCCACCCAGCCACCCGGTCTGCAGCGGCCGCCTCCCAGAGGCCCCGGAGGGAAGCAACCCAATGCACGTCCCCCGACGCCTGGCAAATACTCGCCCTTCAGGGATGCAGAGAGGTGCCGTGCGATGACGGACACGCACTGGAGAGCCTTAAGACGTGTCCGTCATGGCCCACCACGGATGCACATTTTTCAGATTCTGTGTGTGTGAGAGGTCCCAAGCAAGCGGGTTTGTCAACTGAAATTATATCAGCGGTTGTCAGGGCGGGTAGAGGGACAGCAGGGGGTGAGTCGGTGGATAGGAGTTCCTGGAGGCGATCAGATGTCCAATAAAGATTACAGTGGAGGCTCTGCAACGCTCGGAACATGCTAAAGGGCTGCACTGTGCATCCAAAAGGGGAAATGTTGTGTGTTGCAAATTGCACCTCAAAGACGCTTTAAAAAGGCAATACTCCGGTTGATGGGCCGTCACCAGGACGAGTGGGTAAAGGGGTTATGTAAGCCTTCTAGGGATGGCAGGTGTCTAACTGGCTGGAGAGCGTGCTCAGGGGGAGCAGCGAGAACTATTGGAACCGCGGGTGTGGCGGCGTGCGCACCTGCAGAGGTTGCTCGAATGACACACTCCTTTGCCCGATGGGCCGTGGGAGCCACTGAGGGCTTCAGAGCAGGAGGCTAATGTCATCCAAGCTGGATGCAGGAAGACGGATTTGGGGTTTAGATCCATATCATTCTTGCATTTTAAATTGGCATCATCCGCACAGCCACTCTTGCTCAGTGGTTGAGTATCCACCTATGAAACAGAAGGTCACGGTTCAATTTCCAGTCAGGGCACATGCCCAGGTTGTGGGCTCCATCCCCAGTGTGGGGCGTGTAGGAGGCAAATCCATGATTCTCTCTCATCATTGCTGTTTCTATCTCTCTCTCCCTCTCCCTTCCTCTCTGAAGTCAGTAATCCTCTATAATAAAGAGGTAACATGCAAATTGACTTTCACACCCTCGCACAAGATGGCCACCTCCATGTGGTCACAAGATGGCTGGCAGGGGAGGGCAGTTATGGGTGATCAGGTGAGCAGGGGAGGACAGTTGGGGGTAACCAGGCCTGCAGGGGTGGGCAGTTGGGGGCAATTGGGCCAGCTGGGGAGCAGTTAGGCATCGATCAGGCTTGCAGGGGAGTGGTTAGGGGGTGATCAGGCTGGCAGGCAGAAGCAGTTAGGGGAAATAAGGCAGGCAGGCAGGTGAGCAGTTGGGAGCCAGCAGTCCTGGATTGTGAGAGGGATGTCCGACTGCCAGTTTAGGCCTGATCCCTCAGTCGGACATCCCCTGAGGGGTCCCAGATTGGAGAGGGTGCAGGCTAGGCTGAGGGACAACCCTCCCCCCATGCTTTACAAACATGGAATTTCATGCACCAGGCCTCTAGTATATATTTAAAATGCCATCATCAGCTGCCAATGTTACTTCTCTTTTTGGTCCATACAGCCCTTCTACAGGAACCTGCCCGATGGTGTGGCCATTTCTTACACGGAAACTGTGTGCCGTGCCCGCTCAGTTCTCTCAGCAGGAAGCCCCCCTCCCTGCCCTCTGTTGTTTTCTGAGTCCAACTTGAAAACACATTTCCCTGCGGTCCTTCCCTGATCACGTGTATTCACCCCTCGACGTTTCTCTATGTCTCTTGTTCAACCTGTGTGCATTCAGGGTCTGCTCTGCTTGTGGACACATCCCCACATATGTATGTAAGTATGTCGTTCCAATGTATGCTTATGGATACCAGTTGCAGGTGGCATGATGGCCTTGAGTTCTGTGGAATGTGCCTGGAGTGGCCATGGGACAGTGCCCAAAGTGGGACAGGACGTCCTTGCTGCAAAGTCCTCGGGCGGTCACACTCGTGTGGCAGCTCTTCCTTCAGGTCATTTGGCCAAATCGCCTCTCTCCACATGATGTGATGGCAGGCTCAGTTGTCATGAGGGGCATCTAGTGCACACTCCCAGGGGGTCCTGTTACCACAATAATGTCACAAAGCACGTCCTTCTAACTCACTTCGTCTCCTTCTGGCATGCTGCGTCCCAGGCACCGTGGCTGGTAGTGGCGCGAGTTGCTTGGGAAACTGAGAGTCTGTCCCTTCGACTTCACAGCAGGCGCTGTGGGCAGCAGGGCACCCTCACGCTGCCTACGTGGGCAGTAGGCACTGTGGCTTCCTGGTTGCCACTTGGCTTCATTAACAAGTGCTTTTGGTCAGTGATGCGGCTTAAGGGACTTTTTATGATTTAGAAGAACAGCCACAATGATCATTCCTGGTGCATGTGGCCCATAAGCGTAGGTGTTCTTGGGGAAAAAGAGACTCTCAGAGCAGGTTCAGTGAGGGCCCAGCATGTGCCCTTGCCCACATGGGGGCCACACAGACCTAGGAAACTCGTGAATGGCCACCAAACGTCCTTTTGTTCTTTTGGACCAAATGACGAAGAAGAAAGGTACGTTTCTGTTCACTTCCATGTCCATCACAAGTAACCGCCTGAGACACTTCGATTTCACTCAAATAGTTAATTCACTTCCCACTGAGGAAACTTTGCTCTTTCAAACTCTGGTTTGCTCTGTATTCCCGCTGTCACAGGGTGAACCCTGGCTGGAGACAGGGAGCTGAACGGCGGGCTTGTCCCTGAATGTAGCGAGTCCAGGTCCGAGCCGTGAGAACAGCTTGTGTCAGGTCTAACCACAGATGGGGTGAAGGTCTGGAGGAGAAGGGAAGTGGGGGAGGGGTCCAGGCAGGGGTGTGCAGGGTGAGGGGAGCTCTAGAAGTGGGTGAGGGCACTGTCAGGGCGTGGGCATTTGCTGAGGAGGCCAGGATGCAGGCAGAGTGATCTCATACAAAGGCCTGGGGGGAGGGTTCCAGACCCAGAGCTGTGGCTGGTGCTGCCTGGAGTTGGGGTCCAAGGGCGGGGCTCGCACCAGCCGGGTGGGGAGCAGGGCGGCTGCTCTTTTCCAGGAAAGGCTGGCTTTTCCTGGGTGTAAGTTCTCTCTCTCTCTACCCAGATCTCTGGCTCCAGCTTAGTTCACATTCTTCTGTTTAGGGAGAGTTAGGATTCAAAGTGAATACAGGCCCCTCTTCAGATCTGCACGAGAATCGGACCCAGCTGAGCTCTGGCCCCTTGGCTCCTGGGACGCAGCCGGAGGCACTGCTGGCGGCTGGGGGTGGGACAAAAGCATCTGGAACCAGTGAGCTCAGAACGTCCAACAACCCTCGGCAGCACACAGCACGCCAGCTCTGAACACCTTGTCTCAAAGGGGGTCCAAGCCTTCCCTCCTCTCTTCAAACAAAAAGTAGGAACTGAGCTGGGAGTGCACAGAATACATCATGCAACGGGACTCCTCCCCACGCCAACACGGCGTGCTTATCGCCAGGGAGGGCTCCCCGTGACTGCCTGGGGGAAACGGGCGCTTCTGGTGACTGGGACCCATTGAGCCACTGAGTCTGGAAAGACCCTTAGGGTCCCCTTCAGATACATGTTCAGTTAATCCAGCAGGTCTTTCCTAGTAAATGGAAAAAAATAGTTTTTATTTGCGTCTTTTGACTTTAAATCTAGATTTGACTTGAGTCAGAAAGAATGAAAAGCAATCAGTGGGGAGTGGATGAAGAGGAAGAACAGGCTTTACAAGCATGGAAAACGGCACTTTTACCAGAAGGAAGAGAAGGTGTGGGGAGCGTCAAGTAGCATGGCTTTATTTCAGCACAAAAGTCAAGGCAGGAAGTGGAGAAAGATCCTGGGGAATAGGTGGCCCCGAGTATGGAGACATGGTGGCCGGCTGAGGAAGTGGGCTGTGTGCTGTGAGTGACAAGATGGCCGTTCCTGGATCGGCCCTGCAGGTGTGCAGGTGGGGCCATGGGGAAGGTGCGAAACGAGCAGCGGAAGGAAATTGTATGCGCTCAACACGGGAGAGCGTGAGGGCCTGGCATGGCTGTGCACCAAAAGGCCACAGTCCAATTCCCGGTCGGGCACAGGCCTGGCTTGCAGGTTGGATCCCTGGTTGGGGGGCAGGGGGAGGAGGGAAGGCAACTGATCACCGTTTCCCTCTCACACTGATGTTTCTCTCACTCTCTCTCTCTCTGAGCATGTCCTCGGGTGAGGATTAACCAGGAACGAGCGTGACAGACTGGTGGCAATCACACAGGTGCAGTCAGAGCTGAGGAGACAGAGTCCAGAAATATTTTGGAGCGAAGCCGCAGCCCTTAGTGACCCGCCACCTGGGCGGGAGAAGGGGGAGCCTGCCAGGGCCGCCTGGTGGGGGATGAAGCGGCTGAGTGGATGGAGACACGGAGCAGGAAGACTTGTGAGCATGTGGAGCGGGGAAACTAGGAATTCGAGTTTCTGAGAAGGACGTGCTAGGAGGACATCGGATGGCAGGCACCACGTCCGCGGGAGCAGGCATGTCCTTCTGAGGTTGGACTAGATGTCCCGCTGCGTCATGCGTGCTCGGGAATCATCAGCTCACGTTGTCATTAAGCAGGTGAGTCGGTGAGCTCCCCACGGCACATGTGCGGAAGAGGAGCCGGGCCGTGTCGCCCTAGCAGGAGGCACTCCTGAGGCAGAGGCGGCAGCAGGCTGTGAGAAGACTCCGGAAGGGAAGGTGGGGGGGGAGTGGACACCCGTGTGAAGGTCACCAACAGGAGCCAGCTGCTCAGGTGTGGCAGGAGCCCAGGCGGGAACCTGATGGATGGATTTGAGTCAGGCCCCAAATCCCGGCCTCACTGGGGCCTCCTTTCCTCTCTCACATGTGTCTTCTCTCTCACACGTGTCTTCCTCTCTCACACGTGTCTTCTCTCTCACACGTGTCTTCCTCTCTCACACGTGTCTTCTCTCTCACACGTGTCTTCCTCTCTCACGTGTCTTCTCTCTCACACGTGTCTTCCTCTCTCACACATGTCTTCCTCTCCCACACGTGTCTTCCTCTGTCTTCCTCTCTCACACGTGTCTTCCTCTCCCACACGTGTCTTCCTCTCTCACACGTGTCTTCCTCTGTCTTCCTCTCTCACACGTGTCTTCCTCTCTCACACGTGTCTTCCTCTCTCACACGTGTCTTCCTCTCTCACACGTGTCTTCCTCTGTCTTCCTCTCTCACACGTGTCTTCCTCTCTCACATGTGTCTTCCTCTCTCACACGTGTCTTCTCTCTCACACGTGTCTTCCTCTCTCACACGTGTCTTCCTCTCTCACACGTGTCTTCCTCTCTCACACGTGTCTTCCTCTCTCACACGTCTTCCTCTCTCACACGTGTCTTCCTCTCTCACTCGTGTCTTCTCTCTCACACATGTCTTCCTCTCTCACACGTGTCTTCTCTCTCACACGTGTCTTCCTCTCTCACACGTGTCTTCTCTCTCACACGTGTCTTCTCTCTCACACGTGTCTTCCTCTCTCACACATGTCTTCCTCTCTCACACGTGTCTTCTCTCTCACACGTGTCTTCTCTCTCACACGTGTCTTCCTCTGTCTTCCTCTCTCACACGTGTCTTCCTCTCTCACACATGTCTTCTCTCTCACACATGTCTTCCTCTCTCACACGTGTCTTCCTCTCTCACACGTGTCTTCTCTCTCACACATGTCTTCCTCTCTCACACGTCTTCCTCTTTCACACGTGTCTTCTCTCTCACACGTGTCTTCTCTCTCACACGTCTTCCTCTCTCACATGTGTCTTCCTCTCTCACACATGTCTTCCTCTCTCACACGTGTCTTCCTCTCTCACACGTGTCTTCCTCTCTCACACGTGTCTTCCTCTCTCACACGTGTCTTCCTCTCTCACACGTGTCTTCCTCTCTCACTCGTGTCTTCCTCTCTCACACGTGTCTTCTCTCTCACACGTGTCTTCCTCTCTCACACGTGTCTTCCTCTCTCACACGTGTCTTCCTCTCTCACACGTGTCTTCATCTCTCACTTGCAGAGCACACATTCCCGAGCGGCCTCCCTGGCACCCAGCCCGCCGGCTCCTCCCTGCTCACCGTCCCCTCTGGCAGCCGCCCACCAGCCCAGGGAGGAACCTCTGAGTGAGTCCCCTGGGCTGCCTGTGCTGCACTCGGGCTAAGCCTGGAGGGTGGTGCGTGCTCCCTGCTCAGATGCTCCCGGGAGCTCGAAGTCAAAGCCGCTGCTCTCCCACAACGCGTGGCCCAGTGACGCTGTGCAGAGGTCATCTGCTGAGCGTGAGGCCAGGGGATGAGCAGAGGGAACGGCAGGGCTGGAGGAAGTGGTGGTGGTCAGAGCAGTCCCCGAGGAAACGGGAAAGGACCTTGGTCAGCTCCAGAAGCCAGGGCCGGCTGAGGCCGGGACCATGGATGGATCAGTCGAGGCCCAAACCACAGGAGATGTGTCTGCCCTCCTTGTGCCACTTGTTAAAGGGACAGACTCCGCGTGGGAGACGGGATGGGGCTTCTCTGGGACGGGGCCTGGGGAGTTGGAAGTTTAGTGGGAGTCTGTCCCCCAACCCCATGATTAAACCTGTGACTGAAGTTGATAAAAGCAACTCTGCTGCATGCTAAGAAGAGTGAGATGGTGTGAAAACTGGGTTCCATCGAAGAGGTGTTGTTGGTGTTGGAAGAGCGAGCTTTGCCCATCTCTGGCTGTATAGTGAGGGGCGTGGACAATTGATTTTCCTCCAAACCGTGTCCCCTTCCCCAGTCGGGGCACTCTCTGACCTCCCTGCTGCCCCCGCCCCACACTAACGAAGGGAAACCAGTCACAGGATAGTGTCAGATGTCTGTGCAGGGGAGGCCGGGGTAGGGTCTGCAGCCAGGGATGAGCAGACCCTGGGCAGCTGCACTTGGGCCCACTGCGGTTCCTCCTCAGTGAGGCAGCTGCTGGGCACCCCAGGGAGAGCATGGGCGGGTGGGCTCTGCTTCCTTTCTGGGGGGTTTCCTGAAGGAAGTGAGGCTGCCCACACCGGGCAGCTCCACGGCTTGCTTAGCAGGCCCTGGGGTTTCTGCAGCATCTGGCCAGGATTCCAGGACACACCAGGCTGTTCGGTTGCCAGGGAAACAGCGCCAGGGACAGGTAGAGCAGGGGTGGGAGGCTCCTGTGGGAGAGGCGGCTCCCGCATCCTGAGTCCCCAGCCACCACGGACACCAAGGAGCCTGGACGTGCTTCTCCTCGCCCCTCCGTCCATCAGGAGTGTGTGTGAGAGACTGGGCCACCCTCATTACAAGGTGACTCACAGAGGCGACTCGCAGCTTCAGCGATGAAGGCTGCCTCCTGTGACGTGGGCCAGGTGGCAGGTGTGTGGTCCGAGCCTCCCCGGGGGTGAGCCTGCGCGGTTGGAGAGATGCCGGAGCGATACAGCTCCTAGTGGGGCTGATGCCACCAAACAGTACCCATCATCAGGCCTATCCCTGTCCCAGGAAATCAGGTCACCAGCGCTGGGGATCCCCTTCCCATGCTCAGTGAGTGATGCCATGATTAGCCCTACAACCCCTCCTCCCTCCTTCGTAACAGGGCAGAGCTCCCGGGCACTCACTGCTTCCGAGGGCTCATCCACATCTGCAGTCACCTGGCTTCCTTGGGCGGGCCCTCCGTTTCAGGAGATGGACAAAATTGAACATTCAAAATATCTCCTCCATATTAAATATTTTCAGCTTATGTGTGGGCATCGTTAATGCTGGCTCTGTATCTGCAGCCCTGTGAATGTTACGGTGACAGAGCTTCTGGCAAAAGCAAGTGCTCTGGAGCCAGAAGAACCCACTGCCTGCCAACGGCCTGCTGACCGGCCGACGCCAGAGTGGGGCCATCCTGGGTCTTGTCTGCCCACTGACCGGCGAGCCCAGCAGCAAACAGCCGAGCTGACCTCCACACGAGACCTGCCTGGCCAATCCACAGAACCCTGAGTTACATAAAGAGATACTGTGTCGAGCCTCTAAATTGTGGGGATGCTGGTTATGCAGCAAAAGCTAACTGGCACAGCAGGGAAAGATACGGTGATTCAGCCGTGAAGTTCCAAAGTAACCCACTGCCTCTATTCCCACATCTGCAAAAGAGGAATGACTGCATGCCCCAGATTTGTTATTAAGCAAGACGGGGATGACTTAGGAGAGAGAGAAGGCAGTGTGGACTGGCAGCAGAGAATGGCCGGAGGGATATTCTCCGTGGGCAGGAGGGCTGAGCCAGATCAGGATGAAGACAGTTCTGTCTGCACAGGCAAAAGGCAGGCAGATGCCAGGAAGTAGATGAGCCCCTTGTGGCTCGCAGAGCCCTTCTCTGCCGGGGTTTTTAACGAAATGAAAGGCAGGGCTGGCGGCCGAGGATGAGGATGGGAGGAGACGCAGGTCAGAGACGAGAAGACAGTCTTAGAAATTCACCTGGAAACTGGTGCGAGCGAATCGGATAAAGGTGGACGAGACGCTCGCTTGCAGCAGAGGCGATATGTGCTAAACACCCGTGGATTTATTTTAAAAGTGTTGTGGCTCACCTCTACAGTAAAATACCGCACGGACCAGTAAAACCACATTTTTAAGACTGTTTCAAGTCAAAGGAAAACACTTGGAAATACTCGAAAGTAACGTTACGAGAAAAGCAGGATACAAAAGCGTGCGTGGGTTGTGGCCACACGGAAGTATGTTCACACACACAGATAAAGGTAAACTGGGAATCAACATGCCAGCGCGTTAGCAGGCGTGTCATCTGGGAAAGTCTAGTGACTCTTACATCGTCTTTATACTTTTCCGCATTTTCTAAATTTCTTACAAAGGACGAGTTAAGAAATAGAAAAGGAAACAATTGATGCTGTTTTGATAACAAACCCACCATGGGAACAGCTCGTTCTCCCTGCCCTGGCCCCCAAGGCCGGTGAAATACGGGACTTTCCAACGCGGCCAGAGGCAACGGGAGAGCAGCGGAACAGAGAGGACAGTGCGCTGCCACACCGGCCGCTGACAGAGCCCGCGCTCCCTGCGCTGCTCTTCTGAGATATTCCCATCCCAGTCCCGGTCAGCGGCTCTGCCGGCCCTCGCCTCGGCCTCTCACCTCGGCCTTCCGCCTGGCCTGCTGACGGGAAGCCGCAGGGAGACCCCGAGCCGGCCCAGCTGGGACCCCGGAACCCCTGGGTCCACGCTGGGTCCACGCTGGGAATACAGCCTCATGTCTGCACTCCTCCTGGTTGGAAGGCAGGTGTCGTAACTGTCACATCACCATTCCAGTGAGACCCTGCCCCCCCCCCCAACAGTCATACAGTGAGGTTTGATGTAAAATAGCCATCTCCAGCAAAAACGTTTCTTAACATCAACCATGAGTTTGAGCTACAATAGCAGACAACACCGAGCACCTGCCCCCAGGGGTTAGTCGAATGTAGAGAAAGTATAAGACAGTACAGCTGCTTCCCATTTCTTTTGACTGAGCAATGAGGCCCACATCCCAGCACACACACACACTAACATAAACATTTCAGGCAGTGCTGGCTCTCCCTCCGTGCGCTACCCTCTCTGGTACTTTTAAACTTAATTCTGTGAGTCACGAGCAGGTCACAAACAGGTGTGGAGAACTCCATTCTCGGACAGAGACAGAGGGTTTGCAGTCAGAGGGACCTGCACTAACCCCCAACCTGTGGTGGGCTGGCTTCCTGACCTGGATGGTGAGCTCACCTTTGCTGGCCCCAGTTTCCTCATCTATAAAACCGAGACAATGGGATATACTAGTATTCCGAAGGGCATGCTCAGGGTGAAACAGCACTGCGTCTGAATTCTTAGCCAGTCGGGTACATAGAAAGCGGTGGCGGCCGCGGCCACTGCTCTTTCCACTGGTGATTGTTGTTGTGATTGGACATCTCCTGGTGTGCGGGTGAGGAAGGCGGCCCAGCCTCTGGTGGGCGCACAGCGGAGCTCAGGGGACACACGGGGCGCCTGGCGGTGTGGACGGCTTTCAGGCCACGTGTCTGCTGCGGGGAGGGAGGGGGGGTCGTGGGCGTCCGCACTGGCCCTCCCGAAGGGTGTTCGAGCACGGAAGCCGCAGGCGCCTTTTTTCCCCTTTTCATTGTTAGTTAAGAAAATGATGGGTATGTACATAAACTTGGGATTTAAAAAAGCCGTTATAAAAAAGGTGAGAAGGAAAAGAACGTGTATTCAACGAAGAGGCTTCAGTTTGAAGGTCGTCATGTGTCTTTGAAAACTCCTTTAAGGAAAAAGCTGGCCAGGTTTTGAAAACACTGGGACCCCAGTGTCTGAAAACCCCTACCATCTAAGGGGCATTCTGAGTCGGGTGCATAGGAATACTATTCGGGGGGATGGGGCAAGGGGAGGTCCTGCCGAGGACACTGCCTGGAACTGTCTCCTGCCTCACGTGGAGGGGCTGACGGCCCCCGAGTCACTGGGCCCCGTGGGCCTCCCCTGCCCGTGAACAGCCTGCGATGCGCCTCCCTCCACAGAGAGGTGGGGAGGGCCCGTGTCTGCTGCCGGGCCAGCTAATAAATCAATATGAAAGTGATATCACCCATCCTTTTAGACGCCTTACGATTCAAGATGAACATTAACGTCCACATTTTCTCTGTTTAGCAAAAGCCTACTAACTGGATAAAGGAAGGCCAAGGGGAGAAAGACTGCAGAGGCTGGAATAAAGACTGCTTCCCTCCCGAGTCTCCCCAGGGCCCACATGAGCCTGAGCATGACAAACGGACACATCAGTCGCTGAGAGATCAGAGAGTCTGACCTCCGGGTGCTGGGTGAGCGTGAGGGCAGAGGATGGAAAAGCCAACTTCAATTCCGAAGGAGGGTCATCCCTGTTCAATCTCCAGCTCGCTGGCACCGGCCCCTCCCGCCGCCTCCTCCTCCCCCTTTCCCTTTAGCTAAGCGTTTGAAAACCATATTGCAGATGGATGGGCATTTTCCCTGGCAGATTATGGGGTTTGCTTATGTAAGCTGCTAAATGACCCCAAGATGCCGGGGTCTCCGATCATGGCCAGACGTGGCGTTCTGTGACCTGGGGGCAGAGGGGGTTCCTGGGAACATCAGGGCGCAGCGCTGCTTGGGGACCTGCGGAATCAACAGGGAATTTCCATGAAATGTCTCAGTGGCTAGAAATTCCACAAACAGAGAAAACCTGAGGTCTCTGAAATTGTGTGTTTTTTTAAAATATGTTTTTCTTGCTTTTAGAAGTGAAAGAGAGAAGGAGAGAGACATAGATCAGCTGCCTCCCGCATGCCCCCTACTGGGGATTGAACCCACAACCTGGGCATGTGCCTGACGGGGCATCGAACCTGGCACCCCTCAGTGCATGGGATGATGCCCAACCGAGCCACACGGGCCAGCGTGCCATTGCGTCTTGGGCTTGGAAGGTCAATCAGGTGGAACCGAGGCCAGCCCCTCTGGGTCAGGGAAGATGAAGTGTCCAGGGGACTGAAGCATCTTGTCGAAGGTCACAGAGCAAGTGGGCGGCAGGCAGGCCACCTGGTGTGGTGGCGCCCTCTCGGGACCCACGATGCCAGCCTGAGCAAGCCCTTGGTTCTGAATGGACTGCCCCTAATGTTTTGATGCTAATGAAGAACTGATGGATGGTTTAGATGCACAGGATTTCATAGAAATTAAAATAGCAACAACAAGGACAAAACCAGGATTTCTTCACTCAGAGGAATATCTTGAAAAAGATTAAAAAAAAAAAAAGGCAGCAGTGCATATAGACTACGTCTCCATGGAGGGAAGGCACGTTCCCGAGGCATTAATTTTCTAGCAGATGAGCTAACATTCTCATGTTTCTGGTTTAAAATGAACTCATCTCAATGGCTCGATTGCCTTAAAGCCAGAGCAGGCTTTCCATGTCACTGTGTGTTCGCAAAGACCAGCGCCCACGTTAGCAGAGGTGCGGAAGGGAGCGTCTCCGGTTTTCTCTTCCAGTATTTTATTAGTTTCGCTGTTGTCCATCGCGGCATTGTTTCTATCTTGCTGGGAGAAACAGGAAAACGTAGGGGGAGAGGCCTGTAGAGCAGAGGATGGGAAAAGGGGATGCCGGGGTGTGAGGAGAGTCGAGGGCAAGCCCAGACGCGGAGCACATTGGTGCGCCCTTTATGAAAGCATCGTGTTACCCCAGATAAAGACGAAACGATAACGTTTTATGGCCTATTCACGCCTGCTGACACGCCCCTTTAAAAGGCTGCCGTCACGGGCCCCGCACACTGCTTTCCCGTTAAGATCTTTTCTTGACGTTTTGCTAACAGCGGCGTCCCTGCCCCAGCTTCCTGTGTGCTCGTCACGGTGTTTCACTAGGAGCGTCTTCATCGTCCACTGGAAAACGTTCCCTTTTCTTCAAAACTCAGGCTCGGCTCCCCGCCCCCCGCCGGGGCTCGCCCTGCTCTCTGTCCCCACCCCTCCTCCCAAACATCATGCTGGCCACATGTTTAGTTGCACACCCACACGGTTCTTCCCCCTGGTAGAGCAGGAATTCCTTAAGCTGGGATGTGTGCTATTTATTACCCTGCATGTGCCTCACACATGGTTCATGCGTGTGTAGTGAAATGAATGTAGTCCTCTCTCATGTTCTCTGCGAGACCTGCTGGTGGACGCTGGCGCCTGCCCCTTGCCGGGACCGCATGGACCCCAAGCTCCTGGCCCCGTTCCCGGCACTGCCCCCCCTCCCCACCCCGCCTCAGCTGCTCCGTCCCCCCGCTTGCAGCTCCGGATGGCTGGCCTGAGTCGGTGGGCAGCCGTGGGCAGTACACCTTCCGTCTGACCGCTTGCCAGGGCAGGCAGCCTGTCAGGGTGGCACTGAGGTGAGGCAGCCGACAGGAGTCGCTGCGTTTCTAGTCCCAAGAGGGACCCAGGCTCTGGAGGTGCCACGGGTTGACTTTGAAATGACCAGCCCCTCTCCATACAGGTCAGTTCCACTGCTCTCGCCCAAGTGCTTGGCTTCACTCTCAGAGAAATTCTCCTCCGACAACCACGGGGCTCAAGTCGGGATCACCTCCACAGTGTCCTAGCGGGTGTTTGTGGCGCCCCAGCCCACATGCAGGGGGGCAGCTGCAGGTAGCAGGTGGTGGGGAGGCCGGCACCCCGCAGGGCGCTCTGGAGCTGACCGAGCCCTCTCCCATGGGAGCTTCCCCTGGTGTGTCTGCCATCCTGACCACACCCAGGCCACCAGCACTTTGTGTGGGACCGCCAACCCCTCCTTAAAGTTGAAGAAGTTGTGCAGTCTCTTTCTCGCCAAAATCAGCAGCCGGATTCCCCCCGCGGAGGGGGCAGCCGTTAAGTGGCGGACCCAGCACTGTGCAGGGCGGCAGGGTCTACCAGATGCAGATCCCTCAGTCCCATGCAAAGCTACCGAGCGCGCCATACCCAGGCAGGGTGCTGGTCACATTACACACACTTGCTAGCGACGCCAGGGATGTGTGTGTACGTTCTGAAACCCAGAAAACATGGCACTCCAGCCAAGTCACTGTTTCCTTGTACCTAGGCCACCAAAGAGCCTTCGGCGCGTGGCCTGGTCCCAGAAGAGGCAGAGGGGACGGATCAGTCCGAGTGGCTTTTAAAAGAACCACCGAGTGAGGACGCTCTCCTGCCCCAAGCCGCCCCTGGCTCCCATCAGACCCTCCACAGCCCAGGTGCGACCCGGGCTCCTGCCCCCGGCCTCGGGGAATCCCGTCGCCCCTGTAACCCAGGCACTGCCACCTCGAGCCCCGGGTTTTGCCTCCGCCCTGCCGCACCCACCACTCTCCTCCTGGCCGCCTTCTTCTCGTGGACCAGGTGTCAGGCCGCACCCCATCGGGCAGCCTCTCCAGCCAGCGCGGCCCGCATCGCTGTCCACCCAGCGGTCAGCACAGTGACCTCAGAACTTGCTCTCATTCCAGGTGGGCAGCAGGCGTGAGGGGAGGAAAAACAATTTCAAAGACTTAGTCTGAAAAAATAATGCAAATATCTTGTTAATATTACAAGTTGAGCGGTGATATTCGGTGTGTATCAGATTCAGTAAAGCAGTCCTAAAAGTGATCTTGCGTTTCAGATTTTCTAGTGGAGCTCCCAGAACACGCCTGCTTTCCGAGGCGCTGGGTATGGGTCCTGCTGGACATCAGTCCAGGCCGCTGCCCTGTGCTCTCCACGTGGCCTCAGGGCTCTGGCGTGGTCTTTGTGGCTGTCTACTCTCGGGCTCTCCCGTCAGCAGGGAGGCAGTGTGTGGGCACTGCGGCCTGCAGCACGATGCAGTGGGTGGCGGAACGTGGGCGCCGAGGAGGGTCACGGCCACTAATGAATAAAGTAATGGGGGCTCTTTCATCAACCCTTTCCATGGACTCCGCTCCACAAGGCTGGGAGTCTTCAGAGCAATAACAATTCTTTTATATTATGGCTCTGTGTCCACCTGCTTTAGCAAACATTTTCTGTCAAAGACCAGCCAGTGACTCTTTCAGTCCTGCAGGGCAGACGGCCACTGTCACAACAGCGAGGGAGTGAGTGTGGTCCTACTGTGGTCCTGGTGTGGTCCTAGTGTGGCCCTGGTGTGGTCCTAGTGTGACCCTAGCATGGCCCTGGTGTGGCCTTAGAGTGGCCCCAGTGTGGTCCTAGTATGGCCCTAGTGTGGCTCTAGTGTGGTCCTAGTGTGGCTCTAGTGTAACCCTAGCATGGCCCTGGTGTGTCCTTAGAGTGGCCCCAGTGTGGTCCTAGTGTGGCCCTAGTATGGCCCTAGTGTGGCCCTAGGGTGGCCCTAGTATGGCTCTAGTGTGGCCCTAGCATGGTCCTAGCATGGCTGTAGTGTGGCTCTGGTGTGACCCTGGTGTGGTCCTAGCATGGTCCTAGCATGGTCCTAGCATGGCTGTAGTGTGGCTCTGATGTGGTCTTGGTATATAGTCCTAGTGTGGCCCTAGTGTGGCCCTAGTGTGGTCCTAGCATGGTCCTAGTGTGGTCCTGGTGTGATCCTAGTGTGGCCCTACTGTGACCCCAGTGTGGTCCTAGCATGGTCCTAGTGTGACCCCAGTGTGGTCCTAGCATGGTCCTCGTGTGGTCCTAGCAGCATGTAAACTAATGAACAGGGATGTCTTTCCAAGGGCACTCACAGACACAGGGTGGCTGCATTTGGACAGGGCAGTAGTTTTGTGGGCCCTGGCTTAGGCTGTCCAAACATAACATGTGACCACAAAAAAGTCTGAATCAATTAACACGCATGTTGAGCACTTGTAACATGAAGTGCATGGCAACAGAATCAGTGAGCTGCACTCCAGTCTTCACATGCTTCCACGTCAGCGGTAGAAACTGCACGCACATTTAGGTTAAATTCTTAATAAATACATAGATGTTAAGGTCTTACCTAAAAGCCACACATCAAGGGTGATGGCTGTCCCCATACCCTGATGTTCCAGGAATATGCGTGGGATCTGAGAAAGTGACACAATGTGGACATTCGACTGGGAAAGAGACACCCCTCAAGGTCAGTGCTAGGAGCAGGCGTCCTGGTGTCGCCGACTCCGATGCCGCAGACGAGCCCTCAGGCGTCCAGTGGAGCTTCCCCTGAGTCTTCAGCAGCAACTGTTTCCTGAAACCGCGCGGTCTGACCTTGAACTTCTCGCACAGCAGGTTGAACGTGTCCGGCCGTTGTGGGAGGGGGGGCAGGTCCGGCACTGTGCGCCGGTGAGCGGGTAAGCTTGTTACGCCAGTCACAAGACCGCGATGGCAGTGTTTTAAACTCAGACCTCAGGGAGTCATGATAGATCTCTGGGTCCTCCAGCTGTAAGATTACCCCCACTTCACTAGGTGCTAAGGAGCATGCACGCTCCCAGACAGAACTCTCCACTCTCTGAAGAAGGGTGGGGCCCTCTATTGAGGAGCCAGCATCACTCAGTCTCCTGCCTTCGTCGCCTATTGGCCTGTTTGTTGGATGTGGTGACCTATCCCCAAGTGAGACCTCGCCGACCTGGTGGCTCCGTGTCCTGGCCACACTCCCCGTCGGGAGGTCAGAGGGAAAGAGCGCTGAGCCCAGCCTCAGGGGAGCCCGTCTCAACAAGTAGCTTCAGGTCTCTCCCTCCTCGCTGGTCAGGACCCTCCTCACTAAGGTGCAGCCTCCTCTGCCGCCTCCCAGGAAAGGAGCTGAGTAGCAGCTGAATGGCAATTGGTTACACAAGCGCCTGCGCCCGCCCGGCGGACACCTGCCTTCCTGCTGCCCGGCAGAGGCGTTGCCACCGAGAAGACTAGTCGCTGAAGGCACGGCCTGCGTTCACGCCTGCGCAAGAGGGATGGGTCTGAACAGTGGGCAGCGGGGCGAGGTGGGTGAATAATGGCATTTGGATGGAGCCCTACAGCTTTCCAAGTTCTTAATATACATGATCCTGTAGGGTCTGGAGGGCTCCTGGGGGAGGGCACCCCATTCGTCAGCAAGTCACTGCTGTGTGTAACCACACGGTTACACCAACAGTCTCTGCTGGAATTGCCAGAATGGGAGGCGAGGGTGGACACAGCGACCCAAAGGCTGAGAACGGCAATTAGGATTCCAGGTGAGTGGCGGGCACCATGCCACGTGGCCAGTCTGTGGGAGCTCGATCAGACCAAGGAGCACACGCCTGATTTCTGTCCCTAGAACTCAGGAGTAAATTCTGGGGTAGAGAACACAAGACATTTTTTTATATGAGCTGGGCATGT
Organism: Corynorhinus townsendii; assembly: GCA_026230045.1. NCBI lineage: Eukaryota > Metazoa > Chordata > Mammalia > Chiroptera > Vespertilionidae > Corynorhinus > Corynorhinus townsendii. Next base: position 42,384,905 of record JAPDVU010000013.1, read on the forward strand.
ACACAGGGCACGGGTGCCACGCAGCACTGAGAGGGACAGCCCGCTCATGTGCCAGGGCCCAAGTGCCCACTTGGCATTATTCCTGACCATCTCTCTCTTTGTAAAATCAGACTGGGAAATGACCACACACAGCGACAGGCTGCCTGTGTGACTCATCAGAGGACTAAACAGAATGTCGGTGCCTCGGGGGAGGGGGTAGTGCTCAAGAGCAGGATCTGGGGAGTGGATGGGCAGGTCCAGGTCATGGAGGGAGACAAGGCTCTGGGGAAGCGAGGGTGGGGGCAGGGGTTTCCATGTCCACATGGGTGGGAGGCAGAGAGGTGCGTATGCTGGGAGCGTGGAAGTTCTCCGTTCATTTCTTCTGTTTCTTCATGAAACAGGAGGGAGTGTCAGCGTTGAAGATGAGGGGCAGAGAACTCGTGGTGGTTTGTGATGGGGGTTGGAGGCAGGAAATATTGATCTGGGAGACCAAGCAGTGAACCGCTGCAGGGTGTGGGAGAGCCAGGGCGCCTGGCGGTCAGCCCAAGGTGAGTGGTCTCGAATTAAAAGGAGGGATTGTTTGAAACTGTCAGAAGTGTTCAAATTCAAGCTTTGCCAAGAAACTGAGTTACAATAGCTGCAGAAACCCCAGTGTGCGGCCAGAAGAAAGTGCAAACTTTCAAAGCAGGTGGCTACTGTGTGTGAGTGTGTTCATGGGCAGGTGGGTCCTGCAGCGAGAAACACTGCTGGAGGCCTCCCACGTCCTGTCGGATCACTGGGGGTGGTGGCCAGGTTCCCACCCAGTGGCCAGGGTGAGTGAACGGGATGAAGAGAGGCCGCCCCAGGGAGGCTGCAGGGTACAGAGCTGTATAGGGTGCAATTCCCCCTAGTTCTACGCAACAGTGGAGTCTGTCACCCACACCCAGTGCGGCCACTGTCCAGAAGAGAGGACCCTACCCCATGCAGAGCTCACATGCCAGGGCAGCAAGTGCCAGGCAGGGCGTGCTGTGGCCTCCAGGCCGGGGCGCAGCCCAGGGGACAGTGCCCAGAACAGAGCATTGGTGCAGAAGCCTCCCTGGTTCCTAAGGAGATGGGATCCTATGGGGCAGCAAACACTGGCCTGTAGATACATGTAGGTGTGGAAACAAACCCTCAAAAACTGGCTTGTTTTCTTCATCATTTAATCCTTGGCCTAGTGTGTGCTTACTATTAGTACCTTTCTGCCACTCTCTGCATTCACCTCATCTGTAACCTAAACACTCATGGGCCCCAATTCCCTAATCTGCAGTGTAGGCACAGAAACCCTTACCTTTTCCCTAATCTGCGATATAGGCACAGAAACCCTTACCTTTTCACTCACCACGGTGTACATGTCTTCCGATACTCTCGACGCGAGGGGTTTACACAAATTGGAGAGCTCGCAGAATCTAAACTTCACAATTGTTAACATGGCTCTGCTTTTGTCCACTTGTAATTTATCAATTACTCTGGTAAAATACAGTTAAGAGAAGAGAAGCTATCCTATAGAATCCTATATAATAAAAGGCTAATATGCAAATTGACAGAATGGTGGAATGAGCAGTCACTATGACCTGCACTGACCACCAGGGGGCAGACGCTTAACACAGGAGCTGCCCTCTGGTGGTCAGTGTGCTCCCACAGGGGGAGCGCCACTCAGCCAAGAGCCAGGCTCACAGCTGGTGAGTGCAATGGCGGTGGCGGGAGCCTTTCCCACAGGGAGAGGGCCTAAGCCGTCAGTTGGACATCCCCTAAGGGCTCCTGGACTGCAAGAGGGTACAGGCCGGGCTGAGGGACTCCCCGCTACCCCCAAGTGCAAGAATTTTGTGCACCAGGCCTCTAGTATAAAATAATTCTGTGACTGCAGACAGTTCTTTTTTTTCTATTTATAATTCCACAGCCAACATGAAATATTGCCCCAAGGAAAATCAGACTGATGTGGGTATTTTTAGCTCCTCCCTACTGTCTGTAGTTTCTAAGCCCATTTCATGTTTTAAGAAATGAGAAAAGGAAAAAAAAAAGTTGATGTTGGTTTAACATCGTGTGTGTAGTCTTGTCCTTGAGCCATGAAAACAGCCCAGCAAATGAGCTCAACCTTTGCTCCCACCAGCAGAGCCCAACGCGGGATGGTCGCTGCACAGAGTCTCACGACATCACAGCCATCGCGTCCTGGGTGGTTCCTTCCCAGACGGTGATTGTCTTCCGTTAGGTCTCAGTGTTTCCCTCCTGTGTTTACGATGACATGGGGATGCTTTATTGCATTGCACTGGGCTGGTTGCCATGGCGATGAGCAGTGGCTCTATGCTGTAAAAATAAGCTTCCTCCTCGATAGATTTCACTTGAGTGAAAATAACCCTTAAAAATAGGTTGAAATTTACATACTAAGTCTTCCAGCAGGTTCAAGGGGGAAAGAATGGATGACAGTGTGACTCCACGCATGCTGGGCAGGCTGCGGGTGGGGCAGAGACGGGCTGCAGGCCAGTGGAGGCCACCAGGTTTCAGGGGGGAGACCACACATTTCTCGTGGCTGAAAATTATATGAGAAAACATTAAAATCTCTGTGGGGATTCGTGGCTGCAAGAGCTGGTGGCTCGTGGATCATATTAAATGTTGGTCTGGACTAGATCAGCATTTCTCCAACTGTGTTCCTGAGGACGCTGTTTCAGAAAATGGCAGCGGGTGCTATTCCGGACCTTAGCCAGTGGCTCCGTGGCCAAACACATTTGAGAAGCTACATGCTGTGCTCACAGCACATACTGTCATGGCGATGCGTCATGGCGATGCGTCATGGCGATGCATCAGGTATTCGAAAGTAAAGACCCACCTCACTGTGTTTAAGAGAGACTTCAACTTTTTTGAAGCACAAATACAGGCAAGCCTTGGTTCTTGAATATCTCATCTCAGACAATTCTGTTCTCAATGAATTTGTTCACAGGAAAAATGTTTGGGTTGTAGGAAGGTTGTCCAACAAAACTTCAGTTCTAGACCTGACAGCCCTTTGGGCTGGTACATCAGCATGACCAAAAGCACCTCTCAGGCCCAAACAAAGGAGAGAATGCGCCAGCAGAGTCAGTTTAGGACTAAACCTATCCTAGGCAACATCTCAGGAAACTGTGCTGTGAATATTCTTGTGAGTTTCTTTGTGTGTGTGTGTGTGTGTGTGTGTGTGTGTGTGTGTGTGTGTTTATTTTTTATTTTTTGGCTTTTGTTGCTGGCGAAATGGATGATGAGCACAATTTTAAAACATAAAGAGTGCTAATGCTGCTAAGGTTGTAAAATAAACACTGAACCCAGGCAACTGAAGAGGTAGGAAAACTGTTGTTGATTGACATTTCGGAGGCAGTGATAGGTGAAAAAGCAGAGATGCCACATACTGACCTTAACAACACCCCTGGACCAGCCAGGGCTGACAGTGATTCCTTTAAGGCTAGGAGGGAGTGATTCGATAAATGTAAGAAAAGAAGTGTTTGTTTGCAGATTAAACAGTCCTTTAGACATGTCCTGTAGATGAGAAAGTTTAAAACAGGGAATCATTTGGGGGTCTGCAACAAATTAATTTAATTTACATTATTTCTATTGGGGATAAATGATTCAGTTTTCAAACAAATCACTTCTCCAATAGCCTTCTGGAGTGAATTAAGTTTGAGGTTAGCTGTATCCTACTAATAACAATTACAAGAACCTCTTCTGAGAACCTTCTTGGATCTTTCCGTTCCTCTTTTTTGTGGTTCTAAATGATTTCATGAAGCTAGCTTTGCAGACTGGAGGAACTTGTACTAACTTCTTCAGCGATGTTTGGCTTAAGAAAATGAAGAAAGAGAAACCCAGGCTATTTGGTGGTGATAAAGCTGGGACTGACATGCAGGAACAATAAGCATCATGACATAGTCCCTTAAGAATGAGCAGATTAGAGCCCCAAATGTGTTTCAGAACAAAGTCAGAGTGGTCTGCCCACCTGCATCAGTAGCCTGGGCGAACCAAGATAGTAACTGTCGGCATGTGCCCTGAATAGCTCCTGGTTTCTAAAGAAGTTTGTCTGAAGGGTTGGCAGGTAAACACACACGGTGTGTCTGTATTTCCCCCAAGACACTGAGCTCTCGGCTCGTGCTGCTCTTCTCTGGTTACACATCGAAATCTGTGAGCATCTTCAGGCTCATGGCTCACATCAGTATTGGGGGAAAGGTGTTTCCCAAGCAAAAATTAAAGTCTATCAATGTATCTTCCTGTCTACTCCCCAAAATTCCTGGGCACTAATTGGTCACTTTTGAAATGCTAGCTGAACCCCTAATTGTACGTAGGTTGAAGTCTTATACCACCAGCATATTCCTCATGTTCTGAGCTGACTGATTCAATGAGGCAGTTCCCTGTATGCTTTCGAAAGGCCTTGTGAGTGCCGACCTCTTGTCCTCACTCTGTTGGAAGAGGAAGCCGCAGTCTGCTCATACCTAAACCCATGAAAACGGATCAATTATGATGCATTAAATGTGTTTATTTTCTATTATCTAAAGATTGCAGAATTTCTTTTCCTTTCACCTTGACCCCCTACCTCACACCATACACAAAAAGTAATTTGAGATGGATCATATAAAACTCTAATAAGAAAGCATTAAGTAAATTTATTTGAAACCTTGAACCAAAGATTTCTTAGACAGACATAAAAATCAAAAGCCACAACAACAACAAAAAACACATAAATTAGAATTTATCAAAATTAAAAAAATTCTGTTCATCAAAGGACTTAATTAAGAAAATGAATAAGCAAGCCACAGACTGGGAAAAAATATTTGCAATACATGTATGTAGCAATGGGCACATATCTAGAATATATAAAAATTTCTACAACTCAACAATAAAAAGACAAACAAGACAGACAACCTATTAAAGATTAGGAAAAATCTTGAACATGGATGTAATGAAAGAGGACAGAGGTATGGCCAATAAGCATGTGAACGGGTCCTCAACATCATTATTCATAAAGAAAATGCAAATTAAAACCTTAATGAGGTATAATTTCACACTCATTAAAATGACTAAAATTGGAAAGATTGACAAATCCAAATGTTGGCAAGGAGGCAGAACAATGGAACCTCATATACTGTTGATGGAATTTTTTAATAGCTTTCCACTTGGAAACTCTTTGGCATTTTCTTATACAGTTGAACATACATTTAGTCTAAGACACATAAGCTTTATTGCCTAAAGGAATATATGTACACAAAGAGACGTAAGCACAAACTTTCTTATCAGATTTGTCCATTATAGTAAAAAGTGAAGCAACCCATATATCCACCAACTGCTGGATGTTGGACGAATCTTGGTGTCTTTCTACAATGGAATGTTACCCAGCAGTTAAGGCTTAAACTTTGGAAACATGCAATGGCATGAATGAGTCACAAACTCACCCTGGGTGTGACAAAGCTAGGCGCCAAAGGACACATACTTCATGCTTTCATTTATGTTAAGTCATGGAATAGGCAGAAGTGGGCTGGGAGAGAGAAATCAGAACAGTGATGAACCAGCAGACTTCCAGAGTGATGTGATGCCCTTCGTTTTATTGGGGAGGTAACTATAATTGGCAATAAATCCAGGGGCCATCCAGCACCACCCAGAGCTACAAAATAGTTTTCTTACAATGAGAAATTTTAAAATTTACTCTCTTTGCGACTTTCAAATATGCACATATGCTTATTTTCTAGTCTGCCAATATAATTTTCCAAGTAATCCTTGGTTCCTCTGTTTTTTATTTAGAAACTTATTTCTGGAGAGAGTAAGAGGTTATATTTGCCCCTCTCCATGGCAGGGACTGGCAGTGTTTATCCTGACAATGGCCACATAGAGCGGTCCTCAGTGTGGGGGCTGAATGCGCGCACGTAGAAGAAAGGAATGTTTTTAGAGGTCAGGCCTGTATTACTAAAAACAGCACTGCCACAGTCTGTCCTCAGGGTTAGGGTGGTAGTTCTCTAATTTTACAGGGAATTTCTCTGTGAACCCCTCGAGCATCACCATGGGGTTTGTGCTCAGGGTCTCCACCAGGAGGAGGTGGGGTAACCCAGAATTACCCTCAGCCTTCGCTTCGTGTGGCAGATGCATTTGCATTCCTGTCTGGAGCGCAATGAGGTTAACAACACATGTTGGTAAAGCGCGGAAATATGCTAGGAAATCGGTCATCGCCGCTGTGGAATTGGGGGGCAAAAGGTCATGTAAAAAGCAATATTTTTAATTGAAAGGCATTTAGAGAAAAGCTATTTAAACGTGCCTTCCAATTTATATTTGGGGCTCACGTGCCTCCATCCCTTCACTATGAGGCAGTCCGGTGCAGTGCTGTGCAGCGAGCCTTGCTTCCCGTGAGTGGAGACCCTGCTGTGCACTGTGGACTGTGCTTGAAGAGAAACAAGGTCTCACAATCCAGGCCGCAGCCGGCTGGGGTGGCACTTAATGCTCGCATCCTGATGATTTCATTATTGACTCGATTAAGCTCTCTCTGGGCTAAGAACCAAGCTCCCCACAGCTCTGCAAAGCTGCCTCACTGGATCTATTTGCTATTAAGTTTAAATCCTCATTTCTCCCCATGACACGCTGATTGGCTGGGGATGGCTCCCTCTGGTCCTACAGAGACATCAGCAGAAGCCGAATTCAGTGTCTAACCCTCCATCCCTCTACCCCCAGCTACACTTTGCCGAAGATCTTCCCTCACATATTTTTGCCTCTCTCTTCCTGGGTCTCCCTCTTTTCCGTGACTCGGTCACTTTCCCCGGGCCCTGAAGACCATTCTTAGTTCCAAAACACAACCAAATGCTTCTTGCAAGATGAGTGCAGCCATCAGAAGGAAAGTAATGAGGTGACGATTAAAACCACACCTCGATAGTGGAGTATCCATCAAGCTGCCTAAGAAATCTCATCTCTTGGGCCAGTCTCATCAATCTGACCTTTGGATTCCTCTCGCAGCTCACCGTGTCTCTTCTTGGTCCCCACGCTTGCCGCAGTCGGATCTCTCTTGAGGAGACTGTGCCTCCTTTGGAAGTAACTTGTTAGGACCAAAACTGGTCATGCTTACTTGGGCCTGTGCCTGACACAGACTCGCTGCTGTGGTACAGTCTCCAGGGTCGGGGCTAACACAGTGCACCCATGTGCTACCAGCAGCCACAGAGGGCGTCCTGGCTGCCCGGTGCTCTCCTCTCTCTCCATGGAGCTTCAGGGACTCAGGTGCCCTGTCTTATAGACCTGGCAACCCAGGGTCTGGGGGGTTCTGAGAGCTCAATCAAAATGGAAAGACTTTGGTTCTTGCAAATAGAAAGTGAGTGAGAGAAATAGTTAACTATGTTTTTGAAGAGGAATTGTGACAAGGATTCGATGAAGTGGTTGGTGCTTGCTTTCAGTAGATACAGAACTCAATAGTTTTAATTTGTTTATCTCTTTCTCTAAATTGCATATGCCTTTTCATTAGTGACAGGCGAGCACTTAGATTATTTTTAAATGATTTGTTATATAGACAAATCATAGTTTTTTGAGAAAATGCTACTTTTTCTCAATTATTTGTGCCTAAAAAATGTACCATTGACACAGGTTCTAGCAATACATACAGTTTATTTAAAAATAACCTCCTTCAAAAAGAATAAAAATATAAAATAAATAACCTCCAATTGTAGTTTTGCAAATCTAAGTGTAGGACATTACAGAAAATGTCATTATTAAATTCATTTTCTATGTCTGATCATTTCATGGGAATTTTTGTATTTCATCAAATTCCATAACTTTATCATTCTGGAGCCCTTCCACCTACCTCGCCCAGGATGATTCTTGCATGTTGCCCACCATCATGGCCGATGGAGAAGAGCTCCCTGCGAGTCAGTGCGGAGGCCCTGGCACAGGGCGGTCACCACCGGCTCTGTGTGGGCTGTCCACCTCGGATTGGAGGGAGGCAAGGCGGGCAGCGTTTGCGAGGTGCCATCAATGAAGCCGCACCGAGGCATTGTGGGCATGGCTGAGAATTGCCGCGAAAATGGGTGGGGCATTGAAAAATAAACTATTTGGATGTTAGGCTCAGTAATTTATTTATTTTTTTAATATATTTTATTGATTTTTTACAGAGAGAAAGGGAGAGGGATAGAGACCTAGAAACATTGATGAGAGAGAAACATCGATCAGCTGCCTCCTGCACATTCCCCACTGGGGATGTGGCCGCAACCAAGGTACATGCCCTTGACGGGAATCGAACCTGGAACCTTGAGTCCACAGACCCATGCTCCAGCCACTGAGCCAAACCGGTTAGGGCAGTAATTTATTTAAATGTTACTGCCACTTTGTGACTTCCAGTGGAGGTTCCCTATCGCATTTTTAATACCAAATAACTTTGAACAGCCCGTATATGAATTTCATAAAGTGAAACAGCTCATTTCCCAGAGCAGCCTGAGTCTGCGTTGGCTCCCAACAGCCGTGGCTTCAGGGCGAGGAGCCTCCGTCCTCCCCCAGCAGGTTGCTCGCTTAGTGATGGTGGGCGGGTTCAAGGTTGGCCCTCGCAGTCCAGGTACCCTCAATGGCAGGCCGAGGAACAGGAGCGGGGAGGGGCCCTCTCAGTGACGTCATCCGTGCCCAGGGAGACAGGGGAACACCTGGTGGGCCAGGGCTCCCCACGTTGTCTTACACATGATGAAACAATGTCATTTACATATGGGCCACGAAGGAATGGCTGGTGCCCCTCCGATTCCTTAGCTGGTGTTTTGTTTCCGAGGGCTTCCTCTCAGTGTAAGGAATTCTTCCTTTCTTCTGGCCTCACGTGCAGCACACTCGTTAGACCTCACTCAGCACTGGCTGTGAGCAGCGTGCTGCTTGTTAAACTCTATGGCCTCCCTTTCCAAGTTGCAGAGCCGTTTAAGGTGCTGACGGAGGAAGCCACCTCCTCCCATCCCCAGGACACAGTGCCAAGTCCCGGCCGGGCATCCCCGGAGCCCAGTGGCCGTGTGCACAGGCCGGTGAGGCAGAGAGCTGACGGTATTCTCACAACCTGCCATGGCCTCACAGACACTATAATTTCCCACACGCTTCACGGGACATGAACGGTGAAGAAGCCCGGTATCAGCCTTCATGGCCGCACACTTCCCTGGCTCTGTCTAGGGCAAGGAAGCTGCTCCCAGAGCAGCAGCTGCTCACGGATAGGACTGGGGCTGGAGGTGCGGAGGCTGTTTGCTAAGTGTCTTCCAGCAGCCCCCAGCCGAGCTGGGAAACTTACATCCAGCGTTCAGGTGGTCCCTGCAAACTCTACGGCACATATATGATTATATTTCTTATAACATAGGAAATCCACATTCTAGAAGTTTCTCTATTGTTGCTCAAATTCTCCAACTGGTCGAAGAAAGAGAGTATGTTCAAACCCAATTTTGCCAAATTCTACCAAGCGTGCCCAGACCGTGGACAGCAGCGTTGAGGGTTTCTTGGCCGGCAAGGTCCCTCAGCAGCTTCTCCATCTGACCTCATCTGGGGAGTGGGGGGGCTCCATCCTCTTCAGTGACCCAAAGGCCCAAACACCAGGGCCATCTGGTAACAAGGGACAGAATTGGAAAGAGAATCTAGACTTCAATATTTCATTTTTTAAAAAAATAAAACCAATTATTATAAAATGGACTTTCTAAGCCACAAAAAATTAAAGCTGATTTTTCACACACAAAATATTCTAAAATTACTTATCAGTATTTATTTTAAAACATTCGATGTTTTAAAACCTGGATTTGTAAATCCAGGAATCCTAGCTAATAAAGAGGGAATATGCTAATTGACCCTCACACCATCACGAAGATGGCAGTGCCCACAGCCAATAAGAAGAGAATGTGCTAACTGACTGCCCCGCCCACAAAGATGGTAGTGGCCACAGCCAATAAGAAGGGAATATATTAATTGACTGCCCTGCCCTCAAAGATGGCAACACCAACAGCCAATAAGGAGGAAATATGCTAATTGACTGCCAAACCTTAAAGATGGCGGCACCCACAGCCACAAGATGGTGGCGCCCAGTTCCCTCAGCCCCACTGGGGTGGCGGGCCTGGCCGCTCTGCACACCTGCCTCCAGAGTCCCCCAGTCCCCTCAGCCCCACAGCTGCCCAGGGCCAGCCCGAGGTGCAGGCAAGCCTCAGATGGTGGCTGTCCAGCTTCCCAGGGCTGCCCAAGACTCAGGTAATCAAGGCTGGCCGAGGCTTGTACTGCTGGCAGTGGCAGCAGCAGAGGTGTGATGGGGCGTCGCCTTCCCCTGATCACCGGGTCACCTCCCGCCCCTGAGGGCTCCCGGACTATGAGAGGGGGCAAGCTGGGCTGAGGGACCCCCCTCTAGTGCATGAATTTTCATGCACTGGGCATCTAGTGTATATAATAAAGAGGTAATATGCTAATTGGTTCTAACAGTGTACCAGTCACAACCAGTCAACAGGCTGTGTGTGCACAGGAGCTGGTGGGTGGGGACGGGGGTGGGGATTTCCGCCCCCAGCAGAGGAATATGCAGGCCTGCCCAGTGCTAATGTCATGGTGCCTTGGAGGTGGAGGCTGCTCCCAACGGAGGCACGTGCAGGCCTGCTGCACTGCCAGGCCCAGAGGGGGGCATCAGGATGGGGGTGGAGCCTTGGCAGAGAGTTCTCAGCACTCATGTGCCAGGGTCTGAAGGCATGGAGAGGAAGGGAGTGCAGATAGGCAGTTAGGGGGATCAGGCCAGGAGGTGACAGCAGATAGGCAGTTAAGGGGATCAGACAAGGAGGGGAGAGCAGTTAGGGGGAATCAAGCCAGCAGGGGAGAGCAGTTAGGCAGTTAGGGGGACCAGACCAGGAGGGGAGAGCAGTTAGGGCTATCAGGCTGGCAGGGGAGCAGTTAGGGGCATCAGGCAGGCAGGCGGGTAGCACTTAGGAGCAAGTGGTTCTGGATTGTGAGAGGGATCCCATATTGGAGAGGGTGCAGGCCAGGCTGAGGGACTGCACACCACCCCCCCATGCATGAATTCCATGCACCGGGCCTCTAGTATATTTCCTAAAAGGAGTATCCACGTTTGACTTTCTGACTGGGGAAGAGTGTGTGCCGTGTCCCTGCATGTTATGCAGGTGAAATGCAAACAGAGCTGTGATGAGAGCCTGTTACAGCAGCGGGAGCCCAGGGAGCATGGAGCCTTCCATCTGGGAAGCCGGCATTCCAACCTGCCTTTGGCCAAGCAGAGGAAGCTCAGAGTAAATCAGACTGAAATCTAAACTAATGAAGCAAACACACCAGGAAGATACAGGTGTCTCAGTAAAAGCCAGACAAGATTGCACACCCTTCAGTATCCAAGGGAACTTGTAAGGCAGCCACACTGACCAGTGTCCGTCAGAGATCCAGAACTCTCTCCCAGAGAGACCGAGGCTCAGGCACTTGCGTTGCTTACGTGCTGGAATTCACCACTGGAGTCACAGATGAGGGACAGTCACCCTGGAGACGGCTTTGCTCACAACATCTCTGAGAAAATACTATGTTCCTCTTTGTTCCAGAAAAGTCATAGGGAACAGACCATGGGTGGCCTGGAGGTCTTTTCTGAGATTGAAAACCATGTTCATTTTTTCCCATATGCCAGTGTGTGCACACACATGCACATGCACACACACTCATGCACACACATGCACATATGTGCATACACTGACAGTCACAAAGAGCAGCACCTCCTCTCATCCCTGACTATTTCGGGGCAGCTGCTGGGAAGCTCTGACTTGGTGGGGGATGAGTGAGGTCACATAATCGCTCCCCGTTCTCCCCTGGGGGAGGCGGTGCTGCTGTAGTGGGGGCCTCTATGACAATGCCCTGTAATCCCAGGCTAATTTATTTTATCAAATTAAAGCAAATGTTGCTCTTTGACCCAAGGGACCTTCCGTTCTTTCCCTGGGTCCCCACCGTGAGTTCAAATCTGTTTAGTAAAGAGTTTGCCAAGAATATAAATTAATAAAACAGGATTAAAGGGGGACATGGTTATAACCGATTCCTTAATCCCAGCAAATAATTAACTATAGCGATTCATGATTCTGCTGAATTCTTTTATTTGTGACTAATAACTTGATGCAAAGTCATCTTTCCATGCAAACCGGCTGGAGTCCAGGCCAGCTCCTGACCTCTGCTCGCTGGAGGCCTGTCCCTGAGGCAGATCCAAGGGCTTCCTGCCTCCACGTGCTGTTCAATTCAGATTTCAGGGGAAGGCTAATGCCACTCCCCACGAAAATCTTCCATATTTAATTTCTAAAAATATATTTAAAATCTTTGCTGTTATTGTTGTGCCCAGATTTCGTGATCCCCAAAGACCACCAGGGAGCCGAGTCCGATGCAATAGCAAAGAGCCTTTATTTGAGCTAGCCAGGTGACTGCTCTGCCATTCTCCATGCAGGGAGTCCAGAGAGCAGCCTCCGCTACCCTTTGTGCAGGACCACTTTTAAGCACATTAACCACATCCTGTTCTTGCAGAGCAAGTAACCCTAGACAAAACAGTTTTTCCCAAGCAATGTCAGAGTCATGCCATTGACGACCATGGTATTTACAGGGTCATCTTGTTCTTCAGAAAGCTGACAGTGTTCTATGAAGGAAGGCCTACGTGCTGGGAAGGGGCCATGAGACCGTATCTCAAGGCCTGGCCTGGTGTCAGCACTGACAACTCTATCTGGGGCATAGTCCACGGCCTCAGTAGTGCTCAAAAATTCCCACTCTCCAACAGTTATCTTAAGGTAGTCTGCCCAATAGATATAGGTTGCCAGCCTACAAAAGCAATTGCCGATAGTAACGTAACAGCGAACAGGAAGCAGGGTGCCAGGGCGGCACCCTCCTACGCCCCTCAGGACCAGGAGCGTTTGCCATGCCTGCTGGGCGTCACCCCAGCTCCAGCAGCCAGGGGAGCACCGTGTGCACACCCGCTCACGGCCCTTCTCCGAGGGGTGTTCCACAGCGGCCCACATGGGGCTATTTGTCTTGAATCTTTCTCCAACAAAATGCACTGTTTGATTTGTGCTTAAAACGGTGCAGGTGGACGCCGTGACGTGCAAGTTTTCCACGGCAGCTGTGCCATTCTGTCCATTATTGACTAAACGCAGTGGTACCCAGTTCCTGGGCGGGTCCCGGTGAGTGAGCACAAGCTGGATCTTGTCCTCCGTCCATCTGTCCACTTGGTCTTGAATGCACCCCTGCTGTGAGCCTGAATTTGCTTTTGCTCAGCCCCTGGGATATTCGCTACACATGACACCAAAGCGACGGAAAGCAATTCGGCTGAGGCTGGCTGACTCATGAGCACCCCGTTCTCCCATTGCACCCCAAACGACCCCTAGTGCCCTCAATCTTTCTAACCTACACCCTAGTTCTGCACAGAGGGCTGTATTTAACACCCTATTCTGTGGTTCTCAAAACCCACTGGTAGCACCCTGGTTTTATCTCAAAGTAAAGTTCATAAATAAAGAACCTATGACAAACATGATTTGATTTTTTAAATTATATCGTTGACAGTATTACAGATGTCTCCAGTTTTCCCCCCTTTACCTCCCATCCTCTATCTACCCTTCTCCAGGTCTTCACCTCCCTATTGCTCGTGTCCATGGGCTATGCATATAAGTATGTAAGTTTTTTGGCTTATTTATCCTTGCCCCCCCCCCCCCCCCGCCTCTTCCACATGGAGGTATATCAGTCCGTTCTTTGCCTCCATGTTTCAGGTCTTATTTTGTTGCTCAATTCATTCTGGTCATTAGATTCTACAAATAAATGAGATAATGCGATACTTGTCTTTCTTAGATTGGCTTATTTCACTTGGCATAATAGTCTCCAGGTCCCTCCATGCTGTCTCAAAGAGTAAGAGATCCCTCCTTTTTTACAGCTGCATAGTATTCCATTGTGTAAATGTACCACAGTTTTTTATCCATTCATCCACTGATGGGCACTTGAGCTGTTTACAAATCTTAGCTATTGTAAATAACGCTGCTATAAATATAGGGGTGCATGTATGCTTTCTGATTGGTGTTTTGGGGTTTTTAGGATATAGTCCCAGGAGGGGGATCTCCAGGTCCATTTTTAATTTTTTAGGAAACTTCATATTGTTCTCCACAGTGGCTGCACCAGTCTGCATTCCCACCAGCAGTGTGCTAGGGTTCCGTTATCTCCACATCCTTGCCAGCATTTGTTTGTTTGTTGATTTATTGATGATAGCCATTCTGACAGCTGTGAGGTGACATCTCATTGTCCTTTTGATTTTCATCTCTCTAATGACAAGTAACTTAGAGCATTTTTTCATACGTCTCTGGTCACCTGTATGTCCTCTTTGGAGAAGTGTCTATTCAGATCCTCTGTGCATTTTTTTAATCAGATTGTTTGTCTTCCTTTTGTTGAGTTGTATGACTATTTTATATATTTTGGAGATCAACCCCTTAATGGATGTCTCACTGGCAAATATGTTCTCCCATACAGTGGGCTCCCTTTTCACTTTGATGACGGTTTCTTTTGCTGAGCAGAAGTTTTAGTTTGATGTAGCCCCATTTGTTTATTGTTTCCTTTGTTTCTCTTGCCCTAGGAGATGTATCAGCAAAAATTCTGCTACATGATATGTCTGAGATTTTACTGCCTATGTTTTCTTCTAGGATTTGTATGGTTTCATGGCTTACATTTAAGTCATTTATCCATTTTGAGTTTATTCTTGTGTATGGTGTAAATTGGTGGTCCAGTTTTATGTTTCTGCACATGTCTGTCCAGTTTTCCCAACACCATTTGTTGAAGAAACTGTCTTTACTTCAATGTATGTTCTTGCCTCCTTTATCAAATTTTAATTGACAATGGTATCGGTCAATTCCTGAGGTCTCTGTTCTGTTCCATTGGTCTATATACCTGTTCTTGTGCCAGTACCAAGCTGTTTTGATTATAGTGACTTTGTAGTATAGTTTGATATCCGGTATTGTGATCCCTTCAGCTTTGTTCTTCTTTCTCAGGATTGCTGCAGCTATTCGAGGTCTTTTATGGTTCCATATAAATTTGTGGAGTATTTGTTCTAGTTCTGTATGAATTGGTATTTTAATAGACATTGCATTGAATCTATAGATTGCATTGGGTAGTATGGACATTTTCATGATGTTAATCCTTCAAATCCATGAACATAGTATACTCTTCCATTTGTTTGTATCTTCTATTTCTTTTTTCAATGTCCTATAGTTTTCCAAGTACAGGTCTCTTACCTCCTTGGTTAAGTTTATTCCTAGGTATTTTGTTGTTGTTGTTGCAATGATAAATGGGATTTTTTTTCTTTTTAGTTTCTCTTTCTGAGAGTTCGTTACCAGTGTATAAAAATGTCATCAATTTCTGGATGTTGATTTTGTGTCCTGCTACCTTGCCAAATTCAGTCTAGTAGCTTCCTGGTGGAGTCTTTGGGTTTTCTATGTATAATATCATGTCACCTGTGAATAATGACAATTGTACTTCCTCCTTTCCAATTTGGATGCCTTTTATCTCTTCTTGTCTGATTGCTGTGGCTAGGACTTCTCGTACTATGTTGAATAAGGGTGGTGAAAGCAGATATCCTTATCTTGTTCCTGTTCTTAGGGAAACTTTTTTAGTTTTTGCCCACTGAGTATGATGTTGGCTGTAGGTTTGTCATATATGGCCTTTATTATGTTCAGGTATGGCCCCTCTATTCCCACGTTGCTGAGAGTTTTTATGAAAAAATGGTGCTAGATTTTGTGGAATGCTTTTTCTGCATCTATTGATATGATCATGTGGTTTTTATCTTTCATTTTGTTTATGTGATGTATCACATTTATTGATTTACAAATATTGTACCAGCCTTGCATCCCAGAATAAATCCCACTTGATCATGGTGTGGTGTACGATTTTTTAAAATACATTACTGGATGCAATTTGCTAATATTTTGTTGAGGATTTCAGCATCTGTGTTCATCAGGGATATTGGCCTGTAATTTTCTTTCTTTGTAGTGTCTTCATCTGGTTTTCAAATTAGGATAATGCTGGCTTCATAAAAAGAGGTTGGAAGTGCTCCTTCATCATAAATGTTTTGGAATAGTTTGAGGAGAATAGGTGTTAGTTCTTCTTTGGATGTTTGGTAAAATTCTCCTATAAATCCATCCAGTCTATCATTTTTCTTTGCTGGGGGTTTTAAATTTACTGTTTTAATTTTATCAGTTGTTATTGTCCTATTCAGGTTTTCTGATTCTTCCTGGTTGAGTTTTGGAAGATGGTACGTTTCTAGGAATCTGTGCATTTCATCAGGTTGTCTAGTTTGTGGGCCTATAGTTGTTCATAGTATTTGCTTAACATCTTTTGTATTTCTGTGGTGTCTGTTGTTATATCACCTCTTTCATGTCTGATTTTAATTATTTGGGTCCTCTCTCGTTGTTTCTTGATAAGTCTGGCTAAGGGCTCATCAATCTTGTTTCTCTTTTCAAAGAACCAGCTCTTGGATTCATTGATCTTTTATACTGTTGTTGTTTTTTATTTGTTTGTTTGTTTTGTTTTAGGTGTGTTTTTTTTAGTCTCTATGTAATTTATTTCCACTCTGACCTTTATTATCTCCTTCCAGCTCCTTCCTCTGGGCTTTCCTACTGTCCCCTTTCTAACTCATTTTGTTGTAGGTTAGGTCGTTTGTTAATGCTGTTTCTTGTTTCTTGAGTTAGGCCTGTAGTGCTATGAACTCCCCTCTCAGGATCATCTGCTGTTCCCAGAGGTTTGGGTCATTGTGTTTCATTTTCACTTGTTTCCAGCAAGTTTTAAATTTCTTTGCTTGATCTCATTGGTAGTCGACTCATTGTTTAATAACGTGTGATTTAGCCTCCATGTTTTTGAGTTATTTTATTGCAGTTGGTTTCTAACTTCATGCCATTGTGATCTAAGAAGATGCTTAATATTATATCAGTCTTCTAGAATTTGTATAGATTTGTTTTGTGCCTTAACATGTGGTCTATCTTTAAGAATGTTACTTGTGTACTAGAGAAGAACATATATTCTATCACTTTGGGGTGAAATGTTCGGTTAGATCCATCTGACCTAGTGGGCCATTTAAGGCCTCTGTTTCCTTGTTAATTTTTTGTCTGTAAGATCTATCCAGTGATAACAGTGGTGTGTTAAAGTCCCCTACTATGACTATATTGCTGTCAATCTCTCCCTTAAAGTCCATGAAGAGTTTTTATATATACTTGGGTGCTCCTATAGTGGGTGCATATACGTTTACAAGGGTTTATTTTCTTATTGAACCATCCCCTTTAGTTTTGTGAAGTGGCCTTATTGGTTTCTTGTTATGGCCTTTGTTTTGAAGTCTATGTTGTCTGATATGAGTATTGCTACCCCAGCTATTTTTCCTTTTCATTTGCATGGAATATATTTTTCCATCCCTTCACTCTCGGTCCTCTAGTCAGCATATATATGGGTCATGTTTTCTTATCCCTTCAGTCACTTTATGTCTTTTGACTGGAGCATTTAATCCATTTACATTTAAGGTTATTATTGATAGGTATTTATTTATTGCCATTTTAATTTTCTTTATGCTTATGATCCTCTCTCCTTTTCTTCTTCTTAAAACAGTCCCTTTAACATTTTTTTTTTTTTTGGGTCTGGAAAGCTTTTAATTTCACCTTCAATTTTAAATGATAGCCTTGTTGGAAAAAGTAGTCTTGGATTCAAGCCTTTGCTTTTCATTACTTTGAAAGTTCATAAATAAAGAACCTACCGACAAACATGATTTGATTTTTTTAAATAATAGTTAAAACATTAGACGTCTCTTCTGGGGGAGATTTGCTGGGAAGATGGCAGCTACAGACCCACTGAGAACATGTGCACAGTGCTGGACACCAGACACCACGGCCACTTTTCCTGCCATTATGCAATTTTCCAGAATGGTTACTGGGTTACATAAAATTTCCAACCACATGAGCTAAATGCTTTCTTCACTTGACAGGGAAGTTGCAATCCTGGAAACGTCAGTGTATGCTAAAATCATATAAAAACATGTAATGCTGTCTGGCCAGTGTGGCTCAGTGGTTGAATATCAACCTATGAACCAGGAGGTCATGATTCGATTCCTGGTCAGGGCACATGACAGGGTTGCAGGCTCAGTCCCTCTATGTGGGGCATGCAGGAGGCAGCCAATTAATAATTCTATCTCATCATTGATGTTTCTACCCCTCTCTCCCTCTCCCTGTCTTTCTGAAAGCAATGAAAATATATTTAAAAACTTTTTTTAAATTTAATACTTACATAGCAAGTGGATTTAGGTTTAAAACTTAAGTCATTGAAAGAATTTTTGGTTGCCGGATTATCTTCTTTCTTATACTAGATTATGTCGTGGATGGCAGGCCTCTGCCCCCTGGATGCCCACCATTCTCCACACCCACTGTGACACCCAAAAGTTCCCACACATCTGGAAACACCTTTGAGGAAGTGGTGTCATCCCCTGTTGAAGCCCACTGCTGGGGACATTTGCAGCTAATCTACTGGAAATTTGTCAAAAAACAACAACAAAATTTGCTTTGAAAATTTTGATCAGAGATTTAAAGTTTGCAATTGGAAAATCAAACATGACATTTGCTATCAAATATGATGTTATTTCCAAGTTCTGGCCCAACGTCGTGGCCAGAGATGGGGTGAGATGGAGAAGGAAGCAGGTTTGGGGCCAGTTCTGATCAGTTGCCATTTGAGCCCGTTTTCTGAATGTAATGCATCTGGACTGCAAAGAGGGAACACTGCTCCCTCTGCGACTTTTGGGAAAGGAACTCTCCACAAGTTCTTTCTCCAACTTTGCATGATCCCTGCTTCGTGTGTGATGCTGGGCGAGGAGAGTAGCCTCATGAGCTTCTTGCTTAGGGGAACATAAGCCACACATGACATGTTACAAGCTCTCGTCCCTACAAATAGTCCACAAATTTTAACAGAAATGCAAATCAAACAGCCGCGGCACATGCAGTTTGCAGATGATCAGGTAGGTGAGCAAGAATTTGTATCTAAATTTCCACCATTGACCACATTTTCCTTTCTCACAGATACAATTTATAGAAGGCTCAGTATCGCGTCCAGGACTTGGCTGGGGGCATGCAGGCCGGGGTGGGCGGGGGGAGGAGGGGGGGAGGCAGGCAAAAATTTTTGTGAGGCTCACCTATGTAAATAATTTCATTTAAAAATGTATCACAACGGGAATACTGGGTGCTACAGGCTTAAAAAAGTGTATGCATGTGTGTGATGTATAGTGATCTACGGACGAAGTTGAAGGAGAATGAGGAGAGAAGAGGTACTTAGACGTGTTGTCCAGGCGCCATAGCTTCCTGTTCATGCCCGGGAGTCATTTCTTTGTGCTTTTTGCTGTCAAATGGCCATTCCCGACTGTCTCCTATCTCCCACCACAAGAAGAAGCGGAGAGAGAGGGACCTTTGAAGCCTGTTGTTATTGAAATAACTTGTGTCTTCTCAGCTGTGCATCCCCAGCAGCCCCTCCTACCCAGCGCCGCACCATGTGCTGTGCACTGTCCCTCACAGGTGAGGGCACAAACGCAGACCGTGGGACATGGAGGGAGATGTGCACGATCACGTCCCTCGCCCTCAGAATTTCACACATGAAGCCGACCTTGCAGCCGCGGGGTCTCTCGAAGGCTTTGGCAGGCTCCCCGCATTCTCAGGATGGGTCTCCCGGGTCGTCCGGCCTCTGTGTCCCACACGCCACCCCTGGCAGGGAGGCTGGGCTGGGGCAGACAGTGTCACATGTGCTGGCAGGTGGCCGGCCCTTGTCCGGGGGGCAGGCCGAGCAAGGGCCTGCGGAGACCAGCATTTAACCCCTGGAGCCTGGGAGTGTGAATCTCGCCTTAGGTGGCAAGTGAAACTCTGCAGATGGGACTCAGTTTTGGATCTGAGATGAGATGCTCCCTTAACCCCTAGGTGGGCCTGACGCATCAGATGAGGGAGGAGAGGGCGGCCTGGCTGGTGATCTGGTGAGACGAAGGTCCTGCGGAGGCAGAGGAGGTGACGCAGTCTGAAGCTCCAGGAGGATCGGGGACAGACCTTCTCCTAGAGCAGGGGTCCTCAAACTTTTTAAACAGGGGGCCAGTTCACTGTCCCTCAGACAGTTGGAAGGCCAGACTATAGTTTAAAAAAAAAAAACTATGATCAAATTCCTATGCGCACTGCGGGCCCTGGACGAGTCGGCTGCTAAGCAGGACAGGCAGCGGCACCTGGTGGGCCGGATAAATGTCCTCGGCGGGCTGCATATGGCCTGCGGGCCATAGTTTGAGGACCCCTGTGAGTTTCTGGCAGCAGCTGGCCCAGTTGACAACTTGACACAGGCCAGTGAAGCGATGTTAGACTCTGGTCTCTGGAACGTTGAGAGCATATATTTCTGTTGTTTCTTGTCCCAGCAGCCTCGGCCCATCCAGCATCGCTGAAGACTGACCCAGGAGAGTGGGATGTTAGCATGTTGGTTTGAGCCGAGGGGGGGCAGTGATTGGAGGGAACCTGGTCACTCGGCAGCCGCTGCTTTGACATCACAGCGGTGTCCACCTCTGGAGTGTCGCCCTGCGCTATAGAGAGGCTGCGGCCGTGGTGCTTCTGGTTCTGGAGAGCAGGGTCAGTACCCCGCCCGAGAACTCAGGCCAGGACTGATGCAGACACTCTGGGGTCTGCAGGGAAGCCCGGGGCTCAGAGGCGAACACCTGGCAGCTCTGATCCTGGAACTCGTGTTCCCACCTGAGTGCCCGAGGTGGGGATGCAGCACTATCCTTGCAGCAGACCTGGGAGGGAGACGCCTGTCTGCCGGGAGAGCAGCCCACCTGCAGGCGCCCTCCAGGATCCGGTCCCAGAGAGGCCGTAGCACAAACCTGCAGGCATGATCCCGGGCTCCCTGGGACATCTGGGCAACTCCACATGGACCAACTGTTGGAGGGTGCCCCAAATTAGAGAGGAGGCCAGGGCCCGCTGGGGTTCTCATCTGGGCTTGGGCACCTGGTAGGGATGGTTCTAACTTGACCAAGGCACCGGAAGGGGACTTAGAGGTGTTCAAGGAGCGCACCCGAGCGCCGAGGCCGGGCCGAGGGTCTTGGGCCGAGCGCTGCCGTCAGGGTCGGCACTGGGAGGCTCAGCAGCATCCTCAGAAGAAGCTGTTGCTGCGGGCAGGGCACTGCTTTCAAAGTCTGGTGAGATTTTTAGCTTTCAGCCGGGTGATGGTGGGACGAGTGTGGCCACATCAGGCTCCTTCAGAATCGCCCAGCTCAGATTGGGGCATCCGTCTGTGGACCAGTTAGTAGCCTCGGGACAGGTGGGATGGAGCGCTTCTAGAAGGTCACGTCTTGCAGCAGGAAGCTAACGTCAAGTCCTAGTTCTTTAGCCAAGCGTCTGCGGAGAGTGCGTGTGCCTCCGCACAGTGCTGAGCCCTGTGACTGGAGCAAGGAAAATGCTGAACCCAAACTTTGCTTTCAAGGAACTTATCGTCAACGTGGAGACAGTAGGAAGGAACAGACTAAGAAGGTAATTGGGAGTCCAGCCTTGACTACCAGAAAGGATTGTTCAGACAGTTAATTCTCGTGTATGAACAGTTTACCTCTCCAGTCCGTCAGGCATGAGGTGAGGTGAGAAGGCATGTCCTGGCATGTCTTGTCCACGAGCTCATGCTTGCTTTGCATCAGCTGGGCTGGCCTTGGCGGTGAAAGAGAGGCGCTTAATCAACAATTCCATAAACGATAAAAGCAACCAGTGGCACTTCAGCCCGCTTAGCAATCGCGCCCCGAGGAGCTGCGGAGCTGCGCTAGCCCTGAAAGCTCGCCGCTGCCAACGCCCACTGTCCCAGGAACATCCTGCTTCTCTTAAAGCTGCCAAACGCAGGGCACAGCCACGCAGTGGGGGTTTTACTTTATAGACTCCGAAAGAAGTGGCTGCGGGCATCTTCCCTCACCCGGAGACGACGCGCCTTGGCCGGCTTTCCATCGAGGGAGCCGGGGAGCAATGGCTGTCCCGGCTCTGCAAGGGTCTCCTCTTGGTGAGGAGCTCTTTGCAGGGCTCCGTTCCTATCGCTTTGCACACCGGCTCCTTTCTGAAGTGGTGTCAGTGCGAAGGTGGCTGGTGATGGCGAACACCGCCCAAAGCCAGTCCCTGAGCTCCCTCTCCGTCTCCCTCTCCCTCTCCATCTCCGTCTCCATCTCCGTCTCCAGGGGCTCGGCTCACGCCCTGGACCCCGCCGTGGCTCAGCACAGGCTCCCTCGGGCCTGGGGCTCCCGCCAGGAGCCACAGGCGGGCGGGAGGGGAGCAGGTCAGGAGCAGAGCTGCAGGGGGGTTGACCCACTCACAGTCATTCATGGACCCCGCTTGGTCCTGGGGTTGGGAGCCTGCCACAGGCGGCTGGTCCTCATGCTGGGACACAGCACGTTAGCAGGGAAAACATGCAGTAAGCAAACAAAATAAACCAAAACAAAACAAAACCAACAACAGACGCCAGGGAGGGACTGTGTGCTACGGGGAAGGGGGACCTGAGCCAGGTGCCTTAGGTGCTGTACAAAGACTCCAAGGGATGCAGCGCTGGAAGGAAGATGGCCTGAGGTTTTCTCTCAGGAATCTGTGGGAGTGATCCAGGATGACTGTGCCTGAGGGCCCATTCATGGGACGAGGGCCTCCTTGTGTCCCCTCATGATCCCCTGGGGCCACAGTGCTGTCGCATGGCTGTGACCGATGATGGCACTGAGCAGGAGACAGGGCGTGGCTGCGACCGATGGTGGCACTGAGCTTGAGACAGGGCGTGGCTGTGACTGATGGTGGCACTGAGCTTGAGACAGGATGTGGCTGTGACCGATGGTGGCACTGAGCGTGAGACAGGGCGTGGCTGTGACCGATGGTGGCACTGAGCTTGAGACAGGGCGTGGCTGTGACCGATGGTGGCACTGAGCTTGAGACAGGACGTGGCTGTGACCGATGGTGGCACTGAGAGCAAGACAGGGCGTGACTGTGACTGGGTGCCACTGAGTGTGAGACAGCAGGGAGAGCAGCGAGCGTGGCGTCTGGGCCGTGGAGGGACTGCAAGCAGGGATCTCACTCCGTGGGAAGGACTTAGTAAGCTGGAGGCCACTTGCAGCATGGCACCCAGTGGCGCTGCACAGCCCCGATACTGGAGGAAGGAAGGCTTGCAGGTGCAGGCTCTGCCTAGAGCGAAGGGGAGGCCACTGGTTTAGACCTGCCGACCAGGAGACAGCCTCCAGCACCTGCCTGTCTCCTTAATCTTCACAGTGCTTCCATCTAACGAGACAGCATTTCAGTTCTCCTGTGAGATGACTTACCATGAGATCCAAATGCACTGAAGAGGGAGCCACGTGGATATTTGAGGGCGGAGGGTCCCCAGCAGGGCACCAAGCAGGAGCCAAACCAGGAGAGGCTGGGAGAGCGGGCCTGAGGGAGAAGCTCCTGGGAGTTAGAGACAGAACCAGGAGGAGGGAGTCCCCGTGACTAGGTCCTGACGGGCCTTGGGGGCACTCGTAGGGCTTTGGAGCAGATGGTGTCAGGGAAGAGGAGGAAGGCCCGAAGCACGTTGGCCGAGCATGAGGGTGGCACGCTGAGCCACCTTCCCCGGGGCAGACCTGTGGGCCTGCAGGCACCGATGGGGAAGACAGCTCCAGTCTAAGACCCAGCCTTCCCACTGCGCGGCCACGCGGGGCCGAGAAAAGAGGGCTGACTTGCATGGTTTGTGTCATTCATTCGACGTGAGCTTTCAACTGCCACCATCGTTCAAGAGCAAGATTGCGGCAAGTGCTTTAGCCTGCAGTATTTACAGCCATTCCTCACCCTACTTAGCGCTTTATTTATACTAATGAAAAAGCACTTAAATTCATTTGTATAGGCTGCTCTAAGAGATTGAGAATTACGAATGTGTGCTATAAATATATGAAAATGACTCATTTCATTATTCTTCTAATAGCTGCCCGACACCAGGGGCTGGGAACGCAGACTGCAGTTATGCTTGAATGTACCCCAAAGTCAGCACAGCTATTCCCACGAATGAATGCCTGTGCCCATGATTTGCGAAGCAGTTTGCAAGTGGTGAAAAGCAAAGTCTTGATGTTTCTCTTCATTATCAGCCATCACATTAGATAAAGGGCCGTCCCCACTTCTACTCTAACACATCCTCAATGCCAGAGCTTTGGAAATAAAGGCTCCCGCTGCATGTCCTCGCATGCACCTTGGTGAAACCCAACTCTAGCCTGGAGCTGCTGTTTGAGGCCACGTGCACGACATGGAGTGCTCCCGGAAGCAAAGCAACCGCAACACTGCAAGTCATGCCTGCAGCCGACCGCCGTGCTGAGCAGCAGCTCCATCGCAGTCCTCCATCGCGGTCCTCGCTGCACAGCTGCTCCTGCTTCCCTCCCTCTCAGCTGCTCGGCCTTCCGCTGATGCCCTACTCTCCACAGAGACCTGCCTTCCCACCGCATGAGGGATCCTGTATTTCCTGACACCAAATTTACTGATCTACACCTCCCCCTGTCTTTTATTCGATTGCCCACCTGGGAGGGGGAAGAGGTGCCCCTTTTGCCAAAGACAAACCCCAACCTGAGGCCTGGGTCCTCTCTGGCCGCCCTGGGAAGTAGTTCACTGATGAGCCTCGGTCTCAATCCCACCCTCTCTGGCAGCTGGCTCTTATTCCAGTTCATACAAAGGACCATCAGGGGTCTCTGTCAGGATTCTCTTTCTGGGTCTGCAAACCTCTCCTCATTCTTTCGGGTTCCGTGGGGGCACTGAGTCCGTTTCTCCGTGTCTCCCCAGCTCCGCCCTGGGCTGGAGCCCCCTTCCTCTCCACCTCGGGCACTTGCTGACTTGTTTCTCTGGCCGCAATGGAGAGCAGCAGGTGGTGCAGACATTCTCTGCCCTGAAGGAAGATGAATGAGAAGCCAGAATTGTCCATCGCCTGGGAGTGTGTTTCAGGGGACCCATAAGCTCCTGGTGCTGGAGGCACCGTGGGGAGCAGGCATCAGTGGGGAGCAGGCATTAGTGTCCCTGTCCCCTCCCGGACTCCGTGGGGAGCAGGCATCAGTGTCCCTGTCCCCTCCCGGGCTCCATGGGGAGCAGGCATCAGTGTCCCCTCCTGGGCTCCGTGGGGAGCAGGCATCAGTGTCCCTGTCCCGGGCTCCGTGGGGAGCAGGCATCAGTGTCCCTGTCCCCTCCCGGGCTCCGTGGGGAGCAGGCATCAGTGTCCCCTCCCGGGCTCCATGGGGAGCAGGCATCAGTGTCCCCTCCCGGGCTCCGTGGGGAGCAGGCATCAGTGTCCCTGTCCCGGGCTCCGTGGGGAGCAGGCATCAGTGTCCCTGTCCCGGGCTCTGTGGGGAACAGGCATTAGCGCCCCTGTCCCAGGCTCTGTGGGGAGCAGGCTTCAGCGACCCTGTCCAGCTGTCTGTGGGCTCCAGCTCTGCTCTTGTCATTCGGGAAAAGCGAGATCAGCCCCTGAGCACGACCTGGCGTGGAGCCACTGGGTGGGGAGCATCGTTGGAAGGCTTTAGAAGAGCACTGGATTCTGTAGTAAAAAGGGAGCAAGATAAAGAAGCACATTCAGGGAGCTTAGGAAAAGGGAAACCCTTTGCGCCTCTCTTTGCGTGAGGACTCAGAGTTGTTAGTGGGCTTCGCTGTGTTAATTTGAGGGTGAACCAGCACCACCACTGAGGGTGGCACAGCTGTCACCGCCAGCAGGAGACAGCAGAGAACTTCAGAGAAGAGGCTGGAGGCCAGAGGCTGAGGCTGGAGGCAGGGGACTGGGGACCAGACGGGCGTGGCTGAGGACGCTGACTCCACCTGACTCAGAGCAGTGAGGACAGAGTCACTTCAGTAGCCACAACATTCGCTGTTCATTTGGCTCCTTTTCTAGACAAAGAAGCACCAATAGTAAAATGGGCTGTTCTTGTTTTTGTCTTTCTTTATCTTCATCCGATTAATTCCTTATTTTAATGGGTAAATAATGCTTCATCATATTACAATGGGTTCTCATATTATGGTTTCCAGATATTACACAAACACACTTATACTAAAAATATTTAGTATGTTGTTCATCTGAAATTCAAGTTTAAATGCATGTCCTATGCTCTCTCATATCCATGTTCTCACTTGGGGTCCAGAACAATTTGAGCTAGTTCTGAATTAGCATCGTTTTCAAGTGAATAGGCGATGCCTTGATTGTCACGCTCGCCTACATCAGGCCCAGTCTCAACATGTTCCTTTGGGATTTTCAGCCCTGGCTACTGCCCATGCCACTGGTTTCTTTTCTTCTTTTTAAATATATTTTATTGCTTTTTTACAGAGAGGAAGGGAGAGGGATAGAGAGTCAGAAACAGTGATGAGAGAGATCAATCAGCTGCCTCCTGCACACCCCCCACTGGGGATATGCCCTCAACCAAGGTACATGCCCTTGGCCGGAATCGAACCTGGGACCCTTCAGTCCGCAGGCCAACACTCTATCCACTGAGCCAAACGGGTTAGGGCTGCCACAGGTTTCTTGTTTCCGCATTATCAGTTCTCTGTCTGAGCGGTGCCAGCACTCACTACTGGGTAGCCAGGGAAAGGTCACTTAAAGGGTTGGGACCTCAGTTTGTTCATTTGAAAATGATGATAACTCAGAACTACATCGAAAATTGTTCTGCACCTCAAAGGGCTAGAGCAAAGATGCCAGAGGCATTCATATTTTCCTTCCGATTCCAACAGAAGTCTTTGTTTCTTTCAGTGAGAATCATATTTTAAGACCATCGTCTGTACCTCAGGAATGCTCATTACTATTGATCATTGGGATCTGATCTACTTTTATGCATTCATAAATCATTTATTCATTTGACAACTTTGGGGAATTTCTTATAAACAAGATATTTTGAAGGGTCTATGAGAATTCAATGACATCACATAGATCTCTACCTCAAGGAACTGACAGTGTAGTGAACAGAGAAGTAAAATGCCTAATAGATAATAATAGTGATTTTTGTTGTTCTCAAGCTTCGGGTGTCATATCTAAGAAAACTTTGCCAAAACTAAGATCATGAAGATTTACTCCTGTGTTTTCTTCTAAGAATATTATAGTTTTATCTCTTACACCAAGGCCTTTGGTCCATCCTGGTTGTGTTTTGTGCATGCTGTGAGTAAGAACCCAGCTTCGTTGTTTTGCACGTGGTACCCAGTTGTCCCAGCATCAATTGTGGACACGTGACTCTTTCCATTGTATGGCCTTAGAACACCTGTCGAAACTCTGTGGACCACAGATGCAGGGTATGTTTCTGGGCTCTCAGTTCCATTCTATGGACACACCTGTCTATCCTGTGTCAGTA
The DNA here is from genome assembly GCA_026230045.1 of Corynorhinus townsendii. Classification (NCBI taxonomy): domain Eukaryota; kingdom Metazoa; phylum Chordata; class Mammalia; order Chiroptera; family Vespertilionidae; genus Corynorhinus; species Corynorhinus townsendii. The sequence continues at coordinate 42,412,170 of JAPDVU010000013.1, forward strand.
CCACACTGTCTTGATTTTAGCTGCTTTGCAGGAAGTTTTGAAATGGAGAAATGTAGGCTCTCCTGCTTTATTTTTGTCTTTCAATATTGTCTTTGGCTATTTGGGATCCCTTCCAATGCCATACAAAGTTTAAAGTCAGCTTGTTGATACAAAGAAGTCAGCTGGAATTCTGATAGGTATTGTATTGAATTTGTGGTTTAGTTTAGGGAGTAGTGCCATAATAAAAATGTTGTCTTCCAATATACAAGCATGGGATGTTTCCAATTATTTGGATATTTTTAATTTCCTTCAACAATGTTTTGTAGTTTTTAGGTGTATAAGTTTTACACTTCTTTTATTCAATTTACTCTTAATTAATATTGTAAATTGCAGTTTTCTTAATTTTACTTTCAGATTATACACTACAAGTATATAGAAATTAAATCGATTTTGTATATTGATCTTGTATCCTGCAACCTTGCTGCACTCATTTATTAGTTCTAAGATTTTTTTTAGTGTATTACCTAGAATTTTTTATGTCCTGTCATATCATCAGTGACTAGAAATAGTTTTACTTCTTTCTTTCCAAACTGGATGCCTTTTGTTTTTTTCCTTGCCTAATTGCCCTGGCTAGAACATCCAGTACAATGTTGAACAGCAGGGATGAGAACAGACATCCCAGTCTTGTTCCTGATATTGAGGAAAACATGTAGCATTTCACCACCAGGTATGTTCACAAAGAACCAATAGTAATTCTTCAGGGTTACACTTTGAGTGCTGCCCCATAAATTATAGTCATACATGAGATGCACACACCCCTTTCTCTTTCTCTGTTGCGTTTCTCTCTGGCCTCTGGCAGTGGTTTTGGGAATGGGACTAAGTTGTCCTAGAAGTGAGGATACATCACAGAAAGGGGGGGTGTTACCTGGGAGAAGGTGAGTGACAATCAGAGGAGTGGGTCTGGAAGTCCCGCCCTCCTGGAGGGTGGGATACCCACACAGATATATTTCTCCTGGCCTTCGTTAGCTTGACCTACCCCTCTCACTGAAGGAGGCAAACCCACCCTCTGTAAATACGATGCTATCGCTGCCTGAGGCGCTCCTGAAAGGAGAAACTGACAGGAGTCTTCTCTGATGTGATGATGGATGACTCGGACACATATTGCTAATTCACAGTCAGTCCCCATCCCCCAACTTCCAGTTTTCTGGTCCAAATGATTAAAGCCAAATTAAAGGAGGCCACCACCACAAATACAGCTTTAATTCCTTATTAATTTTAATCATACCGACCTTTCCAATGGCACCATGACTGTGTTCACAGACAGGGGAGGTACGGTGGTCATGACATTTCTTGGACCTTTTTTTTATTGTGGCTTAGCATCAACTTGTTCAAACACAACCAAATGGAGACTGGTTAAATGTCAGGGCTGGCCTGTAATGAAAGAAAAGTCCACCGCAAATACGTGGTGATTGTTTTAATCAGATGCGTGGGAGACGTCAGGCGGTAGCAGCAGCTGCCCTCCAGATCCCCGGGCTGCTGCGGGGCTGCTCCTGTGGCCTGAGAGGAGCTGGGCTTCACCCGGTGGCTGCCGGGGACAGTGTCTGAGCTCGGGAAGGCTGAGGTTTCTCAGGCCCCTTTAAGCGAAGGGGCCGTTTGAAATGGGTGAGAAGAAAACCTCTGCATACGCAGCGGCGCCAGAATTTCAGTCCACGGCGTTAGTGAGGTCAAGGGCCAGGCGTTTCATTTGGGGTTTCCGCCTCCAGTTCACCTGTTACGCGTCAGACACCTGGCATGTCACCTCATTGCGCCCAGACGCCCAGCTTGCGTTTTTATCTGACTCTGTGCCACAGACGGCAGGTGTGCCGTGAGGGGACACGCCAGGCAGGTGCGCCCGGGGGCCCGCCCGGCCTTTGGTTTGGGCTTCGCCGTGTCTGTCCCCTTTCCCTCACACCCACTACACCCACCTTCCTTCTTTGCCGAATTCTGTGTTTGAGGGATCGGGCAGGAGATCCTTTCCCAAACTCTTCCTTTGGCAGAAGAGCAGGAGCAGAACTCAAGGTCACAATGAAAATTCACGGTAATCTCTGACGTTATCCAGCCAGCTTCCCGTTTCTAATTGGTTTTTCTCTTGTTGGTTCTCCAGTTGTAAGCGCTACTCAAGCCATATGTTTAACAAACTCTCTCCTTGGAGATTTGATGACTCCAAGTCTGTTTGATTCCTCAGCTCCACTGGGGTTTGGCTCGTGCAATGGCCACTGCAGAAGAGCAAACAGAGACGCTGTGGGTCATGCATTATGTATCCGCTGCCTGGCCTGGGCTCCGACGGGCTGTGCCGTCTTCCCGGCGTAACATTTACTTTAGCTGCTGCTCTGTTTGAACATCCTGCCTCCAGGCTGCGAGGCTTTAACTCACACGGCCACTGTGTACAGCTGCTCACACTCTGAACTCCAAGAAAAGTCAAGGAGATTTAGTTCCTGGGTGTGATCTTTAAATGACCAATAGTCTCCACCCTCTTGTCAGGCAGAGAAACCTTCCCCTCCCATTCCCCATCCTCCCACCACCCAGCGGCTCTTCACATGAGAACTGGGGGAGGGGGGGGCTCGTGTGGGAGACTACAGTCTGGAACCTGATTAGGGGAGTACAGTTAGTGAGTGGGAGAGGGCAGGTCTGGGTCTGCTGTTCAGTAGCTGTGTGGTCCTGGGCCAGCCATTTCACTTGTCCAGTCCCAGTTTCCCCAGTGGTCAGATGAGACATTGGTACCAGTGATTCCAAAGGCCTATCCTGCCTCTAAAATCCTGTCAATTCTAAGAGCAGAGCCACTTCACTGCATGTGTGGTGTATTGTGTTCTACAGCACAGCTCGGGTTGGTTCTTATTTAATGGATGACTTTGTTGTTGGTGGTGCTAAGCCTCACCCAAAGACATTTTCCCCCCATTGCTTGTTAGAGGGAGTGGGAGAGGGAGGGATGGGAAAGAGAGAGAGAGAGGGAAACATCAATGTCAGAGAGACACACTGATTGCTTGCTTCCAACACTCATCCCAACTGGGACCAGGGAGGACTCTGCAACCCAGGTACATGCCCTTGACTAGGAATTGAACCCGAGACCCTCTGGTGCATGGACCGATGCTCTAACCACTGAGCATACCAGCCAGGATTTAAAGTATTGACTTGTAATTGGGTCTCCTAAACAGAGCCTAGATGTAAAGAAATATTCTTTTCAGGTAAAAAATTAATACTTTGGGGTAATACAAATTCAAAGTCTGGTTTCAGCTATTTGCTTTGAAACATTTGATTCAAATTATATATGACTATGTTATTAATGTGTTGCCCCTTTTGACTTTCTAGAGAAATCAGGAAGTCTCTCGGATGAGATTGGAGAAGTCCCTGGAGATTTCAGTTCATGGCGTTATTGGAGGTCCATGGCCCTCTGTCTGTGTTGGGCTGCTGGTGGGTGGCACACTCGGGATAATGTCAGGTTCAGCTAAACATCTTCCCACTGCTCTCTACAAACAGTAAAACACATGGCACATGTAGCTGCCATTATAAAACAAAGCAGAAACAGCGTCATGAACTTGGAAATGGTTTTCTTCACACACACCTCTCTTCTCTGTGACCCCGTATGGATGGCTCAGGGATATTCTGCAGAGCAAAACTGTTTTTCACAAATGACCTGAGACATGTTGTTAGACATGAAAACCAGCTCCCGTTGGTTGAACTGGAGGTGCATCACTCTGCTGTGGAAGCAGACACAGCCGGGTGCTTCTCCCTGACTTAACGCAGTGCAAGCACCGCAGCGCCGCTTAGCCCTCCGTGATTTTCCACACCAACAATTAGGTCGCTTTTCCTAAATTACAGTCATTTCCAGCCACATACCACCTCGTCATTTACTCAACACATCTTACACTTTCCCACTGATGCTCCCGCCCCCTCTCTGCTTACCAAAATCCGCCAGTTCTTCGGTGAGCCAAATGCACTGTATCTTAGACCCTTCCCAGAGGACAATCCCTCCTTCTTACCCCTTCCCTGTGTCTCACAGCGTTTCCGGGAACCTCTTTTATGGCACGGAACACACCTGGCTTGTGAATGGCTGCTGTCTGTGGGCTGATAAAGACCATTGTCACCTGCTGAAAGGGAAGCGGCAAGTGAGAAATCAGGGCTTAAGACACAGAGACCCAGGAAATGATTACTCCCTCGGCAGGAAGAGTCTTGGTTTCACAAATTAATTTAAAATCCTGAAACACAAATACTTTCAATGCATTGACTAGCATTTTCTGTATCACAATTACATTTAACTCATCTCTGTATAGGGGACAATACCTATTGCATAAATTGAGGCAGTAAAAAATAAATGAAATTCATTTTAGTTCATAAAAGTCTAAAACTAGGAACAAAACAGTAGTGTTGATGAGGAAAATCAGACATTTTTGGGGGGGAGGGGGGGCGGGGCTAGCAGCCTGACTCTGTACCTAGTTAATCAGTATCCCTAATGCACATTGCTGTTAGCCTATCATCAAGTCACTGCCCCTTCCTTCATTATCTGGTCTTGCAGGACCAGTTTACCTAAAAACTCCCGTTTTACAGAGGCCATAAACCATGAACAACACACAACCCCCGGAGGGGGTTACTGGGCCAGGCCTTTGGGTGTGGTCTCACATCTCCCATCCCAACACACAAAGCCCGTGAAAGGTCTGGAAGTCTGATCCGTATTTGGGGGACAAAGAAACCCAAGGGTAGAAAGGGAAAGCTTCCTCCATATTGGGACTCAGGATTTGGACACAGGCTCCCCTGAGTCACGGTGCTAGTGCATCTGGAAATAACTGGGTTTGTCCTGTATCTCTGGGTACTCCTGTGTATTTTCCGGTCGCCTGGTAAATTCTGTAACAGTGTGACCACGGGGCCTCATTTTAATGGGCCACGAGTTTGGAGACTCCATCACTCCGGGAGCCCAGAGTCTCTACACGTAGGAGCTGCCGGCCCTGCCCATGGCTTGCTCCTTCCTGAGGCTCCAGCGGGATCCTGGAGACTCGAGTCATCCGAGGGCACTGCCAGCAGCTGTGCTCAGGGCAGGGGTGCTGCTGGGGGCACTGGTTATGTGGCAGAATTGCCCTCTGCAGAACTGCTCCTTCTCCATTTCTCCGGCCCCAGCCAGCACCTCCAGGGTCTGCGCCCTGGCCCCGTGGTGGGTGAGCTCTGCACAGCGAGGCTGCTTCTGGAAGCGTGCTGTGGTCTTTCCACCATCTGTTTGTGTAAATAAAGTTTATTGGCTCCCAGCTTGTTCAGGGCCTAGTGTCAGGAGCAGAAGCGGGAGATGGGGCAGGACGCAGGGCAGGTTTCCCAGAAGACCGGGGTCTGCTGTTTAAGGTGGGAAGCTTTACCCTCTTCCCGGGACTGGGACTGTTTTCTGTTTTGTTGAGATATGATTGACATATAGCATTGCATTGGTTTAAAGTGTGCACCATAATGCTCAGTATCTGTGTATATTGTGAAATGATCACCACAGTACGTTTGGTTCTGTCCTCACCTCACACAGTCACAGTTTGTTTTTTGGTGAGAACTTTTAAGATCTCTTAACATTCACCTATACTATACAGTCCTGCTAACTATGGTCACCATGCAGCACATGACGTCCCCAAGACATACTGCTCTGGTGTTAAGACTGGAGGTTTGTACCTTGGACCTTCTACACCCATTCCTTCCTCCTCTCACTCTCAATCCCTGCCCTTGGCAACCCCAAGTCTGCTCTCCATTGCTTATTTAGATTCCACAGATACTTGCCTATAGCCTTTCTTTCAAGAATCTCCTTTCTATGAAACCAGACCAGCCCCACCCATCTTTGGACTGTTTGGGGCAGTCATTGCACGCCGGTTGGGGCAGTCATTGGCAGGCTGGTTGGGGCAGTCATTGGCAGGCCGGTTGGGGCAGTCATTGGCAGGCCAGTTGGGGGAGTTATTGGCAGGCCGGTTGGGGGAGTTATTGGCAGGTCATTGGCAGGCCGGTTGGGGGAATCATTGGCAGGCCGGTTGGGGAGTTATTGGCAGGCCGGTTGGGACAGTCATTGGCAGGCCAGTTGGGGCAGTCATTGGCAGGCCGGTTGGGGAGTTATTGGCAGGCCGGTTGGGGCAGTCATTGGCAGGCCGGTTGGGGGAATCATTGGCAGGCCAGTTGGGGGAGTCATTGGCAGGCTGGTTGGGGCAGTCATTGGCAGGTCATTGGCAGGCCGGTTGGGGCAGTCATTGGCAGGCCGGTTGGGGCAGTCATTGGCAGGCCGGTTGGGGCAGTCATTGGCAGGCTGGTTGGGGCAGTCATTGGCAGGCCAGTTGGGGCAGTCATTGGCAGGCTGGTTGGGGCAGTCATTGGCAGGCCAGTTGGGGCAGTCATTGGCAGGCTGGTTGGGGCAGTCATTGGCAGGCCGGTTGGGGCAGTCATTGGCAGGCCAGTTGGGGCAGTCATTGGCAGGCCAGTTGGGGCAGTCATTGGCAGGCTGGTTGGGGCAGTCATTGGCAGGCCGGTTGGGGCAGTCATTGGCAGGCCAGTTGGGGGAATCATTGGCAGGCCGGTTGGGGGAGTCATTGGCAGGCCAGCTGGGGGAGTCATTGGCAGGCAGGTTGGGGCAGTCATTGGCAGGCAGGTTGGGGCAGTCATTGGCAGGATGGTTGGGGGAATCATTGGCAGGCCGGTTGGGGGAGTTATTGGCAGGCCAGTTGGGGCAGTCATTGGCAGGCCGGTTGGGGAGTTATTGGCAGGCCGGTTGGGACAGTCATTGGCAGGCCAGTTGGGGCAGTCATTGGCAGGCCGGTTGGGGAGTTATTGGCAGGCCGGTTGGGGCAGTCATTGGCAGGCCGGTTGGGGCAGTCATTGGCAGGCCAGTTGGGGCAGTCATTGGCAGGCCGGTTGGGGAGTTATTGGCAGGCCGGTTGGGACAGTCATTGGCAGGCCAGTTGGGGGAGTTATTGGCAGGCCGGTTGGGGCAGTCATTGGCAGGACGGTTGGGGGAATCACTGACAGGCCGGTTGGGGGAGTTATTGGCAGGTCACTGACAGGCCAGTTGGGGGAGTTATTGGCAGGTCACTGACAGGCCAGTTGGGGGAGTTATTGGCAGGTCACTGACAGGCCAGTTGGGGGAGTTATTGGCAGGTCACTGACAGGCCAGTTGGGGGAGTCATTGGCAGGCTGGTTGGGGCATTTGTTGGTAGCGCTCATCCCGAGCCCTCAGGATGGAGCCCTGAGTTACGTCTGCATTAAGTGCTATTGATCAAGTGGCCTCCTGCCCTCTCCTCAGGGCTTTCGCCTGATTACATCCCTGTTCATTTTTCTAAGTGAACTTCAATGTCACGAGGGGATCTCCCACAGTAAAGCTGAGCCCCACACTATCTCCATTAAAACAAATGGATTTTTCATTGAAATCAACATATCTTTCTGAATCGAATAGGTTTTCATGGGGCCAATAAATTTCTTGAAAACAATGCATTTTTTATTACAACATATTTTTGTTCAAACCAATACTTTTTGACAACCAGATATTAATGGCCTGGCCAGAACTATAAATTTATCCCAAACTGTGTGTTTTCTCAGCAGAAAATAATTTTTCTTATACAAACACATTTTTATTTGAATCAATCCTTTTCTGAAATCAGATATATTTCTGCAGGAGACACTGGGAACCTCTTTACTAAGAAATGTCATTTTGTTTAAAGGAACATGGCCTGGGTTTCAAGCTTCCTTAGTGACCTACCTTAAACATCTTTATTCAAAAATGAGGGAGATAAAGGCTATTAAAGAAAATCTCCTTTTTTTTTTTGTTATCCATGAATGCACAAGGGTGTCAATAGACACTTCTTATAGAGCCTCCCACTGTGGGCATCCCCAGGCGGCAGCCCCAGGCATCATCCCCTCCTTCTCTGAGTGAGGCAGACACGGGCAGGGCCCTTCCCACAAATGCCCTGAAAATACCAGCCGCAGTGCCTGGAGATGGGGCTCGGGCTCTCTCGGGACAGCGGGCAGCAAGGCCTGCAAGGCTCCGGTGAGAACCTGCCCAGCCCCTTTGGATTTTCTCTGGGTTTCACCGAAGTAGGAGGAGCCTGCTCTGAGGGAGAAATCTTACTACTGCCAGGTTTCCTGCTCACCAGCCTTCCCAGGAAGCAGGTCCCACCTTCTCAGACATGGAGCTCCAACCCTTCTCATGTGGGAGTCAAGTGTGAGAAATTCGGACGTGTGACTTAAAGGCTGTCAGGGTTCCTTGTTTCTGAGAGGTGTGCCGTATAGAAGCAGTCCCAGACCCACCGTGCCACTCAGCGTCATGGGGAGCCGTGCACTGGCGGGTTTATTCTCTCCTTGGCAAGCGCACGCCCAGGTGATCAGCCCGAGGCCTCCATGGAGGCCCATCAATTCTCCAGCGTCCGGGACCGCTGGCTTTGTCTCCATGCAGGAAATTTATGGGGCCCATGTCTCTCACTACCAGTGTGCACACATTCATTTTTTCTGTTTCCCACTCATTTTCATAAAATAACAAAGGAAAAGCACCAAGGGGATGTCCAAATATGTACATGATGTTTTTCCAGACAAAGGAGCCGGCGCCGAGGCCGCGCTCTCAGCTGGCAGCTGGCCAGGCAGTCCCGGGGGTCAGGCCGCAGGGCAGGCACATCGCTGCAGGCCCGGAGGTGCGCCCAGTCATGAGGGGAAGGAATGATTGGAAAACATTAGCCACTCATGGATACAAAGTGGAAACAGGGAGAGAAGCTTCTAGGAAAAGATTATCCTATATAATAAAGAGGGAATATACTAATTGACCATCACTCCGCCCAAAGATGGCTGCACCCACAGCTGAAACCAAGTTCCCATAAAGAGCCTTAAGGAGCAATCAGCAGTGACCTCAGACCGCACCCCTGCCCAGTGGGGCTTAACAGGGGACCTCAGGCTGCGCCTCCCGCCTTGGCACCAGGCTAGGGGACCTCAGGCCATGCCCCCCACCTGGCGGGACTTGATAGGGACCTCAAGCCTCGCCCCCTCCCCCAGTGCCAGGCCGGGGGGCCTCAGGCCATGCCCCTGGCCCAGCAGGGCTTGATGGGGGATCTCAAGGTGCACTTCCCATCCTGGTGCTGGGATAGGGGACCTCAGGTCGCACCTTCCACCCCAGCACCGGGCCAGGGGACCTGAGACTGCACACCCTGCCTGGCAGGGCTTGACAGGGGTGGGACTGGCCACGTCTGGATCTAGCCCAATGGGGGGAGGGGCGGCCTAGTCTGGGTCTCATATGATTTTGAGGTGCATGTGGGTGGACGGGGACTTGACTCTGGGTCCCATGGTGCGTCTCAGACTCTGACAGGGGGAAGGTTTTCATATACATTTTGCTAATTTTCTTTCATCTCTGACACTTTTATTATAGAGAAAGGGCAAATAGCAATATTAAAATATTTCCTCTAATTAATCCCCTTTTAATGTGCATGAATTTCGTATACTGGGCCACTAGTATACTATATTTTAAAACATAGTGGTCATCCTAAGACATGAGTGGAACTTCATTTTGTATCAAATCAAGGATGTGGGAGTTCTCATAGCCACGAGGTTTTGGATCTGCTGGTCCACATGTGAGAATCCTTGCCTGAACTTGCATGCAGATAAGTGGGCCCTGTGAGTCCAGCTGGCATGTACATGACATTATGAACCAACATGGCCCCAGTACGGGTAATACAAAATAAAACCTGAGAAAAATTAATGTCCATCCCAGAGCACAGTTCACCTGCCCAGGTGACAACAAAGCCCACCAGCACTGATCCCTCTTGTGCACCACGCTCCCCGTGCCGCAGGCATTGGGACTCAGCCCGGAGGAAACTGATCCCCACGTGGGTGAGTGGTCCCGGGGCTGCCGGGGAGGCTGGGCTTTTCTGACTCTGCCTCCGAGTGCCCCCGCGACGCTGGGCCATCTCAGCCTCCTGTGCTGACGGCAAGTTCCTAGTCCCTGCGCTCATGCCGCTGAGGACAATTGTTCCTCTAGACTCCCAGAGCGAATCTCACACAGATGGAAAAGAGCGACGAAGGAAACAAGGCAGGAGACCCAAGTGGGAGAGACAGAGCTCGCAGGGCCTTCGGAGGCGACTCACAGAGACAGGGCCTCGCCCACCGCAGGGCTGCAGGGCTGAGGCAGGCGCGGACCAGCCTCTCCCTGTTCCTTGGAAGAAGGAGCTTCATAGACAGCTGCCTTCCTCCTTAAGGCAGTGGTTGGCAAAGTGTGGCTCGCGAGCCACATGCAGCTCGTGAGCCGCGTTTTGCCGCTCTGTTGACTAATGAGTTTGCCGACCACTGCCTTAAGGGAATGACATGCATGTTGACTGCTTGCCTAACGAGACAGCTTGGCCAGTATTGCTTCTTCCGTAAAAGGCGAGGCCCTGAGATCTCAGGGCACCGCGCTCGCCTGCACTGAGGTCCCCCGAAAAGCATCTTCATCCCCGACGGCCTGGCCAGGCGCCCCGCAGAGCAGAGGGCTGGGCGCCACGCATTTGTTTCCCGTTGAAGAGGATTAGGGCTCCTGACACGAGTGATTAATCACCACATCGCAGACGGCTGACGGACACAGGCAAGGGTCCACGTGGAGGGACAGCGCGCACAATCTATTCCAAACAGCTGCCGGGTGTCCCTGTCTCCCCCGCCCTCCCTCTGCCCCCGCTCCCTGCTCCTGGCTTCTCTCCTCCTGTCTCCCCTTCCCCTTCCTTTTCTTTCTTTCACAATCACCCAGCCCATCTGTGTCGATGTGGATGCTCTGGTGCTCTCTCCTTCCCATCCTTAACCCCTTGTCTCACTGGTACCTGCCGGTAGCTGGTCTGGAGCCCAAGCCAGACCCCAGGAGACTGGGCCTGAGGGCCTCCCCCGCACCCCACACCCCACAGGAGGAAGAGCATGGACAGGGCTCGTCTCCAATAAGTGAATGCATTTCAGTCCCAGGAGACCCAGGCCAGCCTTCTCCTGCGGGCGTGTGTCCCCCGGGGTTTGAAGGATTGAAGGAAAGGAGCTTGTGTTCCTGGGGCTTGGTCTCTTGCTTTTGGTGGGAGTGGACCTGGGAACCTGTTTCCTCCAGTTCCCTTCGCTCCTTGTCCATCTCCTGTTTTACTAGAGAATCGTGTTCCCCTCGCACCCGCCGGAACCCCTTGAAATGCAGCCGAGCATGCCCTGTGGAGGGGATTGCCTTGCGGCGGGTCCCGGGTCACACATGGGCCCTGCGCCTCTGCCTGCGGCCTCTGCCCTCAGCACCAGGCTCGTCGGAAAGAGGTCAGAATCAGACAGTGCTCCCACCCCATGTCTGCCTGGTGCGTCTAGGCCGCACCTGGTGACCGGCTCTGCGGCTCCGGGGCCCATGTCCCCACTTGCCTCCCTGCACCCCCTTCGCTTGCCTGTGCTGCACGAGGGCCTGTGACTGCCTCTCAGGAAACTGGGATAACTTAGAGGATGGAAGTGCTGCTGAGCATCAGATACAGTGTGTGACCCAGAGTCCAAGAGACGGCCACACACCAGCTTGCTGTCCGCATGGTGCCCCAGAGCCTTCCTCTGCACTCAGGATGCACCCTTGCACCCGGACCCGCCTGCAAGCAGCTCTCCCTGGACCCTCCGCTCCAGCCTTCAGTGTAACTCATCTCGCCCGCATGGTGGTCATCATGCAACCCACCCACGTGCCTTTGATGTGCTCCTACCTCAGATTCCACAGTGACTGATACATGTTGCTCATGGTGACCACTACATGCACACTTGTTTACACTTAACTGGCCGGGCCACCACCCACCTGCCCACGCTGTGCTGCCTGCCTGCCCCTGCCCTGCCCTGCCCTGCCCCTACCCCTGCCCCTGCCCCCCCCCAACCTGCCCCCCGCTCTGCCCCTGCCCTTGCCCCTGCCCCTACCCCTGCCCTGCCCTGACCCTGCCCCTGCCCCACCCACTGCAGCCTGTGGTCAGTTAGTGACTGCAAGTGCATCTGGTTGTCATTAGTTACGTAACTTTGGGCTGTTCACGTTTGATTTCCCTGAAATTACAGCTTGGAAGCAGGGCCTTAGAAGGATGGCTGGCACAGGGACAGGGGAGCAAGCCACAGTGTGTGAGCCTGGACACACGTCACAGGCAGGGGCCTCCACGCCTGCTGCTGCTCTCACCTGCTCAGACATAGGTCTGTGCCGGGACAACTGCAGACACTTTGAAAGGCCTGATTCCAAATAAATGTAGGCTATTGGGTTAATAAATACTCCCTCCCTACCCTCTCCCTTCTACCATCCCTTCTCCATCCCTCCTCCCTCCCCCCTCCCTTCTTCCTTTTCCTCTCCCTCCCCCCTCCCTCCTTTCCTCTCCTCTCCATCTCTCCTTTCTTCCCTCACTCTATCCCCCTGCCTTTCTCCCGCCCTCCCTCTTCCTCCTTCCCTCTCCTCTCCTCTCTTCTCCTCCCCCTCTCTCCTTTCTCTCCCTCCCTCCCTCCTTCCTCCCTCTCTCATCTGTGTGTCTTGGTCTCCAACTAGCACATTGAGTGGTTTGCAGCTGTCTGCTGACTCTGGGTTGCCCCTTTACACTGATGACAGGGCAGTGAAGGTCTGGCTGGATATGAGTGGAACTGATGGCCACCCTCATAGGAGGGCCTGGGGCAGGGGGGCCTGGGGCAGGAGGCACTAGGGCAGGAGGGCCTGGAGCAGGAGGGACTGGGGCAGGAACGCCTGGGGCAGGAGGGCCTGGGGCAGGGGGGCCTGGGGCAGGGGGGCCTGGGGCAGGAAGGACTGGGGCAGGAAGGCCTGGGGCAGGAAGGCCTGGGGCAGGGGGACCTGGGGCAGGAGGACCTGGGGCAGGAGGGCCTGGGGCAGGAAGGCCTGGGGCAGGGGGACCTGGGGCAGGAGGACCTGGGGCAGGGGGGCCTGGGGCAGGGGGGCCTGGGGCAGGGGGGCCTGAGGTAGGAAGGCCTGGGGCAGGAGGGCCTGGGGCAGGAGGGACTGGGGCAGGGGGGCCTGGGGCAGGGGGGCCTGGGGTAGGAGAGCCTGGGGCAGGAGGGCCTGGGGCAGGGGGGCCTGGGGCAGGGGGACCTGGGGCAGGAGGCACTGGGGCAGGAGGGACTGGGGCAGGGAGGCACTGGGGCAGGAGGGCCTGGGGCAGGGGGGCCTGGGGCAGGAGGGCCTGGGGCAGGGGGACCTGGGGCAGGAGGGCCTGGGGTAGGAAGGCCTGGGGCAGGAGGGCCTGGGGCAGGGGGGCCTGGGGCAGGAAGGTCTGGGGCAGGGGGGCCTGGGGTAGGAAGGCCTGGGGCAGGAGGGCCTGGGGCAGGAGGGACTAGGGCAGGGGGGCCTGGGGCAGGGGGGCCTGGGGTAGGAAGGCCTGGGGCAGGAGGGCCTGGGGTAGGAAGGCCTGGGGCAGGAGGGCCTGGGGTAGGAAGGCCTGGGGCAGGGGGGCCTGGGGTAGGAAGGCCTGGGGCAGGAGGGCCTGGGGCAGGGGGGCCTGGGGCAGGGGGGCCTGGGGCAGGGGGGCCTGGGGCAGGGGGACCTGGGGCAGGGGGGCCTGGGGTAGGAAGGCCTGGGGCAGGAGGCACTGGGGCAGGAGGGACTGGGGCAGGGGGGCCTGGGGCAGGGGGGCCTGAGGTAGGAAGGCCTGGGGCAGGAGGGCCTGGGGCAGGGGGGCCTGGGGTAGGAAGGCCTGGGCTGGGAAACTTGGCGCTTTCCAAACCCAGATCTGTGTCTCATCTTTTTTCCGTTTCCTCAGAGAATTCTGATTTCTCACTCACAGAGCTCTTAAAAGTGAAACAGTCTTGGCATCTATAAGCATTTTATTATGGTTGTTGGATTTTACTGCCCCTTTAAAATAACAGGTCTTTGGGCGTTGCATTTTGGAGTCCAGGGAAGTACCGGGAAGTGCCGAGTGGAGACCTGGAGGAGGAAATACACGATTTGTCACAACCTTCAGGGCAGAAACTTTCCATGAGAAAGTGCTGCTCCGAGGCCAGAGGCGGGTCCGCAGGAGGGACGGGGTTTGCTCCTCGCGGTCTCCTCATCGGCTCCATGGCGACTACGTGGGCATATGACAGTGTGGGCGATGGGCCACATGCTACCTGACCAGCCCAGGAAGGCCTGTGTGGTGGCCTTGAAAATGAAGAGACGCAAAGTAACCATGAGGGTGGTCTGAAATAAACTTCCACAAAAGCAGTGACGGTGGGGAGTCGCCTCCTAGGCTGGTAACTTCCCTGACAAGGCCCGCCTTTACCTTCACTGAGCCTGTTGTCTTTCTGCATCTATGGTAACATCCCTGTGAAATGTCAGGGTAACTTGTAACTTCCCTCTCCCCAGGCCCCTGGGCACAACCTAATGTGCTGGGCGCCAGGACAGAGACCACAGATTCCTTGATTATTACTGTTCTCATGTAAATTATTGATGGTTAACTATTCTGCATCCACCAATCCCAGGGGTTCCCCCACTTTGCTTTCTCCCATCTCCCTAATAATGGATTTCATGTACCCACCTATGTCTCGCCTTTGATTGCAATGTATAAAAATAAATGAGAAACCGCCATTCTCTGGAGCACTATCTCAATCCATTGAGGTTCTACTTCCCGGAAATGGTCGATAGTTTGGCTCAAAAACACTCACAAAAATTCTTTACAGGTTTGAATGTGTTTATGTTAACAACAGAATTCTTAAAATAGCCAGAAGTCAGCGTCTGGGGACTCAGCCTGCCCAGGTCTCTTTGGGGCGGGAGGAACAGACAAAGCCCTGCATTTCCTGCAGCCGCAGCCTCTCCACAGCAGGAGGCAAGCGCCTCCAGTCCTAATCCTAGTAACTCATTCAATGACCTGCCCTGTGGCCTGAGCAAGAGTGCTCCATGGAAACAGTGAGCAGGGCCCCCGAGTGACAGCTGCAGGTCCCGCTCCCCCACCATGCGAGCGGGAAAGGGCCCGAATGTCGGAGTGCAGGCCACTCTTTCCACCACGAGGGGTTGGCGACACTGAGCTGGTGCCTGGTTGCGAGCCGTGCTGAGCAGTGGACAGCAACCCCCACGACACCAGAGTGATGGCTGTGCTGTCGGGCCCCAAAGAAGTGAAGCATCACCTGGGAGCTGGGGGGCCATGGGGTCAGGAGCAAGGCCAGGGAAGCAAAGCGCGTCTCTGCGGCCACTGCTTCAGTCCTCTAAGCCTGGGCCACTGCCCCCGTGCTACAGACTCTGAAGTGGCCAAGGTCAAGAGGTTTCAGGGAGACCATGAGAAAAATGGAAGAAAGCAAGCCTTCCCAGATCACTGCTGCATGCATGCACACACACACACACACACACACACACACACACACACATGCATACACATGCGCTCGCACTAGCACATACACATGCACACGCACAACCACGTGTGCACACGCACAGGCACGCACACACACGTGAGTGTGAACACGAGTGGAAACTCAAGCAGCACGGGGTTCACAGGTAAACCAACAACTGGTCTCTAACACGCTGGCTGAGCACTTGCCTGGGAGAGAGCTTTCTGCAAGGCGCTGGTGTTGTGGACAGACCGGACAAATGAAAGGTGAGTTAAAAGGTTCTCGCCTCACAAAAGGATCGCATCACAGCTCCTTCCTGAGTGGCTTTCCTTGGGGCTTTGGCAGTTTAGGTGAACCCGTGGGTTGTCGGAGAGGAGCTGGGCTTGAGGGGACTGGCATTTGGGCAGCCGCTACAGAGTGAGAATTAATTAGACAAAGAAGTGGGGTCTGAGTTGACGTCAGGAACTGCAGAACTGAGCAGTTTATTTTTGCCTGGCTTTTCAACACCATGATTTTTTGGTAATTGGCAAACTACACCCACAAAACCCCGTGAAATCGATATTTTCTTCTCAAAGGCTCCGGGGAGCCGCACGAGTGCTGTGGGAGGAGGCGGCCTCTGGCTCGCACAGCACCAAGGCTGCGTGGCACCATCAGCGGCAGAAAGACCAGCAGGAGAGATGTGTGGGGGCAGCAGACACGGTCACCAACGCTACTGTTTTCCCGCCACAGACGTCAAACAAAGCAAAAGCTTCCACCTACCATTTCTTTCATTCCCTCCAAGGACACAGTAAAACCTGAGAAAAGTGCCGACTAAAGTGAGGACCATCTCAAAATAAAGGGCAGCCCTTTATTAGCTTAAAATAGGTTAACACAAAAGGTTCCCTCCGTGGTCTTCAGTGCAGCGTGCAGGCGGCGCCTGGCGCGGTGAGAAACGGGCACAGAGGCAGCTGGAGCTCGGGTCCGGACAGACGTTGCCCAAGTGTCCAGTCTCTCTGTGACCCAGACGTGACCACGTGCTGGAGCTGGACAGGGCCTAGAACCTGCTCTGTCAGACCCTTGGCTTTGCAGCGAAGGAATGAAGCTTCGTCTGCTCCAGGGTGGCCCAGGGTGTCGTTGGGGGCAGCTCTCTGGTCCTGGCTCCCCCGGGCTTCCTGTCACCCCCTCCTGGCTGAGGTGCCAGCATTGGGCTCAGCTGAGCAGGACTCAGAGGCTCCTCAGCAAGGATCCCTTCACACTGAGAAGCTTCCTTGCCCAGAAGGGTTAGCGGGGTGCACGCAGAGCAGGCCCCAGGGAGGCTGAGCGCCATCGGCCTGCAGACCCCACCCCGAGGGTGACAGCAGGACTGAATTTCAGGGTCCAGGCAGGTGGCCATGCCTCTGAGACACATGTATAGGAAGCCAGGCTGCCACATGCCGCTTGGCTCTGGGCCCAGAGTTCGCATCTGCTGTCTGAGCCCCTGAGGGCGCCCGGCTGGACCAATTGCCCTCAGGACATTGGACATGGTCACCGTCCGCCACCACAGTTTCCCAGAGGCCTTGGAACTGCGGGGGAGGGCATGGATCTGGAGCATCCTGCTGGACCCCATTACATGGGGCGACTGTCACCATGCTTTGCCTGGTGGGACAGGTTCTAGAAGCACATCCATGTGCCGTGCTCCCAGGCCTCCAGGACACACTGCGGCTCAGACAAGCACCATCCTGGATGGGTCTGTGGGGAGACCCAGCCTGCCCATCCATCCACACCTCCTGGGGCTACCCCAAAGAGCGTGGGCCTTGCGAGGGCACTGTCTCAGTTAGATGGGGAACCTTTCTGCATTGCACATCCTTAGTCCATCTGTTAGCCGGGCTCTGCCTTCGGAGCACGTGTCCTCTATGCAGATCCGCGGTCTGTGCGGGGCAGGGTGCGGGTGCACCCCAGGCCCTGGAGATGATAGGGCGGGATGTGGTTCACTGGGTACCCCTCGGGCCTCTGCTCAGCACCCAGGGCAACTGCGGGCCTGCCACCCCCTCCATCCCAGCTTCAAGCAGGAAGTGGGCTTGAGGGGGAGAGAAACCCTATCCTCTAAAAAGAGGTGAAAGACCCTGGAGAAAGGAAATGTGCCATGGAGAATCGTGGGTGAGGGGAGAGAGAAATCTTGACCTCTGGCCAACACCCCGATGCAGACATGGAGCAGTTTCTGGGAAGCTCGGTGCCCACAGTCAGTGTGCGGTGCACGTCCTCCCATGGCGTTTCCAGTTCCCCGCACAGGATAACTCATGGCAGGGCCGCCCAGCACTGCCTGCCCACTGCAGTGGCCTCTGTGACTTCACCAGACGTGCATCACCCACCAGAAACACTCTCCCACAAGAATTCCTGAAGTGTTCTATGGTGCCATCAGCGGACGGACCCCTCAGCAGGTGACTGCGCTGCTGGTTCCCTGGGCCATCAGCTTGTGCAGTTGTGCAGAAATGAATATTTGTCTACCCTCCTTGCACTCACAGAAGTGCGCCTGTTGGGGCCCTAAATTCCCGCCACACAAAGGCATGTGGATGAACCTCGGTGTCCAAGCCTGTGAGCAATGGGTTTCCTCTCCTGCGGGGACCCTGTCCTGCTTCCACACCTGGGAAAAAGGGGTACAGAGGGGGAGGCACCAAGGTCTGCATTTGGAGACGATTTCTTCTTTGAACACGGCAGCCCTTCATTTGCTTACAAATATTTGATGAGGACACACTGCATCCCAGCCCTGGCGAGCACGGCTTTGCTGGGTAGCAGCAATGAGCAGAGCGAGGGGGGTAGCAACGGGGGAAGACAGGGCTGGTCATATGGCAGGCACGCAGCTTTCCGGGCACATGGCCTGGACCCTCCGCCGCGTTGACACTTTGTAAAGGAGGAGGAGGGTGCAGGCTGAGTCCTGACACTGGTCATGGGACCTGTGGGACAGCTGGAAGTGGACACAGGCAGGGCTCCCAGGTGTGGGCACAGGAGGACTCCCAGGTGTGGGCACAGGGTTCCCAGGTGAGGGTGCAGGTGGGTTCTCAGGTGTGGGCGCAGGAGGGTTCCCAGGTGTGGGCACAGGAGGGTTCCCAGGTGGGCACAGGGGGCTTCCAGGTGGGCACAGGGGGGGGCTCCCAGGTGTGGGTACAGGAGGGTTCCCAGGTGTGGGCACAGGAGGGTTCCCAGGTGTGGGTACAGGGGGGGCTCCCAGGTGTGGGCACAGGGTTCCCAGGTGAGGGTGCAGGTGGGTTCTCAGGTGTGGGCACAGGGTTCCCAGGTGTGGGTGCAGGTGGGTTCTCAGGTGTGGGCACAGGGTTCCCAGGTGTGGGTGCAGGAGGGCTCTGAGGTGTGGGTTCAGGGAGAGAGCATGAACTTGTGCACCCAGCATGGGAAGACTTGGGAGTTTTATCTTCTTACTTGTCCATTAAATTTCTATGTGTCTTTAATTTTCACAGGTTCTCTCTTATTCCCTGACTCTTAATTTGTTATGACATCCTGTAGGAAATTTACTAATGAATATACTAGTCGTCTCTCTGAAGCTATTAACTGTGAAAGGTGGTTGAAGCTTTTTCTTCTCTACGTTTGTCTTGGTTTTTATGAAGTCCTTTGTTTTCTATACTTGATTCTGGCCCGTCTTTAATATTGGATGCTTTTTATGAAACTCTGGGTGACCTTTGATCGCTCGTCTATGAGAGGGAGGCATTGAAAGGTGAGCGGAAGCTCCGTGGGCCTGGGCGGGCTGCTGGCAGTGGTGACGGCGGGGCGCGCTTTCAAGGAAGGTGTCTGGGCCTCAGTGTCTCTGGGCTCCTGAGAATGGAGTGCCATGCCCTACCTAAAGCCCTGGGCTGTCTGCATTTGACGTGAGTGTGGGGACAGGAGGGGGCCTGGAGCATTTCACGGGTCAGAGTGAACACCTTCCCGTGGTCCCTTTCTCTGAATGGCCCCTCCTCTCCTTTCTCTTATGAGGCTGGCATCCACTTCCCTGGCACCACTCTGCCTCGCTGTTCAGGGAGTACAGCCGCCTACCTCCTGCCAGGATGTGGGGGAGTAATCACCCCACGCCAGGAGGGCAAGGGCATCGAGGGCAAAGGGCTTCACACATGATCCTTGTCACATCCTGTCAGTCCCTCGATGCCCACCTCAGAGGCAGGGCCTCCCTAGGGCTCGGAGCTGGACATGAGCACCTGCTCCAGGCCCCACTCCAAGGCTTGGGCGCCAACATGCTTTGCTCTGTGGAGTCCCAGACAGGCTGTCATGTTCTTCCTTCCCAAACATTACCTCCACATTGTACCTGGGACCGGGCCCTGCTCTCTTCTTTACAGTTTGTGGTTTATCGCTTATTAAAAACTAGAGGCCCGGTGCACAAAATCCGTGCAGTGTGTGGAAGGGGGTCCCCTCAGCCCAGCCTGAACCCTCTCCAATCCAGGACCCCTCAGGGGATGTCTGAATGCCGGTTTAGGCCTGATCCCATCCCTCTCACAATCCTGGACCGCTGGCTCCTAACTGTTCACCTGCCTGTCTGCCTGATCACTCCTCACTGCCTCCCCTGCCAGTCTTGTCACCCCACACAGCCTGCTGTTCAGTCATTACTGTGAGGGTGTCCTGACCAATCTGCATAATACCTTTTTATTAGTGTAAATATCCCATGTGGCCCTCGCTGGTTTGGCTCAGTGGATAGAGCGTCAGCCTGTTATCATATTAACTATCCTGTACCCACCTAAGCAAAATAAGTATGTGTCACCCTAGCTGGTTTGGCTCAGTGGATAGAGCATTGACCTGAGAACTGAAAGGTCCCAGGTTCAATTCCAGTCAAGGGCACATGCCTGGGTTGTGAGCTCAATCCCCAGTAGGGGGAGTACAGGAGGCATCTGATCTGTGATTCTCTCTCATCATTGATGTTTCTATCTCTCTCTCCCTCTCCCTTCCTCAATGAAATCAATATCTATATATATAAAAGGCTAATATGCTAAGTGTCTGTCCAACCAGTCGCTATGATGTGCACTGACCACCAGGGGGCAGACGCTCAATACAGGAGCTGCCAAGCTGCAGTGACCTGGCAGCAGTTCTCAGGTGACGCAGCCCGAAACCAGAGAGGAGGGAGCCCAATTCCTCGCAGGGCCATGTGATTCCACCTTTGGCCGTGGGCTATGTTGTTGCTGGGGCACTGTCGGCCCCGAATCCGGTTACTGCTCACTTATGTTTGTGTTCCACACCCTGTACGACAGCAACTTTGCAGAGCGCCCTCTCTGGGACTCCTCAGGGATGTCAGAGAGCCGGTTTCAACCCAATCCCCACAGGCCAGGCCAAGGGACCCCACCTGCTGGAGGGACTCCCACTCACTCCACAGATGCCCTTTGAGCCATAGCTCTGCCCTAGGTGTGGCCAGCTGGGGAGGGACCATGGGAGGTTGGGTCCAGGGCATGTCCCGCCCTGCCGGCCACCTTCTAATTGATTTCCTTTCAATGGGCACGAATCTGTGCACGGGGCACGAGTACATACATAAATAGCCCAGGTAACTCTAGGGGAGTTTTGGGAGGGAGCAGAGATAAAAACCTGCAATCATCTTCCAGCTTTCCCTGGAGACTCTCCCCCATGATAACCCTTTCTGGTTACTCTCACACGTCCTGAGAAGGCACAGGGCCCCCTCCAGGCTGGTGTCTGCCCACAGCACAGCACAGTCCTCTCACAGCCTCCAGCTCCGACCCCTATAATGGGTTAAATAAGACCCACAGGAGTGAGGGCTGTTTGCTGGCCTGTGCTGAGGTAACAAGACAGAAACCACAGCCACGGGGACGTGGCCCTGGTGTAGATGGTGATCTTCGGCTCAGGTTTCAGTCTCAACACGTTGGAGGTTGGCGGGAATCCTTGTGAATGAAGACTGGCACCCTGTTCTCTTCCCGTGAGGCCTCAGCTCGCCAGCCCGTCCAGCCTTCTGGGCAGAGCCCAACCTCCTCCCACCCAGCACACACTCACTGTGTCTCAGGGGGACACTGGTCTCTGGGGGCCAAGGGGGGACACTAGTCTCTGGGGTGAGGGGGGACACTGATCTCTGGGGTGAGGGGACACTGGTCTCTGGGGTGAGGGGACACTGGTCTCTGGGGTGAGGGGGACACTGGTCTCTGGGGTGAGGGGGACGCTGGTCTCTGGGATGAGGGGGACACTGATCTCTGGGGTGAGGGGACACTGATCTCTGGGGTGAGGGGGACACTGGTCTCTGGGGTGAGGGGGACGCTGGTCTCTGGGGTGAGGGGGACACTGGTCTCTGGGGTGAGGGGGACACTCGTCTCTGGGGTGAGGGGGACACTGGTCTCTGGGGTGAGGGGGACACTGGTTTCTGGGGTGACGGGGACACTGGTCTCTGGCGGGGGGGACCCTGGATGCTGATGATGTTGGTTTTGGGTGGACATGGCTGCCTAATTACACATCCTGCGGCGCACGAATTCCGCCAGTAACCCACAATGCACCGCCAAGCCGCTGCACCCTCTGAGCCCAGGCTGAGCCCAGGCCTTGCTGACAGGAAGCTGTCAAGGCTCAGGGACTCTGTTAGGGGCTTTACATGCACATTCCGAATTTAAAATGCAAATGGCTTGAAGCCTCCTTTCCTTTCACATTGGAAAGGACAGTTTAGTGGGGTAGAGAGTGTTTTAGGTCATATTTACTAATCACGGAGTTTTGACTCCAGTGGTGAGCCCTTCTCAGCCGTGTTAGAAATGCAGGGGAGCCAGCCCACAGCCAGCACTCACTCCCGCTCCTGGCTGGTGAGAAGCAGAAGGCGAACCACCCATCAGTGTTGGCAAGTCAACACATGTATTGAAACAGAAGGTTCACATTGAAACAGGCAGGACTGGCACCTCAGGCTGCACAGCCAGAAAGGCCCACACCTGACCCAGGGGCAGGCGGGTGCAGTGCTGGGAGGGGCCTGAAGGCTGTAGGATGTGGGGGGCGCCAGGAGCTAAGGGCCGGGCAGAGCTGAGTGCTGGCTATGGCAGCTGAGTTTCAGGGCCCCGGTGAGCCAGCGCCACAGCAAAGTGATGCAGAGGATAGAGATTGAGGCTCTATGCACCACCATTCCAGGTCCCCCCCGCCAACCCCATTACCATCAAGGCAGTGTAAGTGGGACAGTAACCAGGACGAAGCTGAGGAGGTCCCCTGGCCCACAGCTGGAGCAGCTTCTCTCCATTTGACGCGGGTCCCTCTCCCCTCCTGCGCTGCATTTGCATTCATCCAGCACATCCAAGCCTTCCGATGCGCAAGCTCCGCCAGCAGAGCCTATTCTCCAGCAGAGATGGGCTGTGAGGAGCGGAAGCAGACCAGGCCTGAGCCTCCTTCCCTGCCTCCGGGCAACAAGCACTGGGCCAGAGGGGCCCAGGGGATCGGCACCAGGTGGACACGGAAATTTCCTTGTGGGGAGAGAGGGAGGGCGTGGCTGTGAAACCCACAGAGACAAACTATGGGTCTGGGGCCTTACAAGTAGGAGTTGACCTCCGGGCCTGAAGTACAGGTGCAATACCTGCTGGGGCGCTTGGGAACGACGCTTAGCAGTCAGTCCCTGGAAGAAGTGAAAGGGGGTCGGAGAGCACAGGTCGTGGCCACCCAGTTCAACGAAGCACCCTGGCTGGTCCTTCCTCGTGATCTGGCTGAGCCTAAGCCATGCATCCGGCCTGTCCAGGATGAAGGGTAGCGCTGAGACTCTGAACTTTTACTTACTCTTTTCCTAATGAATAAAACAAATGTGGGAGACAGGAATTGGCTGGAATAACCACCCCACTGGATCACTGAACTGGCTTAAATCTTGTGGCCGCTTCAGAAGGGACTCCACAGCCTTGGTCGGAGCTGCATGCCAACAGTCAACCCAATTTACTTTGTTTCCATTAAATTCAGTCCCCACCATATGTGCAATACGCGGTTGTATACATGAGAGCACGCAGATACATAAGCACACTCACGCACACTCGCACTCTTCTGCTTGTCAGGAAGTTCACATCTTTATGGAAGAAAGGGTTTGTGTACAAGAAAAAACTACAGAGCAATAATACGTTCATGACAAAATTCTAGATTGAATAGTATTTCAAAATACTCTTCAGTGGCAAGATCTGTAGTCCAAGACAAGTTCTTGGGTGGAGGGACGGGAGAAACCAAAGCTGGAAAAGCTTACTGGAAATTGGCTCGCATTAATAATTTGCCGATGGATGCACCTCGCAGCCTAACGCAGGCTTGGTAATTTGATCAGGGTCGGTAATTTGAGATGAAAAGTGACACGGATCCATCAGAAAGTGTAGTTTTGAAAAACTTGTCAAATTATGCTTTATTTGAAGTTCTTGTCTTTAAAAAATATCTTTCACATATGGAACTATTTACTTTTATTAAAATTATGCTGGGAAAACTGTGATTTTTTTCAAATTTATCTTGATTTTTAAAGATAAGTTAAATATAATTTCCTAAATAACATAATTGTAGGAAAATTGATTGAATGGCACTTAATGGATTTTGCTCACTGAGATAATTAAACGGTAATTACTTAATAATGTCAAATTATTGTCTGCTGTATACAATTATTAATTCCATACAAAGAAGAATGGAATAGTTTATTCTTTTTTGGCAACTACAATGATTGAATAAATCATTTAATAGCATCCAATTAATTGTGTTCTAATCACTGATAAGATGATAACTGACTGAAAAGCAATAGCTAAATTTGGTCTACACCCTCAGTAAGCAGTACAGCATGGAACAGAAATTTATATGAAACCCAGTAAAGGAACACATGCCAAATGTATCCTTACATATCAGTAAGTTGCTGAAATTAATTTATTATTGATATTCCATAAGCCCAGCTAGCCCTCCTGTGTAGCGAAGCGGGCCCTCCCATCACGTGGCATGCAGTCCTCCCTGACCCCAGGGCTCAGAACCCATCACTGCTGAGGAGCCTTCACACTCTGGGCAGAGAGGTGTCTCCCGCAGGCTCTCTTCCTTCCACTCTGGGAAAACGCCCACCCTCCCTTCACTCACAGCCCGCCCTTGGTAGGTAGCTAGGTAGGTAGATGATAGGTAAGTAGGTAGGTAGGTAGATAGATGATAGGTATGTACATATCTAGGTAGGTAAATGATAGGTGGGTAGTTAGCTAGGTAGGTAGATGATAGGTAGGTAGGTAGCTAGGTAGGTGGATGATAGGTAGGTAAGTAGGTAGGTAGGTAGATGATAGGTAGGTAGGTAGCTAGGTAGGTATATGAAAGATAGATAGATAGATAGATAGATAGATAGATAGATAGATAGATAGGAAGAAAGAGAGATATGGTGGGTGGATGGACGGATGAATTTTTTAGGATTCTTTGATTGAACACATAACACCCTCTCTACCAATACTATGGTGGCAAAATGCAGGCAAAGAAAATACCACATTTTGCGGGCCTAAAATAAATTTTACATTTGGACTTCAGAATTTTTAATGAATATCTTCACTTTAAAGTTAAATATGTTTACAGAAGGAAATCAGAATTGAAATAATCTTCCATAACCAGCCAATGCATCTCTACCAAGTATGCGGAGGTACAGACTCATAACTTTTTGTCTGGCTTTCTGGAATTTTCTTTGGGGTTGGGGGGGATGAGGAGGCTTTAATAGCAGTTGTAAAAATTTATACAAAAGAATCATCAAAAAATAATACCATGCTTTTTATTGTAAAATGTAGCTTGCCTACTGAACTAATTCTTTTCCACAGATGAATGATTTCTGTTGAGTGTTTGCACCATGTATTTAGCTCACCTGCATTTGACAGGGCATACACGCTGTGGCCTGCAGGACAGTGGCTGGTTGAGTCCTGAAGGACTTTGGACACTGCACAAGAGCCAGTCTGTCCAGGGAACAGTCCCGGAGTATGAGGCTGAGAACAAGGTGTCTGCGTCTTTGCTTCGCAATCAGTGAATGCAGTGGCGCAGGTGGGCACAGGTGACTCCGTGACGGCAGCCCTTAAGGTTGGTGACTGGAGGGAAAGTTCAAAAACGGTGAGTCCACTGCCCGTCTATAAGCACTGTTGCGGTTACTTGGTGACCTTGTCAGCCTCCTCCTCTTCGCCCTCCTGGAAAGTCTCATAAATCCATCTTGGCACAAGCATGCCCATGTGCACCTGCACCATCACACATCCATTGAAGACCATCAGTGGGATGAACTTAATGATACTCAGTGGACAGTGATGTTGGCACCATTCTCTGACGCTCACTATACACATTACGCGAGGATGAGATAAAAAATAACTGCTCATTGCCCTGGCTGGTGTGGCTCGATGGTTAGAACCTTGGCCCATGCACCTAAGGGTCTTGGGTTCGATTTTCAGTCAAGGGCATGTACCTAGGTTGCAGATTTGATTCCCAGCCCCAGTTGGGGTGCATGTGGGAGGCAACCGATCAATGTGTCTCTCTCACATCGATGTTTACCTCTCTCTCTCTCTCTCTCTCTCTCTCTCTCTCACTCTCATTTCCCTCCCTCTCTTCTGCTCTCTCTAAAAAAATCAATGCAAAAAGTATCCTGTGGTGAGGCTTAAAATAATAATAATAATAACTGCTTACTTCTTGGCTCCACGCTTTGAAATTAAGGCTACACACATAATTCTTTGTGTTCTTCTTACTTACCTTGGAATTTCAAGGACTCTAACTCAGTCATTGACTGTGTATGTTTAAATGCTCACCATGGGCCCAACACTGTTCTGCAAGCCTGAACGTGGCCAGAGGGAGCCTGTGCCACCACGTCACGTAACCAGCTTTCAGAAGGCCGCAGTCCTCTTTGCCGGACACATGAAGCCTGGATTCCTGTGGTTACCCTGCAGGCACGTCCTCCCCTCGGGGCGGAGGCTCAGGGAGCTCAGGGAGGACCACGAGGAGGGACCGCTGGCAGCTGAGGACATGGAACTGTATTCTTCAGGGCAAAGTGTTCACGTGAGGGGACCAGCCAGGGACGGGCAGGGAACAGGACTGGGTGAGCCCGGAAACCATCTTACTGGCAGGCAGAGAGAGAGGGCGGGGACTCTGAAATGAGGAGGCCGTGAAAGTGGAAGGAGAAGTCATGGTGGAGATACTGTAGAGTGAGAATCAGAAAGGCACACCCACAATGGAGCATTAGTGGAGCGGGTGGAAAGGGCAGACGCATTGTTTTAAAAGCCAGTCTTCTCTTCCCGCCCGGGGTGGGGGAAGGGCGTTCTTCACCCATGATGTGTCACTGTCACCAGACAGCTTGGTGCTACGCATGTCCCGTAAAACACCCGGCATCCATTAAACAAAGTGCTCTTGGTAAATGCCTTCCTTGTGAGACCTGCGCCCTAGCCCAGCCATTAGTGGGACAGAGCGCTAATGAGGGGGACGCACGTCTCCGGAGCGGCTGACCTCCCTCCGCAGAGTGGGGCCCATTACGCTGCAATGATAAATCACGGCTCTCCTCCCCATGTCCCAGCAGAGTCCTTGCTGAATGCATAAATGCAGCCGGAGGGAGAGGGAGCACGCAGACAGCCAGAGAGGCGGAGGGAGAGCGGGGCAGACACCCTCCGGTGGGACTTAAAACTATAAATGCACCCTAAGTATGTGTCCACATATTTGCCCCTAGTGAATCTGTGTCGGAACTCCAGAGGGAGACATGGCCACAAGAAAGCATGCACTTGCTCTCAAGCGCAGGGGCCTCTGAGGGTTAGGACACAGGTGACACCTTGGAGGGGGTCGCGTTTACCACGGAGGTGCTCTCTCCGGCTGCTGCACGTTCAGAGGCAAACTAATGGATAAACGGATAACTGAGCTGATCATCTACTTTGCTCAGCAGCCTTTCAGCTTCCCCGGTGAGCCCTTCCCATGTCACAGGTGTTGACTTTCAGGGAAAACGTTTGCTGGGCTCCCCACCTTGACACGTGAGTCAGGAGCCACCACTGCGCAGTACAGGCAGCCCTGCTGGCGGGACAGCGGACCTCGATGGCTGTTGCCAAGGACGGCTCTTGCATCAGCACAGCACCGCCCTCCAGGACCTTTGCCTCTGTGACTAGGCCACAGGAGCCTGACCTTGAGGTGACATTGAGACCTCTGGGCAGAGGCCCCTGTCAGTGGAACAGGCTCACTGTGGAAGCCGACAGGAAGCCCTGGGCCGGGTCAAGGGCGCTGACCCAAACAGGGAGCCTTCCTGTTGTCTGTGAAGCAGTGGGCTCCCAGGAGCACCTGGGCTCTGTCTGTACCGTCTCCGAACAGCAGACTCTGCCTTGGACTTCCATCTGCTCGACGGCATCCTCCGCGTGTCACGCCGCATCCCCCACCAGTGACCATCGGCATGGTTCTTCTGACATGTTCTTGCACTCCACTTCTCCTTCCAGTGGTGCCTGGTATGAACCCCATGGTCTCTGCCCCCCAGCCCCTGTCCATGAGGGGATACCAGAGGGTGGGGAGGGGCGCTGGGCACTAAGGACACTGCCCCCAAAGGAAGCCCCCTTTTTCTTCACTCTTTGTGTCTCGCCCTTTTTAACTTCTAGTGGGAACTTGGACGTTGTCTGCAAGTGTCCCCTCGTTCCATCTGAGGGTGCTGGGACGAAGCTGTCACCTCTCTCCTGCGGATGTGACTGCGGAAGTCTCCGGCTATTGGAGCTGTGGCAGCCACTGGAGCCACAGAGAGCCAGGCTCACCACCCCACAGCATCTGATGCCCCACAGCGAGGCATGTGGACATGGACAGGAAGCAAGTGGGCGTGGCTCCATGCCAGGCCTGCCTGGAGCCAGCTCCCTTCTGGACGTGTCCATCACATGAGGCATTATGTTACATTTGAGACCAGTTTGAGTCAGATTTTCTGTTGTTCACAAATGCACACACATCGGCTGGTGAAGGCGGTTTGTGCTGCTGGCTTCACTGTGGTTTTGGTCAAGAACTGCGCACGCCTGGCGTGTGATTACAAATAGTAAGTGCATTGGCAATGTGGTCTACCCACAGAAAGGAGGAACTGACATTTTGAAGTGCATATTCCAAAATTATTGATCCATTTATTTTTTTCTCCACCAGGCATCCAGCTAACTGAAATTATACTTCCCTCATATTCGACATCCAATATTGCTATGACACCTG
The DNA here is from genome assembly GCA_026230045.1 of Corynorhinus townsendii. Taxonomy (NCBI): domain Eukaryota; kingdom Metazoa; phylum Chordata; class Mammalia; order Chiroptera; family Vespertilionidae; genus Corynorhinus; species Corynorhinus townsendii. The sequence goes on from JAPDVU010000013.1 coordinate 42,440,442, forward strand.
CCTTTCCTATTTTCTCAAGAAGATTGTTTTCCGTGTTCCTCCTCCTGCTCGCTCTTCTCCGTGATTGCTTCTGGGCTGTCCCACGCACTGCCCACGGCGGTACGGACACGCCCTGTGTTCCTGTGAGAGCCAGCGCCCCGCATGGCGGGAGGGACGGTGTGTCTGGCTGCAGCTGAGGAATTCCTCCCAGACGCTGATTTATGCCTCACGATTTTCAAATCTCTCCACTAGTGCTTCCATCAAGAGCCACTCTATATGTACAAAGCATGCATTTTTTTCTAATAACCCGGCCGCTTTTGGGTTCAGTAGCTCATCATTTCAGAGCCATCATGATCTTTGTCCTCCTGATGCATTAGCGGACTCCCTCTCTCTTCTCTGCCTTTCTTCCGGGATGTATTTGGGAAAGACACTCCGGCCCCCACTGTCCACGTGTGCTGCTGGCGCGGCCTTCGCAATGGCTGCAGTTCATGAATCCAAGATGAGCCTAGCTTTCAAAGGCCGCCCTTTCAGCTCATTTCAACAAAATGTCTCCAGCTGTGTTTATGCTTCGGCACCATTTGTAACCATCTTCTCCACTTGGCCCCAAACCTTTTTTCATTCACACACCTCTGGATTGTTTTACTTCACTCTGAACCTAGAATGGCACCACTTTCAACCATCTCCCATCGCTGCTCCCCTGTCGGGCCCGCCCGATAGCCTGTGTCTGCAGAGCCACCGCGGCCGCCGGGCAGCAGCTCCATGTACCCTGTGCCCCAGCCCCAGGCAGCAGCACCAGCTTCGGGAGCTCCGGCCCTGTGGGCAGCCACGGGGCCAGCCAGTGGGCGGGAGTCTCGCATCACCAGAGGCCCTATGACTGCACGAAAGGCCACATGTGGGATAAGGATGTTGGCCCACAAGAGCCAAAAAGAAAAGATAACCAAACTAAATTGAAAATGGTTTACAATGTGGCCACGATGCAGGCGAGCAGAGCCCCTTCGTGGGTATGTGGCTGTCCCTTCGTCTGTCTTCTCTCCATTCTTTTGCTCTGTCTTCCACTTTATTTCCCGCTTCTGACCTGACGCCATTGGGGGTCCTTCAGTTTCACAGATGATGCAGGGTTCCCATGCACACCCCTCTCGCCCACAGCCTCAGCACCCATGGCAGTGAGAGGGGTTGTCCATTCTGGTCATTCTCTCCAAGTGCCTGGAGCATCCCCTGCAGGGCCCGCAGGCTTTCAGACAGCAGCGGGCAGCCTGCAGCAGGGCCAGGGGAGCAGGGAAGATGGGGAGCGAAGACTGGGAGTGTGTGACAGGGGCCCGTAGGTCAGGTTCCCCACATGACGTGGCCCAGAGGAGGGAAAATAGGCTGATCCTCAAATCAAAAGGAATTTGAGGATCAAACCAGGGAGACACAATACTAGCACTCAGTCAGAGAGAGGAAGTCTTCACCTTGGAAGTAGAGACACGAGTAAGAAGCCAAATGAAAAGGGCTAAGCATTGCTGTGGGATCAGAGAGAAGGGCTGTCTCTAGGGTGGTACTAGTATATGGACGGTGTCTGTGGCACTATCATTAAACACCTTTTAGGAACGTGAGGGTCAGTGCTATTGGTCAACAGGAAGGCTGAAGCTGGTGTGAGGTGGGTGGGCCCCGATGCACTTCTGCAGTGCATCCGGGAGCGGATGTGGCCATGGCTCCATGACCTTCCTTGATCTGGGTTGACACCATCTAAACTTGTTGTTGAACTATTTCCTGAAATACGGACCACCCTTCTTGGCTCAATGTCCTGACTTCTGTTGCCCACTCGCTGCCTGTGTAGCAGATTCTAGGGACGAATTTACCTTCATTGTCATCATTGATTAGAATGGGCAGAGCTTTTCCTGCAAAGGACAGAGGGATAGCCCCGCTGTGTTTAAATTTGATCCTTAGCTGTAACAACATTAACTTGAACAGTGACCTTTCACCCCAAGCATGATTTCTCTCCCATGTGAGCCCTGGAGCCTGCTCAGTGCCACTCGTTCTCCGATGACGCAATGTCCTGCCGCATGAAGCCCTTCCGCTCTTCCTCCACGAACAGGCCTGGTGACCATGCCACCCTGGCCCTGATCCCGTGAGTGTCTGTAGACAGTGGAGAGTGAGAGAAAAGACTAGTAATCATCTGTGTGCTCCCCTTAGTTGGAAAGAAAGAACACTCATTGACGCTGACAGGGAGTTGCTCATAGTTCCAAGCTCCTGGGATGTCAAAAATCTGAATTTATTAATTAAAATATTAATAAATTAAAAGCAAGCAGTGTCCTATATGCAATAGGATACAGTGGACTGGATTCTGGAAGGAAAAGAAAGGACTGGTAAAACAAACAACAAACAAACAAACAACAAAAACGGTGATGCCTGAATAGAGCCTACAGCTCCGTGCATAGTCACCACCCCATTACCAGGGCTGAGTCACGCAGGCAGGTGCTGCAGCGCTAGCGTCCGGGAAGCTGGGTGAAGCGCCATGCGGAACATTTGTGCTGCCTTTGCAGCTTTTCTGTGAATCTAAAACTATCCTAAAATGAGTTTATTTTAAACGTCACGTGGTTGACAGGAGGCAGCATCTTGGGCAGCATTAGCCCTGTTGTTTAAATAGTTGAGCTTGATTTCCTTGCTCCAAAGGCAGACAGTCCTGAGGAAAAGATTAGGCCAGTGTGTAGGTATCAATAATCTATGGATGGGAGGAAATTTTATTAAAACAAAAACATAAGCAGTGAAAACAGAAATTTAGCTCCGCTTCCTCTTTTTTATCTAAAGGGATGAAGACAGAGGCCTCGCTGGTTTGGCTCAGTGGATAGAGCATCAGCCTGTGGACTCCCAGGTTCGATTCAGATCAAGGGCATATGCCCAGGTTGCGGGCTCAATCCCTAGTGGGGGGTGTGCAGGAGGCAGCCTATCAATGATTCTCTCTCATCATTGATGGTTCTATCTCTCCCTCTCCTTTTCTCTCTGAAATCAATAAAAAATATATTAAAAAAAAATAAAGGGATGAAGACTGAGGTTCTCAAGTAGGGTCAGGGTTCAAAAAAACCAGCTGTCAGGATGCCCTGGTGTTTGGCTGGAGTCCTCCACGCACTTTCCTCGGGGAGCAGCCACAGGTGCGGTCTGGGCTGGGGACTGGGGCTGCCCAGTGGGTGCCTGTCAGCTGCAGCCAGGTGGTCAGTCGAGCTGCGACAGGATTCTGGTCTCACCCTTCGAAGGCCTGGCAGGTGCTGGCTGCCCAGTAGCTGCTGCTGAATGAACAACGTGGCCAAGCGCTGAGCTGCCTCTCCCTGGGCACATCCCGTGCATTGTCTGCCATCCCTGCTGGCTCCTCTCCCAGGCAGGAGCTGGGTTGGCTTTGCCCATGAACTTCCCAAGAGGCAATTTTGTCCAGAGGGAATAATTATACACTGGGGTCAAAACAGAAGAATTTCTCAGTGAGCTTGGTTCTTGTCTTGAGAAAGCCAATTGGCTGTTGAACGTAGGCTTTGTCATGAACTCTGCAGTTTCCGATGTGTGTGGGCCTAATCAAGGGTAGTGACCAAGGACCATAATGCCAGGAGGAAATTTCTTCAGAACTCCCTGTCATCAAAGAGCTGCATGGGCCTGATCCCCAAAACCTTTGCAGTTAACCAATGTCACCCCAATAATTTCATTTTTTAAAAGCAAATCAATATAAAAGTAGCTTTACACTAATAAAAGAGTAAGATGCAAATTGACCATACCTTCGTGACGCCCACCAGCCAATCAGGAGTGAGTATGCAAATTAACCCAACAAAGATAAAGGGTTAATTTGCATACGCAGGCGCCGAGCGGCTGGGGGCAGGGTGAGATGCTTGTGTCATCACCATGTCAATGATGCAGGCATTCCACACTGCCCCAGCTGCTCTGAGCCTCTGGGGAACGTGGGAAGGTGGGAAGGTGGCTCTGGCCCAGAGCGAAGGTGGTGCTGGCAGCCAGGGGAAGGAAGGCTCATTCTTGCACAAATCTTCATGCATTGGGCCTCTAGTTTACTAATAAAAAGGGAGGAAAGTGCCTGTGACCCTCCTATGCATTTGTCTCTGAGCATCCTGCGCTCTGACGTGTCTCCTTTTGTATGGCCGGTAGTGGGACTCTGGCTCTTGGTGCAAGAAGAAGAGAAGGATGAGTGGTTGCAGCATGGAATGCCAGGCAGGTTCCAGGTGACGGAATCCGCAGGGCACTTTCTGAGAGTCTCTATTTCCCCCATGGCCTGTGAAGGCGATAGTAGTTGCTACACAAAAAAGGTCTCAAAGTTTTGGAAAGCGTTGTGGCTCTCCACCCACTGATAAAGATAGGGTCTGGGGTGCCAGAAGAAGGGAGAGAGCAAAATATTGAAAACCTATTAGAAGAAATAATGACAGAAAACTTTCCCTACCTGGTGAAAGAAATAGACTTACAAGTTCAGGAAGCGCACAGAACCCCATACAAGAGGAATCCAAAGAGGACCACACCAAGACACATCATAATTAAAATGCCAAGGGCAAAAGACAAAGAGAGAATATTAAAAGCAGCAAGAGAAAAACAGTTAATTACCTACAAGGGAGTACCCATACGACTGTCAGCTGATTTCTCGGCAGAAACTATGCAGGCCAGAAGGGAGTGGCAAGAAATATTCAAAGTGATGAACAGCAAGAACCTACAACCAAGATTACTCTACCCAGCAAAGCTATCATTCAGAGTTGAAGGTCAGATAAAGAGCTTCACAGACAAGAAAAAGCTAAAGGAGTTCATCGCCACCAAACCAGGATTACATGAAATGCTGAAGGGTATTCTTTAAGAAGAAGAAGAAGAAAAAAAAGGTAAAGATAAAAATTATGAACAACAAAATGACATCAAATACATACCTACCAACAAGTGAATCTAAAAATCAAGTGAATAAAAAATCTGAAGAACAGAATGGACGGGTGAATATAATAGAATCAGGGACATAGAAAGGGAGTGGACTGACGATTCTCAGGGGAAGCAAGTGTGAGGGTTGCGGGAAGAGATTGGACAAAAATCTTACTCCTATGGATGAAGACAGTGGCGGGGGGTAAGGGCATGGGGTGGGGTGGGGAATCAGGTGGAGGGGAGCTATGGGGGGAAAAAAAGTGGAACACCTGTAATAATCTGAACAATAAAGATTTAATTAAGAAAAAAAAAAAAAAAGATAGGGTCTGGCATTTGGAAAGATCTCAAAGGTTGTACAGATGCTCCCCCCCTCCCCACCCCCCACATACACACACATCTAATTTTATCTTTAGAAACCCATTCTTTTAGTCCTAACACTTCTGTGAAAACACAGTTGCCCACGGAGAGGTAACCAGAACCCTTAGAAATCAGTGTTGTGGTCCTTCTTGGAGGTTTGGGAACAAGAGAAAAAGACCCTGAGAAATAAGGGACTAGGAGGGAGCATTTCTGAAACACCTTCCACTCCTTTTCAGCTCTCATCCTCATGCGACCCTGGCTTCATTGTTCAGACGTGGAGGCAGGAACTCAGAAATGTTAGCCACAGTGGCTGCACACTGAAGGGTCTAAGTTTCCATCTGGGCCCCCCATGCCCAGCCCTGCTCCTGTGGTTAGAGGAAGCGGGGCACAGACGTGGAGGCCAGAGGGACCACTGAGAAGACAGCGGGATACAGGTGGGAAACATGGCCATGGAGAATTGTGGCTGCGGGATCCCACACACCTACCGCTTTAGTCCAGCAAAACCTTTCTGTTACTGTTTTTCTTTTAACTTTTTCTCGACCCTATAATAAGGCAGATGAGGGCAGTGACTTAGCTCAAGGCCTCTGGAGTTGGGGCGAGATGTGGGCTCCCACAGTCCTTGCTGGCTACGTGTGGGGCTCAGAGAACAGACATTTTTTTCTTGTACTCACATTGGTTAACATGCAAGTATTAATAGAAGCTCCTTTGTGGACGCATGTGATGACTAAATGGAATTCTGTGCATGGAGGGCCTCCCTGGACTGACTGCTGGAGGACTGGCAGGCCGAGGGGCAGCCTCGCTGCTCAAGGAGGGGACCTGACGTGTGAGGCCTGGGTATGCGGTGATGTGTGCAACCCTCTTAGGTGGGCATTATTCCCTCCCAGTGGGCTCCTCACTGTGTGCAGAGCAGACACCCACTCTTTCCAGAGAAGCAAGAGGAGCAAGGTGCACGTCCACAAGCCTCTGCTTCCAGGGCCCTCAGTGACTTGAAGTCACGTTGGGTGGGGGAGGGGCCTCCCTGTCATTCCTGAGACCCATGTGGTCACAGGGGGGGCACTGCTCAGTTAGAAATGCTCTTCTGGAGGCTGCGAGTGTAGATGGAGGGGCCTGAGCTGGGCGGGGTGGGTAGGAGTGGGGTTGTGAGGCAGGAAGTTGACTCTGGAAGTGGATTAGGTGAGGGGTGGCCTGGAATACAAAGTAAAACAGAGAGCCACCCTGCAGAGCCCAGCCTGAGCTGCAGGGAGTCAGGCTTTGCTGGCCGGGCTTACAAGTAGTCAGCAGGCAGTCAAGGCTGGGAGGCTCACAAAGCCTTCACCAAGCCAGGCTCCCTCTGCAATGAACTCTCTGCTCCAGAGCCCAGAGCCCAGAGCCTGCAGACAGGAGCCATGGAGCCACCTGGAGAGTACACCGTCTCCATTGTGAGGTGCTTGTGGGCCTGGGCTTCATCATCTGATGAAAACACACAGCCCTGCGTTTCCCAGGAGTGCTGCACACATCCACAGCACGGGCCTTCCTCCTTTCCATCACGGAAGCACTAGCAGGCACAGGCTTAGGCAACTCATTATTCCCCACAAAGGCCAGCTCAGAGGGCGGTGGGAGCCAGCTGAGCCCTCGCCTAGTGAGGCACAGAGGGCATCTCCAGCTTCCCAAGCAAAAGCACAGAATTAACCTCAAGCCCAGCTTCCCCAACCCACAAAATTAAGAGCCACGAGTTAATCTTCTACCATTTCACCTGCTGTCAAACAAGAGAAGGTGGGAGAACCTTTGATCCTTTGCGCTAAGGGTGACCTCTAAGACCGGTGCTCCAGGACTCAGGACTAGAGTCTCCTGAACTCTGTTCCAGTGACCTGGTTTTCAGCAAATTAGGTAACTCAGACTGCTCTTGCTTTTCTGCATCATATTTCATATTGGGAAACCCCAGATGATATAAAATTCTATAGTAGATTGACATTAAACATTAGAGGCGAGGCATCCATGTGGTGCTTGGATCAATATTCCTCATTCCACTTCTGTGGCACTTGTTTACCTTGGCCTCCGCCTTCTGCTCCCCCAGCCCCTCCTGTCTTACTCACGTATCCTCTGTATCCTCACTGTCTAATGGCCCTTCCCCTCGCCCCTTTGCAGACCAGGCTGTGTCCTGTCTAGCACTGTGGCCAGCGGCCTCCACTTTCATCTCTAGGCTGTGTTCCAGTCGGGCCTGGGCTTAGGATTGAGGCTCCGTGTTTTGAAAAATAATAACAACAACAATAATAAGCATTGCCACTATGAATTGTGCCAAGTTTTGCAGGAAAAGTGTGTTCAAAATAAAGCACACCTGAATAAACTTCCAATTCGCAAAAATAAAAGCCCTTTTATTCACTTTTTTAAGATTATGTTGACATCCTCACAGGAGCTATCAAATGCAGTCGTGGTGAATGCCGGCCGTACTCTGGTACCCCAGACTTAACAAATCACTTACCTTCTAGGCCCTGATTGGCTTGAGGCTTTGTGGGAAGCGTTTCGGTTGGCCTTAGACAAAGTTGGCGTCTGCTTCTACAGAGGGCAAGGTCGCATTGCCTTCCCTGCCAGACCTGGGCAACAGCATGGCTTCCCCTGGAACTTTCTGATGTCCACTCTTCTGTATACTTTTGGCCAATTATCTAGTAACTATGAAGTCTACCAAAAATGGCAAGGCTCCAAGCCTGTTTTTAGTGAGTTTCAGCTTCCGCACAGATGTAGGCATCAGTATTTCATCTTATATGTTACTTATGCTACTCTTTATCTGGTCCTTCCTTAGGCCATATAGTGGAAGAAAACAAATCTTTTTTCCTCTACTCTCTTGTATGCAGAGACTGGGGTCTGTAAATTAGACTGACAGAAGACAGATTAACAAGAGAAAAATAGTGTTTATGTACACGTACAATGTGCATTCATGTGGGAAAACTCAGTAATGAGTAACTCAAAGATGTGGTTAGAATTTGGGGCCTATATACAATCTTAAAAAGAGGATACATTTTTGAAGAAGTGACAAGACAAAGGAAAAGGAGCCTTGGTTCCCAGGGGCAGTAAGTTGTGGGAAGGTAATATGTGGAGAAACTCACTGAACTGAACGTGAGGATTACTTGGGTAAGGGTTGTCCGTGCAGACCCATCTTGGTGCCCACGCACTATGTCCAGTGCAATGATTGTTCTCCTAGAGAAAGGTCTGTCCTGTTTTTAGGTGATAGATGGAGGGGAAAGCTCTTTTTGCATTTGCTGCTGTTTAAATGCCTTTAGCTCAAAATCATCTTTACGCTAAAGTGGCATATTTTGAGGTGGCACATTCTGATCTGTTCCAGTGCCTTAAGATCTGACCTACATGACCAGTGCTTAACACAGTGTTAGTGCGGGAGTTCCACAGTCAACCAGATTTGCAGCAGCCGTGATGATCATGGTGATGGTGGCGGTGATGATGGTGATGATGGTGGTGGTGATGATGATGGTGATGGTGATGATGGTGATGGTGGTGGTGGTGGTGGTGGTGATGGTGATGATGGTGGTGATGATGGTGATGGTGATGGTGGTGGTGGTGGTGATGGTGGTGGTGGTGGTAATGATAGTGATGGTGATGGTATGATGGTGGTGGTAGTGGTGATGGTGGCGATGATGATGATGGTGATGGTGGTGGTGGTGGTGGTGGTGGTAATGATGGTGGTGATGATGGTAATAGTGATGATGGTCTATTTCTCTCTCTCTTATATATATTTTTAACTTCTGACTTGAATATGACAGAGGCTAATGAGCCAAAATTTCAACTGTTTCTATTGGCAGAGAGTAAGGGATTCGGCAACTTGGGGTACCATTATCCATCTTCTAGAGGATGACTCCGATTTATGATGTCAGCTAAGAAAATTTCCCGGAATTAGGCACTGAAATCAGTCTGGCCAAGAAATAACAACATGTGAGTACACAGTTCTCCAAACTGTGACATGACAAATCAGAAAATAGACATTATGCTGTTTCAGGAATGTCTGAGTTTAGTAGACAAAGGCCTAATTTTAATTCTGAATGTATAATTTGGGGCACTGCCAAGTATCTGTAGATAACAGCATGCTTGGTGAAAGGAACAACCTAACTGTCTTTCTTAGCCTGTGTAAATACCAGCTTCTGTTTTCTGAATTTTTCCCCTGAGACCAGAGTACCAATATTTACACTTCAAGAAGAGGATAAAACCTGACCCTTCCTTTCACTTTCTCTGAACTGGGATGGCCGTGCATCCTCATTGCAAAGACAGAATTGCTCTTCAGGCTTAAGCCTGGACCAGACCCAGTGGACCTGTGAGGCTTTGCCTCATCTGCTTGAAGTCACATCATGGCCAAAGCCTACTGAGACTATTGGTCCAAATGTTAGTTAGTTTCCACCTTTCAATCAAGAGCTGAACCCCTCCCTGTTATATAACCAGCCTGAATGGCCTGAGTTATTTTGTTCCTGTTGGTGGCAAATCTAATAGGGTCTCTATCCTGAAAACAACCTCTGGTTGGCACTTATCCCAGCAGAGATGGCATGTGATGTGGAGGTTAAGCAAAGCATGATAAATTGAGGGATTATGGATCACACCTTCAGCTCTGTTACCTTAATTGCTCTGAGCATCACTGTGCAGGAAGGCCAATCCAGCAATGATTAAACACTTAACAGAAAAAAGTGAGGACAGAGGGCATGGCAAGCAGGAATAGGGGAGCTCTGGGGTCAAGCCACATGTGGACGTCAGCAACGGAGCGAGTAAAAGTCGTGTAGTGTCGGGGAAGCCAGGCCTCTCCAAGTCACTCTGAGTCTAAGACAAGGTGCAAATGGACCAATGTCAATGACTGGTGGAGTTGTTAGAGTTGATGGACAAGTGTCACAGACCGTTTTGGACTCTAGCCTGGTGACAAAGCAAAAGAACCCAAGGCAGTACAGAAGGGAAGGAAAGAAACTAAGAAACTGATCATGTAGTTAACCAAAATTCAGAGTTTTAAACCCAAAAGGGTGATTTCCATAAATTGGTAAATTCCAGTTTGCTGCCACTAGCAGGGCGTTTTAGATATGCATGCCTGAACCTGTGGCGGGAACCGCTCCGATGAGTGTGAAGAAGGGCTGAGGGCGTTGACGGAGGAACAGTGACCCGCAGGGTAAGGACCTCCGGAGGAGGGTCCTGAGAGGCGCAGTGTGGTGGTTCCAGGGCTTTGCTGGCCACCATCAGTGTTGGTGGGAGTAGAGGGCACGTTGGGGAGAGAATGGGACAAGCACCTGGAGATGGGGCCGCAGCTGACTCAGGTCATGGGTGGGAGGAAAGAAAAGGGGATAGAGAGTGGATGCAACAGGACTTGCGGTTGTCCCTCTGGGTGGCAGTGTAAGTTATAATCCCCCTGTCGTGTGACTTCCATGCTCAGAAAATTCCGGGCCATCCGTGGTCACAGGAGGACTGTGGCACGGGAAGGGGAAGGGTGTCCACCTGAGGACAGACAGACATGGTGTCGCTGGAAAGCAGGCCCTGCCTTCAGCTGGAATTGAGGCCATTGCTTCCTCCCAGCTGGGTGACCTGGGCAAACGGCTTAACCTCTGGCCAGAACCCTGGTGTCCTTTTCTGCTAGTTGAGGCTAACGACACCTATTCTTCAGGGTTGTTGTGAGATTTGAATTTAATGTCATATACAAAGCACTTAGCACAGTGCCTAGTTTTTAAAAATTCTCAAATGTTAAATGTTCAAATAACCAGTTATTGTTATGAGAGGAGATTACTGCTAAGTCCCACTGGAACAAAGAATCCTGCTCGCCATGGATGGGCAATACCCTCCGCCCCTGCCCCCCCTCACTCAGGCCCCTCAGCTCATCCACACACATTGAATTTTTCATGTTGGGGTGAACTCAGGAGCGTCTTGAGGGCACTTTTTCACCCATAAAATGAAATCCTGTGAACCGTTCTCGGGCATGGTTTCCAAAACTGTGCTTTTCGGTAGGAGCTAAGGAGCCAGGCAGGCTGTGCGGCCCCCCAGGAGCTGACAGTGTGGTGGAGCAGCAGCTCTGTGAGCAGCTCGGAGATAAGGCTGGCGTGTAACCACCCGGACATGGGTAGACAGACAGCAGCAGGCACTTGGAGGAGAGACTCGCATGGGGCAACGTGGCCGGTTTCACTGAAGAACAGGTTATTCTAAGCTGAAGAAACAGCACATAGAAACATAAAGGCATAGAACATTCTAGAAATGTTACCTTGTCACTTTAATCAGCAACTCTCATGAGTGTGGCTTGTTCCCTTCTGCAGTTTCCGTGTCTGGTCTGGACCCTCCAGGTGACAGGCGCGAGGTGGTGCGGTTCCCTCCTGGTCCCCTGCGGAGGGCACCATCCCCTGGGGCAGAGCTGACACAGTGTTCTGGACTCTGGCAGGGCCTGGACAGGGATGGCTTTGTCAGCAGACATCTTAGCCTGTCACCTGGCAGACCCATAGCATTTAAATAAGAAAGAAAGAAAAGAAAGAAAGAAAGAAAGAAAGAAAGAAAGAAAGAAAGAAAGAAAGAAAGAAAGAAAGAAAGAGAGAAAGAAAGAAAGAGAGAAAGAAAGAGAGAAAGAAAGAAAGGAAGAAGGAAGGAGGAAGGAAGGAAGGAAGGAAGGAAGGAAGGAAGGAAGGAAGGAAGGAAGGAAGGAAGGAAAAATAAAACAGAAAGATAAAAGGAAAGAAACAAAAAACCCAACCCAGTGAAATGCCCCCCCTCACTGCCCTGCAAATCCATGGACAGGCCACTGCTGGCAGTGCCAGGGCCGGGGCAGAGGGCAGGGCCTGGCTGCCCTTCGGTGGGTGCTGGGCGGGCTCCCCCATGCCCCAGCCTCCCATGCCCAGCCCTCCCGGTGCACCACGGAACCTGGGGGAGAAGAAATAGCCAGGGGATATTCAAGCAGGGAAGGATTAAAACCAGACCCTCCAAGGGGCCTCGGTCAGGCGAGAGCAGGGCGGGCGCGGGGGCCAGGCCCCGCACCAGGGAGTGGACGTAAGCTGCTGGGCGCTGGGTGACGAGCGGAGCAAAGGTTGGCGCTATTTTGGGCTGAATATGAGGAGACTTCAGGCATCTCAGTACAAAGAAACTGTTCAAGGAGAGAGGCTGGGGAGGTGGCAGCATCTGCTGGAGATTGGCTGGCGCTCTGAGAGAAGATAGAAGGCGTGAGATAGGAGACTGGAGCTCCTGCCAGTTGTCTATTAATAGCATTTGGTGGTGACAAACACTCAACACGGCGTCCACGTCTTATCTCTCTGTGGTCTTTCTCTCCCTGCAGAGCGTGTTCTTTGCCTGCAGGAGGCCCTGACACCTGCCCGGGGCCATCTGTGCCAGGGAGTTGCCTCAGACTCTGGCGAGCTCGGGGCCACCAGGGGCGACAGCGAGCAGCGGGTGCAGTGCCGTGGCTCAGTGCTCAATGGGCACCAGGGACTCGGACAGGGACTGTTCCGGTGCCATCGGAGGGCAGGACGCGCTTAGCTGGGTTTTGCAGAATGAACAGGTTTTCAGAAGTGGGGCGGGGGAGGGGTGAAACACTCAGTCAGGGAGCTCGCCCCAAGGCGGAAGCCGAGGACACAGGGCAGCCAGGAGGGAGCCTGTGCACAGGCAGAGCACGCCGCTTCCTAGGTGCTGACTGACGCGCAGGAAACGAACTGAGCGCAGCTGGTCTCTGATCTGAGCTGCTCGCCAATCACTCAGCAAGCACGTGCAGAGGTCACACCTCAGCCCAGGTGCTCAGCGGGGGAATCAGGTTCCCAAAGCTCTCAGGCAACATCATGGCCATAGACCAACCACATAAATTACTAACGTTTTACAAATGAGTAGAGTACCAGCCACAGGGATGACAATATGCCCTCAGCGGGATGGGGGACGGAGGGTGCCTTTCTGTTCCAAATGCCTTTTGGGGTAAAAGAAACTTGCCCAAGTTTTAGTGGTTTAAAAAAATGCTTGTTAACCTAAAAATAAGACATTTCACAGGGAGAGGCAGCAGCACTTACTGGAGATCGGGGATAGCGACTTGGGAAGACATGGATGAGGCAGAGGCCCAGGGCACGGCGACAGGAGGCAAGGTGGTGCCTGCGAGAACGGGCAGGGGAAGGACTAGCTAAGAAGGAAGGCATGCCATCCATGCAGAAAGCACGACACAGCGATGCTAACTCTGAGCACCTGTGGGCTCTCAGCACACGGTCACGCCTGCTCTCCTGGCACCTTGCTGACGGGCCCAGGCTGTGTCAGGCCGTGCAGGGTGCCTGGCGCTTTGGTATCCAAGTTGGAGCCGAGACACAGAAGCTCCTCTGGGTGGCAGCTCCGATGCCATTTAAAGTGGCTCCGTTTGTACTTTGACGCTTTATTGTGGTTTGACTGGGCTCAGCTGGGTGGCTCTTTCTGGGGTCCCCCACACTTACTGAGAGATGGCAGCTGGGCTGGTGTCACCTCCATTCCTGCGTGTGGAGCCTCTGTAGGGACAGTGCACAAATGGGGCCGCCTTGCAGGCCTCAGGCACAGACGGGCACAGACGGGCTCAAATGTCTCCCGCAACCGCCACTGCCCTCGGAGTGATGGTTCCCAGAGGCGGAGGAAGACGCGGCGGGGCTACTGACGACTCGCCTTGGAGGTCAGGCAGAGTCACCCCATCACACACAGAGTCAGGGGAAGTCACAGGACAGCCTGTTGAGGACCCAACATCAAGAGGCACGGTCGGTCACACCCCAGCAGGTGGGTTCAGTGGTTAGTGTCGGCCCAGCGCCAAAGGGTCGAGGGTTTGATTCCCAGTCAAGGGCATGTACTTGGGTTGCAGGTTTGCTTCCCGTCCCCGGCCGGGGCTCTTGTAGGAGGCAACCAATCGATGTGTCTCTCTCACATCCATGCTTCTCTCTCTCTCTGCCCTGACCTCCCTCACCTCCCTCCCACTCTCTCTAAAATCAATGGGAAAAATATTCTTGGGTGAGGATAGAAAGAAAAAAAGAGGCCGGTCCCTGGAGGGCCGCCTCGGAGAAAGCTCCATGGTGCCCAGGGACCTCGGGGAGGCCGGGGAGAGAGCGCGTGGTGCAGCAGCCTGTATTCTCCAGGGCGTCTGGGTTTAAATCTCCTCAGCCACCACTTCCTACCATTTCCTGGGCTTCACCTCCCAGCGTGGCCGAGAGGAGAGTGACGACTTCGGACCCTGGGCCCTGGCCAGGCCTCACAGACAAGCAGTGACTGTTCATCCCAGCAGGGGCCTCCGGACCTGTCTAAACGCTATGGACACGATGCTGAGGACACAGCGGCGACTGCGGCGTGTGCTAGCGACACGCAGAGTGGATTGGAGGGGCTGGCGGCAGGAGCCTGGGCTCCGGTGTCTGCCTTTGGCACAAGTCGTGCTTCCTGAAGGGCATATGTGGGCACCGACCTGACCAGACACCACCGGGTGGGACCGGAGAGGCAGATGCTGTCTTATCCCAAAATGCCGGCCTCTGTAATGCCCTCTGATCCACCACCTGCGCGTTCTCCCCGGTAAGAGACCGGGTCCCCTGGGATCTCTGTCCCAGCAGGAACACTGTGGAAGAGGCAGTGCCTGAAGACATCAGCAGCTGCTAATGCTGCATCTCACTCCTGACATTACCTTTCAACACGATTGTCACAATATTCTGGGTCACATAGTGCTTAACCATTCCCACCGTCCAGGCCCTTCTCGCTGGGGTGCATCGCAGGAGCGGCGTCGCTGGCACATCGGTGCACTCCAGGCAGCCAGCCCCCATGTCCACCCCGCCTGGCTGCTTTCCACACCCTCGTGTCCCACAGTTGCACACAGGAGAGAAGACGGGAGAGCTGTGGCCAGCGATTAGACATCCCTCTGAGAAAGTGGCACAGGCCACTTCTAGTCACAACCCATTGGCCACACGAGTCACTGGCCACCCCAGCTTCACGGGAGGCAGGAACTGCAGAGGCTCGTGTGCCAGCAAGGAGCCGGCTCTGGTTAGGGGAACGCACACACTGACCAGGAGGTGCTCAGAGGGGAGGACTCAGACTGCAGGTGAGGAAGCTGGACAGTGAGGGGCGGCCTGGGAGCTGCGAGGCGGCCATCTGACGGGTCGTCACTGTGGGTCGCAGCCGCATAGACACGCAGGCAGCCCTGCGCCGGGGAGAGGCGGTGGTGTCAGCACCGGAGTTTCCCAAAGGCAGGGAGAGGAGCATTCCCAGCACCGGCTTGGGGTTCGCACTGACGTCCTTGTTGTGACACTGGCCACGGCAGGCCAGCCCGATGGGAACCTTGCACCACAGTGAGCAGGAGGAGGTGCTGAAGGAGGTCTCGTGTCCGAGCAGAAAGGGAGGGGGCACGGGCTGGAGCCACGAGCTCGACGGGACCCGGGCGGTGACACTCGGTGGGGGCTGGTACTGGAGGATCATAAGGAGAAGCTGAGAGAGCTGACTGTCAATGTCAGTTCAGGCTCGGGGTGAAGGAGGGCGCATGCGCCTCGCAGGGGAAAATCAGCTCAGGGAGGAAGCAGCAGGGAGGAGCCAGCGACCCAGGGGTCCACACGTGTGTGGTAGAGAGATGCTGAGTAGGGGTGACGGCACCCTCTCCCAGGACCCCGCCGACGCTGCCCACACGGGGACGCTCTCAGGGCTGACCTCCCACCCCCCCACCCGCCATGGCCCACCATCGCTCACCCACCAGGCAGTGCGCTTACAGTGGGTGAACTGCTGCCCGCTTTTCTGGTTTTGGCTTCACAGGAGAGTGAAGACAACACCCAGAATGTTCCTACTCCCCCACTTCCCTGTTCCTTCCCTCGCACACTAGTAGGCGCGTGGCCGCGCCCGGTGAACCGGTATTGAGACATGATTGTAAGTAAGGGATGATCGCTTTTAAAAGCCAATTCTGTGCGTGGTTTAGCCATTGGCAGTGGGAATAGTATATGTTTATTTCAAAGGAAATCAAAGGGCTCACAAAACAGTAAACCTTTACGTAAAGAACAGAGCATTTCAGCGCCTTTGGCAGGCAAAGGACAGCAGTAAGGCAAACAAAGGGTCTATAGGGGTGAAACGGGCGTTATTCTATCTGTGCAGTAAAGTTCAAAGTCAGCAAGGCGGAAGCAAATGGCAGGACTAGCAGAAGATGGAGTCCTTGGTATCAAAAAAGCAACAAGGGAGCCAGCCTGGTCACAGCAAGGACTGCGGGGCTCAGCTGTCCCCTCCTGTCGCCACGCTCCAGAGACCGCCAGAATGGTGGCACCACCCTCCCCCTGAGCAGGCTCAGCCAGGGACCCAGGCCCCGCAGGCGGGGTCACATGCTCATGCTGCTCGGGCAGGCCTCGATCGCCCCCGTGGGACCTCCAGGTGCTTGTGCACCGTCTGAGCTGCCTCTTCTTCACAAACACCCAGCTTGCCACCCCCACTCCCGCCCTCGGCTCCTGCTGAGCCCAGCCCACTGCTGATGATGAACGGCCTTTCTAGGTGGCTCCCCAAGAGCCCGTCTACCTGTGCAACTGACGGGACTGTTTCCAGCCAGAGAGACAGTTCCAGTGCCTCCTGACTGTGAACATCACCCTGACTGTGGAGGGCGCCCCTGGTGTCCTCCCGACTCCTTGGACATTCTCAGCAGCCGGGGCACTGCGTCCATGTGGCCGCCGCCCTCCAGGTGCTGTCTGCTTCCTTGTGCACAAACCAGACCGATGCAAAGCCTGACGTCTCCACACAAGTACCTGGCACACCTGGTTGACCTGAGCAGAGGTGGAGCCACTGTGGTCAGCAGCAGTGGGTGAGCACATACGTGTGTGCGTGCATGGGTGCACACATGTGCATGTGTGTTTGTGTTTGGGGGGATGTATTGCTGGAGTTCATAAAAGATCTGCCGGCCCTGAGTGCAGTGGTTAGCAAAGGCCATAGTTGGGGCAAGTCTGTGCGATAGACAGGATGTAGGGATAAGAGGAAAAGGAGGTGCCCTCCAGAAAGAACCGGTTAGATTATTGCACAGGGACCTCCCCTGCGGGAACAGGAGAGGAGAGATGGCCGAAAGGATCAGCCCAGAACCAGAAGTGAGGGGGCGGCCACCCTCTGCAGTGGGGGCCTGAGTCCCAGCCTTTCCCATCTCACGTAGGCTAATCCCTGAAATTCTGCCCCACGCCAAGAAATATACTTTTTGCCAATCTGACAAAAAGAAAATAGAAAACTCTGATTCACTCACACCGGACAGCTGTTGTTGTGTTGACTGTTGTCATTTTTTTACAATTTAAGGGAAAAGAGTCAGTGTCCGACGGAGTGGCCAGATACTGCATGTATTAAACGTCCTTGCTCACCGGGCTGAAAGCTGCTGCTCCAAAGCATTAGACTCGCTGGTGCGTCGAGACTTAGACACAAACCGCCCCTGGCTTCAAACTCCATCTCGATTCCCAGTGCCAGGCACGCTCACGGGTTCTATGTCATTAGCGGGGAGATATGAGAGCCCTCCAGTGTCCAGAACCAGAACCTACAAACTCACGCACCGCCGAGCCCGGCCTCTGTGAAGCCTGGGGGCACCGTGTAAGGTGGCACTTTTGCCATCACTCTGTTGACTCTCCCACAACTCGAGGAACTCGTAGCCAGGCAGAGAGAGCGCAGCGCTGGGAACAGCATCAGCGTGCAATATTTCCGCCCCAAAACAGCCCCTCGTGGCATCGCCCTGAAGGGAGATCTGCTGGCAACACTAAAGCGGCTCAGCGAGGAGGGGACACTCAGAGAGTAGCGCTGCGAGCCCACGTAAGAGGAGCTCGGATGCTCTCTCGGAAAATGAAAAGCGCCGCTGGGACCGGTTCCCCTGTCCCCACAGGCACGCGGGGCCGGCGGGCTGGGCCTCCCTGGGCTTATCTGTGTGGCACACGCGCTCTCATCGTCACGGAGCGACCAGCAGTGCGGATAATTGAAAGCGCCCTGCCAACAAACTGCCTGCGGTGCTGCCAGGCCCTCCGGAGCCACAGTGACGAGCCCTGGGCCGTGGCAGGGCCCCCCTTCCCCGCACAGCAGCCCGGGGATGGATGCCTGTCATTTACTGCACCCCCCCTGGGTGCCAGCTGGCGAGCTGTGTGTCGATGACCCCGTGGCAGCCTCACCCTGGACCCTCTGCAGGTGGCCTACGTCCTCTCCTTACTGACGAGGAAATGGCGCCTCCCAGGGAGGCCAGATACCTCCCGGCCGCTCTGCTTGCTGAGGAGGCCGAGCTGTTGCCAAGGGGAATGAAAGCCGCATTCCCGCATGCAGCCCCTTTACTGTCCCACCTCCAGAGGCCGCAGGGTGCTGGCCAGGCCTGGGGTGCCCTGGGGGGGTGGTGGTTAGAGGTGGGTTCAGAGCGTTGGCCCTGCTCCAACCCTCCACTGAGAAATATTTCCAGGCCAGGCTTTCGGGATTTGAGTTCCTCCTAAAATTTTAAATCTCTCTGGGAGACGGAAGGGTTTGAGGTTCTGCGTGCAGTGGGTCCCTGTGGGCTGGACCTCACAGAGGCCCTCTGTGGGGCCAGGCCCAATAACAGCTCCCCCTGGATGGCCTTCTGGTCTCAGCTCTGGGGCCCACTCAGTCCTGGCTCTTTCTTTGAGCTGTCCAGTCTCTGTCATCGTCTCTTCCTCTGCCCTCCCCTTAAATATCGCTGTTCCCGTGGTGCTGCCCTTTGCCCTCTCCTGGGCTTGCTGTTGTTCAGGACATAACTTCACCCAGGACCTGATGCCAACACTGTGCCAGCCAGTCTCCATGCTCACCTCTCCCTCGCCCACACTGCCAGCAGCTTATCTCCATTTGGAAGTCATTGGCACCTCAGACAGACCAATTGTGAGTGTCTTGCTTAGATTGCTAAGAAAATTATATTATTACTTAGCAAAGAGCCTTTGTAGGTGATCTGTTACCATTAGCATCAATAAGTAATTAAGCAATCCTATGTAATAAAAGGCTAACATGCAAATCGAACCAACAGCGGAACGACTGGTCTCTATGATGCGCACTGACCACCAGGGGGCAGACTCTCAATGCAGGAGCTGCCCCCTGCTGGTCAGTGCTCTCCCACAGTGGAAGCGCCACTCAGCTGACTGGGATGAGAGGCGCTCCCACAGCGGCCCAATCCCCACAGGCCACGCCTCACCACCAGTGCACGAATCCCATGCTCTGGGCCTCTGGCAAATGTATAAAGTTCAAACTTCTTAGCCAAGACTCTAGTGAATGTCTTACCTGGGCTTTATAGCCACACTTTCATACCTCAGTCCCTTCCATTCTGACCCTCCCATCTCCCCTCAGGTACCCTCTGTGCCTTGATTTCCCATTCCTAAGTGTAGACAATATTTCGATCCTACGCCTCTGGTTTTATGTATATTACGCTCTTAACTTCCCCTTTACCTCGTGAACTTGACTCCAAACGTCTTCTCTTTTTGCCCCGGTCTTCTAGGCAGAGTCCGTACTGCTTTTATCTTTACGTGTTAGTAACTCGGGTTTTGCATTTTAATGCAAAAATGATCAGACTGGCCTAAACCAGTTTGTCTCAGTGGATAGAGCGTCATCCTGCAGACTGAAAGGTCCCAGGTTCAATTCCGGTCAAGGGCATGTACCTGGGTTGCGGGCGCATCCCCGGTAGGGCACATCCTCAGGCGTGCAGGAGGTAGCTGATCAATGTTTCTCTCTTATCGATGTTTCTAACTATCTCTCTCCCTTCCTCTCTGTAAAAAATCAATAAAATATATTTTTTTAAAAATGATCAGGCTGTCCATTGTGTTCACTGTGAACCATGTGAGCTGAGGGTCTGTGATTTATGCTTCTTCTTATTTTTATGGTCAGACACAGGTCCCACAAATACAGAAGAGGGTTGCCGAAAGGAAAGGATCCTTACCCCACATCGTGGACCTATCCTGGTGCAGTTACTCAGCCAGCATCAACCAAGTTACTCACCCTGGTGGCCCGCCGAGGAGGGGAAGCAGCCTCAGAAATGTAATAGTGTAGCATTCAGAGTGAATATAAACAGGAGTTTCACGAATCAGCCCTCCGAGGAGAGGCAAGGAGAACCAGCCGGCTGAGTGAGGCGCTAAGACATCAATCAGGACAAATAATTCAAACTTAAAATAGATGGAGATTGGCAGGCCCTCCTTCCTCGCTAATACAAACCACTCTTCACTTCCATCCCTGGCGACAGCATCTAGACACCCTCTACACCACCCCCTCCTGTTGGCTAAACCGAAGTCATTTCGACTCCTTCTCCTGTTAGTCTTCCCGCTCCCCTGGTTGTGTGCAAAGCAGACAGACGCGAGTGGCTGCAGATGCAGAAGCAGGAAGAGCAGCAGGAGCAGGAACACAATCGAGTAAAGGACTCGTCCTTCGTTCGCATTTGTTCATTCAGTGCCTAAGTGCCGAGGTCACAGTATATGCAGTTCCTAGGGTTTGTGAGAGTTCAATGGCTTGGTGTATGGGCATCATGTAGAGAAGTGCCTGGGCCATAGTACAGGCTCAATATGAAGGTTATTAAATTAAGTGATGAGCTATGATCCCTGTGCTCATGGGGGGAATGCATTCAGCTGCGAAAGTGCCCCTTGTAACCGAAAGGCAGGGAAGGGCTCGGGTGGGGGCAGGTGTGGAATGAGGACCAGACCTGTGGCCTATGTGCCTTGTCCCCCACCACCTTCTTTGGGGCTTACAGGCACTCAGCCTTCCCACACTCTCCAGAGGCCTCGGTGCACGCTGCTTCCCTCCGTGCTGCTGGCCCAGCAGAGTGACTTGCCTAAGGTCACGTGGGGGAGTGCCCACAGAAAGATAAGGAACCATCTCATTCTTGTTCGTTCTCATCTGCATACCAGATAGGCTTCCAAATGAAACTGCATCTGTGCTTGCCCATGGAGCACACACACTTTAAGATGAAAGCTACCTTGGATGGCCACTGGAGTGGGTGCTTTCCCCACGGGCATGGAGCCACTATTCACAATCTAATAACAGTCATCAGAAGTATCATCACAGCATGATGAGAAAATACCAGCTGTGTGTGCTCCACACCTGAATCTCTCCAGCAGAAGTCTATTCATTTGAAAAAATTCATCCATGACCTTTTAGTTTTATTAATAAACTTACAATTTTCATAAAATATTAAACATCAAGTTCTGTTTTCCTAATAGTTCTAATATAGGCTGCAATTCCTAGAGTGGCACTTTTCAATGTTTTCCTATAGGAAACTTTCTGTTGTGTTTTTTGTTCCTTGACCCTAAGTCTTCATTTTGAGAATTGAGTGAGATCCTTATCCTATCTAATAAAAGAGTAATATGCAAATTGACCATCACTCCAACACACAAGATGTCTGCCCCCATGTGGACACAAGATGGCCGCCACAAGATAGCCAGCAGAGGAGGGCTGTTGGGAGGGACCAGTCCTACAAGGGAGGGCAGTTGTGGGTGATCAGGCCGGCAGGGGTGGGCAGTTAAGGGTGAACAAGCCAGCAGAGGAGGGAAGTTGGGGGTGACCGGGCCTGCAGGGAAGGCATTTAGTGGGGGACCCAGGCCTGCAGGGGAGAGCAGTTGGGGGGTACCAGGCCTGCCAGGAAGGGCAGTTAGGGGTGACCCGGCCAGCAGAAGAGGGAAGTTGGGGGCTACCAGGCCTGCAGGAGATGGCAGTTGGGGCCAAACAGGCTGGCAGGGGAGCAGTTAGGCATCAATCAGGCTGGCAGGGGAGTGGTTAGGGGGTGATCAGGCTGGCAGGCAGAAGCGGTTAGGGGCAATCAGGAAGCAGGAAGGCAGGCGAGCAGTTGGGAGCCAGCAGTCCTGGATTGTGAGAAGGATGTCCGACTGCCTGTTTAGGCCCGTGGGATCAGGCCTAAATGGGCAGCTGGACATCCCTTGAGGGGTCCCAGTTTGGAGAGGGTGCAGGCTGGGCTGAGGGATACACACCCCCGTGCACGAATTTCATGCACCGGGCCTCTAGTTAATAATAATACCAATAATGATGAGCATTATTATTCTCATGATAGTTTGCTGTGGCAACAATAGATGTTTATAAACAAAAAAAAAGGAATGTTTACAGATACAGTGGCCAAGCCAGGCTTGACCCCCAAACAGAGACACAGTAGCCCAACTCCACAGCCAGCAGAGACACTCATTCCCTCAAAAATCTTCCTCACATTTTGCTCTCTGTCTGGAATTCCATCATCAGGATTTCAGACTTGACTACATCTCAATGTGATGAGGACCTACCGCTGACACCAGTTTCTCCTGAGCACAAAACCCCCAAGGCGATCTCATCAGGGCTGGGGGCATGGAACCGAAAGCACAGGGAGTCTGCAGGGATGAAAGTTAGGATTTTGGGGCACACTGATCCGGGGGAGGACTCAGGACCCTGTGGTTCCCCAGACTCCTGACCTTTAGTCTCTCCTTTATGCCCAACCACCCCTCCTTCTCTGGCAACCTCTGCACAGCGTGTTTGAACATCCACCAGTGAGGGGTCAGCATTCTGGGGGGCAGGCTGCTATGCTGCTGCCTACAAGGTCTACCCACTTGGAAAAGTGTCCCGGGAGCCTCTCAAGCTGCACATTGTCCTCCTTTGGCCCCACGCATGGGCCAGCTCTCCCGCAGCACTCACAGCGATGAATGACACCCAACTCTTTGCTGGTCCACCCTCCCCACTGCACTGGCACTGCCTTCCCAGGAGAAACGAGGTCTCTTGTTCACTCATTCATTCACTCAGTGAGGGCCTCCGTCAGTTCTTAGTCCCAGGCAGCACACCTGTCCTTGGCTAGAGAAGTGCTCAAGGCATGCCTGTGGGTGAATGAATGAATGAATGAACAAATGATGGAATAAGTGAATAAATGATGGAATGAGTGAGTAAAGCGGTCACCACAGTGAACACAAACTTCTACTTCACAAGTTCACTGACTGGTTCTGGTTGCTGATGGTCACAAACTGCCATCAGAGGCAGATGTATAACTGTCTCTCTTATGGAACATTCTGTCGTGAGGTACAGGAAGAGGCCGTGTGATGAGAGTAAGATTAAGCAGGTTGATAACATCAGACTCCAATCACCCTTCCCTCAGTGGACCGAATGATGAATGCGCGCCTGTCAGGCCTCTCTAAATTCCCGGACACCTGCCTCCGGCTTTCAGGGAAGCCCTTCCCGTCTGTTTCTGAGCAGAAGTGAGGAAATGCATTTCAACCTTAACTTTATCTTGGCAGCTCCAGAAACTGGTTTTACTTCCTGGAATTTCCCACCAGGAGGCTGTTTTTCTGGACTTCCTTTGGCCTCTTCACTAGCTGACAGGGCAGAGAGGTTGGGCTAGACTGTTGACATGTCCAGAGACGGGCGAGAGGTAAGTGCACCTTGGAGTTTCTTAAAAACACATTTTCAGGGCAGAGCAGGTGCTTTATTTGAAGCCAACATCAGAAAATATACTTGGGGACCAAACAATGTCCAAGGGGTCTGGGTCACCGTCTCTTGGTGACAAAAGGAAAGAACCCTGGTTTTTCCAACAGGGTTTGTATTCTGTAGGCGTCCTTGTCATTTCAGGGATAGGAGACAGTCATGGGCGGTTAGAGCTGACACTTTGTATCTAATTCCACTAGTGCAGGTTGCCATGGTGAGATGCCGTCCTGGAGTTCTGGAGTGGTTGCAGGTAGAGCAGAGCCACCTTCCACTCTCTCCCTTCCTTCATTTTGCTCATTCCCATGGTCCTCTGAAAATGTAACCTGTTCTAACATGCTAGTGGCCCGGTGCACGGAATTTGTGCACATGAAAAGGGAATTAATTAGAGGAAATATTGTAATATTGCTATTTGCCCTTTCTCTATTATAGAAGTGTCAGAGATGAAAGAAAATTAGTAAGATCTATCTGAAAATCTCCCTCCTGTCAGAGTCTGGGGCATGCTGTGGGACCTAGAATCAAGTCCCCACCCACCACTCACACGCGCTTCAAAAACGCAGTAGACCCGGACCTGGCCGGCCCCACCCCCGTCAACCCCTCTGGGTGGAGGCGCAGCCTCAGGTCCCCCAGCCTGGCACCAGGTGGGGGGCTCAGGCTCAGTTCAGCCTGGCGCTGGGTGGGGGGCGCAGTCTCAGGTCCCCCGTCAAGCCCTGCTGGGAGGAGGGCTCAGCCTCAAGTCCCCTGGCCCAGCGCCAGGGCAGGAGGCATGGCCTGAGGTCTCCCAGTTCAGCACTGGGGCAGAGGGGGGTCACGGCCTGAGGTCTCCTGTCAAGCCCCACCAGGCCAGGGGTGTGGCCTGAGGTCCCCCGTCTAACCCCACAGAGCAGGGATCATGGCCTGAGGTCCCCCCAGCCCAGCACTGGGGCGGGGAGCCATGGCATGAGGTCTCCTGGCCTATCGCTGGGGTGGGGGGCATGGCCTGAGGTCCCCTGTCAAGCCCTGCGATGCAGGGGGCACGGCCTGAGGTCCTCCGTGTAACCCCACCGGGCAGGGGCCATGGCCTGAGGTCCCCCATCAAGCCCTGTGGGGCAGAGGGCGCAGTCTGTGGTCTCCCAGCCCAGCACCAGGGCAGGGCGGGGCGTGTGACCTGAGGTCCCCTGTCAAGCCCTGCAGTGCGTGGGGCACAGCCTGAGATCCCCATCAAGCCCTGCGGGGTGGGGGGTGAGGCCTGAGGTCCCTCGCCCTGGCCAGGTGCCATGCAGCCAGCTTCAGGTCCCTGCTGTTTGGTCACGATGTTATAGCATCCTGGCTAATTTGCATATTCCTCTATGATATAGATAGATAGACAGATAGATAGGACTTACAAAGTTGTTCAATATTCAACAGGACTTAAGCAACGTGTGGATATGATACTATGCTCAACATCATGGGGGGTTTGAGGATGCGCCAGACACTTCCCTGCCTCCCCCTCCCACACACACCAGTCTCCAGGAAGCAAGAGTCTGCTGTCAGGACAACACCACGGCCTCCGAAATGATGTGCAGCGGGAGCCAGGGAGCAGGCTCCGGGGCCGGGACACTGAACCTGCTCGCTGCGCTGTAATGTAATTTGACTGCGCATTGCCAGCTATCATCTTGGTAACCATCCAGGGAATGTCCTTTCCGGGTGGTGAGCTGGATGCACATTTGTTCACCAATCTTGCATTTTCCATCTCTTGGAACCGTCATCCATATTTCTCCAGGGGTCCCTGGCATCACTCACCCGAATCCCAAATGTAGTCCCTCGTGATCATCACTGCTGAATGGATCAGGCTGTCCTCACTACCCGGAGTCACAAGTGTTCTTTCCACGAGGATTCCAGCTACAGGGACAGTCACAGGTTAGGTCAGAAGGTGAGGATCTAACCCATCCGATCTGGACCAGGTGGTGTTTTCAGTGGGAACCAGTGGCTGATGTAGGGTAAATACTGGGACACTGCGTCCACTCACCCAGGCCAAGGCTCGGCACTGAGTGCCATTTCTCCTTTCCACCTGCCTCACTCCTTCACGGTAACACCAGGACCTGTGGCCTGGAGCCGGTCGCCTGCTGTAGGTAATAATGGCAATGCATTCGACTAGTTTAGACATTATTTAAATTTATTTACATTTGATTTGTGCGCAATATTTACAAATTACTTTCTCAAAAGTTATAGGCCTTAAGAGTCCATGAAATGTGTGAGAACATTTAGTTATGCCCATTTCTAAGCTGAAGACATGTGTGTTTATGTCTTAGAAAAAATAAATATTCTGAAATCAGTGGAATGTTTATCATGCATATTACAATAAAAGCAAAGTAGTGGAAATCTAAATAAACATTATGCATTATTTCACGTTTTTCTCTCAACAAGAGGTTATAGACTTAAAATAATTTAATTTTTTTCATTTGTATGATGCATTTGCCACCGACATTTCATTCCTGCTTCTGAAAGCATTAGCAAATTACTCAGCAGCATCAAGCATTCCCCCGACCACACCTCATCTCTCAAACCCAGCTCTTGTGGGAGAAAGAGCACTTTTTAAAAATCACTTGATCAGCTCGGGGCTTTGCATTATAATCTGAAAGCATTTGGAGAAAGCAGGTCCCCTCCAGCTCGGAATGAGAGCCCTGCTCTTCAGAACAAACGTGCAAGTACCGACGATCTCCCACAGGTTCCTCGTGCTTACCCACACGCAGCTTCTGCGCCTGTAAATTCAGAATATATGAGAAGATATTTGATTTGAGTTTTGCTGTGGGATTCCTCTTCCCTCAAGACTCTGAGAGAGAACTTCACCATCAGTGAGGAGAACCTACTCCCTGCAGGCATCTGACCGTCTTCCAGAGCCGGAGGCTGGTTTGCTTCATACATTAATACAAACAAGGACCGCACTGGGTGTCTGGCAGTTCGGCTAGTGCACAGGGCGCTTGCACATCCCCATTGCATTCACGACCCATGAGTCCCTGTGAGGTCTGCCCGGACAGAGACTTGGGAAGGAGGAAAGGGACTGGACACAGCTGCACAGCCAGCCTGTGTAGGTACCACAGGCTGGAGCGCGGGCACGCTGCGTGTGTGCATGTGTGTGCAGGCGTGCATATTCGTATCCACGCGGTGTGCTGGGCTCCACCTCACCCACCTGTCGCAATAGGAATGAGAGGAAAGCTTCTGAGAGACAATGCCTTCCTTTGCCCTCTTAACAAATGATGAACAGGCCAGAGGAAAGTGAAGGCCAGAGACAGCTGCTAAGCCAGGCTGCCTGGGCTGAGGGAGGGATGGGCACAGGAGGTGCTGGTGCAGGTGCCTGTGGGACCCAAGCCAAGGTGGGCGGGGCCGGGAGCCGTGGTGGGCGGGGCCGCCCTCTCCCTTTGGCAGTGAAGTCTTCGCAGTGAGCTCCATGCTCTTGGATGGAGATCGCTGAACATCCATTCATTCCTTTCCCACATGTGTTTATTGGGGACATAAGCCACGTGCTCAGTCACGAAGGTGGCGCCAGGGGACAGGACAGGGGCATCCGGTCCCACAGTGCGGGCGCGCAGGCTTGGGGAAAGGAGGGGGTGCGAGCCCTCTGCATGCGCAGGAGGAGACTCTAAGCAAAATAGAAAACAAAGCGCACATAACCAGACACGTAGGAGATCGCATAAGGGAGACCTCCATGCTCCTGAAGCTGGAGTGAGAGCTTCGTGGAGAACCTGGGGCTGAAGATGAATGAGAAAGTTCAAAAGTATTCTAACTCGAACTAGCAAGTCACAGAGCACAGTCCCGCCTGTCACTCAGCAAGGGGATCCTCCGTTTCAGGGATAGGAGAGACGAGGGTGCCCAGGGCCTGTGCTGTGAAGAGACCCCGCTGGTCCTGGGAGGGCCGCAAGAACACACTCTGGAGGGCACCTCAGTGTCCCCGGGAGCTCGGCCTCCCCCCTGGTCCTCGGGCCTGACTGGGACCTCCCAATGCCCAGAGTTCGTCCTCCACAGAAAACCCCGCAGGTGTCTCCCAGGTCTTCCCCTTTCCAATCGGAACATCCCAACCTTTTCCGCCAGCCCTCAATCCGAAATCTTGGAAGTGGGCTGCAGAAGACAGAGCAGAGAGTACGGTCCTTCTGTGGTCAGCGGGGGCCATCCCCGTGATGTGGGCCTGAAGATGTGGGTGTAGTGAGACTGTCCTGAAGGCCCATGAGGGTGGAGACATGTCTCCCTTTGCTACCTTTGTAAGACGTGTTAACATAAACACATTCAAACCTGCAAAGAATTTGAGCCAAAAGAGTTTATTTGAGCCAAACTGTCCACAATTTCCAGGAGGCAGAACCTCAACAAATTGATATGATGCTCCAGAGAATGGCCGGTTCCATCTGTATTTATACATTGCAATCAAAGGAGGGTACGTAGGTGGGTTACATGAACTCCATTGGTGATAGGTTAGAGAGGTGGGAGAAAGCAAAGCAGAGGAATCCCTGGGATTGTATAAAAAGTAAAATGATAGACACATACTTAGGTGGGTGCAGGAACAACTTTGTGGTGACTTTAGGTCTGAGTTTGCAAGACCGCCAGTCAGGCCTCCCCTGAGCTTGTCAGGTCAGCATGCGGCCCCTTCCGCCCACAGACCAACGGGGTGTCTGGGTGGTGGTGGTCCCCTTCCCCTTTGCTGGGATTCTTCCTTCTCTGTTGATAAGTTAAAAGCCTGCGCCCGAGCAAACAGTGCTGAGCTGGAGTTCGGAGCAGGTCCTCCTGCTCCTCACATGGAACCTACTCCTTTACACACAAACACGTCTCCGATTCCCAGTGAGAGGCTGATCCTTGCTGGTCTGGAGCAGATACAGCTGGTGTGCTTCACACGCTCGGGGTGTGGGCAAGGCCAGCGTGCGTGTGGACACTGATCCCTGAAGAAGCCTGAGGACTCCTGGTTTAACTTTCACCCTTTATTCATAGGCACAGCAACTGAGACACCCCATGAGAGCCTGCAGAGACCCTGCCCGCTGCGGCTTTATCCGTCCTGTCGATTTCTCCAGTACCTCCTAAGGTTTGGCTCAATTCTCAGACTGCAGCGTTTTGTGCGATAAACCCCTCTAGAGACCCATTCCGAGGCCCATGACGTGCAGCAGGAGGCCGCTCTGTGAGCTGCAGGGCCATGGCAGTGATTTTGAGATTGCTTTTAGGAAGCCCTTATGGAGTCCCCGCCAGGCTGAGTCAGCAGGAGGCAAGAAGGGGGCAGGGGGAAAAGAAGGCCTCCCAGGGTGAAAAGGAGTTGCTGAGTCACCAATCAGTTCCATCCTCACTAAAAGTTAGATAACCAAACAGAGTTTGCTTCCCAATGTGAGGTATTAGGGGAACACAGTCCCAACTAGGAAGTATTCCAAATATAAATTGAGACAGAATCCCATTAAAATTTGGAATCTAACTTTCTGTCCACAAGAAACAGGAGGAAGGGAGAAGCTGAATGACTCCAGGAACCTGGGACATTCCGACCTAGTTGTTTCAGTAAGTCAACCAGGAAGTTAACAACAGGAAAAAATAAACTTAAAAGAGAAGGACGTATGATAGTTCTAGATTGAGAGAAATTTTAAAAATAGGTATGATATGATAAACAAAATAAGTAAACTGTTATATTCTGATTGAACAAGCCAACTATAAAAATTTTTAGACAATTGGAGCATTTAAATATGAACTGGGTATTGGATGGTATTTAGAAATTATTGTTACTTTTAGGTTATAATGATGGGTTATAATAATATGTAAAACAATATTACCTTGAAATGCAAATTAAAGCAGTTGGAAGAAAATGGAGGCTAGTGTTGGATTCAGATTACTTAGAGAAAAGCTCAGAAACAGAGGCGGAGTGAAGGGCCCTGGGACACACGCGTTTCATGTTTATAATACAACGTGTTTAGGAATCAGAGTGGCAAAAGGAAACCTAACCCTGAGAATATTATATTTCGGATCCATGACACTTAGCAGAATGCTTAACACTAGCACATGTTGGGGCTCTGAGTCACCGGTGGCAATGATGCCACCTCCCGGCCCCCTTACCAGGCGCTGGAAGAGCCTGCAGGTGATGAGATGCTGAGAGTAAGGAACACGCATCGGGTGGGAAGCAGGTGGATTTCCCACTGGAGGAGTTCCAGGAGTGATTGCAAGTCTGACTTGATTCCTATCCCTCCCTCTAGCCAGCCCATCTGACTCTTAACCTCTCCTAATAAAAAGATGTAATTCACTTGCACCAGTTTAGGCATGAACATTAAAAAAAATTTAAGCATAATGAGCTTTAAACAACAGATTAGCAGGAAATGAGAGTGTAACCCTCACAGCAGTGGTGGGAGCGGCCTCCTCTCTGACCACCAGGGCGCTGCCTGCATGTCAGACACCAGAGGAGCAGCCGAGACCAGCGCGGGGCCTTCGGAGCAGCCATGGGCAATGGACTTGCCTAGGCAGCCCCTGCCCAGCTGGTGCCAGTGTGAACACATATTTTTCTCACCAGATGATCATATCTCACAGGCATAGCCAGGCCATTCAGCTGGCTCTCCTGCTGGCTGCCCACTTGGCTGAGGGCCGTTGGAAACGCGGGCTGTCTGCCAGGAGACACGAATTGCTTCTCTCTCTGTGTCAAGGGTTTGAGATTCCACTCTGCTTTGTGGGCAGGCAGGAAGCTCTCTCTCTGCTGGTGCTCGTGTGCACAGAAATCTCTCTTGGTTCATCTGAGAGTATGCAGTAAGGAGTCGCTATTCCTTTGAAAAGTTACGAGTGGCTAACGTTGACCCTAAAATCCACCCAATTCAGTCGTAGGCCCACGCCCTGGTCCCTTAGGCACGTGACAGCCCAGGCTGCCATCTGACTGCACATCAGCAGGCCCGTCTCCACCTGGCTGCAGGGAGCCCAGGCCGCAGGGAGCCCAGGCAGACGCTCTCCATTTGGTCATTTATGTCTGGGACCCTCCACGTCGCAGGCGAGGGCTCAGGCTGGGTACATCCTGGGGAAATGATGAGCGTGGCTTCTTTATTGTGGAGCCAACGATGTGGGGAGAGTTTCTAAGAGCAAGAAGCTTAGGTGCTGGACAAGGAGGTGAGGGAGTCCTCCGTGGACTCAGCTCCTTGGGCTTTTTTACAGAAAGGCTTGACCCACGTTGGCTGTGAATAACCAGATTTGATTCCTTCAGGATCAGATTCATTCACTCTGCATGTTTCTATGCAGGAAGTTCTACAAATGCATGGACACACATAGATGGCTTCTGTTATCAAACCGTGCACCCATAATGCAGACAGGAGCCATGGAAGGTGCATTGGGAAGGACAAACCAGAAAACTCGGAATGCAAAGCATGGCGTGTCCTCGGTCCTTGTGGAACCTTCCATGGGCTCATCTAGGTCTCTACAGGCGGCAACTCCAGGCAGCTCGTATGTGTGTGGGCTCTCCTTCTTCCTCCCTCCCCATTTCCCTGGACCACACCCCACCCCCGTGGCGTGACTAGTGCTGGCTGTAGGTGACATTTACTCCCCACCTCCTGGGACGGCTGTCGGATCTTACAGGAGACAGAGTGTATAAAATGCCCAGGGTGGAATGTCACTCAGAAAAAGTGGTTTGTAAACAAACAAAGCACAGGACAAGCCTGGTGATGTCACGCATTCAGACTTCTCTTTAAAGGCCGACTGAAAACCCACCGCACACACACATTGCTGTTTCCATGAAGCTTTGTGAACGCAGCCCTGCACCTGTGTCAGTCGCCGTGGTCTCCCCGGTCCCGGGACGAGTGCCCCGATAGCTGGCCAGGAACAGGTGTCACAGGGACTAGGGACCCTCAGGGTGGTCCTCCAGACACGGTGCAGAGCTCTTCCGTTTCTCTCATGTAAAAACACCCAAAACAACTCAAATGTTTAATGTGTCCATTTCTTTATCTTTTCATGTCTATAAGGACAAATGAGCCATCCATGTATTGTTCTTCAATTCCTTGAAGAAATATTTAATGAGCTACTATAATATTCTGCTGCTAGGCAAGCTCTGCTCTCAGATTGCTTAGAGTCAAAAGGAAAAAAGCCCCAAGAAACCAGAAATGCCAATCAGACAAGACATATGTACCCCTATGTTCTTGGCAGCACAATTCACCAAAGCTGAGACCTGGAAACAGCCTAAGTGCCCATCAGCAGATGAGTGGAGAAAAAGCTGTGGTACATCTACACCATGGAATATTACGCTGCAGTAAAAAGGAAGGAACTCCTACAATTTGCAAAAGCATGATGGACCTGGAGAGCATCATGCTAAGTGAAATAAGCCAGTGGGAGAAAGATAAATATCACATGATCTCACTCATTTGTGGAAGATAATGAACAACACAAACTGATGAACAAAAATAGATCCAGAGACAAAGAAGCATCGATCAGACCGTCAAACCTCAGAAGGAAAGTAGTTGAGGGTGAGGGGGGTGTTAAGAGAGCAACCAAAAGACTTGCCTGCATATAAGCATAACCAATGGACATAGACAGTAGGGGGGTGAGGGCATGTGCTGGGTGGGGGCTGGGAGCGGCTGGGGAGAGGTCAATGGGGGGGAAAAGGAGACATATGTAATACTTTAAACAATAAAGAACTTATTTTTTTAAAGAGAAAGCACAAACACCACTGTTAATATCAGGAGACATATGTGGTCAGTAAAGAGCAAACCCCTCTGAAAAGACCGCTGACGAGACTCTTGCTCTGGGGGCAGAGGGCAAACCGACTTTACCACCATTGTGCCCTCCAGGCTAATGACTTAGCCTGGCCTGGCGAGGCCTCCATAGTGAATCCCTCATCTGGGAAAGCGGTGGGAGTTGGAGCCTTGAGGACTGGCCAGACTCGGGAGGCTCTGAGCGGCGCAGGGTGTGAGTGGACGCTGGAGAGCAGCAGCTGACTATGCTGTGAGCGTGACCCGGCCAGACATTATTTCTTTAAAGCAATCGGCCGCCGAGAAGCACTGGGCCCATGGAAGCCGGCAACAAACAAAGATCCATTACATCATCCTGCTGTTCCCTGAGGCCACGGTCAGTGGTCAGCGGGTGGGCCTGGTGCTGCCTTGCTGCAGAGCTGTCGGTCAGCCGGGGAGGGGCCCAGGGACCGACCGCTCCCTGCTTCCGCCAAGGCTCTTGCAGAACATTCCCAGGACCCCGATGAGCAGGGTGTCAGCTCTCCCGGCTCTGCAGCCACGGCGCCCAATTTATTTTAAATAAAAACTACTCAGGTCGTAGCAGGAAGAAGGCACATCTTCAAGTTGTTCTTTTCCGAGGCTGCTAGCGCCTTGGAAAGGAGGCTTCTGCTGTCGAATCTCCTTTCAGCAAAGCGTGCAGAAGTGTTCACAGATATTACAGAGGGGCCTGTCCTCCTATGATGATTGGGGCATTATTTTCTCAGCTCGTCCTACTACAACTGTAAGCCCCGTGCTGCCCACCCAATGACTGCTGCTGCTCCCTGGGCCACCACTGCAGGCGCGGGAGAAACCTGGCCTCTCCCCGGCCTCGGGAAGCTTCCGCCCTGCTCACCTGGTCATTCCCAGCTTCCTGGGTTCTTTGTCATATCAAACACATGCACACACAAGGGGTCCAGGGTACTTGCAGTGGCTGGGATTAGACTTGTTCGCTTGCTGGCTTGCCAAGGCTCATCGGAAATGGTCCAAGCTGATCCGAGCTCCCTGTGAGAGTGAGTTTACTCTTTTGATGCCCAGAAGAGGGCACAGCAGAAATGGCACCATCAGAAAGTAGAGTGGGGTGCCAAGAGTCACATCTCGGCTGCCAGCGAAGAGGCTGTGTAGCCACCACCAGCTGACACCTGAGGCCAACTCAGCCAGGATTTGAACAGGTGCAGCTGAACCTCACCACATTTTCCTTCTCTCCAGTATCTTCCCTGTAATTACCATGGTTTCCGCAAGTGACTGGAGTCTTATCTAAAACAAAATCTGTGCACTCAGGAGAGTCCCTCAGCTCAGCCTGCACCCTCTCGCAGTCCAGGAGTCCTCAGGGGATATCCAACTGATGGCTTAGGCCCACTCCCTAGCGACTGATGCTTAGGCCCACTCCCTGTGAGGGGGAGCAGGCCTAAGCCATCAGTTGGACATCCTTAGTGCTGCTGCAGAGGCAGGAGAGGCTCCCACTACTGCTACTGTGCTCACTAGCCGTGAGCCCAGCTTCTGGATGAACAGTGCTCCCCCTATGGGAGCACACTGACCACCAGAGGGCAGCTCCTGCATTGAATGTCTGCCCCTGGGTGGTCAGTGCATTTCATAGCAAGCAGTTGAGCAGCCTTAGCATATCATTAGCATATTAGAGGCTCAGTGCATAAATTCATGCATGAGTGGGGTCCCTCGGCCTGGCTGGCGATCGGGGGCCCATCGGGGCCGTCTCACCCAGTCCCAATTGGGCCAATCAGGGCCAGCCAGCTGGGGGGAAGGACCGTGAGAGGTTGGCCAGCCCCAGAAGGCTGGGTGTGGGAGCACACTGACCACCAGTGGGCAAGCTCCTGTGCTGAGTGTGTGTGGTCAGTGGGTGTCATAGCGACCAGTTGTTCTGTTGTTCGGTTGTTCGGTTGTTCATTCGGTCACTTAGGCTTTTATATATCTAGATCATGTTTTGATTGGTTGAATGGCTGACCAGACACTTAGCATGTTAGGCTTTTATTATATAGGATGATATAAATGCATCATAACAGAGGCTGCATGGTAAGGATTAAAACGTCCCCTCTATTAAAGAAATCAGGGACCGTATTGTCACGCACTCATTCAGCGAACATCTCCAGCGCTTTCTGTAGCCCTGAGCAGTCTTTCTGTGGGTTCCCAGGTGATGGAATTTCTGCCAACACCCCCCGAGGGCCCCTCTTAGGAGACACTGCCGCAGACACCACACTGGCTTATCTGACTCTCAGATTTGTTTTGTTTTGTTCATTTGTACATTTCTTACAGTGGAATCTGTGTCTGACATGCTAGACTTGGATCGTTTTACACTGACAAAAAGATCTGAGTCTCTAGGCCCCCCAGCAAGACAGCCTCTGCAAGGCCTCCTGGGAGATCTGACATCTGCCCATAGGGACCATGAAGAATGGACTCGTCGTCTCCTCGGGCAAACAGTTGGCAGGAATCGCACATTTCCCAACATTTAGGATCCAGGCAGCACTGTAACAGGGTCCAGGGTGACTCGTGTCCGTGGTGGGCAGACCCCAGTGGCCCCACTTCCTGGTGTCCTGCCTCATGTGAACGCTTCCTCTAGAGTGTGGGAGAAGCCGTGGCTGCTCCTAACAGCCCAGCCAGGGAGCTGGGACGTGGCTCACGTGGCTCCCTGGGGCTTGTCCTGCTCGGTCGTGGCAGCAGTGGCGGGAGGCCCCCTTGGGGACTGTAGAAGCCGTGGCAAGGAGCCAGGGTGGCCTCTAGGACCTGAGGGGGTCTCTGTCCACAGCCAGCACGCAGCTGGGCCTCTAGTTGGACAGTCCCCAGGACGGGTCCTGCCAGCGTCCTGATGAGCGTGGGCCAGAAGGCTCCCCGCTCGCCGCAGCCTTGAGTAGCGTGTGAGAGCTGGAGCAGAGGGTCCACTAAGCTGCCCCACTCTGACCACAGGACCTGTGAGAGCCAGGCCTGCTGTTGGCTGAGTCCACAGGAGTTTTACTGCCCCGCTGCCCTCTGCCACCACCTCCCCTCTCCTGCAGGACCACTGTCTGCCTGCCCAGCCCCCGTGGTCCTGCACTGCTCACTGTCGCCCCGTGTATTCGAGTGTACCTCACTCTCTGAAGCTCTGGCCTCACCCTCCCGCCACTTACCATCCACTTGCTTGCTCATTGGCCACAGAGCCTCTGACCCCATCCCCCTGGAGGCCAGTTTCCATCCTCCTGTAACAAAGGACCACACACACGGGCTGACAGCAGTGCACACTGATGGACTTGCAGTGCTGTGGGTGGGGACACAGCGGCAGCACTGGGTGTGGCAGGCGCGTCTCTGCCCAGGGGCTCGGGAGAACCACTGGCTCCACGTCCAGCTTCTTCCTTCAGCAAGAAAAGCTGAGCCCCTCATGCTTCCTCAGGTCCTTCATCTGCCTCCTTCCCCCATGCGGGACTCCCGCGATCACAGAGGCCCAGGGGTTCAGGGCACCCTCCTGCCTCAGTCAGCTGCGGGCGCTGTCGCAATTCTACCTGTTTAGCTTTGCCTGTCGCCCTGTAACACTTGGGGGCAGGATGCAAATGTCACAGCCGGTTTTCCTGCCTTAACACGTTGTCAGTTCAAACAATGGTCTGAGGCCTCCCTGAAGTCTGGGATTCACCCTCCAGGGGACAAACACCCTCAGGAGGCCCACAGAATGCTTACATCTAAGGACTCCGCTCCCAGCGGCTTCCTGGCAGTGGGCACGCCCTGAGGATATATTCTAAGGGGGGACATTTAATGGTTCACAAACCACATCATAAAAATGACGGCTGGGTCCTCCCAGTTTGGCCTTCACGGTTCACACCCTCTTATCTCCTCTCACAACTGGAAGGGCTGGAGGTGCAGCTGTGATGATGAGCTGGGAGTGAGAGCGGAGCCCCTCAGAGCCGGTGCCAGGCCTGCAGGGCAGAGGGCAGGGGGCAGCCGCTGCATCACAGCCCCCAGCAGCAGTCGCTTCAGGGGCTCCGCTGGGCGACTCCCCGGCATGCAGCAATGGTCTCAATGGGAGCCCCAAATTTCCCAATAAGTCTCTAAACAAAATTAATTTTAATGGCTTTAATCAGCCTTAATGGACTGTTCCTGTTAGTGTCTGCTCCTTTTGTGAGCTTGTGGAGGAAATGCTTACAGGAACAAACCAGCAGGCCAAACAGGGAAATAATTGGTCCAAAATCTTTTGCAATTAATGGCCTGTGTGCTATCTACTCTCATCCCTGAGACCGGGCCCAGGTCATTGGTTGAGACAGGGCCAGGAGCCTAGCCTCTGATTTATTTCTCTTCAAAATACCTCTTTCCTTCCTAATGGACAAGCAGTCAAGAGGAAAAAATACACCAGTGTTATTTTTACCTGTGCTTTCCTGGTCCTCCAAGTCCCCGCTCTGAGAGCTGTCCCGGAGGTCACTGCTTCCACTCTCCCCCCTTTTTTAAATCTGGCCGAGGTTGTCAAGAGGAAATTAATCTTTTACAGCCAAATGAAATTTGGGCTTCCCAGCACTAGCCCTAATGAAAAATGCATTAACAGCATCAGAAAGCCTGGCTCACAGGACCAGAGGGCACATTTAAATAATTCCATGAATACAGATCAATATACTAATTTACTTATAGCCTCTGTGTGCCGTGTTCGCGTCTGAATAAGTCATCTGCACTGCACTGTTTCACGTGAATTTGCAGTATCTGCTGTTTTACATATTAAATTAATCTTGGCCTTCAGAGCTTCGTGCGGGACATTGAACCATGAGGCCTGGGGTTGGATTTCCCAATCCAGCTGGGGAGGCTATCACGGGCTCACAGGGTCCCGGAGCCAGGCCTGCGCACGAGGCAAGCACAGAGCAGAGGCTGTGGTGCCAGCAGGCCCACGGGGACTTAGGGGTGTGGAATGAGAGCCCCCTGAGCAAGGCAGGGCAAGTGGCCTCATAAGCACCGGGTGCCAGGAGCACCAAAGGGTGGCCACGAAATGAGAGACCCCCCCTCGAATGCTGGGTCCAGACGTGGCCCATCTCAGGAAAGGTTCTTACTTACTCACCAGGTTTCCTCAGTGCCGGTGCCTTACCGGTGCTTGGGAACAAAGAGGAAGGACCTGGACCGGGATGCTGAGAGCTAGGTGTCCACGCAGGCCAGCGCTGGGCATGGGTGATGGTGCTGCCCTGCAGCAGGGGCGGTACAGGCCCGAGCACCAGCCAGCACCCCAGCCGTGCTCCCTGTGCTCATTTCCATGGAACCCTTTAAGCACATACCAGCCTCTCGTCCCCCTGGGAGTCTGCTCTAATGGAGCTACGGATGGAGAGCAACGGCTTAGTAACCGAGAGGCAGCAATGGAGGTTGCACACGCAGCCCAGCCTCCCTCCTGCTACAGCATGAAACACAGTCACCACCAGATGCAGCAGTTCCCCCAAAGCTGGTGTCTGCCAGCCGCTCCCGGCAGCATTACTAGCACAGTCGGCGGTGGAAAGAGCCCGCGTGCCCACGGAGGTGGGTAGGTCTTGCCC
This sequence comes from Corynorhinus townsendii, assembly GCA_026230045.1. Lineage (NCBI taxonomy): Eukaryota > Metazoa > Chordata > Mammalia > Chiroptera > Vespertilionidae > Corynorhinus > Corynorhinus townsendii. The sequence continues at coordinate 42,478,054 of JAPDVU010000013.1, forward strand.
ATGGACTATTAGCCTGAGAAAGGAATGAATCATGGCACATGCTACAACATGGAGACCTCGAAGCTCCTATGTTAAGTTTAAAAAGCCAGACACCTCAGGACCAATCCTGTCCCATCAAACTCACATGAAGTGCCCAGAGGAGCCCGGGCACAGAGCGGGGAGGAGACGGCTGCCACGGCCGGGGGTGGGAGTGTGGGGAGCTGGTGCTTCATGAGGGTGGGTTTCAGTGCCAGCAGATGAAAACAATGTGGATGTTGGTGGTGATGGTTACTTAATCCCAAGAACTGCATCCTTAAAAAGGGTTAAAGTGGTAAATCGTGTGCTATGTATATTTACCCCAACGAAAGAAGCAGCACTTTTTAAAGCAAGATCTCAGTGGCTCTGCCCATGCGGCCTCCTCCAGGAAGTCCCCGTGCTGGGCACCCATTAGGCCTCCAGCTCCACAGGCTTCCGAGGACAGTGGCAGCTCTGACGTTCTCGGCAAGTTTCAGGTATTTGCTTGAAATGGTGTGGGGACAGTGGGCGGTCAGCTTGCCCGGGCCCACAGCGTCCTCCGTCTCAGCACGCTGCATCAGTGTCCACTTGCTGTGGCGGGGTCGGAGGTGAATGAGCTTTGCAACATACAGAGAACGTTATGCAGTTGGGGCATAACGTTATTATTATGCTTGCCGAGAGAGAAGTAATGGCTTTTCTTCCCCACGGCTCCTCGGGATTCTGGGCCAGCAGGGCTGTGAGATAGTCAGGCTGCGGCCTCTTCCTCTCCTCCGAGTCCTGAGATGACATTAAGGTGGCGAGAGAGCGAGGAAACTCCTGGTCACCAAGCTCACCTCTCAGAATGATGGAGAGGCTTCAACGAGCAGAGATGTGTGTGGGGTGCTGTGTGGACCATGAAGCCCTAGAAGACTAAGTATGCACTGACAGGACCTCTGCACTGGCTGCACCCTGCACAACGCTGTGACACAGCCATGAGCGAGGACAGTGCCCCTGCCTTCGTGAGCCCTGGGTCTGGGGCATCCCTCCTGGGCTGTCATCCCTGTGGCCACCCAGAGCCCCCATTTGTTGCACGTGCTGTCGCTCTCTTCAAGTTCTTTATAATTTGAGCAAGGCTCCCTGCACTTTATTTCACACTCAGCCCCAGAGATACGCAGTCTGTGCTGCTGCTGTGATGAAGGAGACGCCGGGGACACACTCTCAGCAGAGGCCGCCTGGAAGCGTCCAGGATCTGCTGCAGATCCATGAAGGCCGGAGGGACCCAGGATAGAAAAAAGACAAAGGGAAGTGGTGCCCAGTAGCAAAGCTCAATGAGCACCATAAGGAGATGGAGAATTTCCCTGGAGAGCAGAATGGAGAGGAGAGCAGGGCAAGCCGCACCCTCCAGCAGGGAGCGGAGCTAGTTGGTGGAGGGGTGGGGTCGGGTGAGCCTAGGACAGGGTGAGGTCACAGCCTGCCACCTTGGCATGGCCACGTCCCACAGCTGCTTGGGCTGGCGATGGAGCTCCTCGTGGGAGCCTGCCCTGGGGGGCTCCTGCTTTGTAGTTCCCCCCATAGTCTGCTGTTGAACAACCCCTGCCTCCAGGGCCCGATCTGGCCGCTCCGTGCCCACGTGCTGGGGACCGCCTTCCTCCCAGACCACCAGGCACGGCAGCTGCATTATCTGCCCATTACTGCCCTTGGCCATGTTTCTAAGAGCACGTTACTGACACCACTGGGCATGCTGACCAGGCCGCGTTTATGTGTAAAGAACTGCCAGTTTTCCAAGCAGAGGCACCGCTGTGCATTCCCACGAGCAAGGCGTGGGGTCCCGTTTCTCCACACAGCACCTCCACCGGCTGTTCGCGTTTGGGGTCATGGCGCTCATGGTGGGCGTGGAGCAGCCCCTCACTGGGCTTTGACTTGCAATTTCCCGAAGGCTCGTGAGTCCATGTCTTCTGTGCTTAGGCTCTTTGTCTACCTTCAGAGAAACGTCTGCTCAGATCCTTTGCCTGCTTTTGAGTGAATCTTTTTAATATAGAGTTGTAGTGAGAGTTATGTATTCTGGAGATAAGTCCCTTATCTGTTACATGATTTGTAAATATTTTCTCCTATTCTGTGTCTTGTCTTTTCACTTCCTTGATAAAATCATTGCAAGACTAAATTTTAACAAGTTCAGATTATCTTTTTTTCTTATTTTGTTGTTAATGCTTTACTGTCATATGCAAGAAATATTTGCCTAAACCAAGATGGCAAAGACTTACACTTATGTTTTGCCTAAAAGTTTAAAAGCTTTAGGTCTTACTTTTAGGTGGGTGATCCACTTTGAGTTATTTTTGGTGTGTTATACAAAGAAGGGGTCCAACTATCTTCTTCTGAATGTGGACTACTAGCTATTCCAGTAGCATGTGTATAAAAGACTATTTCCCCATTGTCTCAGCATCTTTGTAGAAAATCAATTGGCCATAAGATAAGAGTTAATTTCTGAACTCAAAATTCTACCCCATTGATCTACATGTCTATCCACATGCCAGTACCACACCATTGTTATTATTGTGGGTTTATGATGCATTTTCAAATCAGAAAGTGTGACTTCTCCAACTTTGTTCTTTATTATTATTTTAATATTTAAATTACTGCTGTTTATTCTGGGTTTTTAACTACTTCATTGTTTGGTATGTGGACAAAAGGGGCCACGTGCTGACCTGACAAGCTCAGGGGAGGCCTGCATGGCAGTCTTGCAAACTCAGAGACCTAAAGTCAGCACAGAGGATGGTCTGAAATTAAAACTTTAACTAAAAGCAGTTATGGTGGGTGGTCACCTCCTAGGCTGATATCTTCCCTGACAAAGGTCAACCTTTACCTTATCTTGAAATGTCAGGGTAACTTGTAATTTCCCTTTTTCCAGACCCCTCAGGGCACAACCAAGTGCCCTGGATGCCAGGACAGACACCATAAATCGCTTCATTGTTACCATATTAACTATCCTGTACCCACCTAAGCAAAATAAGTATGTGTCACCCTAGCTGGTTTGGCTCAGTGGATAGAGCATTGGCCTGAGAACTGAAAGGTCCCAGGTTCGATTCTGGTCAAGGGCACATGCTCAGGTTGTGGGTTCAATCCCCAGTGGGGGACTTGTAGGGGTGATCAATGATTCTCTCTCATCATTAACGTTTCTATCTCTCCTTCTCCCTTCCTCTCTGAAATAAATAAAAATATATATTAAAAAAAGAAGTATGTGTCAAAAATAAAAAAAGGACCTATGTGTCTATCATTTTACTTTTTATCCTATCCTAGAGCTCCCCCCTCCCCCCCCCCCCCGCCAACACACACACCCCGCTTCGCTTTCTCCTGGCTCCCTAATCCATCACCAATGGATTTCATGTGACCCACTTATGCCTCCTTGATTATAATGTATAAACAAGGTGAAAAAATGCCATTTTCTGGAACATTATCCTAACACATTGAGATTCTGCTTCCCAGCAATTGTCAACAGTTTTCCTCAAATAAACTCACAAAAATTCTTTACAGGTTTGAATGTTTTTATGTTAACAGGTGTGACTTCCTAGGTATTTTATTCTTTTGATTGTTATTGCAAAATTAAATTGTTTTTTCCATTTCTTTTTCTGAAGTTTTGTTGTTGGTATATAAGAAGGCAATGGATTTTTGCACATTGATTTTGTATCCTGTACCTTGACTATATTTGTTTATTGTTTCTAGTAGTTTTTTGGGGGAGTCTTTAGGGTTTTCTATCTACAGCATCATGTCATCTGCAAAAAGTGACAGTTTAACTTCTTCCTTCCTTATTTGGGTACCTCTTATCTCTTTCTCTTGCCTCATTGCTCTGGCTAGGACTTCCAGCACTATGTTGAATAATAGGTGAGAGTGGACATCCGTGTCTTATTCCTGATCTTAGGGGAACAGCTTTCAATTTTTCACCATTGAGTATGTTATGGACTTGACCCCAAAGGCAAGGGCGGTAAAGGAAATAATAAATGAATGGGACTGTATCAAATGAAGAGCTTCTGCACAGCAAAAGAAACAACAACAAAAAAACAGGCAGCCAACCAGGTGGGAGATGATATTTGCAAACAGTAGCTCCATTTGCATATAAAGGTTTAATATCCAAAACATATAAAGAGCTCGTAAAACTCAACATCAAATAAGTAAACAACCCAATCAAAAAGTGGGCAGAGGACCTGAACATACACCTCTCCCAAGAAGACATATGAACAGCCAATAGATACATGAAAAGATGTTCAACCTCACCGGCAATTAGGGAAATGCAAATCAAAACTACCGTGAGATACCACCTCCCACCTGCCTGCTGGAGGGGCCATTATCAACAAGACAGGCAATGACTAGTGCTGGGGAGGCTGTGGAGAGAGGGAACCCTCACTCACTGCTGGTGGGAATGCAGACGGCGCAGCCACTATGGAAAGCAGCCTGGCGATTCCTCAAAAAGTTAAGAATAGAGCGACCATATGACCCAGTGATCCCTTTCCTGGCTACATGCCTGGGAAACTTGAAAGCGTGTATTTGCAAAGATATATGCACCTTACATTCATTGCAGCATTACTCATGACGGCCAGAACACGGAAACAACCAAAGTGCCCTGCGATAGAGGACGGGATCGAGGGGACTGGTCCATAACACAGTGGAATACTGCTCAGCCTAAGAAAGGATGAAATAGTGTCATTTACAGCAGCATGGATGGACCGTGAGAACATCATGCTGAGTGAAAGAAGTCAGCCAGAAAAGGCTAAGAACCACATGACGTCACTCATGTGTGGGATATAAATCTGAAACTCATGAACACAAACAGCAGTGAGGTGGTTGCCAGAGGGAGGGGGTGGGGGCAGAGGGGTCCTAATAAGAGGTGACAGGATAAGATGTGACTTGGGTGGTGGGCACACGGTGCAATATACAGGTTTTATAACTTTAGAAATCCATGAAACCTATATGTTCATGTTGACCAATGTCACCCCAATAAAATTTAATTAAAAAAATACAAAGACAGGTGTGACTTTAAAGTTAATACTGTCTGGGTTTTGTCAAGCATTTGGATATGTGGGTTTATAGTTTTCATCACATTTGTAAATTTGTTGGCTATTGTTTTTTCACATATTCTTTTCTGTCTCCTTCCTCTTCTCTTTTTAGGACTCCAATTACATTTGATTATTTTATTAACTGATATTGTCACATGAGCACTGGGCTCTGCATGTCTTAGTCTCTTCCTCTGTGGCCTTTATTTCAGACAGTCCCTGGTCTGCGCTCCAGCCTCCACTGGCTTGCTGTGGTGTGAACTCCTCACCACCAGTGTCCTCTTTTTGCCTCGTTGTGTTTTATCCCCAGGATTTCCATTTGGGCCACTTCCACACTTTCCCATTTCCTTCTTAGCGTTTTCCTGCCCACACGGCCTTCTTTAACAAGAGACTTCCTATGGCTCTTCTCGCATCTTCCGCTGCCCCATCCCTTCTCTCTTATTTCTGAGTCTGTTTCTGTCGCTTGATTATCCCTTTGTCCTGCTTCTGCGCGCGCCTGGGCCCTCTGGCTCGGATGCCAGGCACTGAGGGTTTTATGTTGTTGGAGCTGGACTTTGTCACTGTCGTCATTCCTTTCAAGAGTTCTAGACTTTGTCCTTGAAGGCAATTAAGTAACTTACTAGTTGGGTCCTTTGTGCTTGCTCTTTGTCAGGGCGGGCCAAGGGCATTCTCCAGTCTGGAGCTAATTTATTCCCACTAACAAGGCAATGCCTCTGTGAGTACTCTGCCAAATGACCCATGTTTTATGAGGTCTTTCCACGCTGGCTCTTAAAAATATAAACTTACTCGCTGCTGTCTCCGGGCTCCCGGAGTGTCTCAGTGGAATATTTGCCGTGATGCTTTCCTGGCTCACGAGCTTTTCCTCGCGTGTCCACAGGTCACTCCGTGACTCAGAGCTGTCTAGAGCTCTCGCCGCGAGGTCTTCTTCTCTGGTCCGCGCCGTCAGCCACCTTCGTTCCCCAGAAATCCGCTCAGTCTTCCCAGTTACACAAGAGCTCCAGGCTGGGGGCCCACGCCACCCGAGGGCCAGGGCCCAGGCCGCACGGGGCCTTGCTCCCGCTTCGCGGGGTCACGTCCCGCAGCGGCTACAGTCCAGTGACTGAAAATGTTGTTTCAGACCTTCGCCTGGTTCTCTGCCTTTTTGAGCTGGAGAGGTGCGCCTGTCCTCTGAGACGCCACCACGGCGGCCTGTGAAATCCCAGGTTCTTGTTTCTGGCAGCCAGCTGTGGCAGAGCCGTTCACGATGAGCCTCAGCTTCCTCGTTCATCAGTTGGGAGCGATGGCATCTATTTCACAAGGTGACCGTGTGAAGGACCCGGCACGGGGCTGCACTGCGTGGCTGAGATGAGTGGCCGTGCTCTCCCTGTCCGTTGGTAACTGAGAGGCACGGCATGCTCTCTGCTTGCCAGTCACTTCCATCCTGGCAACAGGAGTCCATTGAAGCTTTTCTTCCTTTACAGTGTACCTGCCAGGCCACGCCTAAAGGAATCTCTTTTTTCTTGAAATATGTAGCAAATATTGTCTGTACAATTTGTTCTGTAATTAATTGTAGGTGCCCTCTAATGGCATAGCTACTGTTGTCTAGGAATGCTACTTAAATCCTTTATTGTTGGATATTATCTAATGCTTACAGGTCTCTGGGTGGACTGGTAACTCGTAATAAATGTATTAATATCCCAAATCAGTGTCCAGCATGCGGGGGCGGGGGGGGGGAAGAGGGAGGGCAAGATTACTGATTTAGTGTCAATAATTTGTGGTCAAAGTAGCTAGCATTGTTTCTTTTTAATAGTTTATTGATTTTTTAGAGAGATAGGTGGGGAGAGGAAGAGAGAAACATCGATGTGAGAGTGTGACATCTATTGGCGCTTCCTGAATGTCCCCTATTGGGGACTGAGTCCAAAACCTGGGCGTGTGCCCCAACCCCGGAATCCAACCGGCGACCTGTGGTGTCGGGGATGACACCAGCCAAGTGAGCCGCGCCTGCCCGGCGCCAGCATGTCTTCTTGCCTTCCTCACTCCCGTTTACATTTCTGTGCAGCAGCCTCAAGGACCTGAAATCTTTTCCTAAAAAGGCATCATGTTCATTGTATGAACTTTACACGGAGCTCATGGGAATCACCTTCCCCTCTTCAAGTCACCCTGAATAATGAGCGGGCGTCTGAGCATTTTCCTCCGAGCCCCTTCTGTGGCATTCTTCAGAGAAATGAGTGAGGAAGGAGAGGCCCGTAGGACCCAGGGAAGGGCACATGGGGAACGAGATGCACTGCGGGACCAGCAGGTCCTCGTGACTGAAGAGCCGCATCCACCTCAGCTCTGTGCCTCCCGTGGCACGTGGCACTGGCCTCTCCGTCCAGCCAACATCACTCACTCTGACTGGAGATGGAAAGGCTAGGTCGCATGCTCACTGTGAGCTGCAGGATTTATGGCACGGCTGTTAATATTAAGAGAGTTTCCCCCAAAAGAGCCTGCTTGCCCCACGAGCCAGAACTCATGCTGCCCGAGCACACGGCCGTCACCCCCGCACTCTCTGGAGGCGCCGGCGTGGCCTGGCTTCCCCGCCGGCAGCCATGCATCACTCCCCGGGACTGGGAGTTTCCAGGAGGAATGACACTTGCATGAATGATGATGTGGGTTTGGGAACCTACTTCATCTCAGCGACTTCCCCAGAAAGCGCATGTTTGCTCGTCACCTGATGTCTGCGGGGACGGAAACCAGGCGCTCCTCTCGGAGAAAGGCCCCGCATTCCAGTGGCCCTGGCACAAGACCCAGGCACGTCTGATTGTCATCGATTCCACTTACGTAGGAGATTTGTGGATCAATTTCCCTAAATTCTGCGGCTGGTCGCATCACCTCCTCGGAGGTAAGCAAGCGTGAGACCCCTCTCAGCCTGGAGCCTGGAGAACTTGGCACATCACGGGCGCTGGTAGGAGGCACATAGACCAGGAGATGTCTGTCCCGGCCCTGCTGTCCTCGCCGGCCCATTGCCTTCTGTGCCAAGAGCTGGGATGGAACACTGATGTCTCCAGGTCACTGGCCTGCCAGCAGTCCCTTCGTCTGCCTCAGAGACTCAGCACCGACACGGCTTCCCCAGTCTCCACGCCTTACGTCTGAATCAGGGAAAGTGTTTAAATTACCCAGCTCTTCTCCCTTTCTCTTCTTTCACATGGGCACGGCTTCATCCGAAGAGCTGTCTCGAAGGGGCATTTCAACATCACAAATGGACATCGGGCCCCAGAGCCTCCTTCCGCTTCCTCATCTGTAGTCACTGCAGCGCCCCCCCCACCCCCCTCTGCGGGTCAGGACTCCAGTGAAGGCTAAGGTGGTTCCCTGGTGCAGCAGGGCTGGGGGTCCCTGCAGTCCAACCCTTCACTCTCGGGGAGCCCCCCCGCAGAACAGCCTTCCGTCTCCAGCCCCCACATCCTCCTCCACATCCTGTGTGCGCATGGCTCCCTGTCCTCTCCGTGACCTGTTCTCCGGGATAAGTGCTTCCTGTTCGAGTTTATCTGAGCCCCAGGAAGGGGTCGTCTCTGGTTTCGCCCCCCTCCCTCTGTCACCACCACAGACTCCTGGCTCCCTGGGCCCCTCCTCCGCTCTCAGTTCCTGGACCCAGCTGCACTCCCAGCCCCTGGGGCCCCGCAGCGCAGGGAGCCGCCTGGCAGGATGCTGGGCTAGGGGGTTGCTCCCTGGCCACGCCGGCGCCTGCTGGAGGACCTGGCGTCCTGTTCCCGGAGATTTGCTGCTCGGCTCCGAGCTGGCACTCCAGGTTGAAATTGGCTGACAGGGTCTCAGCTTGGGAAGGATTTATTCCTACATGTTAAATTATTTTTAATTAGTTCAATGCCCCAGTCATTTCTAAACCAAAGACATGTGAAATAAATATGCTCCTGAAGTGGATGGGGACGGGCCACGGTTTGAGTTAGTTGTTCAGTTTGTGCAGAAACGTCTGCAGCTCCAGGTCCTTAAGCGCGGCCATGCACTGACCAAGGGGCTCCTGCCGTGCGCTGACCAAGGGGCTACTGCCATGCACTGGCCAAGGGGCTCCTGCCGTGCACTGGCCAAGGGGCTCCTGCCGTGCACTGGCCAAGGGGCTCCTGCCGTGCGCTGGCCAGGCCCCGGGGCTCCTGCCGTATGCTGGCCAAGGGGCTCCTGCCGTGCACTGACCAAGGGGCTACTGCCGTGCACTGGCCAAGGGGCTCCTGCCGTGCACTGGCCAAGGGGCTACTGCCGTGCACTGACCAAGGGGCTCCTGCCGTGCACTGGCCAAGGGGCTACTGCCGTATGCTGGCCAAGGGGCTCCTGCCGTGCACTGACCAAGGGGCTACTGCCGTGCACTGACCAAGGGGCTACTGCCGTGCACTGGCCAAGGGGCTACTGCCGTGCACTGGCCAAGGGGCTACTGCCGTGCACTGGCCAAGGGGCTCCTGCCGTGCACTGGCCAAGGGGCTCCTGCTGTGCGCTGGGCAAGGGGCTCCTGCCGTGCGCTGGCCAAGGGGCTCCTGCCGTGCTCTGGCCAAGGGGCTACTGCCGTGCACTGGCCAAGGGGCTACTGCCGTGCACTGGCCAAGGGGCTCCTGCCGTGCACTGGCCAAGGGGCTCCTGCTGTGCGCTGGCCAAGGGGCTCCTGCCGTGCTCTGGCCAGGCCCTGGGGCCACAAGCCTGGCCCCACGAGGAAGCCCTGTGCCACCAGCCTCCCGGCCCCTGCTCGAAAGCCAGCACGTTTGGGGCAAGCGTGAGGGGCGTGTGGGATGGGGTAGGGAGGCCAGAGTGGGGCCTTGCATTCCTGGCTCTGAGGGTCTTCCGCATCCAGGCCCAGTGAGTGTGGGGGCGGTGGGTGGAGGGCTGTGCAGGCAGATTGTGGGGAGGAGGTATCGCCCCGCACGGGTGTGGGCACACACTCACACTCACACTCTCACACACACCCCCAGATGGCAGCTCGGGAGAAACAGGAGCCAGCAACACCAGGAGTTATTTTGGGAACAAAACTAGAAATCTGCATATGGCGAGACTCTTCATCCTGAATGCTGCTCTCGCCTGTGACAAGCCCCCTCTGAGGTGCGAGCCCGTCCATCAATCAATTCACATGAACTCCCTGCAGCTTTGGCAGTGGGAGGAAAGAGGTGTGCAGTCCCTTTAACAGGACCAGGGTGCCGTGGCTGCGAGAACAGCCCTTGCTCTAGCACAGGTGTGTGGGGCAGGGTGAGCCCGTCAAGTCAGGTACGTGGCTGGGACTGGAGTCCCTCCCTGCGGCCTGCCCGGGCGCCTGCTGTGTGCGTTAGGGGCCGTGGCTGGTGAGACCAAACCATGGGTTTCTCGCGGTTCAGTCAAGTCCCCAAACACTGAAAACTCTCCATTGTGCCCTCAACACTGGCCAACATGACCACCACTTCACGCTGTTTAGGACAAAAAGAAAGCGTGTCACCCAGAATTTATTAACGTCATCTTTATAAATATGGACATGATTACTATCCGTATGTAAAAGCCGTAAGAAGGCCACCACTGTCTGCTTCCTGACCAATCCCAACACCCCTGGGTTGTGGGAGGCGGGCCTGGGTGGGCGCAGGAGGAACCCTCCTTTCCTGAAGCGATATTTATAGGAAATGCCACCCAGAGCTTTTTCCTCCCCACATTGTTGTGTGAAAGACTTGTTGCTTCCAAGACTTGGGAAGTTTTAACCAGAAACAGTCATTTTTCTTCTGTGGCAAGAGATAGAATGCCAAGCTCAGTGCCAGGAGTTGGGCACACCCCTGTGCCTACCTCCAGAGCCTGCCCAGCCGTGGAAACAGGTGCATAAATAACGGCTGCAGGGCCTGGTGCTGAGGGGCTCCCAGCCGCACCCCTGTGGTGGGAGCACAGGAGGGAGTCAGCAGGAAGGCGTGCTGGGTCCTGCCCAGTGTCAGATCCTCCAAGTGAGGCGAAACCCTCACACAGTGCTGGCTAGCAGCCCTCATGCCTTATGCAAAGCCGAGGGGGGCCTGGTAGGCATCCTGTGCATTGTTTTTTGTAACAGAGGCCCAGCATCCACCCACTGCTGGTCGGGAAGGTGCCTCCTTTCTTCTGAGAGCAGCACCCTGTGAAGGGAAATACTGTTCTTTCTTCAAATGTGATCCACCAGGTCGTCAATCATAAGCCTCCCGCAGAGCCCCAGGGCTCTTCGAGGGAGACAGGGAGATCGACAGTCCCTGTGAGTGGACAGGCAGGAATGGCGAGCCTGGGACCTCCCGAGACTGTTTCCAGCCCCGGAGAAGCCCATCTGGAAGAACTAAGAAGAGACACAGACAGACCTGAGCCGAGACCCCCAGAGATGGTCATGGAATTCGCAGCCAGCGTTGGTTCCCCAAGGCCCAGCTGCACCCCACACTCCTGCTGTGTGATTGTGGAGCCATAGCCCTCACATGTTCATGCAAACAGGTGTTCGCCTTTGCACCGGGAGTCTGCAGCCCTCTGTGGGGTCCAGCCCCCGTCCTCCTACTGGATTTCACCTGCTGACCCCTCTCTTTTTCCCACATTAGAATAAGTCTCCAAAGGGAGGCTATGGTCTGGGTCAAATGCAGAAGACGCACTTGGGGTTTCCGGACTTGGAGGGGGGTCCTCAGAAGCCCTGGTCCTGACCACCCCACCTCAGCTGTCCTCTGGTAACAGGCTCCTGTGGGGACACCTCTCAGCCTGGCTGGGAAAGGCAGGAGCGGCCCTGCCTGCAGGCTCCTGGCAGCACATCCCATCTGGCAGGGAGCTGGACTTGCTAGCCAGCACTGAGTGCTGCTCACCCCTGTGTCCTGAAGTGGAACAGAGCCTGGCTGTGCCACCGCCGCCTCTGTGAGCAGACAGCAGGAGGGGGCTGGCCGGTCCTCATGCCCGAGTTGGCGTTGTCACACCTCCAGTACCATTTGTCATGGGCAGAGGAAGCCTGTTGCCCGTGGAGGGCCCCGTCCTGCAATGCCGGGAAGGGAGGCCTGTGCCCCTCCTCCCCCCACAGTCCTAATGTCACTGTGCTGAGAACAGAGGGTTGGGGCCACTTCTGATAGCAGCTACCGGTGCACCTGCCAGAAGTCCTATCCTGTCCCACAGAGGAGCAGGGGAAGGGAGGAGGAAGCAGGTGCCTGGCAGGGTCTGCCCAACAGAGGCGGATGGGCCGCGTCGGCATGAACAGCGTGTAGTGGGTGTCCCTGGGTGCGGGTTCATGAGCGCGCCATGTGGGATAGACCCTGAACCTCCACCCGGGGCTAGCAGCACCGTGGTTTAACCGTCATACGGACTCGCACTCAAAGGCAGACTGTGCTCCCAGCCTATGCCGAGCCGTGCTCCGGAGGCAGTGAGTCATGCAGAGACGCTGTCGCATGGACACGGAGCTGCCCTTCTCCGAGAGTCAGCGAGACCGCCAAAGGGAGGTTCCGGCGAGGTCACAGGAAAGGCCGCGGCTGCTTCCGGCTGAGTCCAGAGTTTGAATATTGATGGTGTCGATCTGAAATCCAGGTAACCACAAACCATGCCAATCCATTACCTCCCTCCAGGAGAGAACCTGTTGGCCACTGATGCCTTGATTGCCAGCTTACGCAGCCCTGGTGCCTGGAGCTCTGGCCTCGGGGCTTTCTTTTTCCCCTTCTCTCTCCTCTCCCTCCCTTCCTCCCTCCCTCTCGCTCTCGCTCTCGTTCTCATTCTGGCTCTCACTCTCTCTCTCCTGGTCACTTCCCCCCGAGGACCCTGTGCAGTAGTGCCAGGCTTCCTGGGAACGGTAGGAGCAGCCTCGCTGGGGTGTGTGGCCTCCTCTGCCTCAGCACTCCTGTGGACACGCCATTGTTGTGAGAACCCGCCTGGTCACAGCCCAGGCCTCTCCGAGTCCCACCATTTCCATGGAACGTGCCTGCTGCCCAGGCCCCCAGGTCATTGCGGTCACCTGGCTACTCGTTTCCTCTGTAAGGAAAATGTTTGCTCATCAGAACACAGCTGCGTCCTCTGTTCGCACCCCGCTGGAAGGCAGCACGCGGGAGTGAGTGCTCAGTGGTCTAATTTAAAAAACAGTGTGGCTTGGTACATGTTATGAGACATCCTCACATGTGTGATCCTGTATATATCGTGTGACACTCACTTATATGGCATTGTACATATAAATGTGACACCCTCACATATGTGATCTTTTATGTAGTGTGTGACACACACATATGATCTTGTACATATTATGTGACACTCAGGTGTATGATCTTATACACATTATGTGACAGACATGTATGATCTTATACATGTTAGCGACTTTCTCATGTATGGTCTTGTATATACTCACATGTATAACCTTGAATATGTTATGTGGACTCTCATGTGTATGATATCAGTGGAGTGGTGCTATAGCCCCATGTGAGAGAGCTTGTTATGCCCGTGTGGGATGAGGGACATGCAGGCAGAAGCCAGCTGAGGGTCCTGTAGCTGCGTGAAGGGAGATTTGTTTGGAATGACTCAGCACACGGTTGACCGCAGGGCCCTGGCTTGGAGGTGGGCAGAGAGAACAGGTCAAGCACTGTGGGGTAGAGGAGAGCCCCAGGCAGAGCCGTCTAGGCCACTACCCCAAGACCCACCTTTCGCACTCTGAGGTGTTCCTGTGACCCCTCCCCCGCCTCCCTCCTCAGGTGCCTGCGTGGCAGTAGGGTAGAGGGCACTGCCTCAGGGAGGTCACAGCCTCAGACGGAATGCCACCGGCCTACTCAGGACCCCTAACAGTGAGGGAGCCTGAGCTGTCACGGATCTGGGAAGTCAACACACTCACAAGCACGGGCATGGGCACGCAGAGCCCCACGGCTCCGGGTCTCACGAGGTAGCTCCGGTTCTCGCTCCGTGCTCTGGAATTGCACATCAGAAGTTTTAAAAATACAGTCCAGGGCCCCGACCTGAGAAACCCATTAGTTTTGCCGGGTGCCGTTGGGCAGCAGGTCGGGGAGGTCTAGTTGGTGAGGTCCCCGCGCACCCAGCACTGGGAACAACGCGCTCAGGTCTGGTGTGCGGGGTCAGAGCCCGGCCCCTTTGTGGTGATGCTGACCCCCTGGCCCGGGGCCACCAGGCACTGCCTGCAGCACTTTGCAGGTGTGGACTCCATGACTCCTCACTCCGACCCTGTGAGACGGTGTCTCCATTGTCCCCACTTACAGACAGGGACGCAGACACTGGTTAGTGTCCCCACTGGGATGGGACGCAGGGGCCAGGCTTGCTCTAAGTCGCACCCGTGGTGCCTCCATAAGGCCGGGCCCCGTGCAAATCCAATCTCAGAGCCTCTCAGAGAGCATGAGACACCTGCTTCCTGAGTCTCTAGGTTTCCATCCAGGGGTCATTTCTGGTGATTTGAGTACAAAACAGATCAGGGAAAATGATTAGAACCAACCCACAGCCCCTGCCTGTTGGTCTGGGTCTCAGAGAAGGGACTTTTAGGGACTAGAATCTCAAGAACCTACACAGGAGTATGCAGCCTGAGCCTCTTTCCTTCCTTCCTTCATTCCTTCCTTCCTCCCTTCCTTCCTTCCTTCCTTCCTTCCTACAAAAAGCAAACTTGTGGACTAAAGCAGATTGGTTTTCAGTAATGTGTCACTTCCTGCTCTTAAGGCCAGGAGAACTTTCACACGCTGACTTTCAATCTCAGGCTGCTTTTCACACAGTCAGCGTGTCATACAGTCCCACTGAGGTGAGTCCAGGCCAAATAAATCAGAACAGTACCAATCTGTGATCTTCAGAGTAGTGTCCGTCTGCAAGGCGGACAGGGCCGTACCCAGGATGGGCCTTGCTTTGCAAGCTTGACTGTCCAAAACAGTGTCTGAAGTCGTTTTCAAGCCCTAAGTGGTTTTCTACTCCTCATTCACTAAGAACAACAATGAATGGCTGTAAAAAATGCTTGTCACTGTTTTCCCCCCGACAAGACAATGCCACTTGAGGAAAGACAAACCGCCGCCGTGGTTGAGCGTGAGCGTTGGAGGTTGAAACGCTTCTCCAGGGGCCATGCCTTTTCCGCGGCCGAGGGTGACTCCGGCTCAGTGAGCCCCGGCCCAATCCCTGGAGTCGCCGCCGGACACAGTTCCCGGGGTTGTGACCTGCCAGATCCCTCACGGCCCACGCGGCAGGAAGTCCATCCCAGCCTTGTGGACAAGTCTGACCCAGGCAGGTTTCTGCAAAGCCTCCTGGACCAACGGGGCAGCGGCCAGGTGGTCAGCCGTGCTGCTTGCTAATCCAGTTCCATTAAGGAAACATGGAGTGGCTTCTCCACTCCATCCAACCTCCCTTCACGTCCTCCCCTCCAAAGAGCTGGTCCGCGGGTGTCGGCCTACCTAGCTTCTGTGAGAAGGCGTGCGTCACCTGGGTGACTCGCATTGTGTTCTTAAAAGGGTTATGTCCCTGGACGCCCTCCGTCCTGGACAAAGCAGAATGGCTTGTCATCAGCCTAGCACCTCCCCAGTCACGTCTTATCTCTGAGCGGCACATTGTTTGGGGGCCAAGCAAGGGAATGTGGGGCTCAGGGGTTCAGGAGGAACGTGTCCCTGGGCCACACCCCAGCCCTTGGACACAGGACCGCTAGCTCTGTCTTACCTAAGCTGTGGCACCAGCCTCTCTGCCTCAACACCTGTCCTCGGGGGAGACAAGTGTCACCTGCAGCCCCCTGGGATGCTGAGATCAACGCGCTTGACGCAGCTTGGGTCAGCATGTGGTGCCCCAGCCCTCCAGAGCCCTGACCCGCTGGCCATGCCTGGATCACACATGCCTGATGTGGCTTCATGGTGGGGAGGGTGGCCGCCCTTCCTTCCAGGGCACGTGGCCCACAGAGGCCGTGGCGGGGTCGGGTGGGAGTCTATCCTTGTCGGAAAGACTGGAAGGCCATTTGTGCTTTTGCGTGTCTCATAAATCACTCGCTTCCATACTTGAGAACCTGAAGTCAAATGCTCAGCCAGGATTGAGAGATGGGCCCCCTGCCTTCGGCGGCATGATACAGAGCCGTTTACGGAGCGGGTCCCAGCCGCCGCCGGCGTGTCATGTCATCCATCATGCGAGACGAAGCCAACAAGGCGTGAAGAGAGATGGTTGAGGGGACTCTTGTCAGAGGGTCAGACCACTTTATCAGGAGAGACGGCGACGGGAAGGGCTGCTCGGCGAGTGTTGAGGGTGCTATCCCAAACTCTTAAAACAAACCCCAGGAGGTGACAGTGCCCTTTACCTCCGGGCCCCACGCTCTCACCACTGAAATCACCTGAGCCCATCTTCCTGCCGGCCGGGCCTTCCCAGCTGTCCTCCTGGTTGTCCGCGTGGAAGGGACTGCCTTCCGGGTGAGAGGAGCGGGACTTTAGAATGTCATTCAGACTTCACAAGGGATGCTCGCTGGGCGTGGACTTGAGCCCGTGAGCCCAACACCTGTGATGTCTCCTGCTGTCCTCCCGGCAGGTCCAAGGACCCAGGTACAGGCATTGCTCCTTGGCGCTGAGACTTTAGATTTGGAGACACTGAAGAATGACCCTGCTGGCCCTTCCCCTTGCCCAGCTTTGCAGAAGAGAACTAGAAGTGTCAGAGGGAGAAGTGACCTCTCTGCTGGCAGTCCGTGAGCCTGTGCTCCTTCCTCAGCAGCATCGCTGGTTCCAGGGGCAGCAGAGCAGGGACAGCTCGGGACGCCATAGTGTGGTGACTAAAACAGACACGCCCCAATTCAGCTCTGGCTCCTGATTGTTTTCCCACAAGGCAAAACGCGGTGCCCATTCCAACGCCAGCTCTGTGTAATTTCCAAAGGCCACACGCTGGTCCTATAGCATGCAGATCCAACCACTCCTCTGTCTCCCAAAGAAGGCTCCCCTCAGCTCCGTAAACTTTTCCTCCCAATTGGGACCACCCCCTCAGGCCTGCAGGTCCAGGCTCCACCCCCTCAGGCCTGCACAAGGGAAAGAAGGTCCCCTGGGGGAATTGCTAACAATTTAATGGCACAAGTGGACGCCATTAGATGCCTTTGAAGATGCCAGGTGTTTCTCAGGGACAAGCGTGCCCACCGTGCTGTGACGCGCCCCTCACTGACTCTCTGCCAGCCTCACTCTTCCTACTAACGCACAGCGCCGGCTCCCACAGTGGAGGGAGGTCAGCGCGTCCCCCTACACACTGCACTGGGTGCCCCAGAGATTACGGGCTAAACGTGGTGTAAGTTTCCTATAAAGGGGTGTCCAGGAGCAATGGGTCCTCTCATGATTCCCAGAGGAGTTTGCAGCAGACAGAGGATTCAAGGAATCAGGAAGGCTCAGCTGTGACCTGGGAGGGCAGGGCCCAGCCCTGTCGCTGTGAGGCAGAGTTTCACTGTTACCAGGGCAACATTGGGCAGAATGAGGGGCGGGTGGCCCCCCAAATGGATGACCGCGTTGTGTGTCCGATGCTTAGCCATGACAGTGGAATGCTCAGTGCTTTTTAACAGTTGCTCAGCACACAAGAGCATTGATGTCATGGTCCTTTGGTCTGTGACCAAGTCCCTGGTGAGTGAGTACTGCCTGGAGTTCGTGGGGAGCTTTTGACTCAAACTTCTCTCCACCCAGGAGTTCCAGGCCCAAACATGAGACCGATGCTTTGGGGAGGAAGGTGAGTGGAGTTCAGTGCCCGTGTGCCCGGCTCTTCAGAGCCACTTTGCTGGGACCCGGTCCCTGGGCTCTGACAGTGCTGCCTGTGCCCACTGACCGTGGCGGTGGCCCTGTGCATGCCTGGTCACCCAGCTGAAGTCGGCTTCTACAGGGAGACTTGGGCAGAGGCCAGGCCCCACTCCTAGGAATCACTTTGTTTTTCTTGGGTATGTCCTGTGTCTGAGCTTGCCCATAGGTGTGATGTGAGCCAGGCCCCGAGAGACTTCCCGGGCCTTTCTCATGAACCCCGATCTTCTCACGTCTGTGGTCTGATAGAGTTGATATATCTGATGAAAACACCCTTGAGTTCCCTAAACAATATGCTCCGTAAACGTTCTATTAGCTGCATTTTCCTGGCTTGACGCACCCACCCCACACTTCCAGCTACAACACGTAAGGACACTGTCCACAGCCCCACCTCCGAGGCCCAGCGTGTCCCAAAGGGCCTCCCGAATGTTCAGGGAAGACTAGCTTTGCTCAATTCACTCTTGGCTTGACTTGAGTTTTATGTCCACTCCGGTGAGCCAACTGTGGTTCAGTGGCTGAATCTGCCCTCCATTTGTCTGTGTGAACAATGTCTTACCGAAGCACATCTGCACACATTCGTGTCGTCTGAGCCACCTGCCCGGCAGAGCCTGAAACATGACCACCTGGGCCTCCTCTGCAGAGGTGCCCAGTGCTGGTCCATGTTCCTATGGAAGCCGGTGCTCTGGCTTGCTCTGTAGTGAGCCATGGCTCACCCAACCTGCTCATCCTGAGAGTCGGCCCCACCGCCTCCCGTGTGCCCAGCAATATCTCACTGGCAGCTGGGAATGAGCCATGTTCAGAGTATTTTTGCCATTGCAACCATCAAGCACTGCAGATTAGAGTTGTTTTTCCTGCAGAAAGCTGGTTTTAAACACTTACTGGCACAGCCCTGGTAGTTACTCTTTATCAGTCAGAACCTACTGATGCCAGATAGCACACAAGTGGGCATCAGACAGAGGTTTTGCTAGCAACGTGGGTCCAGTCTGTGCCAGAGACGCCCATGGATTTTAAAGATTTTAATTTATCCAATTGCAAAACTAACTCAGCTTAATATAGAGATCTTAGAAGACACAAGCAAAGCATGCTCACCAGCTCGCCACTCTGAGAGACACTAGGTCTTCCTTCCACTCATGTCATGTAGTTGTAGTTAAAAGTACTAGACATACTATTCATAACGCTTGTAACTGTTTCGATGGAGAAACTTTCCAAGTGGATAAATGTCCTCCTAGATCTCATTTTGCATGACTACCTGGTGTTTCCCACCATAACTTCATGAAATAAGTCTCTATGAAATATTAGAGAATGTGCCCTGACTGCTTTGGCTCAGTGGATAGAGTGTCGGCCTGCGGACTGAAGGGTCCCAGGTTCCATTCCAGTCAAGGGCATGTACCTTGGTTGCGGGCACATCCCCAGTAGGGGGTGTGCAGGAGGCATCTTATAGATGTTTCTCTCTCATCGATGTTTCTAACACTCTATCCCTCTCCCTCCTCTCTGTAGAAAAATCAATAAAGTATATTTAAAATAAATAAATTAATATTAGAGAATGTGAAATATTAAAAAGGCCATGATGGGAACTACTATAAAGACATGTGTATTTGTAATTCCGCAGACTTATTTAGGATAAGTTATAGAGCCTCATTTTACTAAAGCCCAAGGGTTAGGCTTAAAACTTTTAAAAAATGTTCTCTTAATTATTCATTAACAAATTTAAGGTTTGTTAGCCAGGCCACAGAAATGTAATGGATAATTAGACTTAAAAGTTAAAATTTTTCTGTCATCTAAAAATACCATCAAGGAAAAAAGAACAGGCAACTACAGACTGGGGCAAATACTCATAATACATATACCTGACAAAGTATATATATATATATATATATATATATATATATATATATATATATCCAGAATATATAAAAACTCATTCTCACTTGAATGTTAAGAATCAAAAGAAAAGAAAAAAAACAAATGTTGATGTGGAGCCCCTGGGACCTCACAGCTTGTTGGTGAGGTTTGAAGGCTTCAAATACTTTGAAAATATTTTTGTCAGCTTCTTATAAAACTAAGACTAGACATGTCCTACATTATGACCCAGTATTCTACTCCTAGATATTTCCCAATAAAAATGAAACCATACGGTGACAAAGACCTTACAAATGAATGTTAATCACACCTTAATGAATAAGAGCTAACCTGACACTCACTGCTCAAAACCAGGAGAACTGATCAATTAACTGAAATAGCAATACAATCGAATACTAGTCAGCAATACAAAAAAAGAAATTCTGACACAATCATATTTAGTTTTCTCTGGGTACCATAAAAATTGACATGAATTTAGCAGCTTCAAACAATACAAATTTATCCCAGCCGGTGTTGTTCAGTGATTGAGCATCAACCTATGTACCAGGAGGTCACGGTTCGATTCCCGGTCAGGGCATATCTCGGGTTGTGGGCTCGACCCCTGAGTCGGGGGCATGCAGGAGGCAGCCAATCGATGATTCTCTGTCATCATTGATGTTTCTATCTCTCTGTCTCCCTCACCCTCTCTGAAATCAATAAAAATATATTTCAAAAAGACAACACAAATTTGTTATTATCATACAATAATTTAGGTGAATAAACTACAATCTAGTTTTTCAGCAGCATTGCATCCCTCCTGGAGGCTGTGGAAGAGTCCAGTCACCTGGTTTGTTGGCAGAAGTAAGTTCCTTGAGGTTGCAGGACTGTGGTCCCAGCTGCCATGCTGGCCATCCACCGCGAGGACCATCGACAGCTTCTAGGGACCAATCACATGGCGTGGCTCATGGCCTCTGTATTAGTTTGTTAGGGCTGCTTAAAACCAAACAAACAAAAACACAAAAAGATGGATTAGAACAACAGAAATGTACTGTCTTGCTATTCTGGAGATCAGAAGTCTAAAGTCAGGTGTTGGCCAGGCCATGCTTCCTCTGCAGGGACAGGGAGGGTCCGTTCTGGGCCTCTCTCCCACCTTCCAGAAGTTTTTTTTTTGTTTTGTTTTTGTTTTTTTTACAGTAAGTTTCTTGGCTTCTGGAAATTTCTTGGCTTCCTGGATGACTATCTCCATGCAGCATTCTCCCTGTGGGCATGTCTGTCTCTCACATGGCCTTCATCGTGACACCGGTGTGACCTCATCTTGACTCACTGCATTTGTAATGGCCCTGCTTCAAAGGAAGGTCACTCGATTTGGACCCTGAGGTGAGCACGGATTCCCTCCTTAGCCGTTACTCTGCCTACCACACCAGTGCTCACTGTAATTTTCTTTTCTTTAGTGTGTTTGGGAAAAGAGAGAGTATGATAATATCTACCTTATCTCAAAGTGGCACTTAAATAAAATTTATCATCCTATTATGTTTGATACCTTTTTTTTTTACATGAGGTATTTGTTGAATGAAAAGAGTTTCATTGAATGAATTGGAATTAGATCTATGAGTTGAATTTTGACTCTCTGACCTCATCCTTCCCAACCGTCTTAGATACACTCTGTGTCTCAAGCATGGTGATTGCCAAGTCCTGAAACACCAGCCCTCTCGCTGCTAGGCAGGGCTATTCCCTGAGCCCGAGCGCAATCTCCTCACTCCCTTTCCTTTCCAAACCCTGCCTTTGTCACCTCCATCTGAGCCTTGCAATTCAGAAACTCCTATGTATCCCTCTGCATATTAAACTTCACTTTTGAGTGCACTTTCCCCAAAACCCTGAATTAAATGAGAGCTCCATATTGTGAGTTTTATATTAATTAAATGGATCAATGAGGTACTTGTTTTCTTTATTCTCACACTTTATTCCAAGTAGACTTTCTAATTCTTCCTCCTTCAGGCTCACTGTGGAGTCCATGAAGGGAACGTTGTCCGTCTTGCCCACCCTGTATACACAGTGCTTCTCACGAGACCCAATAAATAGCAGGTGCCAATCAATACTTATAAAATGACTAATGAGTGAATAAATGAAGGAGAAAGGGCAACATGACCTTTGCATCAAAATTCAACTGTGTGGCTTCCACTGCTACTGTGGGTCTTGCCCTTCTCTGACACCCTGGATCGACCTCTCCTATGCAATACCTGGTGTACACGCTCTGCCTTAGCCTGCTCACCAGAACACTCCCTCTGGACACAGATCTGTGTCTCCTGTCTCATCCATTCATCCCTGCCTCATCCCAACTTGTTGCTTGATAAATAGAAGGTAACCATCAGCACCGCCGTGGAGCCAGATTTCTGGTTCTGGTCCTTTCTTACTGGCTGTGCTGAACTGTCTCAGGCCTCATTGTCAGTCTCCCTGGGACAACTTTTAAAAATCACAACAAGCAAAAGCAGGACTTGCACGTGGCCAGGGTGATGAGGTCTTCATTAGAGCTTGCCTTATGTTTATTTAACCTTTTCCCATAGGCATTTCGGCTCCTTCACATTGCACCCTGTTATAGCCCAGTATCGTAACTGTCCTCGGAGTGAAGAACAGAAAGCACACGTTGCCCTCATCTAAGCACAGTAGCTGTTGGAGGCAAGAGACGCTCTTCTGTGCAGCTGCAACCCACAGAGCAGCCGGGCAAGTGGGCAGGGCCAGGGAGATCCGTGTTAGGACAAGACTGACAGAGCCACCAATGATCATTGCAGGCTACTCAGGGCTCAGGGACCGCCTGTGAAGATGTGATTATAGGACAGCCAAGTCCATGCAGCTGGGCTCATAACAGAGTGGGATTATTTGTGGAAAATTGGCATACCACTCTGGGTCCTAGGTTTAAGGTAAATGAGATCAGCAAGATTCCTTTTCCCTGTTCACTCATGTCAGCGGACTAACCGCACTCCTATCGCTAAGGCTGAGAGTTAGACACCGTGATGACAGCTCAGATCTCTGCTTCCCATCCCCCAGCTCACACACTCTGGGGGAGAAATGGGGCAACCCCCAGGAAGTCATGAGTAGAGAGACCCCAAGATCAGTGCCCTGTGCCTCACCACGCCCTGGCTCCAGCTTGAGCTCGGATGCCTCTGGAATCTACGTCTGGTCTGGGACTCTCCTGGGTTATGGACAAAACTCTCACTTGGACAATGTCTCTAGTCACTAGCGAAGCACTCTGCAAGTTCTCCAGGGGGCTCTGCACCCACGTTGTGTTAAGAGATAGAGTTGAGATTTGACTTAATTAAGTGCTTCAGTAATCTGGTTCCCCCTTACCTGCCAACTGAACATACAGACTGCCGTACAAATGCCACTGGTGAGCTCCCACACATGAAAATGGAAGTTCCAGGCCCATTGTTCAGTGACTGGAAATGCCCAAATGGGATGAGGTGGCAGCATAGGCGAGATCCAGGATCCTGCTGAAAATATAAGGGAAATCGTGCTCCAATTATTAACTCCATTTGAAAAGGTCATGATTCAGCCAGATGTTGGAGGTCAAATGAAAACACCTTTATTAGATGGGAAGGTACCAAGGCACTTCCATGTGAATCAAGAAGCAAAGACCAAGGAATAAGATATGATCACTCCAGGTTGCCACCGACAGCCCAGAAGGCATTGCAGTAATTTATTCAGGAAGGAACTGATTAGCTGCTCCAGCCCGTGGGTTTTTCTATAGGACAGACTTAACAGTGGAGAGTGAAGGAGAAGGACTTGCTGACAGGAAGTGTAAGCGAACATGTTATATGAGACTGAGAAAACACCATTATTTCATATTTTAAAAGTAAAGTGGGTCTGAGGAAGATTATAGGAAGTTAATACCCCAGCCAAGACTTCCCTCCTTGGAGCCTCCTCTGGCCAGCTCGGTCTCCTCCAGCCGGAAGCTGCCAGCAGTGTGACCCTCCCAGTGCATCCCAGGGAAGAGCCCTCTGGACAGGCCAGCTCCCACCCTCGGAGGAAACACAATGTACTTAATGGCATGGATTATAGTTTATGTCAACCACGTTTATTGAGCATCTACTTTGCATCACGCACATTCTAGAAGCTGGTGCTACGAAGACAAATTAAACATGGCTTCTCTCCTTAGGCAATATCAAAAATTTGGTGAGCTGGCCCTGTAAATAGACATTCCCTGAAACTGACAGCCACACACATTGCCACTGAAAATTGTGCCAAATTTGGTGCCAGTTAAAAGAAAAAAATCTAATTTTAAAAAGTGTAAGTGTAAATACCTTTTAATATAAGTAGTATTTTTTCACCTAATTAAAAAGACACTTCACAGAAACTAGGGAGCATGTAGTACTGATTTTCTATTAAAAATCTTACAGATGTGTGAGACTTACTAAGAAAGCATTTCCTTCAGATTGTGAGGCAAAAGAAGTGAGATTTCTTAACCCTTGTCATTGGTTCGTCTTTTCTATTATTTATGACTTAACATCTGGGATGTGTCAGGCACCAGACTAGGCCTCTTCATTGTTTTATAATTGATCTTGGAAGAGTCCTTTGAACGTAATCTGAGCCTCCATGTCTGTAATGGAGTATTATATTTTTACAACCTGGGTTATTATGAAGACCAAGGGCCAGAGAGCACATGGAGAAAAACTACATGTTTGTAACAGTAACTTTGAAAATTATATGTACAGAACAAAATGTCCAGAAATTTCCTAATTTCCCTTAACTTATGAGCCTCCCACCTCTCTACTCATTCTTATTTTAAAGTTTCATGCCACCTACTGATTTTCAATATATATTTATTCCACACTTAAAGTAAATCTACATGAAGCTAGGAAAAAGTAAATTCAACAATAGTGGTTGGAGACGTCAGTAACTCACTTTCAGTAGTGGAAAGAATAATAAGCAGACGCTAAAACAAAGAAATAGAAGACTTAATATTACAAGTCAACTAGACCTACTGGACATCAGAAGAACACTCCAGCCAATAGCAACAGAGTACACACTCATTTAAAATCGCTGTGAGTCAAAACCGGTTTGGCTCAGTGGGTAGAGCGTCGGCCTGCGGACTGAAGGGTCCCAGGTTCGATTCTGGTCAAGGGCATGTACCTGGGTTGCAGGCACATCCCCAGTGGGGGGCGTGCAGGAGGCAGCTGATCAATGTTTCTCTCTCATCAATGTTTCTAACTCTCTATCTCTCTCCCTTCCTCTCTGTAAAAAAATCAATAAAACATATTTTAAAATCACTGTGAGTATTCTTCATATCACTAGGCCATTAAACAACTTCAATAAACTTAAAAGTATTAAAATCATACAAATTATATTCACAGATTAAAACAGAAAATATTTGAAAACAATGGCATATGGAAATTTTGGAAATTCAAAAACATGTGGAAATTAAACAGCATAGTCCTAAATAACTAAAGGATCATAAAAGGAATCACAAAGGAAATTAAAAAATATATTGAGACAAATGAAAACAAAACATACTAAAATGTATAAGATGCAACTAAAGCAGTACTGAGAGAGAAATTTGTAGCCATAATATCTAATTAAATAATAAGAAATCTTTCTAATTAATAACCTAGCTTCCTACCTTTAAAAATCAGAAAAAATAAAACCATCTGAACCCAATGTTTTCAGAAGGAAGGAAATAATAAAGAACAGAGTGGAAATAAATGAAGTAGGGAAGATAAAGACAATAGCTAAAATCAACAAAAAATAATAGTGGGTCTTTGAAAAGACAAAAAAATTGATAAATCTTTAGTTACTGAACCCCCAAAAAAACAGTCAAATTAATAAGTCAGCAATGGAATAAGAGACATTGCTACCACAATCAATAGTATACCAAGAATTAGTTAACTTTATATAAATGGACCTTTTCTTAGAAAGACACAAACTACCAAAACGGAGTCAGGAAAAAATGGGAAGTCTGAATATACTAGTTTGTAAAACAGATAAAAAGATTGAATTCATAATTTTTAAAAACCCTCATGAAGCCCTAGCTGGTTGGCTCAGTGGATGGAGCATCAGCCTGCTGACCGAAGGGTCCCAGGTTCCATTCCGGTCAAGGGCATGTACCTCGGTTCCAGGCTCCTCCCCAGCCCAGGCCCTGGTCGGGGTGTGTGCAAGAGGCAGCCAATCAATTTGTTTCTAATAAATCAATATTTCTCTTTGTCTGTCCTTCCCTCTCTCTTCCACTCTCTTTAAAAAAAAAAAAGTGGAAAAATATACTCAGGTGATTATAAATATAAATATAAATATAAATATAAATATAAATATAAATATAAATATAAATATAAATATAAATATAAATATAAATATAAATATAAATATAAATATAAATATAAATATAAATGTAAATATAAATGTAAATGTAAATGTAAATGTAAATGTAAATATAAATCATCATGAAGGAAATTGCAGAGCCAAATGACTTAATTGGTGAATTATACAAACATTTAAAGAAGAATTAGCACAAGTTCTTTGCATACTTTTTCAAAAAATATAAGAGGAGGTAACAATTTCTAACATATTTTATGTGGTTAGTATTATTATCCTGATGCCAAAACTAACAAAAACATCACAAGAAGATAAAACAATAGATCAGTATCTCTTATGAACATAGACCCAAATATCTTCAATGATACAATAGCAAACTGAGTCTAGCAACTCATTAAAAAAGGATTATATACCAGGACCAACCGGTATTTATTCCATAAATATAAGGTCAGTTTAATATCTGAAAATCAATGAATGCACCATATCAATAGAATAAAAAAATTAAATCACATGATCACTTCAAACGGTGGAGAAATAAAGCATTTGACAAAATGCAACACCCTTCCATGATTTGAGACAAAACATTCAGCAAACTGGTAGCAGAAGAGAACTTCCTGAACCAGATAAAGAGCATCATGCCGACCTGTCAGAGACGGACCTCCACTCTCCCGAGAACAGGACCCTGACAGGGAGGTGCACTCTCCTGGCTGCCCAGCAGCGCTGTCTGGGTTACAGGTTCTAATCAGGGCCGTCGTCGAGTAAATAAGTAAATAGAAGCCATCCAGGTGGGAAAGGACAACGCAGAGCTGCCTGTCTGCATATGGCACAACCCAGCACGAAGTACATGCCAAGGAGCACATAAAAATCACTAGAGATAATACACGAGTTAGCGTGGCTTCAGGGTGCAAGAGCAATGCCTGGAAACCTGTGTTTCATTTCCAGTCACTAACAGTGAATGCACAGCAAGATCCCGCCCACCTCCGTCTCCATTGGCTCGGTCCCCTAGGCCAAGAGGGTAAGGTCCATAAAACACTGGGACTGGCCCTAGCTGGTGTGGCTCAGTGGATAGAGTGTCGGCCTGGGGACCAAAAGGTCCTGGGTTTGATATTGGTCAAGGGCACATGCCCGGGGTTGCGGGCTCCCTCCCCAGTAGGGGGTGAGCAGGAGGCAGCCAATGATTCTCTCTCATCAGTGATGTTTCTATCTCTCTCTCACTCTCCTTTCCTCTCTGAAATCAATAAAAATATATTAAAATGTTTTTTAAGTAATAAAAAAACACTCTGTGACCGAAGGGAGAATGTGTAATCTATGCACAGAGGCAGAAACAGTTAAAAACTACAGCCCAGCTCTACCTATTCTCCTTTTCCACAGACAGGTGGTTACTTTAGGAGGGTCATTTTCACTAAGAGAAAAGAAAGAATGAGGAGAGCCCTCTGATGGATAGGGAAGTCTTCCGGCAGTTTCAGCGGAAATATTTCTTTTCGCCACATGAGGACAGGGAGTCCAGGTCATTTCTCATTGCAGCCATATCTCCATGGCCCAGGGCGCTGGGAGGGGCTGTGTAACCGCGGTTGCACTGAGGCAAATGTGATCCCTGGAGAGCTGGTGGATTCTTCGTCAAGGGCGATGATCTGTAAGGACAGACATGGAGCCACTGCTGACCGAGAGGCTGAGTATGTGTTGTACTTAGCATCTCTGAAGTAGGACATGAACCGTCTAATATTGACTACTCTAGGTGACGCTAGGAACCTGGTGACAAAAAAGGTGACTGAGACCAGACCCTGTGCAGCACACTCTGACCAGAACCCACTGCGAGGACTGGGGCACTTACCCCTAGGACCTCGGCACACCGGCATCTGAATATTATTTTTGAACGACTTAGTGTCTATTTTATTTCCTATTGTGTCCATTGTGGGTAGAACTGTGTGTTTGGGGTTGCCAGTAGAAAGCTGTCAGCTAGACTTGATTGAAGAGGGGAAGTGGGCTGGCTGGAGCTGATTGTGGTTCCCATGCCAGGAGAAGCCCAGCTAAGCCTGCCTCTCACGGGACGGTGTCCCGACAGGGCTGGTCCTCAAGGAAGCCAATGCAGCACGTGTCCTTTCTGTTGTGAAAAGGAACGGATACGTGAGCAAAGGCGGCATTTTTCCAAATGCGAAGGACTGCCTGTGCACATCGCCGTGGAGAACTGCCTTGGGAAGTAGCCTGCCCTCACCAGGTGGGTATTGCCCCTGAAGCAGCGGTGACCTGCAGCAATGATGCTGCGGGCTCACGTGTCGGGGAGGACACTCATTTGGTCACTGAGAAACCTCAGGAGAAGCCAGCACTCCGTAAAGATAACAAATGGCAGGCGTCCAGCTGACCTTGACCTTGGGCTTCTCATCTCCAGACTGTGGGAAAGTAAACTTCTATTGCATGGCAGCCGCAGCAAACTCATACAAGGGCCTTTTACACAAGAATGTTAGCAACTTTTCTTGCTGCCTGCTCTGATACCCCAAGTCTCAGACAGAGCCTGCACCTCACCTTCAGTCTTGCTAAAGACTGAGCCGACTTCAGGATTCTGGTTTTGCCCAAACTCAGTCGTTCCTGAGCACACACGCAGTCAGAGGGAAAAGCTACCATCATTGGGTGGTATTCTCTCTGTGGCTGAACTGTGAACTCACCGAAGGCAGCCCTGAGGTGTCCTGTTCACACGTATCTCACCAAAACCCACTTTACAGTTGTCTGTTCCATCCACGGACCACGTCCCACTCAACTTTCTCTTCCCGGCACCTGGCACAGTGACTGGCACATAGTAGGGACGCCAGAAATGCACGCTAACGAATGGCTAGAGAATGAGTAAGTGAGTGAGTAAATGAATGAAGCCCAAGGAACAGGCAGTCCAGAGACAGCATGCACGCATTCGCATCAACAGGGCATTTGATAAATACGCCCATGCGCCCACAGCACGCAGAGCAGCTCCGTAAAGATAACAAATGGCAGGCGTCCAGCTGGATTGATGACATGTGCTACCCCGGCTCTGTCTCCGGCAACATTGTTCATTACAGGGAATATTAATGAGTTAACAAGGACCCTATCTCTGTTCGTCTCCTCACCCATTTTAACAGGCAATTCTGACGCTAATGGACAAAGCTGTGGATTTATAACAGCCGGACCACGGTGAGAACAGCCCTGGAGAATTCCCTGCACGGAGCTCGACCGTGGGACTCCTGGGTTACGTCTGAAAGCGTACCAGTCGCAGGGACTACCCTATTGTCGGTAGGAAGTGTTTCCAGGGTTTCCAGCTCACAACTTTTTTTCTCTAATCTTCACCCAAAGGTATATGAGAGAGACATCAGTGTGTTGCCTCCCACATGAGCCCCTGTCAGGACTGGGGATCGAAACTGCAACCCAAGCACTTGCCCTTGACTGGGAATTGAACCTGAGGCCCTTCTGTGCATGAGATGACGCTCTAACCACTGAGTCAGCCCCGCAGGGCCAGGTCAGAACTTTTTAATCAACCAATTGATACATATTTATTTAGCCTCTAAAAAGTACAATGCCCTATGTGAGGCATCAGTAAGGCCAGAACAATGTCTAAAATGTTGTTTCTCCGCCTTAAAGGAGTGCCAACTTGGTTTGTTGAAAAGATGTGTACAGGTGGCAAGTTTCTATGTAAGAATAACACTGTAGGTATTGTGAATGCAAATAGCCTAGATGTAATCCTAATATATAAAAACCCAGGGTCCATAACATCCAAAACGACTCAGGGCTCGACCAATTGAAAGTTAGTGCATCGGTTGCCGTGGTGACCCAGCACTGACTGCCGAGGGGGCTGCGGATCAGGCCCAAAAAGAGGCCTGGAGAGAGAAGCAGGGTCTGATCTGTAGCCTCCATGACAGCTGTTGATCAGCACTTGCCTCTCTCTTTGGCTCCGGGCCTGGTCAGCAGCTGCACCTCTCTTTCTCTCAGGCCTCCACTGGGGCTGCTGATCAGCCCCGCCTCTCCGATCAGGACCATTGATAGGCCTGGAGATGCTGACTGGCATTGAAACCGACAAATCAGAATCAAATCTGGGTGAACTGTGAAGGCAGAACCTAAGGTGGGGGCTGAGGAGGGGTTTTAAGGGCAACAGCTGTTTGGTGTAAGGTGTAAGAAAGCAGTTCAATTTTTTAATGACCAGTTTGGCAGTATAGTGCATATAGCTGGTTATCAGTCCAGATATAGGGATTATGTATTTTTGTCTGCCAAGAGCATCTCCTCCTGATGAAAAAGCCCCCCCCCCCATTTAAGCAATCCTATCTTATATAATCTATCTATACTACTAAAAGGATAATATACTTATTAGACCGGGTCAACTGGCCATCTTCTGGACGTTTGACTCACTTCTAGACAAAGCCATGGTGGTGGGGGCCAAGGCAGAGGCTGTTAGGGGTGATCAGGCCAGCAGGGGAGGGCAGTTTGGGGAGAGATCAGGCTGTCAGGGGAGGGCAGTTGAGGGCGAGATCAGGCCTGCAGGGGAGGGCAGTTGAGAGCAACCAGGCTGGCAGAGGAGGAAAGTTGGGGGCAAAATCAGGCTGGCAGGGGAAGGCAGTTAGGGCATATCAGGCAGGCAGGCAGAGGCAGTTAGGGGTGAGCAGGCAGGCAGGCAGAGAGGTTAGGGGCAATCAGGCAGGCAGACAGAAGCAGTTAGGGGCAATCAGGCAGGCAGGCAGGTGATTGGTTAGAAGCCAGCGGTCCCAGATTGTGAGAGGGATGTCCAACTGCCAGTTTAGGCCTGATCCCATCCCCCAAGGGGTCCCCAATTGGAGAGGGTGCAGGCTGGGCTGAGGGAATCTCTATTCGTCTCCTCACCCATTTTAACAGGCAATTCTGACGCTAATGGACAAAGCTGTGGATTTATTAATTTCGTGCACTGCGCCACTAGTCTATATATGCAAAAGCCTAAGCGACTATTAGGACCAGACAACTGGATGACCGGCCAGTAGTTATGACGTGCACTGACCACCAGGGGGCAGATACTCAATGCAGGAGCTGCCCCCAAGTGGTCAGTGCACTCCCACAGCCAACCTCCCATGGCCAGCCAACCTCCTGCGGTCCCTCCCCCCAGCTGGCCGGCCCCCATGGCCCTAATCGGGACTGGGCCAGACAGCCTGATCAGCCCCGATCACTGGCAAGGCCAAGGGACCCCACCTGTGCACAAATTCATGCACCAGGACTCTAGTCCTATATAATAAAGAGCTATTATGCTAATTAGACCAAACAGCAGAACAACCGTCCAGAGCCAGGGGTCCTCAAACTATGGCCCGCGGGCCACATGTGGCCCACCGATGACATTTATCCGGCCTGCCGGGTGCCGCTGCCTGTCCTGCTTAGCAGCCGACTCGTCCCGGGCCCGCAGTGCGCATAGGAATTTGTTCATAGTTTTTTTTTTTTTTTAACTATAGTCCGGCCCTCCAACGGTCTGAGGGACAGTGAACTGGCCCCCTGTTTTAAAAGTTTGAGGACCCCTGGTCCAGACGACCATCTGGATGACCTTCTGGACGAAGCCGAGGCTATAAGGAGCTGCGAGGGCTGGCCGGGCTGTGAGGACAGCCGGGGCTGTGAGAGGCAGCCGGGGCTGTGAGAGGCAGCCGGGGCTGTGAGGGGCAGCCGGGGCTGTGAGAGGCAGCCGGGGCTGTGAGGGGCAGCCGGGGCTGTGAGAGGCAGCCGGGGCTGTGAGAGGCAGCCGGGGCTGTGAGGGGCAGCTGGGCTGTGAGAGGCAGCCGGGGCTGTGAGGACAGCTGGGACTGCAAGGGCCGAGCCCCTTATATGAATTTCGTGCATCAGGCCTCTAGTTTAATGTATAATACACTTGATAAAATAATCTCTATTGTGAATCATTTCCTACAACATGTTTTATTTTAGAGAATAGTTATCAAATGTATTTCTATGTACATATGCGTGCATGTGAAAATACTGCAGAGGACTAAGAACTTCAGTCTTCAGGATAAATCCCGACATGCCGGTGGGGGCTTTTGGCAGCAAGGTTCTGAGGGTTCCGATGCCTGCTTCGCACCTTCCTGCGTAGGCGAGTGTCACACTTGCACAGCAGTCGCTTCATTCACTTGAAGCTGTGAGGCCGTGACTGCAGCTACCCAATGGGGAGGCACATGAAGGGCAAGGCTAAGGCTGGACGCCTCAGGTGAAGCCGTGCAGGAGGCTGGGAGAGCCAGGGTGGGGTGCTGGGCAGAGCTGGGGCGGGGGGGACACTCCCCTGCACAGACACAGAGCCTCTGCGTCAGAGGAAGCAGCCCCCACCACTGCAGGGGGAACGCTGGGCCTGGAACTGAGGACACGGACTCTCCTAAGCCAGTGGTCGGCAAACTCATTAGTCAACAGAGCCAAATACCAACAGCACAACTATTGAAATTTCTTTTGAGAGCCAAATATTTTAAACTTAAACTTCTTAAATTTTTTAACGCCACTTCTTCAAAATAGACTCACCCAGGCCATGGTATTTTGTGGAAGAGCCACACTCAAGGGGCCAAAGAACCACATGTGGCTCGCGAGCTGCAGTTTGCTGACCACTGTTCTAAACCTACCTATTTCCTGCTCCCGTATTCTGCCCCCTGCGCCCAAGGCCGGGTTCGTCCACATGTGGCCTTGAACATGGTTTCCCCTCTTTGTCTTCTGCCTTTTCTCCAGGACACTGACCCGGATCCCCTCTCCTAGTTTTTCCTTCAACCCACACTGAGCAGCAGACCTCCCCACACCAGCCCTGGGACCCCACCGTGTGGCACTGGGGGCGCCTGGCACCCATGGGCCCCAGAGGAAACTGTCCTTAACTCTAGATCCAGGATGTGGAAGAACAAAGTTTGTGATGTGTGGAGTATGTATAGAGGTCACAGGTCAGAGTTCAGAGCAGGTTCATCTAGAGAAACGGAAGATGAAGCAGAATAATCCCGTGAAGACCTTAGCAGTGTGCGACTTTCCGATCACTACTGGGACAAATGGCACTAACGTAATAGCTCAAAACACCATCCTCACTCCTGCTCCGGCAGTCGGAGTCTGAAACGGGGCTAAAGTCCAGGACTCCACGTCGCCTGCTCCCTCTGGGAGTGGAAGTGAGAAAGCTGTGTCCTGGCCTCAGCTGCAGAGGCGCCTGCAGACCTCGGCACGTGGCTCCGTCCAACTCCCACGCCTGTGATGCCAGTGGGCCTGCCTCACCTCACGCGCCCGATTGGTCCTGCCCGCCACAGGGAAAGGTTTGAGTTGTCCGCGAGACAATGGGGAAATGTTGAGAGTTTCCAATAAGTGACAATGTAAAAGGAATATTAATATGCATAAATAGGGTGGGCTGCGAGGCAGGGATCAATGGGAAAAAGGGGGTATCTGTAATACTTTCAACAATAAAGAAAAATTTTTTAAAGACGCATAAAATACAGTTATGGCTCACTTATTACCAGAAAACCAAGTATTTCCCCTTTCAATGATGAAGTCCCCGCTCAAACCATCGGGAGGTCCATGTCCACTTTTGGTAACTCCACTCTGATGGTGGGACACGGGCCCTGGAGATATAAAGGTGGCAGGTTGTGCACGAGGTTGGTCAGACACTGAGCCAACAGGAGTAGCTGATGTGCCGGGCTCCTCCCGCCCAGCTCGGGGGCCTGTGTCTGCCCAGACGGGGCTGTGATTGGGGCAGATGGCAGCAGATTCCACTCAGCCAGCCTGAGTTCTCAGCACATGATTTCTCTCTGTCTTCCCATGACTTCCTGCCACCCCCAAAATTAATTTCAGACAGGCCTTTGTGCTTTGGCTGACATTCAAAACTGTCACCTCCGTGCACACATTAACTCCAAGGCCTCTGTCATCCGCACATTAAAATCCGATCACCCGCGTCAGCACAGCTTGGCTCAGCCAGCTAAGGGGCTGGTTCTGAGAGGACGCAGTGACAGCGCTTCGCGTGTGACATCCCAGGTCAACTTGACAGCTCGAAGGCACCTCCTTAGACCAGCTCAGCTCCTGTTGGCCCAGGTAGGAAGATCAGCCTTCTGGGTGATTCCGCCCCTTCCCATGAGGAAGAAAGGCCCGGGTTACAAGTGTGGGTGTGGCTGAGGATCTTTGTGGCTAAATGACCACAACGGTGGAGAACAGTTGGTAAATCCCAGAATCCAGGTTTGCATGCTAATCATGTAGGGTAACCTTTGCTGGCTCAAGAGTGGGTCTTTACAACAATCACCCAAGAAAACAGACCCGCAGCATGGACCGCAGGCCTGGCAAGGTGTGTGGGACGCAGGATGGAAAATGAAGTCCTCCTCATTTATCAGGGATGCCCGAGAAGTGAGATTGGCAGTGGCCACGCCATTAATCCCACCAAAGCACACACACCCCCGATTCCCCCCTCCCCTCTGCACAGCTCCTGTTTGGATGGGCTGTGCAAATTGCTCACTGTGTGACTGGGGACAAAAAAATTAATGATGACCATCGATGATGCACTCATTCTCTCACCTACCTTTTTAGACTAAGCTAAATTATACACAAACCAATAAAAAAGGACCACCAACAAAAGCACCCCTGTCCAAATTCACTTCCTCTGTGAAGTCTCTCATGATCTCTTCCAACTCCAGGGAGAAACACCTCATCCCATATGCCCCACAGACATCTTTTTCTTAATTGAATTTAAATTTGTAATCTGTAAAACACGGACGTCTCTTAAAAGTGAAGACAACTCTCACATCTCCCCTTGCTCTCTCCCCACCCCCCTGCCTCCGGAAGGTGTGTCTTCGCTCACTCGTCTCCCGACACCTCTGCCAGGAACGCGGTGGCCTCATGAGAGACACGCTGGTCTCTCCGTGAGCTAGGAGGCCTCGATAGCAGGGAACAGGTTTTATCGTTAAAATGACAGTGCCCACCCCAAGTGCCGTGTACACTGGATCTCACTACACGTTTGCAGGATGTTCCGTGAAAGCCCCCAAGGACTCCCGACTCCGTGGACACATTCCACTCAATGGCTGGCTCTTCCTTCTTCGGTGCCGGTCACAGCCATGACAGCGCGTGCCTAGGACCTGGGAGGGAAGGAGCAACTCACTCACCGGCTCTGGGTCTGTTCGGTTATCACTAACTCATGGCTGGGAACAAAGCACCCTTCACCAAAGGCGTGTGTGCACACCAATGAGGTGCTGTGGCAAGAAGAGCCGTGACCGTGTTCCCGCCCTGAGTGGCCATCGCCGGCCAGGTCTCCACGGGCCACAGCTGGGGACAGAGCGTGGCTGCTCTGAGCTCTTCCACCCGAGACCCCTCCTCCATCGCGAGAGCAGATGAGCTGAAAACGCTCCCAGGCCACCCGCTGCCTGGAACGTGAGCCTCTCCTTCATGGAGATTCTGAGCAGAAGCTGCCACAGAGCCCGGACGGGAGGTGGGCTGGGGTGGGGAGGAGAGTCACGAAAGAGGAACATGGGAGCAGGCGAGAAACCGTCAAGTTCAGACCCTCGTCCGGCCCTGGGCCCTCCAGATGCTGTTTCCACTCTGTGTCTGGGATGCCACACACTGAGCTGCTGCCACCCAGAGCCCGCGTGTCCACAAGAGACCACTTAGGAGGAGACGCGGTGACTCCATTCCTTAGAGGCAGATCTGCCGTCACGCGGCAGCTGGTGCCAAGCGGGTCACCTACAGCAGTGCGAGCAGTGGGGTCTCTCTTCCGTGATGACAGCTCAGTGTCTCAGCCCCTCAGACTCCACGAAGGAACTTCCCGCGCGTCATCTCACAGGAGCCTGCACGTGGTGCCCACGCACCACTGACCAAGCCGCAGGTCACCCGCAACGGGTTACTGACGCTCAGATGCCCTTAAGTCACAGAGCTGGGGTACATCAGCTCTTCCGATGCCGCATGTGAAGCTTGGACTCCAAGTGGCAGCGCCAGGGACAGCAGACTGCCTGGCGACTCGCACCCTCCGTCCCCCCGTGGACGGGCCCTTCCCTTGGGTTTGGGCCCGAGCCCCTCTGTCCAGCCCTGCTGGCCGCAGTGAATCCTGACTGGGCCACAGCCATGTTTTAGGAAAATTTATGATTTTAAAAAATTAATAGACAACTCTTTTAGAGAAGTTTAGCCTTTAAGAAAGATTGACCCTGAAATAGAGAGAGCTCCCATGCCTCCTCACTCCTCCCTGTTGCGCCCCCCTCCCCCCGCCCCCCAGCCCCGCAGGACCTCAGCGGCAGTCGCTGAGCCAGTATGCACTGTTGTCATTAGCGCCGAGGCCACAGGTCACGGCAGCGCTCACTATGGTACGATCCGCAGATCTTGAAAGACGCGTGATGCTGCGGTCCAGACCCTGGGCACAGAGGACTGCACTTGGCCTGTGTCCCTGGCACCTGCTCACCCTCCCCCCACACCCCTGGTCTCCACACCCTCACAGAGTTGCCTTTTCCACACCGTCATAGCCGCGGAGTCACACCGCGTGACCCTGTCAGACTGGCTTCTTTCCCTCAGAGATGAACATATGTGTGCGCTTTCTCCCTGTCTTTGTGGCGGGTAACTGCTAATTTTCAGCTTGGAATAAATCTCGTTGTGGCACAGTTTGCTCATCTATTCAACTGAAACGCATCTTGATGCTTCCAGGTTCTGTCAATGAAGAGTGAGCCTCTCCGACCGTGTGTACTAGCACATGCGCTCACCTCCTCGCAGTAGATGCTGGGGCACACGCAGGTGGATCACACACTAGCGGCAGGCTCCGTTTTGTCAGAAACCTCCAAACTGCCTCAGATGGGGCTGCACCACGCCGTGTTCCCACTGGCGTCAGCGGGAGTCCCGTGGCTCCGTGTCCCGCCAGCATCCAGCCTCGGTGCTCTGAGTTTGGCCAGTCCAGCAGGTGGCATGGGCTGTGGTCGCTGCCTTGACTTGCTGTTCCCTATGACCTAGGATGCTGAGCATCTTTTCATGTGCTCATCTGCCATCTGTCTATTTTGAGGGGGTCTATGCAGAGCTTCTGCCGCATTTAAAATCTGGTTGTTTGCCTTTCCACTAGGGCCAGCGCATGCTTATCCTGGAAACTCACTGCAGCCATCCCAGCCCCGATGCACCCGACCCTCCGAGTCCCGGGCTCTCTCCTGGGCGACTCCACCATCACGTTACCACGCGGTGCCAACTCTCTAACTTGCTGGCACCTCCTCATAGGAGGGGCCACTGCTGTTCCCCTCAAACCCGTTGTCATACCGAATAACATGTATGCACGTAGTAGGCCTTCAAATGTTTAAAAGCCAACCAGAAGTTAATAACCTGGAAAGCAGTTCTGTGGGAGGCAAGGCTGTTTTATAAAATGAGAACATGATAAAGCAGAGCGAGTCCACGAGGTCTGAGGCACTGGGCTCCCGTGGCTTCTCTGAGATGGCTCGCCACCTGGACTCGGCCCTTCCCTGAAAGGGTTCAGTCCGCACAGCACGGCCAGTGACCATTGAGTCTCTCGGGATGTGCGTGAACAGAGACCTCCCCGCTGCCTCAGACTTCTTACATCCTCGTCATCCCACCCCACATTGGAAGAAAGCAAAGGCCAGATTCAAGCCTGCGCCCACCCCAAGGACCAGGCGTTCGCAGGAGTGAACACTGAGCCGCCAGCCAGCACTGGGTTAGCGTCTCAGTGGGCAGAGCAGCTGGCATTGAATAGAGGCGAGTAGAGGATTAGAAGGTTGGAAAAAAACTATAAACATAAAACCGAAGGCTCCTATGTAGTGAACTCAGGATTGCACCAGGCCCCAGCAGTAACTCTTTTTATTCATTGCTTCATTCTGAATCAGCTGATTCATTCCTTCGGTCACTGACTCATTGTTCTCTCACTATAAAGAGTGAAACTCAGGATTCGCTGTGTGCAAGCAGGATGTGTGCACTGGAACAGAATGCTGGCTTCTGCCGATGAGGCTCGGCGGGGTCACGAGGTGAGCCGCCGATGAATTCCAGATGCCTAAGCATGGCTTTGGGATTTCTAGGGCGAGGAAGGGTTTGGGTGGTCATGGCAAAGCCTGAACGAAGTGCTCAGCTGAGGCAGGGCTGCGCCGGACCCTCCGTCACTGTCCATCAAGCTGTGCGGGCACTCATGTGATAAGAGTGTTAATCTCCCCTTCAGGGGCTGTGAATTATAAAGCACAGGGGAGGGAGGAGGTAAGAGGGAGAGAAAAACCAAAAACAAACCAACAAATTCCAAGGGGTACGAGACTTCTTACTCTCACCAGCTCACTTGGGCAAGTCTGTTGGGTGTGGAAAGGCTGCCAGAAGGAGCGGCTGAGCAACGGTGCTGCCGCTATCCCTGCGTCGAGTGGCTGCGGTGTCCTGGGCTCTCCCTGGGCCAGGAAGTGTCCTCTCCTGCTCGCTGAAGAACTGAGAGAAACCACACACGGTTAACGTGGGACCACGTTGACTCGGTGAAAGGGTACAGACACGAGCATTGCCTCCAGCAGCACCGGAGCCGAGCTCGGAGTCTGGAATCCTGTTGAGCATCCCTTGTACATAAATGAACCCTAGAAACCCCAGGCTGAGAAGGAAGCAGATGGTGCTCATTCAATTTTCGTTAAGGAATGAAAAGGACTGGTTCCACTTTAAAAACCACCTTTCCTGTAAGTTAATATTCTGATTATGCTCCTGCACCAAGTGAATGAAAAAGTTTAACTTCCTTTTCAGTGAGTTTGGCATATTTAATTAAGAAGAAATGTATCCAGTGTAAAACCATAATAATCTGGAGGTCAGCAAAAGCCTTAGGATGATCCATGCAGCCAGCAGCCTGGAGCAGGGCGTGTCGGCCATCCGAGGGCCACGTGGGCTTCCCACAGCTGCTTTCCTGGCATTTCATGTGACTCCCAGCCCAGCGTTGGGGACTCCGGTCCTGCATCAGTTTCCACAAACCCTACAGATAAGATGCGTGCACTTAGTTTCCCTCATCAGTTACCTACATGATCGATGTCGATAGTGCAGAGAACAGCTTACAGTTAGCACCCCTGCTTCTCAATTAAACATGGGGATGGCCCATGATGCTGAAGACAGCCCCCCCTGGCTAACACAGGCCCCCCTTTCAGCGGCTTCCGACAATACAAGCTTCGTCCTCACTCACACTGCATCATGGTGGCACTTTCTTTTTTAAAACAATTATGTTTTCATTGACTTCAGAGAGGAAGATCGAGGAAGAGAGAGAGAGAAAAACATCAAGGATGAGGGAGAATCATTGATCAGCTGCCTCCTGCATGCCCCACACTGGGCATTGAGCCCACAACCCAGGCATTTGCCCTGACCGTGAATCAAACCATGACCTCCTGGCTTATAGGTCGACGCTCACCCACTGATCCACGCCGACCAGGCTCTGGTGACACTTTCTCCTCCTTGTCTTTATCCCAGAATCTGTCCCAGCAGCTGGGTCCCTGTGGACACTCAGTGCATGTCCCACACCCACGTGGCCGGAGTCAGGGGAATACAAGCTGCGCAGATTGTCGGTGGTTAAACGTCGATTATGTTGTGTCTTTGGGGGACAGAGTTTTGCCCGTCTTTGTCCTTCATAGCCAACAGCCCTGTGCCACGTGAGTACCCGGCACTTCAGTGGGCTGCACAGCCTGGCTGGGTGGCGATGGAGGGCTGGATGCAGACCAGGTGACCCCGTATCTATGACTGTCCAGGCAAGCGGCCCTGGGGCAGCAGAATTGGCAAAGCCTTTGCTTGACTGGGAGCCTCCTCGCCTCTGGGATGCTCCCTGGTTGAGATTTAGCATCTCAGTCTCAGCAATGGCTTCAGTGACGGGAAGGCAAGGCCATCTAACTCCTACTAGCCGCACGGTTCTTGTGGAAAAAAACAAACAAAACAAAAAAAAAAAGAAAAAAAAAGTTAAACTTTTAAACTATTTAAGGAAAGGCAAGTCCCACCCTTACTTTTTCATAAGCCAGAACCGCCTGACAGGGCTTTCCTGTTCTTTTGAGTTCATAGGCTCCGAGAGCTAAAAATAGACGATGGTTTTGCATCTGTCATTTGAACAAACATGGGACGTTTGGAGACGGTTGCCATGGACTTCTGGGAGTCGTCTTTCTATCCCTGCCATTGGCGAAGTGGTTCTTGGGGAACAGTAGGGTCCACATGCACACACTGGGAACAGCTTGGCTCCTAAGACGCGGTGCCCAGGGAGGGCTCTTGCTGGGAGGGCACATGAGTGGGTCAGAAACGCTGCCAGGAGCACAGGGATGCAAAGGTGCTCAGCGACTCCCACCCAGGCCCTGAGGGTCCCAGACACCAGGACTCCAGTCTCCACTCCCACATCTCCTGTCCCCGCCGTGCTGGCTGCCACTGCGGCTGAGGGTTAAGACATAAACCAACGGTGAGAAGGGAGAGGCTCTGGAGAGGCCGCGAGCGGGGGTGGTTCCAGGCGTGGCAGCAAGGAGCTGTGTGCCCTGGGATGTCTATGCAGCATGACGTCTCTGTGAAACACGGGGTTCGAAGGGAGTTTAGCTTCTCGAAGGAAAACAGTCACAGGGAACTTCGTGGGTAGCACCGTGGCAGGCTGTGATGTGTGGCCCACAGACAGGGCACTATGACAGGTAAAGACCAACAAAGCCAAGAGGAAGAGACATAGAAACTCCCAACAGAAAGACTTCCTTCATGCATGCACCCTTCATGCATGCACCATTCATTCATTCAGAAACAGTCACCGAGAGCCGGTCACCGGCCAG
This sequence comes from Corynorhinus townsendii, assembly GCA_026230045.1. Lineage (NCBI taxonomy): Eukaryota > Metazoa > Chordata > Mammalia > Chiroptera > Vespertilionidae > Corynorhinus > Corynorhinus townsendii. The sequence goes on from JAPDVU010000013.1 coordinate 42,518,482, forward strand.
GCTCTAAACTGGGGACTGGAATGCAACGGTGAGAAAGGCAGACCTTCCTGCCCTTTTGGAGCTGATACTCTTTTGGGAGAGACAGGCAACACGACAACGAACCACGAGAGAAAGGAGATCGCTGCAGATTGTCACAGATGTCGCAGGCGAGGCAGGGAGCCCGCAGGTCGCAGGGGCTCGGTGCTCTGAGCGGAGGGGCAGGCAGAGGAGACCTGCAGCACAGGCTCAGAGGTCACTGGAAGGGTTTCTATGTCAAGAGCAAAGGGAACCAAATCGCTGAGTTTCAGGGAAAAGAGTGACACGGACCTTTAAATCAATCTTTCTGGCTTGTATGTGGAGAAAGGGGGTGCTGGGCCGAGCAGGGGGTCACCAGGACTCAGTCATTCCTGGCCGATTCCAGTCTGTATTCTTTGTATGTTTAGACTAGAGGCCTGGTGCACGAATTCGTGTATGGGTAGGGTCCCTCGGGGTGGCCTGTGGAGATTGGGTCCCACCTCGCACCCCCAGCCTCACAGCCCTGCAGCTTCACAGCCCAGCCTGGCAACCCACCTTGGCCTGGCACTGCCCCCTCACCTACTCCACCATCCTGCCTGCAGGATGATTGATCAGGGCTGGGCCCCCCGCCTGACTCCCTCAGTACCTGGGAGCCGGGTGATGGCCCCACCCCCCACCACCGCCACTGGTCGCTGTCTGCAGGGCGATTGGCAGGGTGATCGGGCCCACACTCATACCCACCTTGGCCTGGCGCTGCCCACTCACCTGCTCCACCATCCTGCCACGATCCCGCTCTCGTCGGGGCCCATTGGGGCTTGGCAGCACCTCCACTGCCGCCCGCTGCCAGTGTCTCATTACCAATGCCTGCCATGTTCTGCACTGCCTCCTGGTGGTCAGTGCATGTGATAGCGGGTGGTCGAACTCCCAGTCTCTCCATTGAACTCCCGTCTCCATCGAACTCCTGGTCAAACGACCACCCAAGGGGACAATTTGCATATTAGGCTTTTATTACATAGGATTTTCCTGGATTTGGCCCCGGCGGAGAGAAGGTGGGTGGAAGCTTCAGGTGACTCCTGTGGTTTGGGACTTTGCCCGAGCCTGGAATTGACCATTTCTGAAAGGGCCCGGGTTCTGGGGGTTTGTATCCCAACACTAATATTTGGGCCCACATGCGTCGTGGCTGTGAAGTGTCGCTGACATTTTAGTGGCATTCAGGAGCTTCCTTGAGTCCCAGTTTGTGAAGGAATTTGCCCATATTTCCTGGCCCTTAGATCTTTTCCAAGTTAGAGCTCTGCTCCATGTGGGATTCAGGCCGAGAACAGTGTGAGGTTTGCCAGCTTTACCTTTTATGAATGGCTCCTGGTTGTCTCAGGTTGTTTATCAGCCAGCCACTGTCCCAGCCACTGGTACACGACCTTCACACCCACCAAACCCGGGCTCCGTGTCTGCACTTTCTCTATTGTTGCTCTGTCTACCCATTTACATGCCCCGCTGTCTCTCTTTAGGGGTTTGGGGTCTTATCTGCTGGGGCTGGCCTTTGGTCATTTGTCATCCTTCGAGTGGTATGCTTGGCTATTATTGCTTATTTATTTTTCCATATTGAATGTAGATTCAACTTGTCTTGCTTTAAAAAAGTGTAGTTATTTTTGTTCGGCTCAGCTTCCTCTGTAACTTGGGAGGAGGCACCTCTCTGGGGAGGTAAATCACCTCTGTGGGAACTCGGGGTTTCCGCTCCGCTCCACACTGCTTCCGGTCCTCCGGGGAGCTTTAATGCCCCCTCGTGTGGGTTCGGTACATTTCTTGTTAAGTTCACTATTGGTATTTTACGGGTTTTTTTCTTGTTCTCCTGTTAAATCTTACATTATGTTTATATGAAAGCTATTGATCTTTTTAGTATGGCAAAACACAAGCTTTGCATCTGCACCCTCTGTTGAGTGTGTTTACATGGTTGTGAAACCTCTGTCCAGAACCTTGGCATCTTGCAGAATTGAAGCTCTATACCGGTGACATCACAGCCCCCTGCCCCTCCTCCAGGTCCTGCGGCCACCTTTCTCCTTCTCCGTGGGACTGCCCATGTTAGAGACCACATCGAGGGGAATCACGTGTCTTTTTGTGATTGGCTTATTGCACTTATGTCCTCAGAGTGCATCCTTGTGGCTGTGGTGGGGTCTCCTTCATTTTGAGGATGGCGTGGATCCCCTGTGTTTGTATCAGGTTGTGTTTGTCTGTCATCCATCAGTAGACATCTGTGTTGCCTCCACCTTCTGGCTAGTGTAAGCAGTTCTCCTCTGAGCACGTGTCTGCAAATGTCTTTTCAAGACACTGCTTTCCCGTTTGAGGGGGATATGCACTCAGAAGTGGGATTGTTAGGTCGTCTCAAGCCTAGTTTTAATTTTTGAGGAGCCGCCATTCTGTTTTCCACAGCAGTGGCACCATTTTAATATTCCACCGACAGTGCCCAAGGATTCCAACTTCTTCGCATCCCTGCCAACACTTACGTTCTCTGCTTGTTTTTGTTTCGTTTTGTTTAAAATAGCCATCCTAATGTGGCTGAGGGACACCTCATTGTGGCTTTAATCTGCATTTCTCTGATGATCACTAATGCTGATCTCTTCATCTGCCTCCTAGCCATCTGTATTTTATCATCGGAGAAGTATCCATTCAAGACCTTTGCCCATTTTTTAATATTTGAATTTTCTTGTTGGATTTTGAGTTCTCTGTTCAATCTGGATATGAACCCCTATCAGACATATGACTTGCAAATATTCTCTCCCATTCCATAAGTTGCCTTTTACTCTGTTGAGTGTGTTCTTTTAAGAACCACGTTTTTTAGGTTGATGTAGTCTCTTGTCTATTTTTGCTTTAGTTGCCTCTATTTCTAGTGTCATATTAAAAAGATTTGCCAAGTCAAACGTCGGTAAGCTTTTCTCCTCTCTAGTTTTAGGAGTGTTATAGTTTTGAGGTGTATGTTCACATCTCCCCGCAGCTCGAGTCCATTTGTGAGTGTAACTAAGGGCTCAGGATCATCCTTTTGCAGGAGGACATGCAGTTTTCCCAGCGCCATTTGTGGAAGAGACCACCCCTTCCCAAAGGAGTGGTTTTGGCACCCTAGTTGAAGAAGGTTTACTTCTAGACTCTATTCTAATCCACTGGTCTGTATATCTGTCTTTATGACAGTACCACATCCTTTCCATGACCACTGCCTTGTAATATGTTTTGAAATCAGGAAGTTCGAGTATTCTAACTTTGTTCTTCTATTTCAAGATCGTCTTGACTATTTGGGGTCCTTTGAAATTTCATATAAATTTTAGGATGATTTTTTTCTATTTCTGTAGAAATGCCATTAGGATTTAAGATTTTGGTAGGGATTGTACTAAATATGTAGATCTCTCTGAATAATATTCACATCTTAACAATATTGTCTTTCTATTTATTTGTGTCTTCTTTAATTTCTTTCAGCAATATTTTATAGTTTTCAATGTATGAATCTTTCACCTCTTTGGTTAAGTTTATTTCTACATATTTTATTCTTTTTATTGTTCCTGTAAATGGAACTGTCTTCTTAAGTTCCTTTCCTGATTGTTTATTCCTTGTGTACAAGAACACACCTGGTTTTTGTGTGATGATTTTGCTGAATGTGTTTATCAATTCTAACAGTTTTGAGTTTTTTTGTGAAATCTTCAGGGTTTTCTCCATATAAGATTATATTACCTACAGAGATCTTTTTCGCTTTGAATGCCTTTTATTTATTTTTCTTCCTGAATTGCTCAGGCTGGAATGTTCAACACTGTGTGAAGTAGAAGTGGTGAGTGTGGGCATCCTTGGAGGAGAAGCTTGCAGTCTTTCATCACTGAGGGTGCTGGGAACTGTGCCTTTGCGTGTTCAGCCTTTATTCTGTTGAGGTGGTGTCTTCTAGTCCTACCTTTTTAAAATCATGAAAAAGTGTTGAATCAATTGAACACAACTGATTGTGTCCCCTTTCTGCAGCAATTGAAATAATCATGTTTGTCCTTCATTCAGCTAATGTGTTGGATGAAGACTTGGTTGTTGCTGTTGTTTACATTTAATTTAATATTGTGCAACTTTATTAATGTTGAAATTTTTGTATTATATTCCTATGAATTGCCATGGGTTTTCAAGACGCTCAGTCGTATTGTATCATCTGTAAGTAGAGGTATTTTTAGCTCATCCTTTCTAATTCCTGTGCCTCTGGTTTTGTATTTTTATCAGCGTGTGACCCGAAGGCTCTAGTTCCATGGCAAGTGGTAATGGGTGCCGTCGGGTGCGGGCCCAGACGCCAGAGAGAAGAGGGCAGTGTTTTTCCGTGGAACTGAGGCCAGCTTTTGGGTGAGCCATTCATATTTTATCATTTTAAGAAAATATCCATTGACAACTTTCATTATGTGTTTATATTGAGAGTATGAGTTAAATTGTATAAATGCTTTTCAACGTGTGTGAAAATGAACGTAAGACTTTTTTCCAATGATCTAATGATATGGTGACATATATGAACGGACTTCCTAGTGTTAATCTATGTTGCATTTCTGGCATAAATTCTACTTGGTTCAGATGTGTTATCATAATGTGCTATGGACACTGTGGTCCAGTTATTTTGGACTATTGCATCAATAGTTACAAGTGAGATTTGTCTATAGATTTGAGGAAATAAATTTTTAAATCCAGTTTTATTAATGTTACATTCTTCTTGTAGAAGGATAGAAGGATTTGGAAGGTTTCCTTCTTCTATACCTTTGTACAAATAGGATGTCCTGGACTTTGACATTTCCATGGAATTCCCCTGTGAAATCATGCTGACCTGCTGTGCTGTTTTTGTTTGGTTTGTGTTTTTTTTTAGACACAGGGAGTAGGAAATAACTGTCTGGTCCTTTCTCCATTTCTTCTATAAAACTGGTCTGTTTGGCCCTGGCCTGTTTTCTCATGGTTAGAGTATTGGCCCGCCAGACCGAGGGCTCACAGGCTCGGTTCCCGGTCAGGAGTGCATGCCTCGGCTGCAGGTTCAACACCGGCCCGGGTCGGGCGTGTGCGAGAGGCAACCAATCAACCGACACTTCTCTCTCCCCCCTCCCTCCCTCCGTTCTGACTGGAAGCCAATAGGAAAATGTTGGTGGGTGAGGATTTAAACACAAAAAGAGGAAAAAAAATGGTTTGTTTCACTGGAGTCCGTTTGGAAAGCACGTTTTTCTAGAAAATGGTCGAATTCTGCGTTATTGAAATCTCCTCTTTCAATGGTTATTGTCCTTTCTTATCCTGTGTGTTTGTGCTTCTTCCTCCCATCTGCTTCCCACTAACAACCTTTTCTCTTACACTTGCAGTGGTTATCTTGTTTATTTTATAATAAAATGTCTTCCTCTTGATATGGCTATTTTTCTCTCTTCTATTTCAGTAATTTCTGCTTTTACTCTTATCATTTCCTTTCTTGTTCTCTTTTATTAACTGGATTATTCTGTTTTCCAAATTTGGAGGTTAATTCTTTGTTTTCATTGTTCATTTTTATTGACATATATTTAAGACTAAAATTTTCTCTGATCATTGCTTTCATCATATCAATTCAAGATGCATAGATTCGTTACTTTTTCCAATATCTGTAATATTGGTTTGTATGACATCATTTAAATCCATTCTTTTCCACGATAACTAGAGAATTTTTTGTATTATTCCTACTTGTGTAATTTATTGAATTTTTATTGAGACCCAACCCACTATATGATGAATTGATTACTTTTAATTAATATTCAATATGCGTAAGGAAGTGAGATTGATTATTATCAGGGTCCAAATAGGCCCAACTTATTTGTGATGTTGCTCGTGTCCTCTCCACACTTACTTTGCATTCTCCGTGGTCCGGCTGCACCAGGGCGCCAGCATCTGATGCAGATGTGATTGCCTCCATGGATTCCCGTGCACTCCGCTCAGGAAGGTGGCGGCTGTGCGAGGCTCTGTCCCGTCTGCGCAGTGCATTGTGCCCTTTGCCTCTGTCACGTTTCTTCTTTGTCTTGTTTATCTCCTCTTGGCCTGAATCCTACCTGGTCCAAAGGCAAGACCCAGCTCTGGTCCGTCCACCTCTGCCCGGCAGGGGTCGCAGTTCCTTCCTCTCAGGCCTCCGCACCCCTGGTCTGGTGGCTGGTGGGCACAGTGAACAGCTTTGCCTTGGGAGCCGGTCTGAGAACATGTCTTCTCAGCCTGCGCGGGGCTGTGCATTAACAGGCCTGGCGTGTCTCATTGCAGCTCCAGTCATTACTTTCTGTGTCCATCGAACAGTTTTCTTCTTCTGTACGTGTGTGTGTGTGTGTGTGTTCTGTGTGTGTGTGTTCTCTGTGTGTTCTCTGTGTGTGTTCTGTGTGTTCTGTCTCTGTGTGTTATGTCTGTGTGTGTTCTGTGTGTGTTCTCTCTGTGTGTGTTCTGTTTGTGTTCTGTGTGTGTTCTCTGTGTGTGTTCTGTGTGTGTTCTCTGTGTGTGTGTGTTCTCTGTGTGTGTTCTCTGTGTGTGTTATGTCTGTGTGTGTTCTGTGTGTGTGATCTGTGTGAGTGTTCTCTGTGTGTGTTCTCTGTGTGTTCTCTTCATGTGTGTGTTCTGTGTGTATGTTCTATATGCGTGTGTTCTGTGTGTGTGTTCTGTGTGTGTGTTCTGTGTGTGTGTTGTGTGTGTTCTGTATGTGTGTGTTCTGTGTGTGTGTGTGTACGCATGTGTGTCCCCTCCTCATACAGGAAGCTTGACTTTGTGATCTAGTGGTCACCTCCTACGAAGCCCATTGCATGATTGCTGGTGTCCTGTCCCTTTGCCCAGGTTCTCTGTTGTAATCCACCTCGTTCTCCGCACTGCTCGCCCTGAGTATTGTTCCAATTAGTTCTCAATTAAAGTTGTAAAGTTCTTTGCTTTGATGTTATGTTGTGGGGCAGGACATGGGTGATTTTGCTTGTGCTCCTTCATCTGGTATTTGTGTTGGGTTGTGTTGTGTTGAGGGCTTTGGGGGCTGCGCTGAGAAGTTCTAGGCTAGGCCGCTGCTGCTAGCCGTGGACCCGAAGGCTTCTCCCAGGTTTTTGTGAGAATTCAGTGAACCAATCTTTGTGAGAGTAGATCGCCCATTATCCTTTGGTGGGAAGACTTTAGTCACACATGTGCTTGCATTTAGAGTTAACACGTGTTTTCTAACTATTCCATTAGCCCTTTTCTGTGACGATTTTCCTCCTTTAGCTCCCAGAATGCCCTCTGACTTGATAGGTGGGAACCCCGTGTTCATAAGCAGGAGCCCCGGGTGTGACAGGTAGGGACCTGGCTGTGATGGGTGGGAGCTGGCTGTGATGGGCGGGACCCGGCTGTGATGGGCGGGACCCGGCTGTGATGGGCGGGACCCGGCTGTGATGGGTACAAAGGTGCAGGAGGCAGTAGGAAGGTTGACGTCTCAGTGGGCTTCCCCAGAGAGAGCAGCGGGAAAGGAAGGTGCTGGGCAAGAAAGCGGCAAAGAGGAGGAAACCTGGTAGAGGAAGAGTCGGGAGGAAGGATCCTGTTCGCTCCAACATTTCCCTGGGTCTGTCCCAGGCCACGGGCTAGGAGCTCATGGGTCCCATGCACCAGGCAGCCTGGCTGCAGTGAGCACACAGAGGCCCTGGGAGAGGCAGTCCCACTGCAGGGAGCACACACAGGCCCTGGGAGCAGGCGGCCCCACTACAGGGAGCACACACAGGCCCTGGGAGCAGGCGGCCTGGCTGCAGGGAGCATGCAGAGACCCTGGGAGCAAGCAGCCCCACTACAGGGAGCACACACAGGCCCTGGGAGCAGGCGGCCTGGCTGCAGGGAGCATGCAGAGACCCTGGGAGCAAGCAGCCCCACTACAGGGAGCACACACAGGCCCTGGGAGCAGGCGGCCTGGCTGCAGGGAGCATGCAGAGACCCTGGGAGCAAGCAGCCCCACTACAGGGAGCACACACAGGCCCTGGGAGCAGGCAGCCCCACTACAGGGAGCACACACAGGCCCTGGGAGCAGGCGGCCCAGCTGCAGTGAGCACACACAGGCCCTGGGAGCAGGCAGCCCCACTACAGGGAGCACACACAGGCCCTGGGAGCAGGCGGCCCGGCTGCAGGGAGTACACACAGGCCCTGGGAACAGGCGGCCCGGCTGCAGGGAGCATGCAGAGGCCCAGGAGCCACAGCTACCTCTTGGACTCTGAGGAACAACACTGCTTTTATGTGTCAGAAGCCTGAGGGAGGGTTTAAAATCTGAGACACAGCCGCTCCTTTAAGCCTACGCTCACACGGCCCGAGCACTTGGAGTTTTTATCATCTCCATTTTAAAATTGAAAGAAAACCTAAAATTCAGATTCAGAGAGGCTGAGTGGAGGCTGGGCAGTTACGTGATTTAAAAAGGTCAGAGCGGTGACCTGAGTCCCAGGCCCCTCTGCTCGAACCCCATGGGATCTCATTTAAGAAGAAGAGCAAGAGGGGCCACCCCGGGCATGCTCTTGGTGCTGGGGGAGAAGGTTCTGGTTGGAGCCGTCTAAGGAGACATTTCAGAAAACCCTGGACTTGGTGGGTCTCCCTCCAGAGCCCCTCCTGTGTCCCTAACCCTTTGCACCCACGTGCTCCCCAGCCCGACGCTGGGCCATGCCTTCGCTCTGCGACTTGCTCAGGAGTGGCTCTTCCTGCTTAGCACATAGCGCCACTCTCTGTGCAGAGGGCCAGCCGGTGCCCCTCATTAGAGATTGTCAGCAATGTTATCGTGGGGTCCTGGGAGCGTGCGTGACGGAGAGCGTGGGAGCAACGAGTGGCACTGTGCCGGTGGCCTGCTATCTGGTCAGGAGGGGATGTCAGAATCCACGGGAGAAACACAGAAGGTCCACGCTGGTCCCTCCACCAGGTCAGCACCAGCGGGTGTGCAGTGGCTGAGGGGTGACCCAGGTCTGAGAGCAGGGGCAGAAGTGGTTCCCAGGACACAGGTGGGACTGTTGGTAGAGACTGGCTCTGGAGGTGTCTCTTCCACTCCAAAGAGGTGAAACTTTGGTTAGACCCTTACTTAGGATTGAGACCAAGAGAAGCAGAGAATGAGGAAGGAGAGTACTCAGCCTCAACCCAGGCCACCTCCAGCCTCTCCAGTTCTGTGTCCAGGGGACCGACAGCATCACCGGACATTCGAGCAGGCGAACCGCAGAGGGCAGTGGTCAGCCTTCAGCTCACAGACAGGGAGTGGCACTGTCCCAGCCAGCCCGCCCGCTCCCCCAACCAAGTGAGGACACTTGGCCTGGTGACAGAGCTGAAACGAGACTCCAAAGCTGCGTGAGGCCCTTCTCTCCCCCCACAGCTGTGTGGGTCCCCGAGGTGGAAGGCACGGCGGAGAGGGGAGCTCAGGGCCCGGGAATGCCTGCCTTTGCACTCCCCTCTTGCCCTCCTGTGAGCTGTGGTTGCGGGGAAAGTCACTCATCTCCCTCATGTCTCAGCTTCTCATCCATAAAGTCATAATCCTTACCGGGTAGCAAAAGCGAAGCAGAAGGCGTTTTCATCTCTGCCTGGAGGTCACAGAGAGGGGCCTTTCCATCTGTTCTTTAGACATGGGTGAGGCCTTGGCAAAGGGGGCCGTGGAGAACAGATGGAAATTTCAGGCAGGAAATTCAGAATCAAAGTAGTGAGTGAGAGAACAAAGGCCCAGGAGGTGTAGGAGCTGCAGTGGAAACCCTAGTGCCGCACAGGCCGTGAGACGGTGCCTCAGGGTGGTGGTAGGCCTGGTGGCATTTATGGAAGGCGCTGCAGGTGGGTACTCAGGTCCTCATTATTCAGGTGAGAAAACTGAGGCACAGAAAGGCTTAAGGCATTTGCCCAAGGTCACCTAAAGGGCAAGTTCAGAATCTGAGCTGCAGCAGTCAAGGAGACACAATAGCACAGTCACAAGCTAGGGGGGCTATGTGTGTGTGCACACATGGGGTGGATAGATAGACAGATAGATGATAGACAATAGATCGATAGGTAGATAATAGATAGATGATAGATGCACACATACACACACACATGGAGAAGGTGTGGACTCGAGAAAGAACTCCTGGACCCGGGGAGGAGGAGGAACCAGTGAGAAATGCATTAGAGTAGGCAAGAGAGGGTGTTGCCAAGAATGGATGCAGCAGAGGTGACTGTTGAACTTGACAAATCTGATCATGCAAAGGGAGAAAGCAAGAATCCTCAGGGATCACTGCCACATGAGGAAACTGGGTGAATGGATGGGGGAACAGCCCAACAGGGTAGGACTGTTGTAAAACAGTTTTCACAAACCTTTAATATCAACATGAGCACACACCTCAGAGTGACCTCAAGTCCCAAGGTATCAATTCTACAAAACAGACGAGAGAGCAGCATTTCCCATAGAGAGAGGACTGTGCGCCCCACAGGAAGACTCCCGGCGGCCACCCCTTCGCTCTAGCAGCCCTGCGCCTCTTGGGGCCCCCAGGCTTGCTGTCAGCAGGCAGGGAAGGAGCCCGAGGTGTGGACAGGGATCTAGGGCCTGGATCAAGGGCAATATGTCCAGATGGTGCCTTTTTTGTGTGTAATACTTGCCCTCATACACTGCCCTGGAAAGGAGCCGACCACAGTGTCACAATGGTCCCCTAAGCACTACTGTGCCCCCAGAACGCTGTCCGCTCCATGGTAATCTCCAGTCATCTTATTGCCTTTAGAGAAAGCACTCAATGTCCCAATTACCGGTGGAATATTATGCAGTCATTAAAAGTCATGTTTCTGGAAAAAAGCAGATGGTGGTTTCAGTAAATGTTTCTTACATTAAATAAATTTTAAAATATACAAATAGTGTGTCCATTCTACAGGATGTCTAATCCATACTCCTCAAACCTGCACGGTCATCAGGAACAGAAACAGCCTGAGACAGTGTTGCGACAAGAGCAGTGCACGGAACGTGGTGACCGTGTCGGGGGCCTGGGCGGGCCTTGCATCAGAAGCAGGCCCAAGTCCGGAGCCCGAGTCACTTCTAGGCAGGCTCCTCAGCCTCTGAAAGTCGAGAACTTTCATCAATGACAACTTAAAATAATATATTTTTTGAAATATAACATGTCAAAGTCTTTCAGGAAAAAAATTGGAGTTCCGTTAAAAAAAATGTGCTAAGTGGCTTCCATTTTTTTTTAGCATTTTAATGTAGAAATGGGCCTCAAAGCAGAGTTACCCCGAGGCAGACGAATCCCAGACCAGCACTAGCAGGACACAGGCACGTTTCCCAGGGGCGGGAGGGAGATGACAGCTGCTGTTTCCCACACTTACTGTGGTGCTGTGCCAGCTAGGGTTTTCGTGTAGTTTGCACTGTGTGGACTTGCCCAGGTTTGTGGTTTCTGACCTGAAGGAGAAGGGTGCAGCGTCACAGGTTTAACCTCGTGCATTTGGGGAACGGGGCGGCTGATCCACCGAAAGCCTCCGCCTGAAGCCCGTGGGCTCGGCCCCGCCCACGCTCTTCATCCAGCGGCCGAGCTGGTGACAACTTCTGCACAGTGTCCGCTGAGACCCTGCTCTCAGCTGGCCGGCCCACCGCACCCCGAATCCAGCAGCCTCACTGTGGCCAGGCCTGGGCCCAGCAAGAGCCTCAGCAGCTCTCGTGGGAAGAGCTTAAAACTGGGGACTCTGCACCTCAGTGGACTCTGTGAGGCCTGGTTTCTGTTGGGGACCAGGTCCTGGGACTTGGGGACATTTCCAGGGCAGAGAGTCGGCAGAGGGAGGTCTGGACAGGCTCTGGACGGTCCCAGAGCCCCGCCTGCCATCCTGGTGAAAAGCAGCATTTCACCGCCGCCTGGCGCCCTTCCTTCCAACCCTGGATTTTTCCACTGTTTTTCCTGAAGCAGCCCTGGAGCATGGAGCACGGGGTGAAAAGTCGCTGGGAGGACAAGGTGACAGATAGCCCCGGGGTCGCTGGGTCATGGGGAGGCGTCGTGATCCGGCGCAGACGGAGCGATTTCCTCGGTGATTTCAGCCCTTCGTCTGTTCACACGTCCCACCACCTGGACACAATGGAGAGAGAGAGAGAGAGAGAGGAAGAAAGAGAGAGAGAGAGAGTTGCCCTCCCCTGCCTCCCGCCCACCGCGCCTGAGTGGGCTGTGTCTGCGAGGCTGCTCTGTGGAGACTGTAAATAATGTTAAAGGCCACCCGTTTACTGCCTCAGACACACATAAGTGGCAGCTTCACCCTTTTGCGTTGACCCTCTGTCCAGGGTTTGATTTACTTTCAAATCTCTTGTCGTAGATTCTTGGACAATATTTATCTGGGGGGGGGGGGGGGTGCAGGCGTGTGTGGAGGGTAGAGAGGGGCTGTGCAGGAAGGGGATGCTTAATCTCTCTCCTGCGGCTGAGGCCAGACTGTCTGCTTTTCTTATTTCCCATCAGGTTCTGAGCTGCTTCTGAGCAAGGGCATTGATGCTTACAATGAATGGACTTCAGCCGAGCCGAGGCTGGGGTGGCCGGGAAGTGCTTTTCCTTGGCAGAGGCATGGCTGGGGTCGTGCTTCACTGGGGGTGGCGGACAGGATCGCTGCGGGGCCAGGGAACAGCGGGAAGACACCCCCGGTTCCTGCCCCCCAAGCAGTGAAAAAGCCTCCAGCCCCCATTCCCTGTTTTTAAAACTAGAATTACTATAGGGTCCAGCAATCCTGCTTCTGGGCCTTTATCCAAAGGGGAAAAAAAAAAAACAGGATCTTAAAGCGATATCTGCACCCCCATGTTCATTGCAGCATTATTCATAGTAGCCAAGGTATGGAAGCAACATAAGTATTCGTCTGTGGATGGATGGATGGATGAAGATGTGGTGTGTGTTTCTTTATAATGGAACTGGAGGCCTGGTGCACGAAATTCGTGCATGTGGTGGGGGGGTTGTCCCTCAGCCCAGCCTGCACCCTCTCCAATCTGGGACCCCTTGGGGGATGTCTAACTTCTGGATTAGGCCCAATCCAGATTGGACATCCCTCTCACAATCCGAGACTGCTGGCTCCTAACCACTCACCTGCCTGGCTGCCTGCCTGATTGCACCTAACCACTTTTGCCTGCCAGCCTGATCACCCCCTAACCGCTCCCCTGCAGGCCTGATTGCCCCTAACTGCCCTCCCCTGCTGGCCTGGTCACCCCTAATTGCCCTCCCCTGCCAGCCTGGTTGCCCCCAACTGCCCTCCCCTACTGGCCTGATCACCCATAACTGCCCTCACCTGCCAGCCATCTTGTGGTGGCCATCTTGTGGCAACGTCATGCAAAGGCATCATGCAAGGGCATGATGCCACTTAAGCTTTTATTATATAGGATGATTATCCAAAAAAGCTGGAGAAAAGTAAAACACTGTAAGCCTGATTTGGACTGTAGGTCTCTGGTTGGTAATCCCTAATCTCCCTCTTAAACCTTACAGATGAACTCGCCCTGCCAGGTGCTCGCTCAGTGGTTAGAGCAGCGTCCAGTACACCAAGGTTGTGGATTCAATCTCCCATTGGGGCACATACAAGATCAATCAATGAGTGCATAAATAAGTGGAGCAGCATTGATGTCTCTCTTATTTTTTATATCTTTCTCTCTCTCTCTCTCTCTCTCTCTCTCTCACACACACACACACACACACACACACACACACACACACAGTTTGTCAGAAGGTTATAAGTGCTAAGAAGTAACGGAATGTTGAATGATGGAAGAGTGGGAGACACAGTGCACTACTTTATGCTCTTTTTTATTAAATTTATTGGGGTGACATCCTATATAATAAAGTTAATATGCTAATTAGACTGAACAGCAGAACAACTGTCCAGACCACCTTCTGGATAAAGCCAGGGCTGGGAGGGCTAGCTGAGGCAGCCAGGGCTGTGAGGGTGGAGCCCCTTGCATGATTTCAAGCATCAGGCCTCTAGTTGGTTAATACGATTATATAGGTTTCAAGTGTGGCTAAGACACGAACCAACTGAAGTGCCCTGTGAGGAAGACTGGATAGAGAAGATGGGCACACATACACATGGAGTATACTCAGCCATACAGAAGGATGAAATACCGCCATTTTCAACAACATGGTTGGATATTGAGAGTTCCATGCTAAGTGAAATAAGTCAGACAGAAAAGTAAAAGCCATATGATTTCACTCACATGTGGGATATAAAACTGAAAGCAACACATGAACAAACAAACCAACAAAACCCCAATGCCCTCCTTTAGATGGAGGGTGGCGGAGGACTCTCAGTGAGGTTGTGTTCAGGGAGGGAGGGGTCCCAGGCAGAAGTAGCAGGTGCAAAGGCCCTGAAATGAGGGCACACTAGGCATTTGGGGAACAGAAGAGAGAAGTCCTAGGGACTGACGCCAGAGAGACAGATGGTGCAAAGCAAAGACTGTCTTGAAGGGTTTGGTGAGGATTGGTATTTTACTGGTATTTTTGTTGAGATGAGGAAATATTTAAAGATAGGAACCAGCATGTTAAAAAGATCACTCTGGTCACATTATGAGAATAGTCTACAGGGGACCAGGCTGAAGGAGAAAGACCAGTTGAGAGGTTATTGCAATATTTAAAGTGGAGTTGATGGTGGACTTGGGTGGATGCCAGCAGTGGAGGTGAGGAAAAGTGGTTGGTTTATGGGTGGATTTTGAATGTAGATTTATTGCTGTGTGAATATGGGAAGTCAGAGAAGAAAAGGAATCACAGACGCCTCCCAGAATTGTATCCTGAGCATCTATTTCTATGGGACAAATAACTATTTTACTCAAGTGGGAGAAATTGGGAAATGAGACAGTTGAGGGGTAAGAATCAGGAGGCCAGTTTACACCCATGCGGTGAGTTCCAGCAGAGCCCACACCTCTGTCCCCCACCTTGCTGAGCTTCTTCAGGGCTGCTCCACCCAAGGACCCTAAGAGGCCAACATGGCGAAGTTCACACCACGGAACCAACCCCTGTGAGCAACTATTACGATCGAGAGGGGAAAGCTTGTAAGGACACAGAGAAAACAAAAATATAAATGCCCCAACCACTAGAAAGCCACAAGTTAATCTGTTGAGAAAACTAGTGAAAAACTGTGAAGAACAATTTGCTTTTGTTGGTGTTACCCTCGAAAACAGGTGTGGTGTGGGCGGAGAGTGGCGTAGCCTCGGGTTTATAGAAGCTTCCAAGGGGCTATCGGCCCAAGCCTTTCCCAGAAACCAAAGCTCCGAAAGGAAATAACCAGTAGGCGACGACCAGGGCGCTGCGCCACCGCTGCCCACCCTGCAGTCCGTGTTCTGAGTCTAAGAACCACCGGCTCTAGCCCACGCTCGGCCTTATTGCTAATGCAGCACACAAGTTAGCCTCTCTCCCCCAGTCCCGCTTCCATTGCTCTACCACCCTGCACCTGCAGTCAGAAGCATAGTCATGGCACCAACACAAGCAGGACCAAGAAAATGGGCTGACCCATCCTCACTCCCAAGAGCAGTTACAAAAACTCTTCCTTTCAACCCCAGAATCCTTCCCCTACGAGTTCACACCTCATCTGTACACCATTTCAGCCATGGTTCGTTCTTGAATTCCCTGAGTCATCTCATACGACACAGGATCTGACCCTCCCCCCCAACACACACCTCCCACCCTACATCCAGCAGCTGAGACAACCTCACCACATGACACTTTGAGCCAAATAATTCTGTAAGCAGGGTGGGGGGTTCCTGTGTATTACAGAATGTTTGGCAGCACCTCTCGCCTCTACCACTAGACACCAATAACAACGCCCTTCCCACCCTCCAGTTGGGACAATGGAAAACATCTCCAGAATTTGCCAAATGTCCTCTGAGGACAAAAGTGTCTCATGGAAAATCCACTGATCTGAGATGCGCAGGTCCAATGGGTCCCACTGCCTTGCCTGAATGAAATGCCACCCTGGGCATCATGCCTACAGAAGCAGTTTACAACTCACCATATTGCCCAGGGTACAAATCCCATCACTCAGTTACCGGGTTCATTCGCACCCAGCTGCTCTTGGCCTGCTTCTACATTTCCGTGCCGGGAGAGTGGTTTGGCATAAGAACAGGCAGCCAGCTGAAGGCTGAGTGAGACTGTGAATACCCGAGTCCTGAATGAGTGTACTGTTGTTTGAGTGCACTCACAGAAAGCACTCGGAGCTGAAAAGGGATGGAGAAACCCCAACCCCAGCTCCACTGCTGAAATAGGCCGTTTGAAAAGCAGCGGAGTGTGAAGCACGGTCTTGTTAAACAGACAACACTACCAGAGCACTACTGCCTCAGACACACATAAGAGGCAGCTTCACATAAGTGATGCTCCACCCCCCAGAGCATCAGGAGCTTCCTTGTGGGCATTGCAACCACAGTGGTACCCAACCGTCTAGACTTCCATCACCCACTTCCTCGTCTGCACCTTCGTCAGGGGCGCAAGCTTCTTTGTTTTGCTGGCATCGATTCTCATTGGATGCGGCTGGCAGGGCTCAGGGCAGGCAGCCCCTGCCATCTGGAAAGGGCATGTGGACTCTCCCTGCTACCAGCATCCAGAAGTCACAGGGAGGGACTTCGTGCCTCCCATGTCGCTGTACTCCCAGAGCCCGGATAGGGTCTAGCACATAGTAGGAACTCTACTGATGTTCACTGAACAGATCTCAAAGTCCCAGACAGTGGACTATGCTGTTACATGTGGATAGGGCTTCCAGTTTACAAAGAGCATGTTTGGTCCTCACAGGGACCGGGAGAAGGAAGACCAAGGTCACTCTGGTGGTCAGTGGCAGAGCGAGACTAAGGTTTGTGTTCTTCCACAGGGCACACAGACAACATCACGTGCATAATAACTTGGCTTCCTTCCCAAAGCTCTCCTCTGTCACTGGCCCTTATGGGCACTGGAATCTGTGGGCATGTGGTTGTCCAAAGCACATGGTGAGGGGACTGTCTGAGATGATGCCTGTGGGAAGCTCAGAGTCCTGGTGAAACATGATGAGCACCCAACAATCCTATGTAATAAAGAGGTAATATGCAAATTGACCCTCATGCTCTTACGTCACAAGATGGCCACCCCACATCATCACAAGATGGCCAGCCCCATGTTGTCACAAGATGGCCACCACAAGATGGCCGCCCCCCACATCATCACAAGATGGCCACCCCCACATTGTCACAAGATGGCTGGCAGAGGAGGGCAGTTGGGGGTGATTGGGCCAGCAGGGGAGCAGTTAGGTGTCAATCAGGCTGTCAGGGGCGTGGTTAGGGGGCTATGAGAATGAAGCAGAAGCAGTTAGGGGCAATCAGGCAGGCAGGCAAATTGTTAGGATCCAGCAGTCCAGATTATGAGAGGGGTCCCAGATTGGAGGGGGTGCAGGCTGGGCTGAGGGACAACTCTCCCCCCCACCCCCCAGTGCATGAATTTCATGCACCAGGCTTCTACTGTTCTTTATAATCAGCATCTTCATAAGCATTTCCCAAAGGACAGAAAAAGAGCATCGCAAAGTCCTCAAGGGACAAGTGACTGCGAAATCACTGGGGCCTCACAGATGACCACCCCTGAAACTGGAGGGAGGCCCAGTTAGTCTCCACTTACCTTTTGCTTTGATTCTTCTCTCTCGTCTTAGGACACCCAGTGCAGTGCAGTCTGTCACTTGCCCCTCAGTAACTCCATACTGCAACCTGGTCCCCAAACATACTCAGGCCCTTCTTGAGGCATTCACACAATGTCCTGTGTCATCAACAAGCAAACGAATCTGTTTTCATTGTAGTTCTCCTGGCTCAGGTCATCTCATTACTACTTAAACAACACAAAAAAATATATAAAGAGAATTTTTTTAAAAGCCCAGCTGGCATGGCTCAGTGATTGAGCATCAACCTATAAACCAGGAAGTCACGGTTTGATTCCCAGTCAGGGCACATACCTGGGTTGCAGGCTCGATCCCCAGTGTGGGGCATGCAGGAGGCAGCCAATCAATGGTTCTCTCTCATCATTGATGTTTCTTGCTCTTCCTCTCCCTTCCTCTCTGAAATAAATAAAAATATATATTTTTTAATTTTGGTAAATTTTATGATAGATCTGAAGTAGGTTAATAAAAAGTAGGGCATTTTAAAATAAATCAGTAATCCTCTGTGTTGTGGCCACGTAAGAAAACTATCATGTTTTTCCCCAAACTTTTCCATAGGTTTCTCTTCAGGGACGGTATAAAAGCTGGGGATTAGTCACTAATTTATCCTAGGACACCATCTACTATGTTCCTCAGGAGACATTACTTAAAATTAAGAGTTCTTGTATCATTTATGACTAGAGCCAGGAGCATGAATTCATGCACCAGTGGGGTCCCTTGGCTTGGCCTGTGGGATTGGGCCAAAACCAGCTCTCCGACATCCCCAGAGGGGTCCTGGATTATGAGAGGGTACAGGCCAGGCCAAGGAACCCCACCTGTGCACTATCAGGCCAGGGAGAGACGCAGGAGTTTGGCCAGCAGGGGAGGGACCAGGAGAGGGCTCTAGGGCGTGTCCAGCTGTCTCACTCAGTCCTAATCAGCCATACCCCAGAAGCAAGCTAACCTACCACTCAGAGCGTCTGCCCCCTGGTGGTCAGTGAACTTCATAGAGAGCGGTTGAGCAGCCTTAGCATATCATTAGCATATTATGCTTTGATTGGTTGAACAGCCAACTGGCCGACCAGACACTTAGCATATTAGGCCTTTATTATATAAGATGCTTTGGCTGTAAACTTCAGAAACACCAACTTAAGCAGCATAAATGACACATAATAGACACCCCAGGGACATGCTGGCACTAGGGTCTGTTGACTTGCTAGATAAGGGAGTTCTGTGTCTGGGCTCATGCTTTGGAGCTGTGGCCTCCTGGAGACCTGACACACCCTGGACGTCAGGGGGCCATGCTGAGATCTCCCCTGCACTTCCTTGCTATGTCCCCAAGGCCCAAAGGTAGCCTCCCCCACAGGCCCCAGGCCTCTGTCCCCCAGGTATCATCTGTGACGTGGAGCACAGGTGCCCTCTCCACCTCCCGGGAGGGAAGAGCAGCTGGTGGTGAAGATAAAACTGAGATCCAGTTCCCCTGCCAGCCAACGGAGAGCACGAGGTCCCAGCCAGCAGAGAGCGTGGGCCGTGCTGCCCTGGCGTCGGCAGGAAGAGGCGAGCTTCCCACGTGTCCCTGCGGTAGGACACAGGTAACCCAACCTGGTGAATGTGGGCATTCCCTCCTGCAGCTCATGCTCCAGCCTCCGCCCTTCGTGGCTCTGAAGGGAGGATACTCCGCTATAAGTAAGGACCCTGGTTCGCTGACACGGGTCCGAGAAGGCCAACATGAGTTCCATTTCTGTGCACTCTGACCTGCCAGCGTCACTCAGCCATGGGAAAGGGCATCCCTGCTGCATCCTTCCCTGTGCCCCTCCCCCCAGCACCCCAGACACAGCCCCATGGGCTCCTGGCTGCCCTGCTGCCTCCTGCCCATGCCGTGGGAGGAAGCCTCCAGCCCAGCCCAGGGCCTGTGTGTGCTCCCTGCAGCGGGACTGCCTCTCCCAGGGCCTCCGCGTGTCCGCAGGTCACTGCCAGGACCCAGCAGGAGGAACTTGCTGTCTCAGGACCAGCTGCCTGCCTTCAGGGAGGGAGTGCAGGGCACAGAGCCCCAGCTGTGCCCGGAACACAGCGGGTGGTCCCTACCTTGGAGAGGTGACCCCGGGGTCCCCCTCACCCCAACACAGAGCACACCCAAGCACCGCCCCTCCATTCCCAGACATCCAGAGTGAACTGCCATGTGACCCAGGAGCGGGGCCTCATCTGTAGAAAAAGCAGCGAGGCCCCCACCCCCACCCCACCGGCCCGGAGCCTGGCAGTGTGTCGCCTGCAGGGTGGAGCCCACAGCAGGCAGGTGCCCCCCACCCCCCCCCCGGCGCCCCAGGCAGCCTGGCTCTGAGCCCTGCTCCCAGACCTGCGGTCCTGAGGCCTCCCAGAGCCCACAGCCCTCCACACGAGGCATTGAAAGCTTGTTTGTTTCCTAAACAGACCGAAAACGTGGCTCAGGCCCCGTTCCCCTGTTCCTCCCTGGGTCCGCTCCTAAGAAAGTTCTGCTCGGGAGGGAGGCTTGTCCCACGTTCCATGAGTGGAGTAAACGCCCCCCTCCTCCTCTCACTCCAGCTTCCTCGCCCGCCCCTCCCTTCTCCCCCCCCCTCTCCCCCGGGTCTGGTCTGTCAAGCTGTTCTCAGTTAGGCGGTGCCCAGGGCCCCCGTGTTCCCATCTGGGTGCCTGCAGTGATCACACCACCATGCCCCCACCAGGCACAGGGGAGGCGGGGTGGGGGTGAGGGTGGGGGTGGGGGTGGGGGTGTTTCTGGCTGTCCCCTGGGGCTGGGGCTGGGGCTGGGGCTGGGGGAGGCCTCCAGATAAAGAAAAGCTCTGGGGGTGGGTGGGGGAAGCACAAAGGAAAAGACAGAACAAGCTTTAGAAAGCAGGAAGAAAGCAGCGAGCGGTGCGGAGGCCTGTCCCTGCAGATGCTTCCTGCGGCTGGAACTGGGTCTCCCATGTCAGGAGCCTGCAGCCTGGCCTCCAGCATCAGTTCCCCAGTGTCTTCTGGCTGTCCCTGGCTGTCCCCCTGGCTGTCCCTGGCTGTCCCTGGGTGTCCCTGGCTGTCCCCCTGGCTGTCCCCCTGGCTGTTCCCTGCGTGTCCCCTGGCTGTCCCCTGGGTGTCCCCCCGGCTGTCCCCTGGGTGTCCCCTGGATGTCCCCTGGGTGTCCCCTGGCTGTCCCCTGGCTGTCCCCTGGCTGTCCCCCCGGCTGTCCCCTGGCTGTCCCCCTGGCTGTCCCCTGGCTGTCCCCCTGGCTGTCCCCTGGGTGTCCCCCCAGCTGTCCCTCTGGCTGTCCCCTGGCTGTCCCCCTGGCTGTCCCCTGGGTGTCCCCCTTAGAGCCCAGATGCTGGGCTTTGACTCTTGTTTCTTCCTCAGAGGCAGCCTGCTTCTTCCTGAGGGAAGGCGTGCCTTCTTCAATAGCCAGCAATAACGCAGGGAGCTGCTCTGACAGGTCCCTCACTCCAGCCTTACTGGGATGAGCTTGCTCTGACTCCTGCCCATGCTCATAACTTACGAGTGTCTAGTTAGCAACCACCGGGCCTCGGGACGTGTTGAGATGCAAATAACATTCGTTCCTAGAAACTTGGTTCTTTTAACAAGAGCCAGCATTGTTCCAGAAACTCGGGCTTCCTGATAGCTGGGTGGGAGGGATGCACCGTTTGTTGAACAGGCGCTGCTGGCAAAACGTCCCAAGCACTTGTGCTGCTGGGCGCGGGTCAGTATGGGCACGCCCAGGCTCGCAATTGGCAGCCACGTGTTCGCAACCTCCACCAGGGACTGTGGTCTAACCCTGCAAAGGCGCTTGCTGGTGGGGAAGTGGCGCCATGCCTCTTAGCATGGTAATTGACCACCTTGACTGTCCTCACGTGACTTTCTTAACAAAGCTCGACCGAGAATAACTGCTTCTACATGTTCCCATTGTTCTTCCCCTTCAGGGGTGCCCTCATCCCCCAGCTGTGGGCTTTCCCTGGAGAGGCGCCGGGGGTGGGACCGAGGGCGAGGCGTGTAAATGCTGCACCCACTTCGCACACGCCACACCAAATGGTGTCCCGTCACACGGGACAAGACGCCAACCATTCCCTTCCCATCCGCTTAAGCTTCCTGAGGGGCCGCCCTCGAGCTCCCGTGGGTTCCTGGCACTGGGGACTGGAAGAGAATGCTCCTGCTGTCAGGGAATCACGCAGGGCATCGTGGCTGACGCGAGAGCAGCGGTTCTCCACCAGGCGCCACCAGAACGCCTAGAACATTCACTGCTGGCTGTTTAGCCAGGGGCACTGACCTCGTTAAGCTTAGATGGTCAAACAAAAAATGACAACAGCCAACACTACGATAGCCATCCGGTGTGAATGAATAGAAATCATGCCTGTTTTTTGTCAGATCAGCAAAATACACAACATTTTTGGTGTGCCGCCGAACTTGTCCTTAGTCATGTGCCCTGAGATGGAAAGGCTGAAGGTCGCTGCTCTAGAAACGCAGCTGTGAGCTGCTTGGTCTGATGTGGGCCCCTCAGGGGTCTCTTTCTGGCCAGCGCCCCTCCTCCTCATTCTCCTGCTGTCCCTCCGTGGGTCTGGTTAGATCCTGATGGGCTGTGTTTGTAATAAGCCCCAGATAATGTTAGTGCTGTTCTCCATTAACCACCTTGTGAGCAGCAAGAAACCAAGTAATCAAGATCTGGGAGGGTTAGGCCACTTCAAGGGCACGTGCATTTTCAGAGTGTCCTAAGGAGCGAGTGTCTCCTGGAGCTGAGGGACGGCTCTCCGATGGCCTAGAGGGGACAGCAGAGGAGCCTGAGACGGCCTCGAGCACCCGGAGTTGGTCCCCGCCAGGGAATAGAGGTGCCACCTATTCACCACCGGTGGCTGGACCATCCAGAGGCACCGGGTGTGTAGAGCCTGACCATGGATCACTGCCTGATCCGGTGACTTCGGAGGCCACGCAAGAGAGAATTTTAGGCGAGAGCCCAGCCCAGCCCTCCACAGCTCAGGCGCTCCTCGGCCAGGCTGGTTGGCAGCTCCGGGGCAGGGGGGGGGGGGGGTCGGGGGGCAGGCAGGGATAGAGACCAGCCTCACAGAGCCGGCGGCGCGAGCAGCGATGTTGCCTCAGTCACGCGGTGGTGATGGCGTAATTTGCTGTGTGTTTTATCTTGTACATATGCTTCCTGAGTTGTCACTTCAGCATAACTGAGGTAAGTCGCTGAGCGAAACCCTCACTTCTGTCCTCGCCCCACCGTGTCTGAGGCTGTTGCCGTGATGGTTTGTCAGCAGCAGGTTAGAAGCGCGCACCTGCCCCGGAGGAAGGCCAGTGCGCAGGTAAAACACCCAGCTACTGTGCTGCAGGAAGGATGCTTGGAGCGACTCCCGGGAAGAGAGGGCAGCCTCCCCGAGCACCCAGCAGAGTGGCTGCGGCCCGGCGCCCGTGTTCACTGGCAGGGCCTAGTGGCCTGGGGAGAGCAGCCGCCTGGCCAGAGATCTGCCCGGCGTGCTGCTGCTGCTGCTGCTGCTGAAGCTGGGTTTTTAAGGACAACAGTGCGCCCTGCTCCAGACAAGATCAAGCCCAAGATTCACAGTGAAAGGAGCAGGCGCTGAAGGCAACACCGACACCGCCATGAGGCAGGGAGCAGCACACAGCGTGAGAGCGCCGTGTTCAGCATCAGCACCACTATCAGGTAACAGGGAAGAAGGGAGGAGGCCCCGAAATGTGGTGGACAAACCTAGTGAGGACCAGTGCCTGGGGCAATGGGTGCGGGGACAGGCGGTGCAGGCGGAGCTGGCCGTGCAGGCGGAGCCGGCGGAGCAGGCCCCGCGCCCTCTGACCACACTGGGCTTCTCCCCTCAGCCCCGGCCAGTGCGCAAGGTCACAAGGCCTCCTGGGCCTCCCGCAGCATCGGACCATCGGACGGAGCGCCAGGCCCCTGCCGGGCACCCATGCGTCACACCCCTGCATATTTCTGTGCACTGGCACCAAATTATTGGGAAGCAAACATGTTTCTTCTCCACCTTCATGCTATGCCCAGAACGCGACGCAGTGAGTTACTGGTGAGCAAAAGCGTGTGAGTGATGAAGTCTCCTGTCCAGTGCTCCTGGGTCAGACGGAACCGCACTCACTGGGGGACCTTGTGGCTGCCATCGTGTGCAGCTGTCCTGAACATGTGTAGAAGCACAGGTCCTATCGGCAGCGATCACAGGATGTCGTTGCTCTGGGTCCTCTGTGCCCAATAGCAAGCCATGATGGGACAGGGCTTTGGAAGGGCCCCAGGGCCGACTGCTGGGCCGTGGGAGCGCTGCCATGGGCGAGGAGGACCATCTCGGTCAGGAGAGAGCGTGTTCCTCCAGCAACAGGAACTCCCGGTTGCTTCGGGGGACCTGAGAATTCCTCAACCGCAGATGCAGGGCCCGCAGTGAGTGTCTTCTCGCCAATCTGGACTATGATAAAGCCACCTGCCCGTCTCATTAGCCCTCCCGCTGATGGCCAGGGCCACCGCCGGCACGGTGGTCCAGTGCGGTCCCAATCCGAGACTGGGCACACCTGCTTTTACCTCGCCCCTGACTGACCTGTCTAAAGAGAGAAGGGACCTCGCTCACCAACGCAGTAACTTCTTCGTAAGCGTTTCCTCCCAAGTTTGGCAGGACAGCGGGGAGAGGGAACAGTGTTCTATAGACCTGTAAGCCTGCCTGTGACAAAAACGTTGTCCCGGGTTCTTCTAGAACGGGGACCGATGGACTGAGGAGGGGAGTGGGCTGTGAGAGCTCCACCTGTGAGCTTCCTAGCACCCAGTGGGGAGGGGGGGGGGGGAGTGGTGCAGGAAGACCACCAGCTCAGCGCCCAACCCCAAGTCCCCAAGACTGTTCTTAATAAACCTCCGGGGAGGTGCTGGAAAAGCTAATTGGGGTCTTAGAAGGTAGTTTGGCTCTTTTCAATCGTAAGCAGTTGGAAGGCATTAAGTATTTTTTAATTCCATTTGTTGTACGGGGGACAGGGGCTTCTATTCACAGGGTTTTGCTGTGAAAAGCTGTTAGGACAGCATGTGGTGACAGCCAGAGCTCATGGTGCCGTGGGGGTTGGGGGGGTGTCACGAAGCCTCCAGCCATGTGCGGACCTTCAATAGCCACTAACCACGTGGCTGCTGAGACATGATGTGTGGCAGGGTGGCTGAGGAGCTAGACCCTTGGTCTTGTGTGATGCAGGCTGATTGGTATCGAGAGATGGGTGCTTGGTGCGGCTCCCAGAAAAGCTGTGGAGGCCACTTGGCACAACGTGGATGTATTCAGTGTTGGTCTCTCAGAGCAGCTCCCGTCACTGTAACTGATAAATGGGGGAACGCAGGGAGTCCTCAATTCCCAGATTATAATCCAAAGTACTTTTCCCCTTTCTAGAAACACCACATGCAGGTCCACCAGATTTCTTGTGTCACAACCTTGTTAAGAACTTAACGCATGTGTTCACACCCACTTTATATTAATACTAGAGGCCTGGTGCACGGATTTGTGTACCAGTGGGGTCCCTTGGCCTGGCCTGTGGGGATCAAACTGAAACCGGCTCTCCAACATCCCCCGTAAGGGCACAGGCCAGGCTGAGGGACTCCACCCGTGCATGATTGGGGCTGGGGTGGGACCATGGGAGGGCTCCAGGGCGTGTCTGGCCCATCTCGTCCAGTCCCCATCAGCTGGACCCCAGCAGCAAGCTAACCTACTGGTCAGAGCGTCTGCCCCCTCATGGTCAGTGCACATCATAGAGACTGGTAGAATAGTCGAACAGTCTGACACTTAGCATATTAGGCTTTTGTAGATATAGATGTTATTGGTTAAGCATTCCGACTTAAAAACAGTAAACTTAGAATAGATTTTTGGGACCACACCCATTTCTAAGTTGGGACCTACGTACATGGCAAAGCATGTATTGCTGAAACATTGATTTCACATGCCTGTCATGACTACAGAACTATCCCTACATGGCCCATTTATTCCAGTCAACATGACATTTGAATTGAATGGAAGCAATTGGATCAATAGACCTCAACCATCGACCTGCCAGTGGTCACTCTGGACAGTTGTGGGCAATCAACCAGCCGAGTTGCCTGAGAAAACAACACTGGTAAACAAGTTGTAGTATCAGTCATCCTTGTTTTTAGTGGGAAATAGCGTGGTTTCAATTCCAAAAGATGTATAGTCCACGAACATCACGGTGACCAGCAGCTAACGAGTGAGAGATGTATTGTATCACACCGCTGCTGGAACAGAGGAGGTCAATGAAATGCACTTTTTTTTAACTAAAAAACAGTATATGGATAACTTTATTTAAAACACAATACTAATGATGTAGAAGGTGATGATAGCAGTGTCACCAAGGATGGGAGGGAGGAATTGGGAATATTCTGTCATAAGGTACCAGACTTCATAGCAAGTAGTTCCGTGATATTTTCAGATGAACTCAAATTAGTGATAGATGTATATTACGAGCTATGGGAAAATTATTAAGTTTTTAAAAGATGTCTAATTTATGTGCTTGAGAGGAGATAAAATAGAATTGTATCAATATTCAATTAAAACTAGAGAAGGCGGGGGGAGGGCGGGAAGGAGGAAATAAGAAACAGAGAGGGGAGGGAGAGGGAGAGGGAGAAATAGAAACATCAATGATGAGAGAGAATCATCAATCAGCTGCCTCCTCCATGCCCTCCACTGGGGATGGAGCCCAAAACCCTGGCATGTGCCCTGACTGGAAATCATACCTTAACCTCCTGGTTCATAAATCTGCGCTCAAACACTGAGCCACATCAGCTGAGCAAATAATGAATGTTCACTGGCTCTCCCCTAAGACCTCCCCTGAATGCCCAGCCTTTAAAACCCTGAAAACAAAGGTCCCAGCACACTCTCCCTCAGGGAGCACGCCTGTGCCTTCCTGTGCTCCCTCCCCTGCCCCACAGGCAGGTGTCTCCTAGACTCCAAGGGACCCCAGTAGGCTTGTAACCAGGGGAGCAGTGGGCAGCTCATGGCAGCTCGATAGGGCTAACCCCTGAACCTGTCTCCAAGGCCTCTATGCTCTGACTTCTCAGTGAACAGAGCAGCCCAGCTTCCTCCAGGCCTTCCTGGTTTCACTGCCCTAAGCACATTCCTGCTGAGTTCCTGCTTGCTTTGTCTCTTGATTGCAATCTTTCTGTCAAGAAGACAAGAACCAAGTTCTCATCGTCTCTCTGGTAACAAGTATGTTCTTCTAGCTACTTCTGTGTAAGCTTTACATTTTCCATATTCAAAGATCACTTTTGTTTTGTTTTGAAATATGCCTTGACCTTATGCCATCTTCAGCCTCATTTCTTTAATGTCTTTTCACATCAAAATTTCTTCAAAGATTGGCCTATCACTGGCTCACTGCTGTTCTCTCAACTCCCTCAGGTTTGGCTTTCAGCTCTGTCACTCCTTTGAAATTTCTCTTGCCAGGGTGTCCATGTTACTGTTAAATCCAATGGTCACTTTTTTGTCCTTTTCTTCCTTGACCTCTCAGTGGCATTTCACACCACTGGTCCCTCCTTCTTTCTTGGGACATTTTCTCCCCTTGACTGTGAGAGCCCAGACTCGCCTGGTTTCCCTTCAACGTCGCTGGCCACCATCCACATCACCTCCAGCCCCATGATTCTGAATACACTACCTGCTCTCAGTTCCTGGATGTATGTCTCTAGTCCTGCTCTCACCTCTGAGAAATCTCTCCAAAAACACCCACCTTTGAGATATCTCCACTTGGATATCTGAATGGCAGCTCAGTTCTAAAGGCCAAACACTATTTTGATTCTCTCATATCTGCTCCTTTCCCAATCTTCCCCATCACACATAGTTTCCCAACCTGGAACCTTCTCTTTCCCTCATTTGCCAACCCTCTTTCCCACCCATCAGCAAATCTGACCATTCCCGCCTTCACTAACTGCTTGAATCATACCTCTTCTCACTAGCTGGCTACACATTGGCTCTGCAGTGCTCAAGTTCTCACCTGGGCCACCTGATGTTCCAGAAACATATACAGGGCTGTTACCCTTCACTTCGCCCTTCCACCCCTTTCTCACACACACACACACACACACACACACACACACACGAACAAATTCAATGCATAAAAAACAATACAAACATGGTAATTGTTCATGTTAATCCAACTTATTAATATTCATTGATGTGTGAGTGGTTTAATTACACCAATTAAAAAACAATGTGGAATACAAAAAGCAAGATCCACTATACATTGTTAATATAAAAGTCACTTTAAAAAGATTCAAGTTGGCTAAAAGCAAAGGAATGAAGCAACCCATATTTATCAATAGATGAATAAATCTTTTAAAAAAGTGGCATATACATAACAGTACAGTGGAATATTATTCTGCCTTTCAAAAGAATGAAACTCTGGCACACACTACAACATGGATGAAACTGGACATTATGCAAAGTGAAATAAACCAGTCACAAAAGAACAAATACTGTATGATTCCACTCACATGAGGGGCCTACAGAAGTCATATCCATAGAGACAGAATGTAGAATGGTGGTTTCCAGGACTGGGTAGAAGAATGATGAGTTGGGTGTCTAAGAGGAAAGAGTTTCAGTTGGGAAAGATGAAAAAGCTTTAGAGACAGATAATATGAATGCACTTAATTATGCACTTCAAATGGTTAATTTTATGTTATACATATTTTGCCACAATAAAAATGGGGGTAGAATTAAAGGAATAGAGGAAGAGTTATCATGCTAACATTAAACAAAAGAAATCGGAAGTAACTACATTAATTTCAAATAAAGCTAACTTTAGAAAAAGGGAGATTATCTGAGGATATTGCATAATGATAATGGGCTCAATTTTCCAAGAAAACATACAATCCTAAACATGGAAGCACTTCTAATTAGAGAACATTAAAATAAAGATGGTAAAATATAATAGTACTGAAAGGGGAAGTAGAAAATTCCACCATTGTAGTGGGAGATTTCAACACCCCTATCAGTAATTAATAATTCAAGAAGGCAGAAAATTAGTAAGGATATAGAAGACTTGTATAATCAATTTGATTTAACTGATATTGCAGAAAATTCTGTCCAACAACAGCAGAACACATATTCATCTGAAGCTTACATGGAATGGTCACCAAGATACACCACATTCTGGAGCATAAAACACACTTTAACAAATATAAAAAATAGAAATCATATGTAGTATATTCTTAGAACAAAAAATTAACTAGAAATTAATAACAGAAAGATAGCTGGAAAATGTTTGAAAATTAAACAACACATCCCAGATAACCCATAGGTCAAAGAAGGCTCAAAAGAGCTTTATAATATTTTTTAATTAAATTAAAATAAAATACAACTTATCAAAATTTATGAGCTGCAGCAAAAGCAGTGCTTAGAGAAAAATTCATAGCCATCCTATCTAATAAAGAGTAATATGCAAATTTACCTTACCTCTGTTACACCCACAAGCCACGCCCACCAGCCAATCAGCTGCGAATATGCAAATAAACCCAACCAAGATGGCTGCAGCCATAGAGAGCAGGAGGGAGGCTTGGGTTTCTCTGGCAATGGAGGAAGCCAAGCTTTCTGCCTGCCCTTAATAGCCCAGGCCTCCACTCCAGGCTACAAAGTTTCAATTATAAAAGATAAATAAGTCCCAACAGAAATGGCGGCAGCCAGGGAGCTGGAGAGAGCAGGAGGCTAGGGTTGCCCCCAGCAATGGAGGAAGCCAAGCTTCTGCAGCCCTGGCCTGCTTTGGCCTCCACTTAAGGATACAAAGTTTCAATTATAGAAGATAAATAAATCCCAACAGAAATGGCTGCCACCACGGAGCAAGCAGAAGGCTTGGCTCCGCTCCAGGCTACAAAGTTTCAATTGTAGAAGATAAATAAATCCCAGATACCAGGTCCTCCGCTTGGGTTGCTGGGGGGCGTGGCCGGCCTGCAAACTACCATAGGCCCCTCGCCCAGGCCTCCCCATGCCCCAAGGGAACCCTCATCCTGATCCAGGACACCCTTCAGGACAAACCAGGGGGCTCCCACCCTTGCACCAGACCTCTATCTTATCTAATAAAAGAGTAATATGCAGATTGACCATCACTCTAACACACAAGATGGCTGCCCTCATGTGGTCAAAGATCCTGCCCCCATGTGGACACAAGATGGCCATCACAAGATGGCCAGCAGGAGAGGGCAGTTGGGAGGGATCAGGCCTGCAAGGGAGGGCAGTTGGGGGTGATCAAGCCTGCAGGGGAGGGCAGTTAGGGGTGACCAGGCCTGCAGGGGAGGGCAGTTAGGGGTGACCAGGGCTGCAGGGGAGGGCAGTTAGGGGTGACCAGGCCTGCAGGGGAGGGCAGTTAGGGTCAAACAGGCTGGCAGGGGAGCAGTTAGGCATCAATCAGGCTGGCAGGAGAGTGGTTAGGGGTTGATCAGACCTGCAGGCAGAAGTGGTTAGGGACAATCAGGAAGGCAGGCAGGTGAGCAGTTGGGAGCCAGCAGTCCTGGATTGTGAAAGGGATGTCCGACTGCCTGTGGGATTGGGCCTAAATGGGCAGTCAGACATCCCTCAAGGGGTCCCAGATTGAAGAGGGTGTAGCAGGCTGGGCTGAGGGACACCCCCCCCCCCCGTGCAGGAATTTCATGCACCGAGCCTCTAGTATATAAATATAAATGAATGAAATGGTCATAGACAAGAGGAATCTAAGGAGACATGACCCAGATGAGATACTAGACGGAAAAAAGGGGGGAGGGGGACATTAGATAAAAACTAAGGAATGATCAGTAAACCGAGTGATTTAGTAGTTATAACAAATATATTGTACTAAAACTAAGATAATAAGCAGTAGGGGAAACTGGATGTTGGGTATGGAAAGTCTCTGTATATCTTCGCTTTCTGTAAATCTAAAATTATTTTAAAATAGAAAGTTAATTAAGAGAAAGTGAGAGAAGTTGGTATGGCATCTAGGTTCCAGAGCGAGTGCCATTCCTTTCCCCCCTGTCCCCTCAGATCCACTTCCACCCATTTCTCTCTTGTCTGTGTCCTTGGCTCTGGCTCCAGTTGTCTTTTGTCACTGCTAGGCAACAGCAAGAGGTCAAGGAGGAAGGCAGGAGAACGGAGAACAAGGCTGGAGCGTTTGCTTCTGGGACTATTTCCCTGTAGCACTGTGTTCAGTAGACGGTCTTTCCAGGTAACTCTCTCTCTCTCCAGGTGCCCATAGCAGATCTCTCTTACCTCCATGTCTAAAGTTGCGAGCCTTGGTACTTCCCTAACCCCACACGGCTCTCTGTGAAAACTCCCTTTGCTATCTTTCCTCGCTGACCTGGCTTGCATGTGCTGATACCTGTAAATGAAATCCAGATTTCCTGACTCAAAGGGGTAGTTAAAAGAGGCTCAGTTAATGCACCTAAAAACCTGGAATAACATTTCCTATCTCAAAGGCTGGGTGTTTCTCCAGCGCAATAACAGGAAGCTCATGAGAAAAGTTGCCAGATATTTTTGTGTCGCTTTTATGGACAGCAAGGGGTTGCTGGCATTGTGCAGCCTTTTCAGAAGGACACGCACCGTTGCCTCTCATGGAGCATCCTGGGGACCACACCTGGGCTGGGGGAGGAGCTAAGGTAGAGGGATGAAGCTGGGCAACGTTGCTCCAGGCTTGGGATGAGGGGGACAGCTTCTGCCGGGGGAATTGTCTGGCCGGCGGAGAAACTATTCACTAAGGGTAAGCACTGCATAGACCAGGGTCAGAGCAGGTTTTCAAAGAAGTCAGAAGATCATATTCTTTAAAAAATTTTTATTTTAATTATAGTTGACATACAATCTTATATTATTAGAGATGTACAACATAGTGATTAGATATTTGTACAACTTACCAGGTGACCCCCCAATTAGTCTAGTCCCCACCTGACACCATATGGAGTTACTACAATATTATTGACTACTAGATGCCTGGTGCATGAAATTCATGCACGGGGGGAGGGGTCCTTCAGCCCAGCCTGTACTCTCTCTAATCTGGGACCCCTCAGGGGAGGTCTGACTGCTGGTTTATCCCACATCCCCCTTGCAATCCAGGTCCACTGGCTCCTAACCGCTCACCTGCTTGCCTGCCTGAATGCCCCTAACTGCTCTCCCCTGCCAGCCTGATCACCCCTAACCACCTCTGCCTCAGCCCGACACATGGCTTTGTCTGGAAGGATGACCAGAAGATGTCTGTTTGACCCAGTCTAATTAGCATATTACCCTTTTACTAGTATAGATTAGTCAGCTCAGACGGCCATAACAAAATATCATAAATTTGTGTGGCTTAAACAACAGAAATGTATTTTTCTCACAGTGCTGGAGGCTGGAATTTGGGTCAGGGCACCAGCATCGCATTGTCCCATACACCAGAAGGTGGTGGATCGATTGCCAGTCAGGGCACATGCCCCGGTTGCAGATTCAATACCCAGTCCAGTGAGTGCAGGAAACAATGGAACAATGTTTCTCTCTCTCTCCCTTCTTCTCTCTGAGATCAATTAAAATGAATGATAAATAAATAATGTTCTCTAAGTATGGTTTTAACAGGAAAGACATTATGTGATCTATGAAATGAAAAAACTCATTATAACACATATATACAGCATGACCCCATTTTAAAAACTATTTATTAATTTTAGAGGAAGGGAGAAGGAGAGATAGATAGAAACATCAATGATGAGAAAGAATCATTGATCAGCTGCCTCCTGCACCCCCCTAATGAGGATTGAGCCCAAAACCTGATGGGGAATCATATCGTGACCTCCTGGTTCATAGATTGGTGCTCAACCACTGAGCCCCACCAGCCGGGCCCCGTTCTTATCAATACCAGGCACATGAGGTACATTGGCAAGATCTCACTCCCAGACCAAAGTCTGAAACGCCCAAACGCCTTTGCCGCTAGTTTCTGGATATGAATTCGTTTCTGCCGATCGGATGCGCTTGCACGATATTTTGAAGGCAGAGGTGGGGCAGAGGCATCTCCCCGCAGTCTGGGCTGTTGCTGCTGCTGTCATGTGTGCAGAGATGTGGAGGTTTCCTGCAGCGAATCCAGGCTGTGCACGGGCCGTTGTGGCAGAGGCAGTGCCCAGTGACCTGTTTTGTGGGAGCTGGAGGGCACTTGCGGGGGCAGCAGTTTCCCGATCCCCGGGTCACAGCTGTGCCAGAGTGTCCTAGAGTTCAGCTGTGGCTGAGGGGGCAGCTCCTCCCGCCGGGCAGGGAGTCTTTCCTGGGGGCCCAGCCTAATACCCCCTCCTCCAGCTTTCCGATGATTTCCCAAGCACCGATTCCCTGTGCTAAATTCCTTCCCGCCTAACATAGCAAAGATCTAAAACCATTCTGGATCCTCTACTTTCAGCGAAAGCAATGCTGCACAGGGTCAGGTCTGAGAAGTGGGTGAGGTGTTGTGGAAGGCTCCCTTCTTTTTTTTTAAAAATATATTCTATTGATTTTTTACAGAGAGGAAGGGAGAGGAATAGTGAGTTAGAAACATCGATGAGAGAGAAATATCAATCAGCTGCCTTCTGCACACCTCCTACCGGGGATGTGCCCGCAACCCAGGTACATGCCCTTGTCCAGAATCGAACCTGGGACCTTTCAGTCCACAGGCCGACACTCTATCCACTGAGCCAAACTGGTTAGGGCAAGGCTCCCTTCTTTGAGTCTCAGCTTCCTGTTCTGTAGAACCGAGACCAAAGATTATTAGTTCATAGTTACTGAAGACCGTGGCAGCTGTGTTTCCCGACGATGGCCACATTTCCCATCCCTCCTGTGGCCTTGCCACTTTCCGCCACGTTCTCTCTCTGGAAGCGGGGCTGACCTCCAGCATGCTGGTAGGCAGTACACTGGTTGCCCGCAGAATTCCAAGGCCAAGGCCAAAAAGGCACAGGGATGCAGTCCCGCTCCCCTCGCCAGGGTTTCCAGCTCGGGCCCCGCCCATGCTGCTCCGGGCTCTGTCTGGTGCAGGGCCTTGCCCTCCTGGCTCGCTTCTCCTCCCGTCTGCGGCCCAGCGCCTCGCTGTACACTATGGCCCACCTGCTTCTGGGTCCAGCGGGCGGGGTAAAAGCCCACATCAGGCCTCGCACCTCCTGGCTTCTGTGTGCTGCTGCATCCTGCGCCCCACGGCCCCTATTCCTCCCACTGTTCTGACCAGGGCCAGATGCCCAGATGCTGTGCCCAGCCTGCGGGAACTGCTGTGGTCACAAGGAAAGCCTCCCCACCACATCCCCGACTCCAGCGAACTGATCTCAGGTCCACTTCCACCAAAGGAGAGCTTTGCCTGTGCATCTGTCCGAGACTGAGACCGAGCAACTCCAAGGTCCCCAGACCCCAAATTTCTGCCATCCAAGGTGGTTGGCTGGCTGGCCCTTTCCTGATCAGGGTGTTGGGGGTGATCTGGTCTGGATCAGGCCAGTTCGCTGGCTGCAGTGCATGTCATAGTGTCTGGTCATTAGGTAGTTATGGTCGTGAAGGGAGTTACGGTCTCTGGCTTTTTTTATATACAGACTACAGGCCCAGTGCACAAAATTCATGCAGGGGGGTGTCCCTCAGCCTGGCCTGCACCCTCTCCAATCTGGGACCCCTCAGGGGATGTCCAACTGCTGGTTTAGGCCCAATTCTGTGCCTAAACTGGCAGTCGGACATCCCTCTCACAATCTGGGACCACTGGCCCCTAACTGCTCACCTGCGTGCCTGCCTGATTGCCCCTAACCGCCTCTGCCTGATCGCCCCTAACCACCTCTGCCTGCCTGCCTGATTGCACCTAATGCTCTGCCTGCCAGCCTGATGTCCCCCTAACCACTCTCCTGCCGGCCTGATCACCCCCTAACTACTTTCTCCCCTGGGAGCCTGATCACCCCTAACTGCCTCTGCCTCAGCCCCCACCACTGTGGCTTTGTCGGATGTCTGGAAGATGTCCGGTCAACTGGTCTAATTAGCATATTACCCTTTTATTAGTAAAGATGTTTCCTATGTTGGACTTGACTCCCATGACTATTTTGTAACTGCTGATCACAAGTTCATATTCAAAAAGTAGATTTCTTTATATTTGTATAACGTATTTTAATTTGCAAAATATCTTTTCATGACTTGATTTACTCAACGACCATGCAAAATAAATATTTTGAAACTCATTTAAAAGTGAGAAAGTTTCAGAGGTTCTGTGACCAGCAAAGGTTACCCAGCGTGCTGGTGGGTAAGTGACGCTGGCACTTTGTGCCGAGAAAGCCCCTGAGGGCTGAGAGGACAGGATGCAGGGAGGAGGGCTGGCCCTCACTGAGCTTGGGGTGAGGAGCTTGGGCGGGGCCCCTACCCATGCAGACAGATGGCAGCTTGACTGCCAAGCAGGTGAAGAAGGTGTGGTAAACTCTGCTCCAGGCACTGGTTTGTAAAGAGCTCAGGGCTGACAGGACCCAGTGCTCAGGGGTTCTGACAGGTGAGCAAATTATGTTTGATGTTTGTGCTTTGGTGTGGGCATGCTGCAACTTGGGGCCATAAATACCCACCAGGAACCTTCCAGCAGCCTCACCACCCCACATGTCAAGTGCTTCCTGAGACCCAGGTGCCCTCATTTGCCCCCTCAGGAAATCAAGTGTCCCGCATTCGGGCTTCTGCAGCGCCTGGCTCCTCGGTATATCATCTTTCCATTTGCAGTAACTTCAGACAGACAAGTTTTTGTCACGCCCAGAGGGTTTCTTTTTGCTGCAATTACATAATAGGTTTCCTGGCATTTTTGTCCCCAAATGTAGGTTACCAAGTGCTTGCTAAAATTACCTTCTGTTATTCCGCACTTACAGGGCTTGCTGGGGGAGGGCTGTCCGCTTCCAATAGCTTCTAGGGGGACTATCAGGACTCTTGTAACTTGAGGTTTTACTGATGGACACAAGCTGCGGGGTTTCCTTGACGTGTAACTGAACCTCATCTGATCAGAAGAAAAATACTCCCTGTGTCGTGGAGAAGTAATGGGGCTCCGGCGATGCATCTGAACTGGGGTGAGTGTGGGAGGAGTGGGGAGCCTGCAGGCGAATGAAGGGGACAGCTCAGCTCGAGGCCACAATTGGTCTCAGGCAGAAGGGCGCTCAGGGACTCTCACTTTTCCTGGTGGCCAGCGGTACGCCTTGGAAAAGGGGGAAAACAAAGTCACAGAATATCTGCCTGGGATGCAAGCTACACCATCGCGACATGTGCGCTCCCAGTGATGGGCACCCGCACATGGGGTGCAGCACAGCATGTCACTCCCAGTGATGGACACCTGCATGCAGGGTGCAGCACTCACTCCCAGGGATGCGTCCTCGGCCCCTCACAGTAAGTATGCCTGTATCAGAGGTGGCTCTCTCCTGAGCTGGCACCTGTGTGTGGATGCAGGGCGGGGCAACAGTTACGTTTCCATGGTGAGCATGTGATGCAGAGTTCACTCTTACGTTATTTGTTGATTATTGTATTATCTTCCACTACAGGCCCGGTGCATGAAAATTCATGCACTGGAGGGGGGTCCCTCAGCCCAGCCTGCCCCCTCTCACAGTCCGGGAGCCCGCAGGGGTGGGAGGCGACCTGGTGATCAGGGGAAGGCAACGCCCCATCACACCTCTGCTCCTGCCACTGCCGGCAGTGCAAGCCTCAGCTGGCCCTGGTTACCTGAGCCTCAGGCGGCCCTAGGCAGCTGGCAGCCAACATCCAAGGCTTGCCTGGGACTCGGGCTGGCCCTGGATGGCTGGAGGGCTTAGAGGACTGGGGGACTCTGGAGGCAGGCACCCCAGCAGGACTGAGGGGACTGGGTGCCGCCATCTTGTGGCTGTGGGCGCCACCATCTTTGAGGGTATGGCAGTCAATTAGCATATTACCTCCTAATTGTCTGTGAGCACCGCCATCTTTGAGGGTGGGGCAGTTAATTTGCATATTCCCTCCTTATTGGCATGGGCACCACCATCTTATTGGCTGTGGGCGCCACCATCTTTGCAACAGCATGAGAGTCAATTAGTATATTCCCTCTTTATTAGGTAAGATACTAGTAAATTATAATATATATGAATATACATGAATATACACACTTTAACAGCCAACAGATCAATTTCAGATTTAACCCATTGGAATGAATAATTATTCAAACTGTGTTTACATTTTTGATACCTTGCGTATATAAATTGTATTATACTAGAGGCCCATTCCACAATATTCTTGCAAGAATAGGCCTTCCTTCCCCTGACTTTGCTCCCAGCCACCTGGGATCTGCCAAGTTCCTGCTCCCGGCCGGAGCACCAATCCTAAAGCTCCCTCTGCCCTCCTCTCTCCTCCTCAAAGCAGGCCTCCCACCCCAGCAGGTCACTGTGCCTGCATATGCAAATTAACCTGACATCTTTGTTGGGTTAATTTGCACACTCACTCCTGATTGGCTGTGGGCATAGTGGAGGTATGGTCAATTTACATGTTTGTCTATTATTAGGTAAGATATGTACACCACCAGCCGCGGAGGTCCCCAGGGTCAGGTGTCACCTTGCTGTGACGGGGTTCAACCCCGAGGCTCCATCCTCTGGCATGACCACAGCCCTCGGTCCTGTGTGGCTCACCTTCCTGCTCGTGGCACCTTGCCTGCTCTTTCCCACTATATCCTGCGCCTGGCGTGCTGCCTCCAGAGTGCCACGGCCACAGCAGTCCCTGCGTGGGCTCCTCTGGCCCCTGACTCTGTATCCCCTGTCATTTGCTGCTCCAGCCTCTTCACTTTCACGGTCCCACAACAAAGACATTGGCTCCCACCTCCTGAGCCACCCCCCGCAGGCTGAGGGTCAAAGACCATGATGGGGAGGACACTGCGCTTCTCACACAGACAGGGGCCCAGGTCTCAGGCTGTGGGACACTGAGTGGTGTGAAGGTGAGGGCTCCGGGTCCCAGTGGTCTGGGCAAGCTTCTCCCTGCCCTCCCCTCCCCTCACGTCCCACCACCAAGTCTCCAGGGCCAGGAGGAGAAATCCTCTGTTGCCATTTCCTCATACGTTTCTTCACCCCATACTCTGAGCCCAACACCGTGCTCCTCTGGCCCTCCGCACAGCACTCGTGTCCCAAGTCCTGCCTGTTCCCTAACCCTCCGCACTCCTGACCCTCAGCACCAGGGTTCCCTCTGCCCACACTGGAGGACGGTGCCGCTTCTCTCTGCTTTGCGGGGGATGCTTCTGTGTGGCACCAGCCCTCACAGCCAAGAAATATGTCTTAATACCTCCCAGCGTAAAGATACATGTTCTCTGGATCCCACATCCCTCTCCGGGTATTATTTCGTGTATTTGCTTTTTCAAAGCAACATTTCTCCAAAGAGATTGATATTCTCACTTCCTCCAGATCTCGCTTGAGTACATGCCAATCAGTCTAACCCAGGACATCACTGAAACAGCTCCTGACAAGGTCACCTGTGATGTCGCTGAACCAACATGCACCGCTCACTTTTCATCCTGCTCGTCCGTCAGCAGGATTGGACACAATGGATTGTTTTCTTCTGCATCGACTCCTTCCTTGCCCTCTTTTAGTCCTTCTCCTCTCTGATGTCTGCTCCCTCTCCATCTTCTTTGCTTCTTTCCTCCTCGTTTCTCCAACCTCTGGGCTCAGACCTCCCTCTTCTCTCTCTGAGCTCTCCCTGTGATCCAGTGTAGTCTCGTGCTTCCATCGCCACCCTCACACCAGCAAGTCCCAACTAGTCTTTTTTCTGGGAGCCCTGCCATCCGCACTCTCATGTCCAGTTGCTTACCTAACAGTTCCACTTAGCATGTCCCCACACGACTCCTATTTCCCCCACTAACTGCCTCCTCAGCACAGACAGTTCAGCCTTCCCAGTTCAGCCCCGGCAGCTGGTGGCCATCCACTCTGTCACAGAGGCCCTGGTCCCAGTTCTGCACTGAGACTCGGACCACTTGCCATCCTTCCTCGTTACTAGCCGGGACCAGCCGCGCTGATTCTCTCCTCTGTTCTCTCCGCTGGCTTCCTGCGCACCGACCTTGGCCCACACCACAGCAGCCGCGTGTTGGTTTTAAAACCTCACATGCTTGTGTTTCTCTGATAGTTAAAACTCTAGTGGCTTTATGGGTCTAAAACCCAAAAGACCAAGCTTAACAGCCGAATCCTTACCCTCCCAACCAGCTCCTATGTAAGACGACCCAGCCCCACCTCAGGGTTCTGTTCCAGCACACAAGCCCCTCACAACTTCTCACCGCCCTGCTGAAGTCACAGGTGGTGAGATCACTCTAAAAGAGCCTCAGACACTCCCCTCCCCTCCCCCTTCTCTGCTTTATTTTCTTCTGCAAATCCATCACCATCCATCCAGCTCTTGCTGCTGTTTATTCTGTTCTCTCCGCTGGAATATAAACTTCAGGAAGATAGAGACTTCGCCTGTTTCACTTCCTGCTGTATCCCCAATGTCCAGAACAGTGTTTGCCTCAGAGCAGACAGTAAATGTTTATCGAGGGAACGAATGGTGAAATGATGACAACAAAATAAATATTCTCATGAAAAAGGAAATTCAACAAAGAGGATGCTGAATATTGCAAATGTGTGTGCTCCCGAGGTTCAAGGCTAGCCGTCACTCACACAGCCCCTTGAAGCAGGGCAGGAGAGCCTGGTGCGCTGTTGGTGAAGGGGACAGAGCAGTGACAATGAGTCGGAACCTGTTTGTTTTGACAGAAACAGAGAGAATGGGAAGAGCCCAAAAGGAAGGAAGGCCATGACAGGCAGAGGAAGACGGGAGCGCTGTGAGGAGTCACGGGAATGTCGGACGGTGGAGGGAGACGGGAGGGAGCTCGGGCGGCAGCACCTCCTGCGGGCCCACCTTGCGTTCATGTAAGAGGGTGCTCCATAAATCTTCGGAGCAGAATCTCTAATTGCAAAATCTCGTCAGCCCCTTACTCGCTGCGCCTGTCATGGAGACCTGGGTGGTTGCCGCTGCCTGGCTGCCATTTCTCTCGCTAATTGCGGGCTGAGCTGTGTTCTCCTCCGTGTGGTCGGGCTTAAGCAGCAACCCTGTCAATTGTGCGTCTGCTCCCCCAACAGACCGTGTGTTGCTTTGGGGCAGATTTCAAAGGAGAGATTGTATAAAATATTAATTAAATACCCCATAATATTAACAACTTTCCTCATGCCCTTTAACCCGCCCATAATCCATCCTGCACCTGCCGCACAGTCGTTAAACCTCCAATATATGTGTTTAACATCCAATTGGGCGCTTAATGATCTCACCTTAACTGGGGCTATTAAATTTAAAGAGATGTGCATAATTGAGTTATTGCACATTAATTATAAATACCTATTGGCCATTAAAATCACACTAGACTGGGCGAAACTTTGCCCAACCTGTGTGCCTCTCTGTCCATGAGGCTTTCTGTGACAAAGGATGAAGCCAGCGGGTTCCAACCGGGTAGCCTGGGACTCTCACAGAGGTGTTTATGCAAACAAAGCTGTCACAATTCTGTAACACTTAGTGCATTTGAAAGGACTTTTACTAAACACCATGGCTTTGGAACTTCTGGAATCCCCCACAGGTCTACGAGAAATACATTATAATTCCTTTTATAACCACAGGACGGGTCAGGCATGGGACTTCAAGGGACTTTCTTGCTCCACCCAGAGGGACCTGAGGACTAGAAGGCAAATGGAGACCCTGTAAATCTTTCCCTTTGGAAAGATGGAAGGTGGTGCAACAAGGAAGCAGCACTGTCCCAACCACCTCAGACTGTCGGGCCTGTGCACGCTCCCTCCACCTGCCCACTTCCCCACTCCCCCAGCCTCCCCCCACTCTCCCCACCCTCCCCCTCCACCTGCCCACTCCCCCACTCCCCCAGCCTCCCCCCACTCACCCCACCCTCCGCCCGCTCCCCGCCCTCTGCCCCTTTGAAGCAGGTACTGACGGTGTGTCTTCCTGTCCAGCTTAACGTGGGCCTTACAAATCTTTTCTATGTTTTCACGACTCTGATGCAGGCCACATGCCTATCCACTCATAGACTTGCGCCCTGTAGTTGGCTTCCAGGTGACACAGCATGTTTCAGTGCGCACACACTTTGGTGACCATCAAGGGCCACCACCAAGTCTCATTCTTCCAAGTCTCATGCAGTGACAGTCCATGGCAAGTGTTCAAAAACATGAGCAAATAATTCCCTTAATTGACACTCATCTCACCCCTGGAAGATGCCCACTTAAGGGACGGGGATGCTCCTTTGCACTGAATTTTTAATCGCTACTTGAGGACAGTGTTTATGCGTTTGGACGCCTGGGACTAAGGTGGAGCTGTGCCTTGATCCCTTTTTTTTTTCTTTTCTGCGTGTGCCTGAGCGCTGGAGCGCGCTGGGTGTCCCGCTCTCAGGGATAAAACAGGACCCATAGCAGACGCGCTGCTTCCACAGGCTCCCCTCGCAGAAAACCCCAAACTCATTCACCTCCGCTTCACACCGCCACACTGGAAACAGGCTCAGAAACCCCGCCCTCTTCACCAGCTGCCTCCAGCACAGACCTGTTGGTGTGAGCGCCACCCAGGCACTGGGGGTCCGTGCTTCCCCCGCAGCCTAGGAGCACCCTGGGGGCATAGGATGAGGGGGAGCAGTGTGACCTGGGAATCCAACCATGACCTTTGGCTTTGGCATCTCCATGGCATAGCTTTGAACCTTGGGCACAGTTCTTATAAACAAAAGCAGCAAGGTGTGGCACAGCAGGAACTGGGAACGCCACCAGCACCTCAACCACATCAGCGAGGGCTCTGCCAGTTGGTCCTGTTGTCATGGACTCGTGGGGTCCACCCACTCCATCACGTGTCAGTGTGGCCTCAGATCACGTCACCACACTCTGTGCCCGGGCCTTCAGAGGGCAAGAGCTGAAAGCCAGGCTGGCGCACACCCTGCACAATCCCTGTGGCTCCTGTGGGGAAATGCACAGCAAATGTCTTGAAAGAAGCAGAACATCCTGTGCATGTAGAAGGATTGCATCCCTGTCCCCAGAACTAGTAGACACCCTGATGGGCCAAGTGGGCCGCACAGGCCTGGAAGGGTGGTAAGTAAATGAGCTTCACAGAAGGACCTGAATTTAGGGGAAGACACATGTCATTCCAGAGTGGCTTCCACTGGGGAAGGAGGGACCCTCCCATCTTGAAAATTTTTTGAGATTTTCTTTTAAAAAGATGACTATCTGAGGGATGTCGTGCAAAGGGCCCTGACCTGAGAGGAGAACTGGCTGCGGCCCCAGGTCTGCCTCAGACCATGTGACGTCCAGCCAGTGGCTGAGCCTCTGGGGCCTGCATCTCCTCCCCCGTGACATGCGCGGGTTGGACCTCACGGAGCCCGGGCCGCTGCTGGCACGGTGGGCTGTGCACACCTCCACCTGCGGCTCCACCACGAGGACACTGGCCCACTCGGGGTAGTGGAGCGCGTGGCAGGAATAGGCTCTTTGTCAGTGTGAGCTTTATTACCCAACGGGCAGGTCAGAGACGGGCCCACGTGACTGTGCCTGGAACCTGAGCGGTCCCTGTGCTCCCACGTGGCTG
Organism: Corynorhinus townsendii; assembly: GCA_026230045.1. NCBI lineage: Eukaryota > Metazoa > Chordata > Mammalia > Chiroptera > Vespertilionidae > Corynorhinus > Corynorhinus townsendii. The sequence continues at coordinate 42,560,475 of JAPDVU010000013.1, forward strand.
AGACGGCCTGGCTTGGAGGCGTGGAGGCCTGTGGGTCACACGGATGTTCGTCCCTGAGCATCTCTTAGGGGCTCCTGGATTCCACTCCAGTGGAGTGGGTGGGTTGTTGGTCTCCCCTGCACAGTCTGGCTTCCGCGTGTTTGGTCTGGTTCACTGTCTCTCCAGAAAGTTCCATTTGATTTTAGATTGCATGCCATTCCCCCTGAGTGGACAGAGTTTGTGCATTTACTAAAAATAAGATATGGCGCACCATTTCAGAACTGGAGGCCATCCGATTGCTTGCGGAGAGGCCTTGACAGAGATCTGTGGGGAACTGCCTTCTCGCCAGAGGCCTTCCTCTCAGGGAACCCCATGTTCTTACCTCTGCCAAACACAGTCCCGGAGGCGCCACCTAACTGCCGGCAGACAGAGAAGGTGGAGCGGGTAGGGCCCTCCCCTCACGGGTAGTCTCCACCTGACCGATCATCTCCAAGTCTGAGCGTTAACCCTCCATGCTTCTGCAGGAAGGTGTCACGGAGCCCAGACACCAGCCTTCCGTGGGCCTCGCAGTGACCACTCACCAGGCCTTCTCCGCCCAGGCCCAGCCACAGGTTTGACTGGACACTCACCTTCCGTTCACCCGCAGGCCAGCAGCTCTTGGACTCAACCAGAGTAGCCTCTGCCTTCAGCAGCTCACGTGTGGATGCACCTCCAGTGGAGGCCTTGTCTACATTGCAGATTCAATCATTGACTCCCCTGCTTAACATTCCCAAGGCCTCCTTGCAGCATTCACATTACTAATGAGGCAATTCCCAGGGGAACCCCCACAACACACACACACACACACACACACATCCAGCCTGGTTCAGGAAGCTCCCATCTCCCCAAACACACGCTGCTCTCCAACGCCCCCCTGATAGGTGGGAAGGTGCCTCTCTATCTGTACCAGGGGCCTAGGCGCCCCTCCTAGCCCCTCTCATCTCCACATCTCACAGGCAAGCTCAGAGGTCCCCCGGGACTCCTCCGGCTGCAGGCTGTGAAGCCCATGCCACATGCGCTCTCTCACGGGTCCCGGTTCATCACATGATGATTATATGTTGACTTCTCTGTCCAGCTGGAGGGGGCCCCTCGAAAATGTTAACCATCATTTTATCTCTGCACCCTTCGTGCTGGAGTGCCTGAACAAGTGGTACCCCAAAATGCTGGTGATCAGTGAATGAACAACGCTCCCAGGCTCCTTTTCTGAGGGGCAAGCCCAGGCCAGGCCTCATGTGGGGCCAGGCTGCCAGGCTGCTCTACCTGTTGGGGTAGCTGTTGATGTGCCCTTCTCTCCTTGAGGTATTTCTGTCACCACCCCAGTGCCTCACCCATAACACCCAGAGGCGCCGTCCCCTCTCCCCTCGGCTCCTGTGATTTGGGCCTCATCAGGGCTTCAGAGACCAGGCTCTGCCACTGCTTCCTGGTTCATGAGCTTTTGTTTTCAGCGCCCTCTGCAGGCGCCTTGCCTACAGCGAGGAACGCGATGCTCTTTGTCTAGACCAGTGGTCAGCAAACTGCGCCTCACAAGCCACATGCAGCTCACGAGCCTCGGTTTGCCGCTCTGTTGACTAATGAGTTTGCCGACCACTGGGATAGGGGCTTAATCACAAGGAACAACAACAACCTGTAATTATTGGAATCGAGAGTCTAGGTCAGTGGTCAGCAAACTCAGTCAACAGAGCGGCAAACCACGGCTCGCGAGCCGCGGTTTGCCGACCGCTGGTCTAGACGGTTGCCTCTTCTCCCCAGATAGGAACTGGGGTAGCTGAGACCCAGCGTTGGAACATTGTTATCACCTTCAGAGTCGGTTACATGGGCCAATAGATCATCTTGCCTGCTGTGGGTTGATGGTTATGAGCTTCCATTTCAGAGGCTGGCTCTGCCTGATCTGCCCCATTCCAGAGGGATGAGACGTGCTTGGTTAGGAGATATGCTTTTCCTAAAGTAGCTGCCAGGCCTCCCTCCTGGGTCTGTACCCAGAGCAGTTTGGTCCTGGGGATGGGTTCTACAGTCCATTCCGGCCAGGATGCAGCTCAGCTGGCTGAAGGCTCAGCACCTGGGGAATTTCCCATCGTGCTTTGCAAAAGCTGCCCATCTTGGCTCAGCTCACTAGCCTTCCTGGGAAGGGGCGGAGCTGCTTGTATTGGTTTATTTTAAACACAGTGTCTCCTCACCTCCTGAGGCCTATCGTGGGTTTAATTGCTACCCTGTGCCTCGCTGCCAGCAGGGTGTGCAGCCCGGTGCACACAATGCCGGGTGCTCCGAGGACTGGCAAGCTGGCTTCCGATTCACAATGAGAGAGACCAGTGAAACCTGCCCAGAGAAAGGGATAATTTCTGTGCAGCGCAGTTACGCCGAGGAAGTCTACTCTGCACATCATTCTGCCAACAGTTTACTGACGACTAGGAAACAGAAGCAGCGGTTGGTGCGGGAACGGCTATGGAAACCTGTAATCACCTTTAAAATAGATTCAGACAGGAAACCTGGCTGCTGTGAATGTGGCTTTACACTCTCTCCAAAGGAAAAATTCCCCTCCACAACTTGAGCCATTTCATTTCCCCGCCACAGGGTGGCTGCTGGGCAAGGGGCCGGCGGGAATGGGCGGGGTAGGGGAGGGCTGAGCTGCTGCTGCTGGTTTTTCTTTGTGTCACATGCTTACCCTCAACTTACCCGCCCAGGACATCCTCAACTTCTGTCCTTATGGGAACACCTCACCCCGCCCCGTCCCATCCACCAGTCCACCAGGAGCCACACAGGCCAAGCAGGTCGTCACCGCTAACCATTCTGAGTGGGGTGGCCAGAGCCCACTCGATGTATCCCCGCACACGCAGTGTCTCCAACACGCTCTTCCCCTTCGCGTGCACAGAGAACCACGGGCATCCGGACAGGAAACAGCCCCCCGAAGGGTCACCAGGGAAGAGCTGGAGGAGCCTATGGGCCCACCCCTTCCTTGCATGTTGCAGGGAAAGGTAGGAGCCTCACCCATTAGGGAGGTACAGCACCTACTCAGGTGCCCACAGAGACCTGCGAGTAGCGAGGCTGACTGGGAGCCAAGGGCCCTTGGCGACTTCGGACAATTGAGTGTGAGGTCTCTGTCGGTGAAGGGAGTAGACTGTGGTCAGGATTGACCAGGCTTTCCATTCACTAGTGGATAATCTTGGGAAATTTCTTTTCTGTCTCAGTTCTCTCGCCTGTGACTGGGAGCTGAAACGGTGCCCACCTGAAGGCGTTGTCCTAAATGTCCTATTAGTTAATATACAAAACACCCAGAAGAAAGTGCAAGTTAATATTTGCTATTGCCAATGCTGTTTTTACCAGTACTGGTTAATAATGCGGATATCTTTCAATAGATGGAGTTACACATATGTTGATATATATGCGATTTGATATGCATGCTATTTTGTTGTATTGACAGCAAGCTTCAAAACTTCATGTCAAATTTTCTGAAGGTGTTAACATCATAGATATTTTTACACTTAAAAATGTCGAATTGCATGCCAAAAAAATAGCATTTGCGGGAAGTTTTAATTCATTACTTTATTTTGAAGAAAAGTGCTGCTGAAAGTGATCGTATACTTCGGGAAACTTATGGTAAACATGCTCCATCTCAAGATTCTTGTAAACGCTGGTTTAAATGCTTTAAAAGTGATTATTTCAATGTGAAAGACAAAGAACTTCCAGGCCAACTAAAAAAGTTTGAAGACCAACAATTACAAGCATTATTGGATGAAGATGTGTGTCAAACTCAAAAACAACTTACAGAAAGATTAAATGTTGCTCAACAAACAATTTCCAATCATTTACAAGCAATGGGAAAGATTTTAAAGAAAGGAAAATGGGTGCCACATCAACTGAACGAAAGACAAATGGAAAACCGAAAATTCATCAGTAAAATGTTGCTTTAACAGCACCAAAAAAAGTCTTTTTTGCATCGAATTGTGGACGGGCGATGAAAAGTGGATTTATTTTGAGAATCCCAAATGCACAAAATCATGGGTTGATCCAGGTCAACCATCAACATTGACTGCAAGGCCAAATTGCTTCGGAAAGAAGACAATGCTCTGTGTTTGGTGGGATCAGGAAGGTGTGGTGTATGATGAGCTTCTAAAACCAGATGAAACCATTCATACTGATCACTACCGACAACAAATAATCAAATTGAACCACGCTTTGATCGTGAAAAGACCAGAATGGGCCAGAAGACATGGCAAAGTAATTTTGCTTCATGATAACGCACCATCACACACTTCAAAACCAGTTAAAGACACATTAAAAGATCTCGCCTGTGAAGTATTAACCCATTACCACTTGTTCTGATCAATGGCACACCCACTTTCTGAGTAGCACTTCAAAATGTATGAAGAAGTGGGAAATTTGGTCTCTGAATGGTTTGCCTCAAAACAAGAAAAGTTCTATTGGGACAGAATCCACAAATTACCTGAAAGATGGGAGAAATGCGTAGCTAGCAATGGGCATTACTTTGAATAAAGCACTTTTGATGTTTCTCTTGAAATTATTGTGTTTTTTCTTTGATTAAAAAAATATGCATTATTAACCGGTACATCTAGTATATCAAAACTCAGAGGATTGCCTGGCCACTGTGGCTTTGAGCATTGACCTATGAACCAGGAGGTCATGGTTCGATTCCCAGTCAGGGCACTTGCTCTGGGTTTGATCTCCAGTAGGGGGAGTGCAAGAGGCAGCTGATTGATGATTCTCTCTCCCTCTCCCTTCCTCTCTGAAATCATTTTTTTAAAAGATTCAGAGGATTGCCCTGGCTGATGTGGCTCAGTCAACTGGAGCATCGTCCTGTACAGCAAGAGGTGGCAGGTTGGGTTCCTGGTCAGGGCCATGAGGAGGCAACTAATGGATGTTTCTTTCTTTCTCTCCCCCCTCCATGCCTCTCTCTAAAATTAATAAAATAACTGAGAATACAAAAAAAATTATTCAGAGGATTATGCCTACTGATTGAGAGTTCCTTATCTTATTTAGATAAACCTGAAAGTATGGTCATGTGCTTTGCAGAATTTTATGGAATTCTTTAGAAAATACCAATAAATGGCTCCACATCCATCTTGCTCTGCCAGGAAGATGGCATCGTATGATTGATTCAGAATGACAGCACCAACTGCTTCTCCGTGGAAATGACTGAGATGGAGGAGAGGTGATGGAGCAGAAGACAACAGGGGCTAAAACTTAAGTGAAAAGGAGAGGAAATAGCATGGAAACGATGGCCAAGAAAGACTAAAGTGAAAACAAACTCAGGAAAGCACTAATACTTCTAAAGAGACCGAGGCCCATGCAACCTGAAGACTATTTTGTCTAAGCTGGGCTCTTTTCAAAAATCGTAATTTATCATGTTTTTCCCTTGAAGTCCTTGGGATGCTGTGTGGACGTCGGAGCAGCCGGCTGCTCTGTGCTCTGAGCATTTAGGATTCGTGGGAGCAGCTCTGCTTCAGGTCCTCCATGTCCACAGACACCAGCTCCATGAAAGCAGAGGCCTCACCTGCCCAGCCCGTGTCGTCTCATTGTGCACAGTGCCTGGGACATAGTAGGTGGTCAATAACTGTTTGTGAAAAGGCCGAGGGAATGAGGAGGGAGCAGACCCTCCCACTCAGCGTGATGGAATGAAGTATTGATGACATGGAATCAGCTGCATCTCAGTGCAAACCTATCAGGTACAGAGTCAGGTGCAGGGCCAGCCCAGGTCCCACAAGCACTGGCTCTGATGCGCAGTTGTCATGTGGGAGGGCTTTCCTGCAGCGACACAGTGGGCAGTCTTCCCAGCATCTTGTGGGGCTGGAGCCATGAGAAGAAGCAGGTAAAATGCCCCATTACCTGTGAATCCATGCAGTCTTCCTTTTATTTATTTGTTGTTGTTGTGAATCCTCACTCACGGATATTTTCCACTGATTTTTAGAGAAAGTGCAAGGTCAGAGGGAGAGTCAGAGAGAAACATTGACGTGAGGGAGAGACATCATTTGGTTGCCTCCTGCACACACCCCGACCAGGGCTGGGGAACCTGAAACCGAGGTACGTGCCCTTGACTAGAATTGGACCTGGGACCCTTCGGTCCATGGGCTGACACTCTATCCACTGAGCCAAACCAGCTAGGGCCATGCAGTCTTCTTTTTAACCGGGTACACCAAGATCACAGAACTAAGGAAACTGTGTCGCCTTTATTAGGGGCTTTCATAAGAGAGCTTTAATCCAGGGGGTGCATTCATTTTCAACCATCTCGACACCAAATCCAACACATGGGGGGAAGGAAACACAGAGGGAAAGCAGAGAGGGTTAGGGGTGGGGGTGAGGCAGGGTCAGAAGGAGCAAGGGACGAGAGATGGAGTCTTTCACCTTTGACTGCACATGTTCTGCGAGGGAGAGAGCAAGCTTGTTCTGGAAATCGCTGGATCAATGGGCAGCCTGTCCGCAGTCTGGTCCAGATGCCCGGAAGGGCCGGGCTGGTATTCGCAGTGACTTCTCAATTAGCCAGCCCTGCAGAGTCTGGTCCAGGCTGGGACGGGCTTGCCAGGCCAGCGGCTTTTATCTTACTCAGTCACAAGGAACCTGGAGATCAATTTTCCCCAATCTCAGGTAGAGCCGGAAATCCATCCTTTCTAAGGCAGCAGGAGGATTAATCTATTGAATGGTTTTTGGGATTTTGCTGATGTGCAAACATTTTAAGAATACATAACGCTTTTCCTCCCTCCCCAGTACCCTCTCTAACCTGAAGCTAGCTTGCTGCCAGGCCAGGAGAAGAAAGCACCACACATTTCCTCCCCACGAGACGCAGGCCCGTTTCTTCCCAAGCCTGAAGCGCAAACTCATAGTGGTCAGTGCTGTCCCCTGGCAGCTGCCCCGCGTCACAAGGAAACCCCCCTTCTCCGGCAGGTGCATGTGACTATGGGTGCGTGTGACTGCAGGTGCATGTGACTATGGGTGCATGTGACTGCATGTGTGTGTGTGGCTGCATGGATTTGTGACTGGGGGGGATGTGTGACTGCATGGATGTGTGACTATGGCTGCGTGTGACTGCATGTGACTGCATAGATGTGTGACTGTGGGTACGTGTGACTGCATGGATGTGTGACTGGGGGGTGTGTGACTACATAGATGTGTGACTGGGGGGATGTGTGACTGCATGGATGTGTGACTGCAGGTGCATGTGGCTGCATGGATGTGTGACTGCATGGATGTGTGACTGCGGGGACCCCACCCACTCGAGAGGATCCATTTCCACGGCATCTGCCACTCTGAAAACCAGCGGTGTTTGGAGAAGCGTAGCTCTCAGTGTTTTAGGTGGAAAAGGCATAATTTGGTGGTTTCCACAATGTGAGTGTAGAATTCTGAGATCCAGGCAGTGAATTCACAGCTTCCAGGAATGCCTTGTGTTGTCTGTGGAATGAACAGAAAGGTGTTTCCCACCACATTCCTACATTTCACATGTTTCACTGCCCTTATCATGCAGCATAGCAAGTAAATACAGTGACTAATACTGCACTAACTGTAAGCAGTAATACACATAAGCATTAGAGCACTAGAGTAAGTGACAGAACACATAAAGCACTAAGATACGACGTACGAAGTGAATAATGCATATCGTTCATTGTACTAAACACACAAAAGTCAAGTACTGACCACAGACAACTGTGTGCTTACTGGAGAACCCTAAGGGCTCACATTAGGAAGTAGGGGTGACAGCAGTCTGTAAATGGGGGGTTGTGCTCAGAAGCCCCAGAACCGCTGCTGGGAGTGGTCAGTGAGATGGGTGGCCTTGAGTGGTGTGGAGCTGTTAACAGGAAACCAGCCCCAAAGGATGCGCCTGTGACAGTGCAGGCACTGGGGTGGGGGTGAGGTCAGCATGTGTCGGCTCCAGGAAGGGCGGGGCGGGCACGCAGGCTGGGGAGCTGTGGAGTATGTGCCAGAGCCGACGGGCCAGGAGGCCAATGAAAATGAAGCTTCCAGACCCCTCCCTGGCTTCGCCCCTCCCAAGGCCCTGGGAACAGCTCCAAGCATATGTCCGCCTGATAAGATTTAATAAAATTTGCAACATGAACTGTTTTAACATCATTATTAAGTGCATTCTGCCTCCCTCCTTCCCGGTGTCTTGGAGTGGCTGTGGCCACTTGGGGTTCAGGAAGCCGGGCAGGGGGTACCTTTATTTAGATTTAATGGCAGAGATGGCTGCAGCCTGTGGCCATTGCACACCCAGCTGGGGATTGCTGAGCACTGCAGAGAAGGGGTCTGGGAGGGCCCCCAGCCCCCGTTGCCGCTTGGGACGGGCTCTCTCGGGATGAAGTGAGTGGCCTGCACCAGGGCAGCAGGTGGCGAGCACAGTCAGGAGTCGCCTGCACCCTGCTTCCACAGCCAGACATCTGGAACTGGCACCGAAGACTCAGTCCCCGTCAACACTTGTCAAGATGGAAAGCACATGTGTCAGAAATATGCTTGGTTGTTATGCACATAGACCATTATAAGACACCACAGAACTTATGTTTTGAGGACACACGCCTGTACCATAGTGTATTGATCATATGTAGATATCTATATATATATGTGTGTGTGTATATATATATATATATATACACATACATATATATATATATATATATATATATATATATATATCTGTGTGTGTGTGTGCGCGCATGTGTGTGTGCATGTGTGTGTGTCATGGTGAGGTTGCGTGTTTTATCACTAATAATAAAAATCAAATTTTGATCAACCATATTGGAGGAAATAATGAATTGTCTTTTTATCCTTTAGTTAGAAAATACAAAACATTGCTTTCATATGAACAGATGATGAAAGATTTTACAGCCAAAATATTTAAGAAAAATTATTGTAGAGGTACATAGAGATTAACTCAGTTAATAAACAAAAACATTTATTTGTCTGCACTTTGTTATATTTGTAGTATTTTAATTTGTTATGATTTATTTTCTCATTCTAAATAAATATTCACTTTTATAGCTAAGATTATATTCATAATTTTTCTTTAAGAGCGTCCCCTAAATCTTACATGCCTCGGGTTTCACCAAACGTGCCCCCACCCCTGGGGAAGAAGAATGGCTCCCTGGAAGCCTGGGTAGGAATCCTGTGTGGCTTTCATTAAGCTGACATAGACTGTTAGGAATCACAGCTTTTAAGTGGCTCTGAGGTCAGAGAGACCTGAGTTCAGATTGAGGCTCTGCAGCTCCATGTCCCAAAGAGGTGGCCCAGCTCATGGCCTGGCTCTGTCATCTGTGAAACTGGGCGTTTGTGTTGAGGATTCGATGACAGTGTCTGCCTCCCACACAGGGTGCACTCCGCAATGTGGTTGAGACATAGAGACACATGTACACAGCACACTCATGTTTCCTCGTGAAGTTGGCATTCACTAACACAAGAGAACACCCCCCACGAAGCAGGAAGCAGGACAGAAATGTGGAAAGCAGAGGACACAGCGCCCCCTGCCTAGGTGACAGCACGGACCTCAGGAGCTTACTCCCGACACAACTGTCCTTTTATGCTAAACAAACAGTCATTTGTTGCAGGTCTAGTTTATTTTCTTCCACGTGTGCTCACAAGGGTCAGAGTAGGTTGTGCAAGTTGATAAATTGTGTTTATTTATTGGCAAGCCTGCACCCAATCACATGCAAATGATATGCAAAATGACACACATTCACATCAATGACTGGGCCACTTATGGTAATAGCACTCCAAGCAGGCTCTGCCCTGATGGAGGCCGTGCTGTTGGATCCTAGTATTGATCGCGCGGCTTCTGCTGATGCAGTCAGACAGTTTGTCAGGAGACTGGCCAGAGAGACCCACCTCTTCGGTGTACTCGTCCCTCACCCACCCGCATTCCAGCAAGGACCCGCGCCTTGGGGTCTGCTCCATCTATATTGCATCATCGATTGCAATGTGTGTTGTGGGGGGAGGAGTCGTTGCTCTCCAAAGCAGAGTGGATGCTACCCAGGTGGCCTTTGTTGAGGTTAAATGACCATCGTATTTGGACCCCCCAAGACCTAACAGTATGAATCATAGGGCAGAAGCCAGATCAGTCCCTCTGGGCCGGGACCTCAGGGAAATCTGCCGGCCCCGCCTCATGCTGCTGAGCGGCCTGCAGCGAGCTGGCGGTGTTCCGTGCTGCCCCGCGCCGGGCCTCTCTCTGACGAACACGTCTGTGTGTGACCATCATTTCTTTCCCTGGGAATGCAATGATGATGTGATTTCTAGGGCCCTGCTCTGGGTGTGCGAGTACTGAGCCCACGATCCATCATCCACCGTAAACTGTCTTGGCGAAGGTATTAATTTAGTCCTGTGTAATATAGAGAAGCGATTTGTTGGCCGGCAGCAGGGAGCGTGCGGGCAGGCAGACGACCTGGCCCGCCCTGGCGGCTCTGGCTCCTCGGCACACCACGCGCGCATATTGATTGCAGCTTCCATTGGAGGCTATTTTCTGAAATGCTTTTGCCCGGCCTTCATTACCACACGGAGCTGTCGCAGAGAAGAAATGGGGGTGGGGACGCTAAGCGCTGGGGTTTCCAGCTTCTTAATTTGCTCAGCAATCATGAGATAAGGAGCAACGCAAATGGAAAGGTTTGTTTTTTCTCTTTAATGGTTTTAAAATAGATGCTAATTTCTGGGCTGTTTATTAATCGTTTATTAATCTTCAAAGCATGCTCAGCCCTCATGGAGGCCAAGGATTGGACCTGGGCCTCGGGAAGCCAGATGGAGAGAAAGCATGGGCTCTGTGGACATCTGCAGGGTCCTCTGTACCCACCCAGGCTAGTAAAATATAATAGGGCCATGTATAGAACTTAAAGTATTCTAGGCAACCACATTAAAATATATTTAAAAGGTGAAATTAATTTTAGTAATATATTTCATTTAATTAAATATATGGAAACATTTTTCTTTTAACATGTAGTCAATACAAAAATGCATTTCCATGCACATCACCAGGGTGAGACGGTTTATACACCTTTTCTGAGTCTAACAAATCTGTTGTGTGTTTTAGACTTTCATCAAAGCTCAGTTCAGATCGGCCACATGTCGAGGGCTCTGTGGCCACAGGCTCTCGGGAGACACAGACAGGTCCCTTCCTTTACACCAACCCAAGGCTCAGCCTTCCCTCTCATCAGAGAAGGGTCGGGGCATGCCCACTGCCCTGGCCAGGGCCTCAGGGGGTTGGGGCATCGTCAAGTGTACCAAAAGGTTCCAGGTTCGACCCCCGGTCAGGGCAAGGATGGCAGGCAATCAAGTGAGGTTTCTCTCTCAAGTCTCTCTCTCTCTCAAATCAGTAAAAACATATCCTCAGGTGAGGATGAAAAAATAATAATGAAAGAGAATGAAAAGCAGGGAACAGAGAGCAGCAGATCCATGGCCCAGGCTCCATCCCGATGCATCACAGGTGTGATGGCACCCCGACTTTCTCACTCAGAAAACGAGGTCCCAGTCTGGATGACTTACTTGGCTCTTCCACATGTAGATGAGATGCTTCATCTTTAATCATTCATCTGCCGTAGAGCAGAATGGCGCGCCACGCGTCAGGACTGGTGGGTTTCGCGCTCAGCAGGAGCTCCCTTGGCTCGGGATCCTTGGTTCTCGGGGACCCAGGGCTCCAATACTGAGGAGTGCCCTGCCCTCTTCTTAGCTGATGTCTTCCTCTCCCTGACTCCTCCTCGGGATCCCGAGACCTCTCTGAGCACGCCCCTCCCTCCTCGGCACTCCCCATGGCAATTAGCACGCCTGGCCTGCCGGTGCCTAAATGCACACCTTTCCTGCTGTCTCCCTCTGCGCAGGTCCTGCTCCTTCTCATGCCAGTCCCTTGTGCCCTACTCAAGGGAGGAGGCACAGAGTTCGGACTAGAATGTAGCTCGCACCCCCCTGCCCCGACCCCACACCCCATTTCAGTTCTCAGAGGGAGGAGAGTGGGTGTGAGCTGCCTGCTCTGCATCCTCATTATAAACTCTGCCTCCAGGCCCCTTGTCCCCAGAGGCCCCTCAGCGCTCCTGCCTGGAGACGGTGCATGTGTTGGGGTGGGAGGGAGATGGCCCTCCAGGCCTGCCCTGCGCTGGGAGGTGGCACCAGCCACAGGTGACCACTGAGCACGTGACATGTGGCTGGCGGGATTGAGGAAGAGAATTCTCAATTTAAACTCATTTTAATTAATGTAACAGTTTAAAACAGGTAGTCGATTCAGTTATTGGAAAACCTTCAAGAATGTTTATAACAACTTGGGTGTGTAAATCTGTTTTTCCATGCAATCTACATCGAGGTCATATATTCTGATAAAAACAGCGCTAGGATTGGGCCGGAGTCCTAACACATGCACAGATTCCCATGACTTTGTATAAGTGAAAGGCAGGTGTCTCATTACAATTGTTCCTATGTGTCACATGTTGCGATGACAATATTTTGGACATATCGGGTTGAACACTTGTTTCTTGTGGTTTCCTTATGTGGCTACAGAGCCTCTGAGATCACCTGGCTCCTGTCCTCTCCGCCGGCCTCGTTACCCGGCCAAGTGCGTGGGCCCTCTGAGCCGCCCTTTGGATCTGCATCATGTGCCACGCCCCGCAGCTGAGCGGACGGCTCCGCCATTGCTCACCAACGCTCAGTGGTGTGTAAAGGAGACCTTACTCTCCTCCTGGTCAGAAGCTCAGGACACTTGCAGGCACTGCTCAAAGCCACTCCATTCTATTGCTTAAGCGATGGAGTTGGAGCCGATTCGGGTGGGTGTGGGTCACCCACGGCTCATGCACAGCCTCTCCATTGCCCCCCGTGGCCTCCGTCCCGGACACTCAGACCCGGAGCCTGTCCCCCTGAGCCCAGACATGCCGCTCCGACCACCGAGGCGCTGAGAAGAGCCTGACTCCCATTGTCTGCAAAGCATGTCACCTCGTCCTCTCGTCCACGCAGCCTTCATCGTGAGGGGAGGGAGCCAGCAGATGACAGCCAGGACCAAAATGCCGCTTCCTTTCTCTCCCTTTATCAAGAATTCCTGCGGGAACAGGGCTGGGAATGGAGTGATGGGAGGAGGAGGCTGGCGGCAGGTCCAAGGCAGAAGAGGGGCGGGCAGCTCGGAGCAGAGTCGGGACTGGAGTGTGGCTGCAGGAGCGCCGTCCTCCGTCTGACACTCACGGCCCTCTGGGCAGATGTTTGGCTTGGACTCCATCTAAGCTGGCGTTTCTCAGCCTACGGGCAAGACCCTGAAACCACACGTGGCTCACCGCGAGCAGAACAGCATGGCAGCCACGCCCGGCTCACAAGACGTCTCAGTGGGCCCAAGAAGCTGTGGGTCAGGATGGACTGCGGCCACTCACACACACCCACATTTCACCTACAGCCTCCTCTGCTCCCCCCTGCCTCATCTCCGTGCTTTCCACCTTCCGAGACTCGGAAAATAAACTCTCCGCCGGCGCCGCCTGCACTGGCCAAGGGGTAGATGCACACGGAAAGGGCTGAGGCCAGGGCTGTGTGGACCCAGTCCCAGTGCTTAGCGAGACCTCCATGGACAGCAGGGCATCCTGTGTCATGATGTGCTGTGAGGGGTCCACCGGGAGGCAGCGCCAAGTTCTGGGCCCACAGGGCACTGCCCGGGGCGGGGAGATGGCAGGGCTCTCAGAAGGAGCTCTTCAAGCCAAGGTCAGAGGCCACGGCGCAGACACAGCTGACGCTTGCCTGCTGCGGCCTCTGTGGGGAACAGTGGAGGCTCCCCAACGCATTAAACACGGAGCTGCCCTGTACTCCAGCACCCCACTTCCGGGCATTTATCTAAAGAAATCCAAAACACCAATTGGAGAAGGCCCTGCACCCCCATGTTCACTGTAGCATTGTTTACAGCAGCCAAGACTCGGGTAGCCCCAGTGCCACTGGCAGGGGAGGGAGAGGAAGGGGTGCAGATGCACTGGGTCTGGCTCAGCCACCGGGGAAGGAGGGCATGCCATTTGCCACCACACTGATGGGCCTGAGGGCATTGTGCAGGTGGAGGAAGTCAGAGAAAGACAAATGCCATATAGCTCCACCAATGTGGGCAAAACCAAACAAAACAGACTCACAGAAGCAGACCACAGACTGATGGTTGCTGGGGGCGGGGGCGGGGGTGGGGTGGGTGGTGGTAACTGCTGCAAACAGTTCCTGCAGGCCCTCAGGCCGTGACTCTCCTGGCCGCAGCCGGTTCCTCGTGTCCTGGACTTGCCTTCACGGTTCCGGGGAAAAGGCATTCCCTTTCCGCCATGTGTTGTGGCTTTTTAACACCTCACCTTCAAACAAAAATATTGCTCAACCTTAACAACCTTCTGACTCACCTCAGTAAGCAAAGAATTTTGACTATTTGCAAAAACTAGATACAACCCTCAACAGACCCACCACTGAAATGACCCCAAACAAAGCTCTCCAAGTGTCCGGTGGGTGATTCCCCAGAAGGAGGCCTCAAAACGTAATTCTGAGCAAAGGGGGCACCTTTGAGGAAGGTGCCACAGACTCTGCTAGTGTGTTAGACACATCGATTTAAAGCCAGACACCCCTGTTCCCACCGTGGCCATGGGGAGAGGCTGTGGCCACCTGCCTGCTTACCTCTGTCTCTTCGCCGCTCTGCCATGAATAAAGCTAACGCCGCTCCTCGCCCCGCCTCCCCCGAGAGGAGAGAGAAGTGGGTCCCTTACGCAGCCCGCCACAGCTCTGTGTGGTCACTGTCCCTCCCAGGGAGCTGGGAGGGCTGGAGGGAGCTCACCGCCGCCTCACGGTTTTGTTTGTGTGGTTTTTAAAACGCTGCTCCCAGGCACCAGCCTAGGGGCCTCGAGCTCATCACTAATAAGCCTGGGCCGGGGCCTCTCCTCCCTCCCTTCCTGGGCTCGCCTCGACTGCCTGCGGCGACGTGCCATGTGCTCCGTTTCTCTCTCCTCACCTGGATCCTCTGAGTGGCAGTCGCTGGAGAGGTTCATGCATCCTCTCATCTCATGGAGGCATCTGAGGCTCGGCAGGGTCGCTGCATATCAATTGCTTCTCCAGCAGAGTCCCATTCACATAACGAAAGTGCAGCGCCTGATACCGCATACAGTCGTTTCGGTCGTCTGGACTGATAATATATTGAGTATTGATTGAGGAGGAGCCTAACGGGTCTCCAGTTGTTGAAATTGCAAAATTACAATTAACGTGGAATGACAGAGGCGAGTGTCCGCGGGGTTTGGCTATGCGCCTCTCTCTCCTGTCGGGCCTACGTGCCAGCCTGGAGAACGGCGTGGCTCGCATGTGAGCGAAGAGGGTGCAGAACGTGTGGCTGCATGTGTTGCCAGGGATGGACTCGATGGGTCATGTCTGCAAACGTTATGAGGACTCTGGGCAGAGCTTAGAGCAAGGAAGTGAGGAGACGCCTGCGACTGCACAGGAGAGGACCCGCCCTCGGTCCCAGGCGTCCATTGTCCCCTCGGAAGTCAGGCTCCTGGGCTCTGAAGCCAGGCCTCGGGGTTAGTTAGTAACCGTGAGATGCGGTAGTAGGTACGTGACTTCCTTGAGCTTCCGTTCCATCATCTATAAACACTCCCAATATTAACGCCCACTCCTCAGAAGTGTCACCAGAACCGAGTGCTTGTTAGGGTCCCACAGGGCGGTCTGTCATGTCGCAAAGCTCGCTAAGGTGGCCCTGATGACTAGCAAATCTGCGAAGGAGCGTGTGGGTGGGTCCTGGCCCCCCAGGAGAGGCTGTCCATTTAATGGGGCTCTGGTGCACCCCTAAACAGGCGGCTGGAAAGAGCCACGCTGGGCACAAGCAATTGGTAGCTATTTTCAAACACAGAGGTCGGGTTCTAGTTCTGATTTTTCAGCTTTTCTTTTCACTGTGTTTTCTAGTATTTTCACAATGGCCGTGAGTTACTTTTATAATCTTTAAAGAATAAAATGATTTCCAGTTTGAAGAGATGAGGGAGCACTGTGCACCGGAGGACGCATGGCCCGGTTCTGAGTCCGGGTCCTGCCACAACCTGGAGTCTTACATTCATTCTCATTGCTGACACGCTGTCCGCTCGCTCTCAGAGGCGTGCCAGCAGGTGGGTGCCTTCGGAGCGGGGCCCTCTGCGGGCAAAGCGCAGCCCTGGCTCCTTTACTGAGAGTCACCCATTTCCGTCACAGACAAAGCCTCCGGCAGGAAGCAGCCCCTTGTTTTCCTTGGCTTTTCCCGGACACGCCCAGGGAGACCACCCAGCAGGGGCCGGGCCCCATGGTGCCCAGAAGAGAGCCAGGCCGCCCGGCGCTGAATCAGCTGGAAACGGGATGCCTCTGAGGAGCAGATGTGCAATCCCAGGACAAGAAGAGGACCCGAGTCAGCATGCAGAGCTGGGAGTCCAGCAGAGCCGCCTGCGCAGAGGCCAATGCCGCCTCTGCAGACTCGGCCAGCGCTGGGCCCAGCCTCCGGGAGAGGGGCTGAACTTGGAGAGGAAGCAGAAGCGCTGCTGCCCATGTCTCCTATGGGCCATCAGTCCCCCTCCCAGCGTGGAGTCTGATTGCTCCTCACTCAGAGAATCGAGTTGTCACTCAGAGAATCGAGGTACAGTGAGCGTTGATGGCAGCGCAGTGGCATTCTCATCCCAAGGTAGGAGCTCTCTGCAGGTAAGAAGGCAGCCAGATGTGCAGCGCACTTGGCGAAGAGGCGCCAGGTCCTGGGCTCTCCGGGGCAGCAAGGAGCCGCAGTGGGGCACTGAAGAGGCACTAGTGTGGTCACCACTGGCTCTATGGCCCCATTACTCCTTAATAGTGCGTTGCATGCTTGAACTTCCCATATAAACTCCTGGGTTCCCTGATGTCTCAGGTCTTACAAAGCATCTAGTCTGAGTCCTGACATCAGACCACGAGAAACACACACACACACACACACACACACACACACACACAATGAGCTAAGAACATTCATTCTGCCAATGACCGCCAGTGCCTTCACCAACCGCGAACCCTAATGAAATCCCCGTGGAAGACAGTACAACCTTATGCAGTGGGAAGCAGAGGCACAAGGAAACGAGGGGTAGATTTAGGGCTCTGAGTCAACTGGGTAATCATTACAGGCCAGGGTCCCACTCAACAACTGTGAGGGTGAAGAGCAAGGCCCGGTGGTCCGGGCGACTTAGGACTCCTTGTAGTCCCCAGAGCAAAGCGCCCAACGCAGGGAGGTGGTCCCCAGAGCAAAGCGCCCAACGCAGGGAGGTGGTCCCCAGAGCAAAGCGCCCAACGCAGGGAGGTGGTCCCCAGAGCAAAGCGCCCAACGCAGGGAGGTGGTCCCGGGGTAGTGATGCTGTGTTAGTTGCAGCTCTTCGCTGACACGCTCCCCACAGTATAAACAACGTTCCTCTTTGGGCGGTTACTGGTAAATGTGTAAGACACCGAGTCCCTCCTGCCCCGCATGGGGGATTGGGCTCCACACCAGGAGCAGAGATGCTAAGTGACCACGTTCTAAAGAAACCTGTCAGTTGTGGGACAGACTTCCCCAGGCTTCCTGAGGGTCACAGGCCACCTCACAGTCAGCCCCCTTAGCTCGCGGGAAGGTCAGGGCCTCTGCCCTGCCTTGAGGAGGGGAAGGAAATGAATCAAATCCAAATTGCATCCATCCGAGGGCTGTGGGCCCAGGAGCCACCTGCATGGTGTGGCCTGAGCCGTCTGAGCAGTGTCCATGACCAGGAGGGGGGTCAGGGCAGCCTCCTGTGACCAAGGGGCTGACTCCAGCAAGCTGACGCCCACAGGCAGCAGCCCAGCGCTGTGACTGCATCCCTGTGCAAGCTGAGGGGTCGGAAGGCATCAGATCCAGGACAGGTCTCCCCCAGCCGGGAGCCTCAGCCTCAGGGGTCCCCTCAGGAGTTGGCACAGGTCCTGGCCACACAGACAGCACGCCTGGCAATGTACCATAAAAGACATGCATGCCCTTCCCACATAGCTCCCCTCCAAGTCCCCAACTGAGAAGGTAAGTGAGCCCAGGGGGAGCAGAGAGGGGTCCCCAAACCAGGCCATACCCTGGAGCAAGAGAGAGAGTGAGGAATCACAGACAGGCTGAGTCCCTTCCTACTTCTCCTGAAAGCCCTAACCTGACTGGTCCCTGGGCCGGGGAGGGAAGGAGATGAGAGTCACTTCCTGTGAAATACAAGTCTGTGATTGACTAAACAGAACTTTCAAAAATCCTGGAAAAGATAAGAAACTATAAACAGCAGTGCCAGCTGGGTTTATCCGCTCAGTGAGCTGGTCCCGTGGACAAGCTGTCCCCGTGCCCTGTGGGGACCTGGGCCTTCAGCTCGGACCATGTGACTTCAAACTCTGACTTTCTTCTGCTCTGATGACTCCCATTTCCCCCAACGGAGTCATTCACTGCCTTTTATAAGGAAGGAAGTAACAAGGTGGAATAGTCAACTTGACTTTGCTTTTACTTCAGAACCTCTTTAAATGCAGCCCCTCCGTTAAGTAATTTCCATTTCAACCACGTGCTGTAGGGACTCGATACATTAGAATCCAGTGGGCTGGGGGAGGCCGCCCCGTGCCTGTCTAGGTGATGCGTGCGTCACCTGGCTGCGGGACGAGGCCAGCAGGGCCCTGCATTTGCTGAGTCAGACCCTGGAGCGAAAACAGTGCCCGATGCTGCTCCAGCTCAGGTGAGGAGCAGGCAGGACACCATGCATGCTGCACTGTTCTGCACGATGTGCCCTGGTCCTGAAGGCCCCGAGCAGCGGGCAGGGGCGTGCTCTGAACCCCACAAAGATTTTGCTGACTTATCTCAAATTTTCCCATTTCTTTGTTTATGCCTTTCAGGCCAAGATTGCTCTCTGCCTTAGGCAGGATACACTCAGAGAACGTGGCTTCCATTTCTAACCCTCTCGTAGTTCATCGCTCATAAGTGGTGAGTTCACGGACAAGGTGAATCTAGGCCCCGCCCAGCACGCCCATCTCAGGGGTAACTGAGTGATGTGAAAATGTGTCACCCTGCCTGAGGCCCCATCATTGCCATTCCCCCAGCGTATTCTCTGTCCCTTGGACAGGGACCGCCCCACTATTGCCCAGCCCGGAGGCTACCAGGGGTAGCATTTGCTCTTATTTGTAACTGACATGGACTTTGTCCCTGAGCAAGCTTACCAGCTACACTCCTGGGTGGCATCTAAGTTATGCACTTCATAACATTCATTCAACACTTAGCATGTGCCCAGCACCTTCCGAACTCCACAGTAATTATCTCCTTTTATCCTCGCAATAACTCATGAGGTTAAGTCACGTTCCTATCCTCACTTTACAAATGAGGAAACTGAGATGTGGCTAATTAACTGGCCAGAGGTTAAAGGTAGGAAGTGGCCATTAGTGCTGTCTGGTTCGAGGACCTGAACAGAAGCCACGTGAATTGGAATCGCCAAACATGTGACCACATAGTTGATGGTCTCATGTTTGTTAAAGTTTGAGCTGATGGACATGCCTGGTTACCAGGTTACCGTGTAGTAGAAGCAGAGAACCTTATTACCAGTCTATGAGCCACCCAGTTAGTTATTTTGTCTGGTAATGCTAATGACAGTCATAAAAACAGCCAGCAGTGACTTAAAACAAGGGGTTTGGATAGAACTGATAATATTGTTTTGAGAATTTCTTTCAATATCTTCTTGTTCTGTAGAACTGTTTCCCTTGGTGAGAAAGACTGGCAGCGTTATGGAGCAGTCACAGTGTAGGATCACAGCTGGTAACTACTGCAGCTACAGTCCTCTGCAACAGGGTAGTTATGGAAAAAGAAATGTTTTTAACGAAATCCTAGGGGAAATGAGGCCTGACTAACACTCAGGTGTCTGCGTCTTAGTACATACGTGGTCTGCTGTGTTGAGACCTCACGGTAACCTCAGAGCTCATAGTGTCTTGAATCCTGTAGAAATGTTTGGATCATAGTTGAAGAAATAGAATTAAGACCATTGTCCCAAGTGTGTTTTGTTTTGTTTTTTAATTTTAGAAAGAGAAGAAGGGAGAGGGAGAGAGAAAGAAACACTGACATGGAGCAGTGAAGGGCTGCCTCCGGCACAGCCCCTACCAGGGACCAAGTCCACAGCCTGGGCCTGTGCCCTGGCCGGCAACCACCTGGGCGCCTGGGCCGCACGGCAGGCTGCTGTCCCAGCCTCAGTGCAGTGAGAATGGGTTGTGGACAGAGGCCCACATGGACACACACAAAGTGGATGCAAGTTCATTTTCCCCTTCTCCAGCCCTTCCTTTGTACGGACGGGGTTTTTCTGCACCCTAGTCATTCACTTCCTCCTACCACGTGCAAGGCATTGGCGACTAGAGGATGAGTAAGAAGTGGGGCCTGCGCCTCGGGTGCTCACCCCGGTGAGG
This sequence comes from Corynorhinus townsendii, assembly GCA_026230045.1. Lineage (NCBI taxonomy): Eukaryota > Metazoa > Chordata > Mammalia > Chiroptera > Vespertilionidae > Corynorhinus > Corynorhinus townsendii. The sequence continues at coordinate 42,580,809 of JAPDVU010000013.1, forward strand.
GTCTGAGCCTTGTGCTCAGCGGGAGCACCTATGGGCCGCATTCTGCTCCACAGGGTCCCTGTGCCCAGAGGCGAAGCCCTTCCCTCCTCCTCAGACCTCTCTGTGTGCTGTTGGCAAGATGCGGGCCTGGGTTAAGAGATCCCCTCTGACCTGCTCCCTCCACCTTCTGCACTGGAGGCTGGACTTACAGAGTCCTCCAGGCCCGGGCTCAGAGAGAACCTCACTGCAGTGGAACCACGCAGAGAGCTCACCGTCCGAGCCCGCAGGCACTTGCTCCTCAGGACAGGCGTGGGCGAAGGCGCTTCCCGGGCCTGCTTCTCCACTGGCTGCGTCCCAGCAGCCAGGCTCCCTGCCTGGCACTGGGGGACCGTGCAAAGGGAAAGTTGGATCTAATTAGCATAATGGGGATAAGCAAAGGAGCCTAATCAATCAGGCTCACGCTTGCTTCCATCACCTGTGCCAACAGCCAACAAATCCACTGACACTTCAGACGCGCCACTTTTAGAAGCCCTCAGTGAATCAAAGCAAGTGACAGTAATGGAGACGCACACGCCATCCGCCTCATGTTTGTCCCGGACATGCAGCCGCTTGACTGACCCAGAGCAACACCACTGAGCAGTCAGCCCTGCCAGCAGGAATGGCACTCAGACCCACCCAGGTGGCAGCAGATCCTCCGGGGTGGCAGCAGACCCAAAGAGGTGGCAGCAGACCCGCCGGGGTGGCAGCAGACCTACCGGGGTGGCAGCAGACCCAAAGAGGTGGCAGCAGACCCAAAGGGGTGGCAGCAGACCCAAAGGGGTGGCAGCAGACCCAACGGGGTGGCAGCAGACCCAAAGAGGTGGCAGCAGACCCAACGGGGTGGCAGCAGACCTGCCAGGGTGGCTGTGACCAAGTCCCTGAGCAGCCACCTTTGCCGGCTGGCGTGGGGTGTGGAGAGTGTGGGGCTGGGACAATGTCCTCAGTCTGTGTTCGTTTGGAAGAAGCCTCACACGTGTGCGTGAGAGACGATGGTCCAGCGGCCAGGGCCCCGGGACTGGACGGACGCCTGAACGGTCCCCCGGGTCAGCCACCCTGTGCACAACTGGGGCGCCGTGTCATGCGTCATGTTGCCAGGACCCTCTGTGAGTCGGTAACACTGAGACGCACGCTTACCCACCCCCAGCTGGAAGGAGATGTCAGAGGTGAGCACATGTTTACAGCCGGAGGCTGAGGAGGGCATCACGGGACAGGCTCCAGCCCGCAGCGGGAGGGACATGTCTGCACGCATGTCTGACGTGCACAGTCATCGCATTTCATTTCTGGGGCCTTCGAGACAGAAATGACCCAGAAAATGGCAGGACGGGATTTTATGCCCAGACTCGGCATGGAGAAGCTCAGCCCGAGAGCACGGTCCCGCGTCACGGCCTGTGGCATGTCCCCTTCCTCGCTCTCAACCCGGCGGGCAGGCGTCAGCCCATGCCTGTCCCTCTATACTGCCCGCTCGCTGCTCACCTTCCCTGCCCCGGTCATCAGAACCTTCCGCTCGGGTTGCTCTCCTCATGAGTCACTTAAAGATTCCATCTGCCTCCCAGGTCGCCGTTCTTTGTCCTCAGAGATATAATTCTAGGCTCTAGAAAATACTCATTTCCACTCATCTGGAGGCATCTGTTGAGTGCGGCGTCCTGGCGCTTGTTACAAGCTTCCGTGCATCAGGGTCTCTGCAAAGCTCAGGGCCTGGAGCCGGCAGGATGACCCCTCACATTGTGCATGCAGCTCAGCTGACCTCGGAGGTTTGCTTACAGCTCCCGGAGCAGCTCTCTGCGTCTCGTTCTGATCCTAAGAATGGCCTTCTCGTGGGAATGCCATCAGAGCAAGCCCTTTCCAAGTCTCTGTTCCAGTCACAACTGCTAACATGCCATTGGCCACAGCCAGCCACACGCCCAGGCCCCGGGGGCAGCAAGGCCCTGCCCACAGCCACTGGGCTCTGTCAGGTTGCAGGTGAGAGGCTGGATACTTGCTGGGAGGAAGAATTGGGGTCGTTAATGTGAGGGCCCTATATGTGGAAGGGTCTGGAGGCAGTCTCTGTGGGAATTCAAATGTGAGCAGAGGGAGACCTGGACAAGCAGGACCTGGCAGTCCGCCGGGGAACGCGGGAGCCCTTCACCTGCGGAGAATTGTGCTGGTGTGGAATGGCGAGGCAACGAAGGTGGCATCGAGGTGGGTTTCCATGAACAAATAGGCTGTCAACAACCGAGTGAGAGCAGGAGGAGCTCCGGCATGGCACACAGGCAGGAAAGCTACCACCAAGGTCCCCGGTGCTGGGAGGTCAGGTGTGAATGGTCGCCGGTGACTCAGAGCCAGAGAAGGTGAGCTCAGGGTTTCTGGTCTCAGCCACGTCAGTGCAGCTCTCGCTCCTGCCGCTGCATTGTCTCCAACCAAATCGCAGCAAACAAACTGCTAAGCTCATGGGCCGGGGACTCACCTGTCTCTCCATCACCAAGAGCCGAGCACAGGCAGCGTCCTGCTGGCCCATCAGCTGAGCACCTCCCTCACTTCATTTCGTAGGGAAACATGTCGCCGGAGGCGCCGTCTGTGTCCCCCAGTGCATCTCCCCATGTGGTACTCGCTCTCAGCTGACCGGAGAGACCCCACTCCTTCCGAGTCCCCCACACACCTGAACTCTGGAGGAGCTGTTGGGGCTTCTGGCTTGAGCTGTGTCAATCTGAGCTGCGAATGTGCTGACTTCCGTTTTAGCGGCATCACCCCTGGGCCTCTGTCCCAACAACACGATTGGACGTGACTGGGAATGTCCATCACTTCTGTTCCCTGGAACTTCAGGTTCCTTCTTGTGTCTGCATTTCTGGGACCCGACCCTGACAGCCACGCAGACTCAGACCTGAGAGAACCGGGACCCTTTCGAGCACGGATGTGGCCGCTGGTAGTGGGACCTCCTTAACAGCGCGCAGGCTTTGAGCAAGATGAGGAAGCTGGGGGATCGGGAAATCAGCGCCTCCGGTTGCTACAATACCATTCACATTCACTCATCCATCGCAGTCGAGGACGGGGCCCTCTCAGTTACCAAGATAGAAATCATAAGATGCTTCTGAAGTAGTACATAAGGTTGTCACTTGTTTAGGACTGTGGCTATGGCTACCAAGCCAGCTGAGTGCCACAAAGTGGAAGGCATGTCAACAAGCAGAGAGTAAAACTAAGAATGACACACGCCATTTATTACCTGTGGGCTGCTGTCCACGTGCTGCATAGATTCAGCCTTCGTGATGACTCACAGGGTGGGCCTGCTGGCACCTCCACTGTGCAGATGGGGGCCTGAGGCTTGAGCACTCGCTTGCCCAGACCACAGGCTGGTAAATAGTGAAAGAGAACCTGCCTGACTCCAAGCCGTGTCGCTTCACTCACTAAGGTGCCGGTACCTGTGTGCCAGGGACTGTTCTGAGCTCTGGGGATCTCACAGTGAAAAGGTAACTGTTCCCAGAGCTTACTTTCTGGGCCACATAATGAGCTTATGTAAGGGGCGTAAAAATCTCCACTTCACAGATTCCTTTTCCCTAATATGTTAACCGATTAGCCTAATCTCCATAACTAAATTATCAGTGTCTGAAGAGCTGGAACTGCCTGTTGTGTTTCCGCTCCATTTTAATTTCCCTGTGGAAGGGGGGCCAGGTTGCGCCATTCGATGTGCCCCTTTAGCCGCTACATCTCCGACTCCCACATCACTCGCAAACCCTGGGGGAATCTCTGGCTGGGCCGCTGGGCTGTCTGAAGTCACTGACTGGCCGTCAGGGCTCAGGGTAGGGGACCAACCCTGGTCCCGGTGCCCCTGTAAGTGTCATTCCCTGGCGTCTCCCTGGCGTGAGTGGCTGGTGTCCAGCGCTGATGTCCCGGGAAGACTGGGAAGTAAGTTCTCTGGCCACTTGGCGCCAGATTGAGTCACTGTGTGATGTCCACCAATTCTGTGCTCCCCACACTGGCTGTCTCTGTGCTTCAGCGAGGAAAGTGCTGGAAGGAAAAAATGGGGACGCCTGCCCTCCTAGGCCGGCAGTGTCCTCCTCACGTCTTCGTTTTACTACTTTTCATCTGGCTGCGGCTCCTGCCTCCCAGCAGCTCTGACCCAAGCGGCTCCCGGTGCCTTCCCTCTCCCCCGCCCTCTGCATCACTCCATTCCCACCTCCCACCAGAAATAATCTACCCACCAGGCCCGCGAGGCTGCACAGCTGTGTTCTACCGAACAGTCGGGAGGTGGGTGAACTCACACGGTTTCCCACACGTTCCTTCCAAGACTGTGAAAAGGGGAACGCTGCCTATTCACCCCAGAGGAATAATCCAGCTGCACATTCAACATGAGACAAGAAAACTGTGACTGTGAAAACTCCAGGCCAATTTCATTCGCAAATGCAGATGAAAAAGCCTTGAGCACAGTATCAGAAAACCCAGTTCCACGATGTATGAAAGACACTACCTTGCTAACAAATGAGATTTTTCCAAGACTGTAACATAGTTTCAGTACAAGAAACTCATTGATGCAATTTGCCATATTAAAGGAAAAAATACGGTCACCTTAACAGAATGAACACAAACTTGATAAGATTCCGCTAACATTCATGATTTTAAACCCGTCTTGGCGGCCTGGCTGGTGGCTCGGTTGGTTGGGGCATCGTCCCGGGCACCGAAGGCTGCAGGCTCCATTCCCGATCAGAGCATATGTGGGAGGCAACCAATTGTGTTACTCTCTCACAGGATTTTCCTCTCCCCCCGCCCCGCCATCTCTCTTTAAAAACCAATAAACATATCCTAGGGTGAGCATTTTTTAAAAATAGAATCTTAGAAAATTTGGAATTGGTGGTGCTTCCTTTATCTGGTAAAAGGTTTGTGCCAGAATGATAGCAACTCCACCCTTCCTGGTAAATATTAAAAGAATTCTCTTTCAAATTAGGAATAAGGTTAAAAAGTCTACTGTCACCACTTCTAGTCCGCATGGTATCGGAAAGAAGACAGCTCAGTTTGACTATAAAACATAACAAGTATAGGACGAGAAAAAGAACTGAGCTATCATTATTTTCAGATATTACAATTCCTACATAGGAAACTAAAAACATAGAAATTAATTATTAGAACTAATGAAATGATTTATCAGTGTTTCCAGTAATAAAATCTATCTACAGAACTCAATTGCACGGCTATAAGGGATATGGAGACATTAGACACCATCGTGTGTGTTGTGTGTGTGACTTATGCCAATGAAAAGTTCAAGGAACAGATACATCAACAATTGTGCAAGATAAAACCCTTACGGAGAAAACTATAAAATGTTAGTTAAATACATTAAAGAAATCTTAAATAAATGGAAAGAGATCCATCTTATTCATTAATGGATGTCAATTCTCCCCAAATTACTTTTTACATCCAATTCAATTCCAAAAAAAAACTCTACTGGTGTTCTTTTTAGCTGACTCTTAACATCTCTGAGAAGAAAGGGTCAAGAATAACCGATACATTGATGCAGAAGAGGACAAGATGGAGAGTCCAGCTGAAATCACAAATTGACACAAAGTCTGCTAAGCGCCATGTCGTTCGGGGCCAGGGTAAGATGACCAGACGAATGGCATCCAACGGAAATCCCAGAAACGTAGAAACCATGTGTGGCAGAACGTGGAGTAAAGTTGGCCAATTTAACGAGGAGTGGGGAGACAATGGCCTTGAGGGGAAGATGAAACCCAATGCCTAGTTCCCATTCTTTGTCAATATCAGTTGCCGTTGACTGTTACTGAACTGTAAAAGGCAAAGCTTAGCACTTTTAGAAAAAAATGAAGAGGACCTTTGTGATTTCAGTGTAAGAAAAGACTTTTTACACTCAAAAAGCAAAGACCACCTGGAGAATATTATGCTGAGCGAAATAAGCCAGTCAGAGAAAGGTAAGTACCACATGATCTCACTCATGTGTGGAATCTGTTGAATCTCAGAGGAAAGCCAGGGGAGGTTGGGTGGGAAGAGATCAACCAATGAACTTGAATGCACATATGCATCACCCATGGACACAGACAGGAGGGTAGTGCGGGCCTGGGATGGCGGGGGAGCGGCTGAAGAGGGTAATGGGGGGAAAGGAGGACCTATGTCATACTTTCAACAATAAAAAGTAAAAAGAAAAACAAAGATCATAAAAGAAAGAAACTGAGAGGTTAGCTATATTAAAGTCAGGACTTACATTCAACAAAAGGCACCATAAGGAAAGAGAAGGGGTAAAACATGTGAATACATTAATAACAAAGGATTTGTGTTCGGAAATCACACACTTAAATTCAAAAGGGATAGAACAAAATCTCTTAGAAAAATTGGCAAAAGTCATGACCAGTCATTTTCCAGAAGAGAAAACAGCAATGGTCAATAAACATATAAAAATATACTTATTTTATTATTAATCAGTGAAATGTAATTTAAAATCCCAGTGAAATATGACTGCGTAACCAACAGATTAGCAAAAATTAAAATGTTGGACAACACCAAAAGTTGGCAAGAATGTCCCATGCACAGGACCAGTTGGAGGATAGATTGGCCAGCGGCTCTGGGAAATAGCGGGCAGTGAACACCTGGGAAACCGGGAGAGTGCAGACACCTCCACCCAGAGTGCAGCTGTAGGAGACAGAAGCTGTTCCGAAAAGCAAGGCTGGTGTTACCAAAGAAAGAAAAACAACACAAAAACACCCCATGCAAAAAGGAAAATTGCATTCCATGAAAAACAGGAAATATCATACAGTAGGAAATGAGTGAATATGGCCATATGCAAAAGTTTAGATGAACCTCAAAAAATTCAGTCCCTGGCAAGTCTTGCTAAGTGGTGACAACATCGGCCCAAGAACTGCAGGGTCGCAGGTTCAATCCCTGGTCAAGTGCAAGTACCTGTGCTGCAAGTTCAGTTCCTGACCCTGGTCCAGGGATGTGCAGGAGGCAACCAATAGATGTGTTTCTCTCACATTGATTGTTCTCTCTCTCTCACTCTGTCTCTGTCTCTGTTTCTTCCTCCCCTCCTCCCTTCCTTCCACTCTCTCTAAAAAAAAAAAAAAAAAAAAAAAAAAAATCAATGAAAAAAATATCCTGGGGTGAGGATTAAAATATAAATATTAAAAAGCAGTAATTATTTCCTCCCCCATGTCTTTAAATATACAGTATATACGGTATTGGGCAAAACAGTCAGAATCTCAAGACACAGTCAGCCTGATTCATGTATATAAGAGTCAGAACCAGAGCAAGTAGATGGCATGCTGTTCAGGGGACATCTGTGTGGGAGCACAGCAGGAGTGAGCCCCACCCCATCCGTGGGGACCCCGAAGGGCAGTGAGTTCTGAGGGGCACACTGTTCGAGGCACTGACACTGCTCTGCTCCACATACAGACTGGTGGGTGCACAAGTTCATTTCAATATTTTTCTTTAAACTCTAAATATATGTTATATACACTCCTCTCTGTGGATGATGTATTTCATAATAAAAAAATTTTAATATCATGGAAATCCCAGGTTGAAGATATTTCCGAAGTCTCCAAAGAAAAGCCCTGTGGAGGCGCAGTAATTCAGAGCGAAGAATGAGCTCCGCAGCGAAGCTCAGAAAATACGACTCAGACAAAAGCAGCAGATACGCAGGCAGGACGGCCAGGCACAGAAGTGAAATGCAATTTTAGCAGAGCCCACATCTTCAAGTACAAAAGGGATGAGAAAACCCTCGATGTTGGTTTCAGGGAGTAAATACAAGTTTGCAGTGGAGGGAGCATCCTCTGTTCAATGAAACACAGCCTGAAACGGCCATGGGGCTGTCTGGTCTCTGGGAACTGCCGTGACTCCTCCTCAGGCTCAGGCAGCGTGTCCACCCGAACCAGAACCAGAACCAGAACCCACGGAGCCCACTGGGAGGAACGGCTGGAAGTGAGACCTCCTGGCGGAAATCACCAAATGAACAAAAAGATGAAGAAAAGCATGGGGGTCTGGCAGGGAGTGAGGGGACAGGGCTGACGAGCTTGAACCGACATCCATGTCAATCAAGCGCTATTGAAACGGTGCCGCGGTTCCGATTGTTTTACTGGTTTCACAGATTCTTGTATCTGAGAAGGAAGGCACGTTCCTGTGCTCTGGACGGAGTTCGAGAGGCTCCCCTCGTTCTCTTCCTCCTCCCTTCCCCTAGCCCCCCAACCTCACAGAAAGACCTGCACACACACAGGCCCCCGAAACTGTGCACCCCACTCTCGTGGCCAAGGGTGACCCACGCTGGCCCGTTTTTAGGCTTCACCAGGGAGAAAGACTTCTTCCTGTCAAAGGCCATAGATGAACGCGTTTGCTAAAGAGGGAACTTTTCCACTGAGGCACTAAGAGCTAAGCGGGCCCTGCTTCCAACAGATCTATCGTTTAGGAGGGATTAGAAGAGAAATATATCAACATTTAGAAGATTAATGAAAAGGTGGTAAAAACGTAAGGTCTTTAGCTTAGTCTGGGGAAGGAGAAGTGAAAGTAATGTTGCACGAACTGGGATGAATCCAGAAAGAACCCCATGGACCAGTGGTCTGCAAACTCATTAGTCAACAGAGCGGCAAACCACGCACGGGGCTCGCAAGCCACAGTTTGCCGACCATTGCCCTGGACAGACCATCAGAGGCTTGTGGAGCAGAGGCCTGTGGCCCCAGAGGGCCTCTCCAAGGAGAGGAGGAGACAGATGGCCCCAGGGGCCACTGCAGGCTGATGGTGGAAGTGACCGCGCTGTGCTGGGGCTTCCTCTGCTACATCTCTCCCACCCAGCCCACCAGCCGTCCATCTTGCACCTGACCTTTCATCAGAGCCCGTGGTCCCCGGGGCAGGGGGTGGGGGGTGGGGAGAGGGGGCATGGGTTGCCATGAAATCCCCAGCAGCTCCCCACAGAGGAGCACCCTCCCTCCCCCGGTGCCCTGCGGCCCCTGCCGGGCCTATGTGCCTCCAGAGCCTCGGCCCAGGGGCCGGTAGGGGACCGACTGTTTTGCTTTAAATAAAGATAAATAACAGTTTGGGCTTTTGATATAACAAAAAGGATTTCATGGGCCCATGACGTTCGAACCTCTGATAAACCCAAGAGGCCTAATAAGAACAGACCTAGAGCAGTGAAGCTGTCCAGTTTCTATTTTCATGGATTTCTTTTCCCAAAGGGAGCGAGGAGCAGAGCCCCGCCCTGTGGAGGGTGGCCGGTGAGTTACGGAGCCGGACTGAGCGTGGCCTCGCAGCAGCCCTCTGTCCTGGCGCAAACTTCCTCCTGGTTTGACTGCACCGGAACCTTCTTTCTGAAACATGTTCCAGGAGGTGACAGCGCGCCCGTGGGACCCAAACGTCGCCTCCCGGTGAGCGCTTCTTCACGTGACAGACACCCCGTGGTGCACCCGCTTCCACCCGAGTAGAGGGTCCGAGCCAGGAGGCTTGCTGGCTCGCCAGGGCAGAGGGTGAATGATGGCCAGGGGTCCCGCCCAGGCTGCCCCACTTCCCGGGAATGTTCTGAAGGCGGCAGCTTCCGGAGAGGGAGGTGGCGGGCGTGTCTCTTACCCAAGCCAGAGGCTCTGTGGCCCCCTGCCCCGCCCGCTGCCCAGGCACATGTTCCACATGGTGGTGGCGTGCCGAGGGGAGGTCTGTGCACAGGTTCTGCAGCCCTGGCTCACAGGGCCCCTCCTCCCAGGCGCCCTTTCCCTCGGCCCCGCGACATCCTTGCAAAGTGGCCCCAGCAGGTTTTCTTGATCCCAGTTCTGGGCCCGAGAATCAGAGCCTCAGCATTTAGCTGAAGGAGCCAGCACGAATCCCATCAGTGCCCAGCCCTTCTCAGGCCGAGGGCTTTGAACTCTGCACCCTGCGTCCTGTCCGCGACGCCACGCGAGCCCCGCTTCCAAGCCTGGGCGCTGAAGCCACACAACGGGCTCGGCCGTCGCCTCTGCCCCCTTGGCCTCGTTAAAGCTCCTGATGGATTGTCCTCGCAGCCTTCAGGGCCGGCCTCGGCCCCTGAGCCCCGCGCAGCCGCTCGCTGTCACCTGGTGACTCACTGGCTGACGCCGGCGCCGAGAGGACGTGAGAAGGCCGAGTGCTGCTTTCTAACCCAGCCGCCCCGCCAGGGAGGGTCACAGCCTCCCCTTCCAAGAACGCGTTTACCCCTGAGAAGGCTTCCGTTGGCATTCCCCGCCTCGCGGCCCGCCAGACACGGGCGTTCAGCCACGGCCAGCGCCCAAACAACGCTGCGCGTGTCTAAAGTGCCTTTTACGAGGGAGTCAGGAGAAGCCGTCCATTTCTGAGAGAGGTGACGCTATAGTACCTTGATCTCACTTCGCGATGAAGCAAAATGTAAACTGTAAGTGAAGCCTCAAAGTGGAGCTTGAGCTCCGCACACACCCCAGGCACGCCCTCCGTGCCGCCGGCCCGCATGGCAAATCGTCTACGCAGCACTCATTTCTTGGAGTGTTTTCCAACCACAACACTGAGCTCCGGGGTTGCTTGCACCTGTGGCATTGTTTTGATTCATTCGTGGTCAGTGAGGAAGGGACAGTGCCCGCCGGCTACAAAGCAGGGTTTTCTGGGCTCTGTGGGCCCCGACAGCCCGCAGCCCTCATAGCTGGAGAGGCGCCTCGCCTAACAGGAACGCCGCACCAAAGGTCGTGGTCCCCACTTCGCGGGTGGAGACGCGGAATAGAAAGGGGCTGGGCAGCTTCCCAAGGTCACAGGGTTGGTAAGGAGGAGCCGGCAGGTGGGCCCGGCATGTGCTCCGGAGGGTCAGGCGCGGCCTGCTGAGTTCCCGGCGCAGCCCTGCCTTCTCCGTGGGGTGGCTGCGGGGATCCCTGAGAGTCTGCATGGGGCGTTCAGTGCAGAGCTGCACAGGCGGGGTGGGTGGTCAGCGCAGCAACACCGCCGTCCTGGTGCCCAGCACTTTCCAGGGCCTAAGAAGGGGCCCTGTGGGCCCCAAATTTCCCTGCGAGCCCCACTCCTGTGAAATGGAGCGAGCAGATTGTCTTGCATGGAAACAGAGGTCACAGAACCAGCCCTACGGGAGGGGAGGGCAGCACTCTGGCTGCGAGGGCTTCGGGCCTGTGCCGCACAGGTGCCTTGAGTCGGAGGGTGGCGTCTTTCTGCCCACATACCCAGACCTTCCCCTCCGAGCAGCTGCTGTCGTGTTGCCTGCAGGCTTCCAGGTGTATGTGCACTGGATCTCTCTGAAACCCTTCTCGACCTCGCCCACAGCAGACTCCTGTCCACCCTTCAACACACAGGCCTTCCCCTTCCTTCCAGGCTCCATGGACATTCCTAACGAGTTGTGGAAGGTTGTGTTCTGCTAGCCTGTCTGCCTCTCCCCCTCCAGCCTGGACTCAGAGCAGACTGAGGACACGGCCATGCTCCTTCACCTTGTGCCCTTCGCCTGACATGCAGCCCGGCCCCAGGAGACTCTCGGATGAGGACATGAGCCCTGAGGAGCCCTGAGCCTCAGCCCCCACCTGCACCTCAGCACCGCCATGTCATCATCATGGACCAGACAGAAAGCATCCCCATTGCTGCGCCAGCCACACCTGCAGAGGTCACGGGTGGAACCTAAGTCACTGAACTTTGACCCCTCCTGACCCTTCCTATCTAATAAAGAGAGAATATGCTAAGTGACCCTCACACCATTGCAAAGATGGCGGCGCCCACAGCCAATAAGGAGGGAATATGCTAATTGACTGCCCTGCCCTCAAAGATGGCGGCACCCACGGCCACAAGATGACAGTGCCCAGTCCCCTCAGCCTCACCAGGGCAGCAGGCACACGGCAATGCTGGGCCTGCCCCCAGGTGGGCCTGGCCGCTCTGTGCGCCTGCCTCCGGAGTCCCCCAGTCCCCTCAGCACCCCCAGTCGCCCAAGGCACAGGCAAGCCTTGGATGGCAGCTGCCCAGGGCCGCCCAAGGCTCAGGTAATCAGGGTCAGCAAGGCTTGCACTGCCGGCAGGGGCAGCAGCAGAGGTGTGATGGGGGCCTCGCCTTCCCCTGATTGCCGGTCGCCTCCCAACCCTGAGGGCTCCCGGACTGTGAGAGGGGGCAGGCCGGGCTGAGGGACACCCCCTTCAGTGCATGAATTTTCATGCACCAGGCCTCTAGTGGAAAATAAAGCTGTAGGCTCCAACCCAGTGGCCACACCACCAGCCGCAGTGCAGGTGCCTCTTGCTCCGTCACCACCCTTCCTGCCACTGGCCCCATTCCCATCTTGAGGTCCTTGTAAAGCTAGGCCTTGGCGGCCGTCAGTCCTTCTCCATGGGCTTCTCAGAAATGGCTGGAAAACTTAGAAATGAGCAGAGCTCCCTGACAACGGCACCCGAGGGGGCAAATCCAATCTGTCCAGGAACTGGGAGAACCTTTCTTCCACCAGGAGCCAGTGTGGAGTTTACCTGGGTCAGAGGTGCAGAGCACTTTACAGAAGGTGGTCGGCACCCCTCACCTGAGCCTTCTCAGCCTACCAACCAACCCTCTGCTGTATTTTCCGTCTCAAGAAGAAAGCCTCTTAGGCATCAATTTTCTGGAAAGGCTGAGAAGCAGTGGACTTGAACTAATCATGTCACCTAACTCGCTGTGCAGCAGTGACATCTGCTGGGGATCATTATACTGACTTTACAATGTGAATGCATTTAAGCATTTCAGCGTCTCTGTGAGGCTGTTCACAGTATGACCTGCATTTGCTAGGTGAGGAGACAGACAGAGAGAAATTGAGTAACTACGTGGCAGAGCTGGGATTGGAACCAGGGTCTGATTTCTTATCCTTTGAGCTTTGACACCTCCTGCGGGAACAGCCTTTGACAAACTGTTGCACTGCATTGCTCACAGCTCTGAACTCCAACTGCCTGTCAGTGTCCTGTCCCCTGTGCCTTCCCTAGGAGCGGGTGCCTCATTCACACTGGTGATGGTGCCTGCCCCCCAGCCTCAGCACTCTGTGTCCCAGGGCTCACAGAGAGGCCCACTGATGGCGGCGCCTGTGCCAGATTCTCTGAACAAGCCTTCGCTCCATGTCTTCAGGCTCTGACATCACCTCTGACCCCAATACCCTCCATCCCCAGACCCCTCCCGGCCTGGGAACCCGCATTCCTGTCCGACAAGGCACTCTCCTTCAGGAAGCCCCCAGGGCACTCAGGCCTGAGACCCTCTCTCGGGAAATGAGTGTCGAGTGGGCGGGGCCTCGTGGTCCAGCCGAGGGGCCTGGAGTCCGGCCTGGCCGCTTATGAGACATATGACTGTGGGCAGGCCACTTTGTTCTGCACCTCCTTCCCCCATCGCTAAACTGGATTGCAGTGCTGTCAGTACTGGATCTGGTAGTGAGTGTGAGCTGCTTCGAGCAGGGGCAGCTGGGAGTGCAGTGCTCATTCCAATTTGGGACATGATCACTGTCTCTCGTTGGTTCCTCATCTCTCTTCCTAACTGGTCAGCAAACTCCTTAACCAAGACTCTGTGCCGTGTCTTCAGTTCACAGGGCCAAGCCAATGCCCGTAGGAAACAGTGTCTGGGAGCCAGAGAGCGAGGCAGGGGGCTGGAGGGGTGCTGGCTGTGGTTACCGCGTCCTGTAAACAGAGCCGGGAGGTCCGCGGCAGCTCTGAGCCCGAGTGGAGAGAGGAGTGGCAGAGAGGCCCACTGATGGCGGCACCTGTGCCCAGAGCTCCTCTGTGGTTATTGCTTCAGCCCCCCAGGCCTCCAAACCATCCCCCAAGACATCTTTGGAGGTCCCACCCCCTTCGCACATTGAAACCATCAGTGGCAGCACACAGAGATGAGCGCAAAACCACGGGGCCTTGGGCCGGGCCTCACGCTCTGCGGGGGACCACCTCTGGGTTCCCCTCATCGCAAAGCGCCCGCACCAGCTCCTCCTCGGCTGCGAGTCTGGCAGTCAGACACGCTCCCCCATGAAGTCACCGCCTCCCAGGAAGCCGGCGGGAAGAGCAGGGATGGGGCAGGGTGGGGGGACGCTGGCCCCGTGTGAGCTCGGGAAAGGTGTGTTTCCCTACGTGTGAGGGAAGGACGTCCTTAGAGATGCTTAGACAGACAGCTGGTTCGGGTTGTGGGGAAAGTAAGGCTGACGTTGACAGAGTGAGCCCTTCCTCTGTGCGAGTAGGCTCCGTGGGAAGTGTCTTTCTAGGCAGAAACTCTTCTGTGCTGACAGGAAGGGGCGGGGACGCAGGGCGGTTCACAGAGGAGAGACGCACACATCAGGTCCAACGTCCCCAAGGCCGCCGCACTCACCCTGGACGGACTGTGAAGCCACAGAGCGGAGGAGACGGTGACATGGCCACTCGGGCCACGCCTGCCCCCACTGCAGCCACAGATGAACATCCGTTTTATTTCCCTCCCTCTCTTTCTCCTCCTTGCTTGTCCATCCAAACCTATTCCCAAAGAGGAAGAACCCGGTTTGTGTTCCCATTTATGATAATTTCCCGGCATGGTGCCTGGTGTGCTTACTAACGGGGTGCATACTAAACACGAACCGGCGGGGACTTCCCTTCCATTGATTGATAGCAAATCACAAACACAGGCAGAGCGCAGCGCCCAGGCTTCAGAGCCGCGGCCTGTCACTGCGGTGTGGCCCGAAGCCTAACATCTCCAACCTGAGGATGCCAGGCTGTACCCGGTGTTGTGAGGATTAAATGAAATACTGTACATAAGGTCACATAGAAAGTGCTCAGTAAATGTTTCTTTTTCTCTTTCCTTCTCTTTATCTTCTTATTAAATGTATTCTCTTAACATTCAGGACTTAGTTTTGTTAGAAAGTTTCATTTTTAAGCTAAGTCTTTAAAAGTTATTCTTACAATAGAACAGAAAACTCAGGCCTCAGATAAACCACGTCTCTTCAAGTTCAAAAGGAGACTTCACGCAAGGCTCTGCTACCGCCACCTGGGGGCAGCATACTGTATAATATTTTTGAATTGACCATGAAATCGTTAACATTCCTTAGAGTCTCGAGTATCACACACATTCAAAAGGGTCTAAACCACAACTATCTGTTACAACATAGTTTCCTAACCAATGTGTGGTGACAGGTCGGTACAGAGATGCCTGCAGCAGTAATCTGGATTTAGTCAACTCACGGGCGTCTTGAGGTCTTAATGCCATCAGCAGCTTAAACACTAAAGCTTAGGAGTTCCTCTGAAGGTTCATGTGAAAATAAAGCAAGTTATGACGCAAAAGCACAGCCCCCCAAAAACAGGTAAGTTCCACATTATCGAAATATAAGCCCTGTGCCTCAAAACACACTATCAAGAAAGTGGAGAGAAAGGAGAAAAAACTTGCAGGTAAGTTACCTGATAAGAGATTTATACCTAGAACATATAAAGTGCTTATAAACAATAAAAAGACAAATTATAGCCCAGCTTGTGTGACTCGGTGGTTGAGCTTCGGCTCATGAACTAGGGCAGTGGTCGGCAAATTCATTAGTCAACAGAGCCAAATATCAACAGTACAACGATTGAAATGTCTTTTGAGAGCCAAATTTTTTAAACTTAAACTATATAGGTAGGTACATTGTTATTAACTTAATTAGGGTACTCCTTCAATCGCACTGTATGTGCGCACCCGTATGTGGTATTTTGTGGAAGAGCCACACTCAAGGGGCCAAAGAGCCACATGTGGTTCACAAGCTGCGATTTGCTGACCACTGAACTAGAAGGTCATGGTTAGATTCTCAGTCAGGGCACAGGCCAGGTCTTAGGCTCAATACCCAGTAGGGGGCATGCAGGAGGCAGCCTATCAATGATTCCTTCTCATCATTGATGTTTCTATCTCTCTCCCTCTCCCTTCCTCTCTCTGAAATCAATTTAAAAACAAACAAACATATTTTATAAAAGAGATAAGTCAAACATGGACAAGAGGTTGGAATAGATATTTCTCTAAAGGAAATATATGAAAGGCCACAAAAAATGCTCAACATCAGCCCATTAGGGAAAAGCAGATCAAAATGATAATGAGAATCATATTACACAGACAAGAGTGGCAGTGACTAAAAAAAAAGATAGCTGGTAGCAAGTGTTGGCAAAGTTGTGGAGAAATCAGAACCCAGACCCTATCCATGGAAGTATGAAATGGCCCAGCTGCTGTGGAAAACAGGCCGGTGTCTGTGGGCAGGTTAAACCTGGAGTTAACATGTGTCCCCAGCAATTCCGCTCCTAGGTATGTGCCTAAGAGAAGCAAACATGTGTCCGCACAAAACCTTGTGCATGGATCTTCATAGGAGCATGAATTCATAATAGCCAAGAATTGGAAACCACCCAAATGCCCATCAGTCCTTACCAATAACCGCGATGGAGTGGGGTCCAGCCCTGGAAAGAACGAATCAGCATCCCGCCAGGTGAGGGAAGCCGTTCCCAGAGCACAGGCTGCCGGTTCCACTTCTGGGAGTGCAGTGCTGATTCTGATTCGGGAAGTTATCCCTGTCTTCTCGTGCACGCGGGCGGGTAGCAGAGTGTGAGGACACGGGAATTTCCTTGTTCACTTTACCTCCGACCTGGGCTTGGGGACGTCAGAGCTGTTCTGGGGACCCACAGCCACACTGCCCCTCTGGGCCTCCCATTTTGGTTCTCGTCCATACTAAGCCATCCCTCTAAGCGAGGAAGTGGGGACAAGAGAGGGTGGGATGGACTGGTCCAACAGTGAGTGAGAGCGAGGCGCGATGTGAGGGGCTGTCCCGTCTCTGTGGATGCCAGAGACGCAGCGTGCTTGGAAGCGTTCGTCTTGTCCCTTGTGGAATTGCTTCCTTTATTCAGACACGGAATAACTTCAGCGCAGCAAACGCCAAGCTTTCCTGGGGATTTAATTCCTGAAAAGGGACGAAAGGTACTCAGGCCTACATGACGATTGAGGTGACTAACGTGGTGCAGTGCGCGGGGGCTGCAACGGGAGGTGCTGGTAGGTATCCAGAGAGGGTAGAGACAGTGTTTCTACTCCCAAATCCTGCTGGTCAAGTCTGACTTGACCCACGAGATCACTTGGGCTTTGGGGAGACGTATTGCCCAAGGGACTGACAGTGAGTGCCAGGCGAGCCCCTGGCTGCCTGGAGGACGCTCAGCTCACCTGCCCCACTCTGCTAGCACTGCCAGCAGCGGCCATGGTGTCCCTGCCAGTGGGCCGGCTCACCACCTCCCTCTGGGACCTCCCACTGCAGCATCCGCCCCCTTGTGAGTGCTCAGAGGGGCTTCCAATGCAAGTGCACCCACACCTGAGGCCCTTTACTCTCCCCCACCCCCTCCCATGTCTCAGTCACCCCGTCTCCCATCTCAGTCACCTCACCTCACGCTTCATCTCAGGCCTTGGTCACCCCACCTATACAGAACCTCTTGGCCTCCCTCTGCACTGCCACCGTTGGGGACACTGGGAGGGTGTGCAGGTGGGACATCTGCCATAACATTAACTCAGGTTCTAGGCTGCGGGAAAGGGGCCCTCACCCTTCCTCAATTTCCCAGGAGGCTTTGCAGGGCCTGCGGGGGAGAGGGCTCTGAGTCAAGGGTCCTACACGACTCAGACCCAGTCACCATCCCCTGTGACGGGCCCACAGCCTAGTGGGAACCCTGAGGGGTCGGGGGCTGCAGTCATGAAAGAGGGGGCATCGCAGCCCAGTGTGAAGATGGGCACAGCCAGGGGCACCCAGTGTGCAGTGCAGCTGCAGTGACTTTCCAAGGAGAGCAGGGGCCACGGCGGTGAACGTGTGCGTCCTGGAGACTCGCTGCCATGTTTGTTGTGCAGACGATTTTTCTTCTCACGTTTCGCTGGATCTCCGGCAGGTCCCCTGTCTAGAGAGGCCAAGTGTCTCCTCCCCAAATGCCTACTCCATCTCCTGGAGGGAAGAGAAGGGTCTGGAACTCAGATCGTGTACAGCATTGTGCCCCCACCATCCCAGAGAGACCTGGCTGGCCCTGGTGGCTACGAGCCAGGTACATCGCAAGGACAGGACCGTAGCGCAGATTTGGAGCTCAGAGGTCATGGCTGAGTCCAGGGAGTGGATGAGAGACCCAGTCCGGTCTGTAGGGGAGACCGAGGTATACTACAAGGAAGAACACACTCCGAGGCCAAGGCGCAGGAGTCAGAGGGGAAGGGCCCCAGTGGAGAAAGGACTGAAGAATTCACATGCATCCTCACGGACGACAGCTGAAGACCACCTCGGGCAGCTGGGCAGGGGACGAGGCCTGGGCTCCGCGGTGCTGCAGGGCGCTGTGCGGACCTGAGGCTGCGCCAGGCAGCCGCTTGCTCCTAGGCCATCCTGGAGAGCGCCCCTCGTCCGGAGGAGGAGGGCTAGAGCAGGGACACGAGGGGAGGGGAGATTTGGAAGAGCTGCTTTGGAAAGTGGGGAAGGACGTGGACAAGGGTCATGTGACGTGGCCCCCAAGCTGTACCAGGAGAAGCAAACAGAACAAGAGTGAGGGCTGCGGCCCCACCCAGACTCCATGAGGCCCTGCTGTGGGAATGAGGCTGGCCTGACAGAAAAAAAGCCAGGGGTCCTCCCGGGACCGGACGACAGGAGGCGTCAGGAGTGGGGCACGCAGGTGCGGGTAAGAAGGGGCCCCGTGCTGGGGAACGGGGTGCCAGATGATTGGAATCCAGCGCAGCAAGGAACTGCCACAGGGCACCGGAGGTGATGCAGCAAGCACAGCGATGCCTGCACGTCAGGGGGTCTGGAGTGTCCAGAAAAGACTTCAGCCAGATACCCAAGTCCTCTTTGAAGATGACAGCATGACAGGAAGTCTACCGTCACCCCTAATATCTTGGCAAAAATCAAAGAATGTTCCTTTAAGAGAATTTCACGTTTTAGGGAATCTGATGGGTCTAAAGTTTGGAAACTCCGCTCTGGCGTCCAGGGCGGGGCGGGTGGCGTGGGTGGCGTGGGCCTCCTGCCGTCCTGTCACCTGGGACTAAGGCAGGCCAGAGCTCGGGGAAAGGTGCACAGCTGCCTGCTCGGGGACTGGACGGCCCTCCTGTTGTTTACATCAGCTCTGGGGTGAGCCCTGAGCCTTAACCGCCTCAGGCCTGGGAGGAAGAGGTGCCTTGTCTGTCTCTTGAAATGAAACACTTGTTCTGACGCCCTCACCTGGGCTGCGCTTGGACAGGGCGCAGGCAGGTCCCACTGGCCATCCTGAAGACACCTTGTTCTGGGACCTTTTTTGGCTGCTGGTTTTTTTTGCTTGTTTGTGTTAAGTGTTTTATTGATTTTGGAGAGAGAGAGATAGAAACATCGACGATGAGAGAGAAACATCCATCAGCAGTCTCCTGCACGCCCCCAACTGGGGATGGAGCCCAAAACCCGGGCATGTGCCCTGACCGGGAATTGAACCGTGACCTCCTGGTTCATAGATCAATGCGCAGCCCCTGAGCCATGCCGCCTGGGCTCGGTGCCTGGCTGAAGTCCTTACGGAAGCTGGAGGCAAAGGGTTTGGGCGACAGCTTAGAGTGAGCTTGTTGGAGCTGATTTTCTCACTCCAGCCTTTTTCCCGGCTGAGCGTAGTGGCGGTCACAGGAAGAGATGGGCCTTCGAACACTGTTCCCCTGAGATTAAAAATGGACATAGGTATTCCTGAGAACAGCAGAGGCTGAAAATAGAGGAAAAAACAGCAGGCCGAGGGTGGTGATATGGGGAGGGGCTACAGAAAAAGAGCATTTAGAAATCCATAAAAGCCAAAATACTTGCCAGCAATCACAGAAATGTTTCAGATGACAGATATTCCATCAAAAAGTAAAGGCACTAGTCCAAATGCTTATCAGCACGCAGAGCCAAACCCTCAACTATCAGAAGGAAGATAACATGAAGGCGGGGCGGGTGGGGGTTGCCGGCTTTCTGACCCTGTCCCCCTCGCGGAAAGCACTATGCCTTCCACAGGCCTGCCCCTCTTCTGCCACGGAGACGGGCGTCCCGCATCTCCGCAGCCCAGACACGGGCTACTGACCTCAATTCTAGTCATGTATGTATATGTGCGTACATGTGTGTATATGTGTATATATGTAATGTACATGTGGCAGTGTCGCCGGCAGGGTTTGGGAGTAGAAACACTGTCTCTGCCCCACGTTTTCTAGGCAGATGCCGAGGTCTCTGACCCCGCAGGGACCCCGCCCATCGCAGGTGTGGCTCCTGCATTGTCGCAGTCATCCTCTGGCCTCTCTGACCCGTTTCTCATGCAGCATCATAGCCTGGGCTCAGGACGTCCTGCCGCAGCTGATGTCCAGGCGCCGTGCTGCGTGTGGACAGAGGCGAGCAGTCCACACCATCATGAGCATTGACTGGGCATTTCCTGGGGGGAGCATTGCAGCCGGTGGCCAACTGGCTGAGGACACCGAAGCCATAAATGGGCCCCCTTCCTTTCTATAAGGGGAGAAAAGACATAGGGGTCTGAGAAGATTAAAAGGACAAAGCACAGGCCATGTCAGAGGAGAGACACTCCCGGGTAGTAGAGGACAAGGGCCGGCCCATCCTCAGGGAGACCCCATGAGCCCAGCCAGCATGGGCGGTGCTAGAATATTCTCACTCCATAAGTTCATTTGCATACTCTGTGGCCTAGGTCATGTCCTGTTACCTGTGCCTCGGCACGTTTGAAAGGCTTGTGGAAGTTAACTTGAAAATAAGTAGAAATAGTACAAAACGAAGAAATTCCAAACTTCCCGTGGTGGCATTCCCCAGTCCCAGCCCCTCATCTCGCCACTGTTCTAATTAAACACGTAGAAGGCACGGGCGTCATGCCTTCAGCAGCAGCAGGTTTGCCGATGCCTTTGGGCCGCGCAATTCCCCATCTTGCCTTGTTGCTAGTGTGTGCGAGCCGAGGGCACGGAGGCCGGGGCTAAGGCTTGGAATCAGAGTTTCTGTTTGATTTTTCCCACAAAGATGTCCAATTTTCTGAAAATGGAGCTCTCGGCCGGAAATCTCTCAGGCTCTGATTCAGGCCCGAGCTGTAGAAGCATGGACGTGGCTGGTCTCAGCAGACCATGTCTAGCCTCGTTCGGCCTGGACAGGAGGTTAGGGACCCCAGGTAGCCAGCCTCGCCACCCCCCATTCCACTTTGTCTCTGGACTCCATGGAGCAAAGCACAGCTCTGCCAAAGGAAGAGAACAAGGAACTGGCTCATGTCAGCATCACGTGCTGCCCCTGCCCGTCCGCAGGCCCAGCAGCAAAGCACACACCCACCCTCCAGGGTGGAAGTCGGTGGAGAACAGCAAGTGCAGGGAGCCCGCGGAGCGTCTCTGAGGCTCTGTCTGTGGCTTTCGACAGATGCCAGTCGAATGTGTTGGTTTCCCACCACGATGGACTGACTCAGGTCCTGGCAGGAGCAGCCCCGGACCCAGAGCAGTTCTCCCCACGGTCATGGGCACGAAGGTGGAGCACATGCCCGCAGGCCTGTCTCCTGGTGGAGTCTTTCAGGACCCTTGGGCCTCTGCTCTTTGCCATTAGGGTCTGAGCAGTTATTCCTGTCTCCCAATCAGGGCCCCCAAGAAATGAGCCCAACTGGGCGACTTTGTGAACGGAGGCACCCAGTCCGAGTCGGGAGCAGCCGCAGCCGCCGAGCCAGCAGCAAGCCCGAGTTGAATTCCATTTAAATGAAATGCCAGGAGGCAGTCAGCGAGAGTGACATTTATGGTGTTCCTACAAATGCATGCGGTGGGAGTGGGCACGGGGCAGGGGAACAAGCTGTACCGAAACCGCCGTCTGTATATTGTGCCCGGTTTTAATATTCTGTATTCTCATAAAAAGTGTTGTTTCTGTCGCTATTCAATCTCACAGACTCACACGGAACACTGTTAAAAGTCAGCAGCGTGTGAAATGGTATTTTAAAATAAATGGCGGGGCTGCCGCGCGGCGAGGGATATTGCGGCCGGGCGCTGACAGACAGGCCCTGAAAAGTAACAACCGTTATCATCTCCCGGCAAAGCGGATTAAATAAAACCCAGCGCAGCCGGGCATTACCAAATGTCTGATATTGACACAGCTGCCGCGCCGCGATTTCTCATTGTCTCATCAAGACGGAGCGTCGCGGGGATCAATCTTCCCGTCAGGCCGGGCCGCTGGAAGTTTTCCATTTACATTTTCATTATATCCTTTTATCTCCAGGCGGCGCTTCCTCTGAACTGTGGGGTCCAATGACCTGGGGACAGTGCTGCTCCCTGACCCTCTGGCCAGAGGGCTCCTGGGGGGACCCCCCTCCATTCCCCAGCCCCTCCCAGCCTCTCCCCTCGGCCAGTGGGTGAGATGATGGCCAGAGCCGCTGCTCCAGGTGCTGGCGGATGGCAGACGGCGATGCACGTGTTTGTGTGGAGAGAAATGGAGGGTGAGGAGAGGGGCCGGTGGGCAGCCTGGAGGGCGGGCATGCCCCCCTGCACTGGGAGGAGGAGGCAGGAAAGGGCTCCTGAGCACTCTCCAGCCCGAAGCGGTGCGGCCTCACGCTGTCCACCACTTCATTGTCTGCTTTCACTCCAGGAGCTGATTTACCTGCACAAAATACATTTTAATCAGGCTCCCAGAAAACGGCATCTTTGAGGAAGCCCAGTCTTCCTGCAGGGCGGGGGCCACAGTCCCCCCGCCCACTTGCGAAGGTTATCGGTGCGCTTTCTCTGGGAGGAAAGTTCGGTTAAGAAACACTGCCCAGTTTTTGACCTCCACTGTGTATGTCGGTCACAGTGCCAAAAGCAGGGGAAGCGTCAGCTCCCTCAGCCCAGGTTAGAGACATGGTTTCGTAGACCGAGGAGCCGGCTCAACATGCCGAGGGCGGTCTGTGTCCTCGCGAAGCTCCATGGCCAGAGCTGGAAGCGCAGGAGAGAGCGGCTGAGGGCCTTGTGGCGCACCACCACAGAGCGCTCCTCCTGCTCCTGCCATGGCTACAGCGGGTCCTGGTCAGGGCGAAGGATCCGCGTGAGTCAGCGTGACGCTCAGCAGCTGCCACAGGGAAGCCTCGGTCAGCGCCCAGCGCCCACAGCACCCCCAGCCGCGCCCACCACGAGGGGCCACAGAAACGCCCCGCCCTGGGTCTGCTCTGACATCCCAGAACGCAGGCTGAGAACAGTTCAGCCGTTAACTCTGTTAAGGAATTAGGGACTGACTGGGCGTGGGGAGCTTGTGGACTGAATATGTGTGTCCCCCGAATTCATGCGCCAAAAACCCAATGCCCAGGGTGCTGGTGTGGGGCGGGCCTTTGGGAGTGAGAAGGTCAGAGGGTGGGGTCCTATCCTCATCAAAGGGGCCCCAAAGAGGTCACAGTGGGGAGACAGGGACCAGGAGAAAGCGGGTCCTCCCAGACCCTGTGGGCTGGCCAGGTGCTGGCACCAGGAACTTGGACCCCCAACCTCCAGAACTGGAGCAATAATGTGTGTGGTTTGTAGGCCACCCGAGTGGACGGGGACAGCAGGCCCCTCCGGCCCCAGGTCTCCAGGAGGTGGCAGTGTGCAGTGGCCACGGTGGACTCGAGGCTTCTGACTCACACATCTGCTGCTCAGACGGGGCGACTCCAAGGAGCTGTGACCAGACAGCTGGACTCCCGGCGTCTCTGCACATGCAGGCTGTCTCCCAGGGCAGCCAGCGCCCTCGGTGAGTTTCCCAAAGGCAGTGAGTAGTGTGTGGCCTTTCCCAGCCCAGCCTTGGGAGTTGGGGACACCGCTTCTGCCATGTGACAAGCCCACTCCATCCCAGCTCAAGGTCAGGAGGGGAGAGACGCCACTCATGCAAAGAGGACCAGGGTTCAGACCAGATCCACCTGAAAGCCTGTTGTGAGAGTAGGACTAAACAGAAACAAGAATACGTGTATATGTGCGGCACTGACTTTTTAAACCCAACCCTGTCAGGTTATTTTTACACTAGGGGCCCAGTGCATGAATTTGTGCACCTTGAAAGGAACTTCGGGTTGCAAGGCTGTGATGGGCACAGGGGCGGGTCTCGGCCCATCCTCTGCGCACCCACTCAGACCCTCCTACTGTGGCCCCTGGTCCCCTGTCTGCTGGCAGCCCATCTCACAGCCTTCCTGTCACCCTCACAGCCTTCCTGCCTGCCTCACAGCCTTCCTGTCACCCTCACAGCCTTCCTGTCACCCTCACAGCCTTCCTGCCTGCCTCACAGCCTTCCTGTCACCCTCACAGCCTTCCTGTCACCCTCACAGCCTTCCTGCCTGCCTCACAGCCTTCCTGTCACCCTCACAGCCTTCCTGTCACCCTCACAGCCTTCCTGCCACCCTCACAGCCTTCCTGCCTGCCTCACAGCCTTCCTGTCACCCTCACAGCCTTCCTGCCACCCTCACAGCCTTCCTGTCACCCTCACAGCCTTCCTGCCACCCTCACAGCCTTCCTGTCACCCTCACAGCCTTCCTGCCTGCCTCACAGCCTTCCTGTCACCCTCACAGCCTTTCTGTCACCCTCACAGCCTTCCTGCCCACCTCACAGCCACAGCTCCAGCCCCACATGCCTGTAGAGCAGCCGTTTCCAGTCTGCAGACTCACCCCCACTGCAGGACAAAACCTGAGGCTTCCTGGTGATCGGACTGAGCTGAACAGCCCGACTATAGCCTCCCCCGGCCCCTTCCATACTGACCTCCTGGGGGGCCAGGCTTTCGCACCCGTGCTGAGCCTCTTGACTCCCTCTGAGACACACCCCTGGCCCTGAACTCCTGGCCCCTCGGGCTGGACCTGCTGGAGTTCTGAGCTCCCGCCTCCCACAAATCTGGCTGCTGTGCTCCCTGTGTAAGCACGAGGCTGCTACCCGCGCCCCCCTCCCCTCCCCAATGAACAGCCTATTGCATGAGATGCCTGCTGTCACAGGGACTAGACCTCCTTCTGGAACAAGGTCTTGGCCCCTTGGATAGTGAAGCTCAGACTAATGGCCACCCCAGAGGGAAGCCCCTAGCAAAGTGTCCCCCTGACCTGGCCCTGCAAGTGATCCACTTAGACTCAGCGCTTCACAGTGAGGCCACCGGGCAGGACAGGGAACAGGTGCTGTCCGTCCTCGGTTCCACCTCCTCTCCCTCAGGCCCGGGGCCTCGCCTTGTGGGAGGATTTACCTCTAAAACTTTGAGCCTCAACAGTGTGGCCAGGGTGACTGTCCACCCGTGGGACTCCCCGGGGAAAGTGACATGGCAGTGTCCTCTGGTCAGCGTCGGAGAGATGCTCTCTGTAAGCAGATCATCAGAGACTCCATGAAGTCACCTGCACGGCCTGTTAGGAGAGTGTCAGGGCAGAATGAAACGCTGGCTCTGAGTGCATCCTGAGCATAACTCACCGTTCCTGAGGACGTGCAAGTGGCTCCACACACTGCGGCCATGTGCCACCTGCATGAGCATCCATTCACATGGACCATTTCTGTGAGGGGAGCATTTGCCATAGACTCAAGGTGGGTAACCAGCTAAACGCTGGTCTTCCCCCCTAGAATCCTCATAGTACTTCTGTACTATCTAGACGGAATGACTCAGCAGCCCTCAGTACTATACATAGAGTCCAGACGGAATGACTCAGCAGCCCTCAGAACTATACACAGAGTCCAGTCAGAATGACTCAGCAGCCCTCAGTACTTTACACGGAGTCTGGACACCTCGCCAGGAGTGTGCCCACTTGCTGCCGGGCAGCATAATTCTTAGCTCATGATCAGGGTGACTGACAAAATGCCCCTCAGCTACAGGGGGCAGATGACACACCCTGCCCCACCCTGCGTGGGCATGAGATAGGCACATGCCCTCACAGAAGGTGCAAACGTCCCAGCACCAAACTTCCCTCTAAACTGTCCTGGCAAAATCCATAGCATCTGCATGTGAATCCCATGCCCTGATTTATCCCGTCACCTGGTGGGGGCCAGGGAACTGAGCACAGCACATGTTCACCCCACTGTGGGCATGGCTTCTCGTGCAGGTCTGTCTCATGGCCCAACACCGTTCTTCTTCCTCTTTGTTTAGGAAATTACTTAAATACACATCGAGCAGCTTGCTTACCAATGGCCCAGCGCATGGTGGTCATGTGGGACATTTCTTCAAAGCGATTAAGCACCGAGCCCAGTCGCTTCCCGGGAGGGAGGCTAGTCTTCGCGGGCTCAGTCGGAGCTCCAAAAGCAGGTGGCTCCTCCCGCCCCGCCCTCCCTCAGGCCCAGCCCTGGCCTCTTGCTGAGCCTTTGTCCAGGTCAGACTTCCCCGAGGGCCAGGTCAGTGTTGCTGACATTTGTCCCAGACCAGGCAGACTTTCTGGGTGTGGGTCTGCATCGTAGCCTGCTGCTCAGTCCCCTCTGAGGCGTTCAGGACCGGCCCAGCCGCCACAGACATGGTTTGCAGCGGCTGGGACAGGGCAGGAACTAAGGTACTAAATCACAGGGAAATCTGGAAGCCAAGGGGGTGAAAACAACTGAAATTTAGAGAAAACACTGAAATTCAAGAGTCAGCAACACGCTCAGGAACCCAGAGGCAGAGGCAGGAGTGGAGGCTGGTTACCAGGAGAGGATGGTCAGATGTGAGAAGGCCAAGGTCAGCCTGGCAGAGACAACCTCACAATGTAATTATGTCACAGACGGCAGTGCCCAGCGCAGGGGCAGGAGGCCTGAGGAAGAGCAGAGCGCGCCAGCCGGCATGCAGCTTTCCTGCCTATCAATCAAGCGACACTGAGGGTGGGGCAGGCTTGTTGGGAGGCCAGAGCAGGGTGGCCTTGGCCTGGCCGCACGAGACTGGGCAGCAGCGTCGGCATTGACCCCCACTGCAGCGGCACCACAACCAGTACACAGCACTCACCTGCACCGTCACCGAGAATCACCTGCACCACTGTTCTTGGGAACAATCCACGAAGGAAGGCTTTGATTGGGTGTCAATGAATGCCTTCTCCTCTCTCCCCTCTTCCTCTCTCTCTCCCCTTCTCTCTCCCCTCTTCCTCTCTCTTTCTCCCTTCTTCCTCGCTCCCCCCTTCTCTCTCCCCCCTTCCTCTCTCCCCCTTCTCTCTGCCCCTTCTCTCTCCTCCTTCTCTCTCCCCCTTCCTCTCTCCCCCTTCTCTCTCCCCCTTCTCTCTCCCCCTTCCTCTCTCCCCCTTCCTCTCTCCCCCTTCTCTCTCCCCCTTCCTCTCTCCCCCTTCTCTCTCCCCCTTCTCTCTCCCCCTTCTCTCTCCCCCTTCTCTCTCCCCCTTCCTCTCTCCCCCTTCCTCTCTCCCCCTTCCTCTCTCCCCCTTCCTCTCTCCCCCTTCCTCTCTCCCCCTTCTCTCTCCCCCTTCCTCTCTCCCCCTTCTTCTCTCCCCCTTCTCTCTCCCCTCTTCCTCTCTCCTTCATGTCATTTGACAGCCCTTCGAGCACTGGGTTAGTAACTTAGCATCATCTCCAGGGCAGGAGACCACGTGCCTGGCTGGGCTGAAACCCACGTGCCTGCAGAAACACTGACACGCCCTGACTTCATGCCCAGCCTGTCTGGCCAGTGGTCCTACCGGGTTTTCGTCTTTGGTTCTGGGGCCCATTGTTTTCCATGGCTGGTCACAGTGGTGTGGGCAGAGTTCTGCGTGAACACCCGTGTCCAGGTGCGGGTGTCCCACCTGCTCTGTGTGGCTCCAGGGGGCGGTGCTCTGGGGGCCGGCTCAGGCCCTGCTGGTGGAGCTGCGCCCCCTCAAATGCACCGAGATCCCGGAGGCGGAATGTTCGTCTCCCGCCGGGACCCCGGGTACTAGGTCTTCCAGCAGCATCTTTGCCTCCCCTTCTCTGCACCCCACGGCCCAGCATTTTACGAGCTGGTGACACAGGCGATGTTGGCACATCGGGCGCGAGGCTGGCGGGCGCGGCTTCAGCAGCGCGTGGGCCTTGGGGCTCTTCACGGCGTTTTCCTCGCCCTCGGAGCATTCGCACCGAAGCCTGTTCTGAGTAATGTCAGAGGAAGCAGCTTGTGTCGGCCACGGGTGCGGCGACGGTGGAGGGGGCCACTCGTGCCTGACACTGTGCGCTGCCAACGCTCCATCTGCCCGGGCCCACGGAGGGTTCACATGTCACAGAACTGGATGGAAGGCCGTCCTCGCCTCAGTTTCCCTGATATCTGCTCCCGTGAGTGAGGCCACGGGTGCACACCGCGCTCACAGCCGGGCGGCTCACAGCTGGGCGCGGCTCCTCTTCCACCTGGTGGCTCACTGGCCCTCGTTCCTGAAACCCCGGGTCACTACTGTCCCATGTGCGTCACTTCCCGTGTTACCAAGGGGGAAGGAAGGCAGAGGGCTGCCACGCCCGAGGTCGCAGGGCTGGGACTGGGCCAGGCTCAGCCACACACCCAGCTTCCCCGGTCACTGGGCCACAGCCAGTGGCTCTCACCAGACCCTCCTGTGTCCCTAAACCATCGGTGGAGCCTGGCGCTGTGAGTGCACAGAGCGCCCGCCTGGCGGCCAAAGAGCGTGTGTGCCTTCTGTAAAGCGTACCTCAGCCCAGCCAGGGCTCCAGAGCCACCCTCCTTCCCAGGTGAGCACACCTGGCCCTCAGACTCCGTGTCCCTTCGCAGGCGGCCTGCTGTGCACCACCCTTCACTCCGTGCGCCTCCCTCTGTGAGACCAGATTCCATCACCTCCCTCCCCAGCTCTCCTGGACTCGGCGATTCCTGCACATGCAGACGCCGCGCCTGGAGTCTGCCCTCGCTCTAACTTGGAAACCACGGGACGGCAAGTCCTAGGGACAGACAGCAGATCAATCATCGCCAGGGCGGCGGGGCAGTGACCAGTCCTAACCAGTGCGTTTTAAAGTGACGGTGCAGCATCAATACCTGAATCCCTGCACCTGTCACCTCACCATCCATGCCCGCCCTTTCCTTGCCCATCCCTGTCTTAACTCCCAAAATTAGCCCTGCATCAATATCTTTCCATCGCCTAGTGATGATTTCATGAAGTAAATGTATTGCAGACACCGCAAAATCGCATTGTATATGAGCACCTACATGCCAACACCTGGATTTCAATGGTTACCGCCTTCGCTCGTCCGTGTCTGCCACCTCTCCGTCCCCCGTCCAGCGTAGTTTTACGTATTTCTAGGTGCCCTGCCAGCGCCAATGTGTCCCCCGAAGCATCTCGGGATGCAGTTGTGCACGGCAGCAAGGAGGTCTCAGGACTCAGTGCAGTTTGCATCTGTGGGAGTAAAGCTTCGATACAGCGAAGTGTCATCGGAAGCGCTGTTTGTGGCAGGTGCACGCACCTGTGTGCGCCCCGCCCTGAGGAAGCAGGGCGCAGTGAATGTGAATTATACCCGCGGCCCATCTGTGCCTCTCGTAGGATCTAAACCTGGCCGATCACCTATTGATGTTCAGCCAGCACCTTTCATCTATGACCATGGCCCCTGGCCCCTGGCCGCGTGGTTGGGACAGGCTGGGCACACAGACGCCTGGGAGCCTGGGAGCCGGAGGAGGAGCCCGCCAGCACCAGTTTCACGGAAACGGGCCGGTGCAGGGCAGGGACATGCTGACGGAAAGGCAACTAGTTTTCCGCAGAGGCGCCGGGCAGCCAAGCTGCTGGGCGTCCTGCCACCTCCCCTGGCTGAGAGAGCATTCCCGCCCCCAGCTCTGCCCCAGGACTTCGCCTCCCAACCCCAATGGAGAGAGAGGGGTCCCTGCTCAGGGGCGCGCGCAGGCCAGATTGCTAGGGCAGCCCCACACCCAGGCCAGAGAACTGGCTGTGGCAGCGCGGCGGGTCCAGCTTTCTCGCCTTTTATGATGGCAAGCAGCCCAGAAAGATGGGCGACCACAGGATGGGCGAGGACAGGACAGAAGGAGTGCCCGCTGGCCCCTCAGAGAAACCCGGGGCGGCCTTCTCTGTGGAAGAGGTGAGTGCTGGGGAGGCCGGGAGCTCGCCCAGCTGGTCCTGGTCCCCTGCGAGGGCCTTCCGGGGCCCCCAGCTCACAGCGCAGTTCCCCGGGTCAGGACGCAGGTCTCATTTACAGAAGCAACGATGCATTTATCGCCGTGTCTCTGTCTCTCTCCCCTCTGCTCAGTGTCCACGAGGAGAGAGGCTCCGTGGAGTCCTGCTAAACGCTTAGCCATCCACCACGAAGGGGGAAGCCTGATTTGCCAGGTCTGCCCCTTTCTTTCGTGTAAACACTCCCACCGTGACCAGCTTGAAGCTACCAACGTGATATTGCCGAACAGAGCTGCTCCTGCCAGCGGGCACCAGTGGCCGCCCACGCGGCCTGCTCCTCTTGGACTGAGCAGCGTGTTCCCAGCACTCGCTGGGCTCCAGCCTCGTGGCCCAGAGTCTGCAGGAGACGCGCCAGAGGGGACCCCTGCTCTCACGCCGTCCAGGACCAGCCCTAATTCTCCGGGGTGCAGACATCTGTCACCTTTCCTCCTGTACCCGACCCACTTTTCATCGTGCTGCGTGACCCGTTTGTGCCGTTTAGCTGTGTGAAAGGTTACGGCATCAGAAACCCGCCCGGTCCCCTCGTGTGGGCTCCACCGTGTCCAGCGTGTCCTCCGCAGCCTCATCCTGGGGGCACGTGTTGCACAGGAGCAGGAGCGGCTGATGGCTGACCTGGGTTTTGTGCAGGCGGTGGCCGCTGGGACTGGGGCTGGCGCAGAGAGGCCCCACTGACATCCCCAGGCTGCTGGTCCCTTCTGTCCCCAGGTGGCCGAGTTCAGCACACAGGCCCCCCCCCCCACATGGCCTGTCGGCCTCCTCCTCCCCCGAGTTCCAAAAACAAGGGGTTCCCGAGGGCTGGCACCTGCACCCACACCCTAAACAGCAGTGCAGCCAAGTCACCAGGCGGGTTTCCGTACCCACTCAGCTCGAAGCAAAGCCAATGCCCAGCAAGGAAAAAGCAAAAGTTCCATTTTCGTCAGGAAGAAGTGGGTGGGAACCGTTTGG
Organism: Corynorhinus townsendii; assembly: GCA_026230045.1. Classification (NCBI taxonomy): domain Eukaryota; kingdom Metazoa; phylum Chordata; class Mammalia; order Chiroptera; family Vespertilionidae; genus Corynorhinus; species Corynorhinus townsendii. The sequence goes on from JAPDVU010000013.1 coordinate 42,611,564, forward strand.
AAAAGCAGGGATCAGCCAGGTGCGCTCCCCTGAGGGAGCCACGTGCAGGCCAGGTGCCGGGTTAGCAGGTGCGTCCGACCTCACTGTCCCACTAAATCCTGCAGAGCCGCAGCAGGGCACCAGCATGGCGCTTAAGAAGTCGACCAATTTGCCAGCATCGAGAGCGCATCCTTAGGAGAAGAACATAGAGAAATGGGCCAGGGGCCAAGGGGATGCACCCTGGGGCCTTTGGCGCCAAACCCGAGTCAGGAGAAAGGAACTTCCTTTATTTTGTCAAGAATGTCTGCACTTTGTAGCTCCTCTCTCATCCCCAGGAGGAGGAGGCCAGCCAGAAGCAGACCAGGGTCACATTGTAATTGGGTGAGACCATCATTCTCACCCCCCCTTCCTCATCTCACTCACGCTTGCACACACACGTGGACACACATACATGCACACATGCACACACGTGCACACTGTCTTATTGGGACCATAGGGCAGTTGACAAACTATATTTGTCTCACGTGATTCCGTGTCCTAAGGATCAGCCCTGCAGCTGAGGAAGGTCGCCATGACCTGAGGTCCCAGCCGCAGCATGGCTCTCCTGCACCCCCTCCGCTCCGTGCCCCCTCTGACTTTAGCTCGTTCAGAAGCACGGGTTAAGTGTGCTTGCACACACACACACAGATGCCAGTAATGTCATCTACCTGCAGGTTGTCATAAGAATTAGTGAAGCACAATGAAAAACTCATGTTCTCTGGCATTTTCGGGGTTTTGTTTATGTACAATCTAGTTCATCTACAATTTAACAAGAGCCCTGGCCAGTGTGCTCAGTGGTTAGAACGCCAGCCTGCACACCAAAGGGTCTTGGGTTCGAGTCCATTCAAGGGCGTGTGCCTGGGGTGCAGGTTCAATCCTCAGCCCCAGCCAAGGTGCCTGCAGGAGGCGACAATCGATGTGTCTCTTTCCCCTTGCCTCCCTCCCCGCCACTCGCACTAAAAAACCAATGGGAAAAATATCTTTGGGTGAGGATTATAAAAAATAATAGTAATAAATAAAACAAAATGTAAACAAGAAGAGTACACTGCTGTTGCTGAGGTGAAGTCCCTAACATGTAGCACCTGAGGGGACCCCGTGCTGTCCCAGGGGCTGGAGCAATGAGCACACGGGGCAGATGCAACCGACAGCAGGAGCCGCTGCAGGCAGTCGCGGAGTGACCCAGTGTCCTATCTTTCAGTCTTCACGTAAGGGCTTCCCAGACCTCCACGGGGGCGGCTGGCAAAAGCAACACTGGACTCTAACCCTGAGGCCCCCTCCGTCGGCCGCAGCCCGAGCTGGTGGAGCGACTGCTGGGCGTGAGAGCCCTGAGTGCGCCTGTGGCCAAGCACACCTGCGGGAGGAGGAGCAGCCCCAGTTAACCTGCATGAGGGTGACGCTTCCCCACCAGCCCGGGTCCCGCCCCACATGGGAGGCTTGCTCAAGCCCCAGCCCCAGCCCTGGGAGTGACGGTAGCAGGCAGGTGAGAGGAGGGGCGAGGGGGCTCCTACCGCAGCAGCACCATGCCTTCCTCCCATCTCTGCCACCAGCCCCCACAGAGCGCTCAAGGGCCTTAAATACGACACAGGGGCTCTAAACTTGGGAGTGCGGTTTGGGCCATGGGGAGCGGATCATAGGGTGTCGTGGCTGGAAGGAAACACCGAGGCCCCGGAGCAGGTTTGCACAGTCTTTCCTGTGGCCTCTGCATTCACACACCCAGGGCTCCCTCGGGGTTGGGGGTGGGCTGGTGGAGGGGGGGCAGGCAGAAGCTGCCTCTATCCTCTCCTCTGTGTTAGGGTTCCATATAGGTTTTCTTTGAGAACAGGAACAGGAGCCCTGTTCTGTTAGAAAGAGTGGGGACAGCCACCTCTCTCACCAGGGAGTCCCTGGAGTTGGCTCAATGGAGGGCAATGTGCTGCAGGCTCCAGCCCGACTCGGGCACCAGGACCCGCTGCAGCCTCATCCCCAGAGACTCTTTCACTAAAACTGTGTCCATGCCATGCCCAGCCTGAGACTAATTGTTTTATGTTAAACTAGAGGCCCAGTACATAAAATTCATGCACTAGGAGGGAGGTGTCCCTCAGCCCAGCCTGCACCCTCTCCAATCTGGGACCCCTCTGGGTATGTCCAGGAGTTGGACATCCTTCTCACAATCCAGGACTGCTGGCTCCCAAACGCTCGCTTGCCTACCAGCCTGATCACCCCCTAACCACTCCCCTGACAGCCTGCTCGACGCCTAACTGCTCCCCTGCCAGCAAGATTGCCCCCAACTGCCCTCCCCTGCTGGCCTGGTCACCCCTAACTGCTCTCCCCTGCAGGCTGATCCCCCCCAACTGCCCTCCCCTGCAGGCCCAGTCACCCCCAACTGCCCTCCCCTGCTGGCCTCGTCCCCCCCAACTGCCCTCCCCTGCTAGCCTGGTCCCCCCAATGCCCTCCCCTGCTGTCCTGGTCCCCCCAACTGCCCTCCCCTGCTAGCCTGGTCCCCCCAATGCCCTCCCCTGCTGTCCTGGTCCCCCCCAACTGCCCTCCCCTGCTGGCCTGGTCACCCCTAACTGCCCTCCCCTGCTGGCCATCTTGTGGTGGCCATCTTGTGTCCACATGGGGATGGCCATATTGTGTGTTGGAGTGATGGTCAACTTGCATATTACCTCTTTATTATATAGGATTCTTAGGTAGCTAATACAGATGAATTAAGTGTGTAAGTACAAGATTAAGTTTAAATAATATTTTATACAGTGTTGGGCCTCTCTCTGTCTGTTTGCCCGGATTTTACTACTTTAATCTATTCCTCCCTCTGTAGACATAGCCACGTGGCATTTCTGCGGGTAAATGCTAATAACTTCTTTCTTCAAGGTCCAGGTATTACCTTTCTATGAGGAAAATTGTTCCTTTAACCAATCAAGTGTGATTACCAAGCGCGTTTCTATCCTGCAAGAATATGTGGATCAGCTGTGGCAGCAGCTCTGGGTAGGCATCATCCCAGGCACCAGGGTGTGGCCAGTTCTACTCTGGGTCGGGGCACAGGCTTGGGTTGTGGTGGGGAACCTGCAGGGGTGGCCAATCGATGTTTCTCTCTCTCCCTCTCCCTTCCTCTCTCTCTGATATCAATAATAGATAAATAAATAAATAAATAAATAAATAAACAAACAAACAATAAACAGGGGCGACAGCTCTAACCCTTCCCCGGCTGCACGTCCAGGGAGAAGTCACAGCTGCTCCAGCAGCCAGCAGCACTCACCACCTCGGGTTCACGCCCCATCACAGACAGCCGTGAGCTCACTGCCTGGGTATATGTCACACATAACAAGCACATGCTTGTTCATGTTTGGCTGCATGTGTGTTAGCTCATTGAGTCCCAGCCAGGAGCCTCTGCGGGGGCCCTGCTGTTCTCTCTACTTTAATGAAGAAGAAATGAGGCCTGAAGGTAGAATACTTTGTCCCAAGTCCCTGGGGCCTGCCGGCAGCCGACTCCAGGGCCCAGACGCAGGCTGGTCAGTGACTCAGGGTCGGACTCAGAAAAGGAAACAGTCGCGCCGATGTCAGGACCATTAGAGATGGCCCAGCAGTGGGAGCATGTGGGCCGCCCCTACCCGGTGGTGGGATATTCCCCAAGGCATTGAGAAGGAGAGGGGCGGGCAGAGAGGCGGGCACAGGCGGGCCTGACCTTAAGGTGCTCCAGTCTGAGGACAGTCTTACTGACCACACTCCCCCCTTCTTTCCACCCCAGCTTTGCCACCCAGCCCCGGTGCTGGCGAGTCCAGGAGGGCGTGGGATCATGGCTTCTCCTCCCGATGCCTGGTCTGTCCTCCCCGTGCCCCATGACAGGCACCCCAGGGTGTCACAGGCATCATGGGTGTCATCACGTGTCATGGGGTGTCGTCATGCTCTGTTGATATTTGTCTCTACTAACTACACTGACCCCATGCTGTGAGTATTGATGCCAATGACCGGCACAGCAGTGGGCATATAGTCTGTCCTTGAAGAAGTTTGCTGAATGAATAAATGATCTTCAATTGATTCTAATCAAACTGGGGACAGAAGAGGATCTCTTTGACCCAAAGTGCACCCACACTCCACCAGAGAGTTTCACAAACACACAGCGGATCACAGGAAAGCAATGAAACACGATTATAAACACCTTCTCGCCTGCAGAAAAACATGGGGATCAGAACAGCTCGGTCTTAGCCTTCCAGTCCCGTAGGGTGGCTGACTGGGGGTTCATCCACTGGGGTGCAACCAGGGTGATTCAGGGTTCAGCCATGCAGGGTGTACCCAGGTGAGGTCCTGCCTCGGCTGTCCCTGGTGTGCAGGCCGCTGCTCAATCCTAGGAGGTGATTTGGCATAAAAATGGTCCCACTGAACCATGACTCGCGAGAATAGCCTTGAGATTGCCCTGGCCCCTCAACAAAACAACATCCATCTCTGTGCACTCCGGGCTCTTATTAGCCTCTCCCAGCAGAGTCTGGGGCGCCGGAGTGTCCCTGCAATGATGATTCATCGTCTGCATAAGCCCCACTTGGTGTTGGACTTCCAGAAGCGCCGCATTATGCTGAGTGTGCATTATGTTAACCTCTGACCCCCAATTCCCAGTTTTAATAGTGATGCCTTTTTCCCCGCTCTCCTGACATTCCCTAGTATTTACTTTAGCTCCCCCATATGTACGTGTGTGTGTGTCTGTGTGTGTGTCTGTGTGTGTGTTATGGTAGTTATTGCAAACCTATGCAGGAGAAAGACAGATTGTAAGTCACCATGAGATAAAAAGAAAGAGAGAGAGTAATCAGGAGGGTGGGAGCCCATGACACAGAGGGCACCACACCTTCACCTACTGGTGTGAACCACACAAAATTGCCAGTATTCTGTCACACCAGGTGTGTGTGTGTGTGTGTGTGTGTGTGTGTGTGTGTGTAACTCTGAATTTAACTGTATTTTATTTTTTAAGTCTAGTTGGTATGCAATATTATATTAGTTATATTTGTCTCAGGTGTACGACATGCTAATTCACACTTTATACCTTGGACTGTGATCACCCCACAAATTCCAGCCGTCACCTGTCAGCGTGCACACTTGTCACAGTGTTGCTGACCACAGTCCCCTCTGCTTGCCACCCCCTCCCCCTCCTCCTCCGTGGCAACCATCAGTTTGTTCTGTTTCTATGAGTCTGTTTCTGTTTTGTTTATTCTGTTAGATTCCACCCTGAGTGAAATCCAGTGTTTGTCTTCCTCTCTCTGGCTGCTTTCACTCACCATAAGGCTCTTGAGATCCCCATCCCTTTTGACCTTCAGAAAAGGGTCATGACTTTCAGGCTGACTCCTGCGTCCAGGGCTATTTGCAAACCTGTGTCATGAATTCTGACCACAGTGGTGGCCTAACTCAGATGCTTCATGGAATCGTCTTGGGAGCTTTTAAATGTCCTGATCCAGTTACACCAGTGTCTTTGCAAAATCCGTCTCTCAGGACTGGACACAGGTGTCGGCGTTCCTAAAGCCTTCCAGGTGAGTGTCCTGGCAGGGGTGTGGAGAACGCGGTCTGGGAACAACCCTACACACTGCAAATGCCCTTCCCCCTGAAGGTGTCGGAATCAGCCCTGCCCTGCACCGCCCGGACCACCCAGTTACCCAGGGGCCCCAGAGGCACCCTCTGCATCAAGAAAGTGACCCACGCCTCAGTCTCCTGTTTGGACTCGCAGCCTCCATCATTTCGTCTGTGAGCGGTGCCCCCAGGTTCACAGGGGTGAGCCAGCAATGTCACGCCCCGCCTGCCCGCGGCTGGGGCACTGTCAGACACTGCCTGTTCCCTCCACTAATTGGCCAGACACAAAGCCAGCCTCACACCAGGCACACGTCTCTCAGGCCCGCCTCCCCCTCCGGTAGGAAACGCCGTGGGTTGTGGAAGGCTCTCCTGCCAGAAATCACCTGTTTTCCAAACAGAAAGGCCAGGAAGGACCCTGTCTCATCCCAGCCCACCACCACACTGCTCACTGTCTGCACCAGTGGTCAGCAACCGGTGGTCCGTGAAGTCCGAAAGGTTGGCGACTACTGGTCTACACAACGCCTGGCCGCATCATCTGTTCAGTGTGGCTCTGCCTTGGGAGGCCTACACCGTGCCCCCCTTGGCTCAGCCCCCCAGGAGCCGGATGTCAGCCAGATGCCTAGGGCTCCACTAAGTCTGACGTCATTCCCATCAGGCCTCCACTGTGGGCCGCCAGCGGCAGGCGTGTGTGCCCAAGTTCAAGGTGGGCCCGTGGTGCACCTCCTACATGCGGGGCTCGTTAGCGAGGGCTCCGTGGTGATGGATCGGCTGCGTGCTTCGTTTGGACTCGCAATGCAGGTTTTTCTAATTTAGTGCGGCTGCGGCTCAGCCACTATGGGGTTCAGAGGAGAAGGGGAGAGGAGAAGAGAGCTGGTGTCGAACATCAAATCCACTGGCTCTCCCGGCTCTGACGTGAAAGGCTTTTCAGCCGCCATCCTCAGCGCTGCCCCCTGTCCTCCTTGGGACATTTGTTTTCCTTAAAGGGCCGCGCTTGCATGATGACTCCCGAGCCAGGATCAATACTGGCTGCTTTGGTCCAAAGCTGTCACTGTTTTCTTTTTTCCCTTCCTTTCAAGTTTGGATTTAGACATGCAGACATGCACGCCCGGCTCCTGGGTTCCACCACTGAGCACAGGCGGGGCGGGGCGGGGCGGGGCGGGGCGGGGCGGGGACAGGCCCTGCCACCTGGAGAGGTTGCGGATCTGTCCCCACACGAAGGGCTAGGCAGTGGAGGCCACTTTGAACGGTGCTGTGCTGTGTGCGCGTGTGTGTGCTGGTGCATGAAACAGGAAAACCACGCTTCCTGCACGAGTAGCTGACAGTCTCCCCTGGCGTGGCCTTGATGGTCCCCCATGCGTGTTCTCATTCCTTCCAGCTCACCACAGCAGCCGGTGAACCGCCATGCAAGGACACACATCACAGGTCCTTGATGCCAGGCCTGGCTCAGCTGAGTAGGGCCACTGACCACATCCCAAGGGCGGCAGCTGGGGAGCAGATGCCAGCTCAGTGGCCTTGGATGAGGAAATGCCAAGATGCCACCTGCCATCGCAGTTGTACCAATGTCACCGGTGACTCACTGCATAGTAATCTGCTAGCAACCCCACGATCCCAGCCCAAGTGTCCCCCAAATTGTACTCAAACTATTCTTTAAATAAAGGACCTGCATGGTTTAGGGCGGGGGTGGGGGGCCTTTTTTCTGCCCAGGGCCATTTGGGTCTTTATAACATCATTCACAGGCCATACAAAATTGTCCTCAACGTAACAATTAGCCTGCTCTATTTGGCCAAACATTTAATTACTCACCCTAATGCCTTGGTAGGGCCAGACCCAGTGACTTCACAGGCCTTACATGGCCTGTGGGCCAGACACTCCCCACCCCTGGACTTCGGGGTATGTGGGTCAGGTGTCCTGGCTCACTTCTTAGTTGTGTTTAGGTAAGTTACTGGACCTTTCCATACCTCAGTTTCCCCGTCAGTACAGGAGGTGGATGACTGTGCCTAGCCCCAGTGTGTAACACCCTCCACAGGAAGCTCTGGGAGCACAGCTCCAGGTGCCCCTTATCCATGATGGCTTCTTAGACGCTGGAAAGTGCCAGCGCACCTGTGTGGCCCTCCAGGCGGGATTTCAGGTCTTCCTCCCACGAGGGAAGGGTGGGACAGCAGTGAGGAGATGGAGGAGGAGGAGGAAGAGGAGGAGAAGATGAGGATGAGGAGGAGGAGGAGGAGGAGGAGGAGGAGAAGATGAGGAGGAGGAGGAGGAAGAGGAGGAGATGAGGAGGAGGAGGAGTTGGAGAAAAAGATGGAGGAGGAGGAGAAGATGAGGAGGAGGAGAAGATGAGGAGGAGGAGAAGATAAGGAGAAATGTAGGAGGATTTCAGGCTCTTCTGGGAGCATTCCAGTGATGTGGAGACCCTCCTCATTCTGCGGGACAAGGTGGAGCAGCTGCGCCAGCGTGCAGGTCTTGGCAGCTCAGCAGTGGGGCCCCTCCTTCATGGGGACCCCAGCCAACTTCCAGGGCCCTCAGCCAACTTCCAGGGCCCTGCTCTTCAGACCCCAGGGCCTTGCGTAGCCCCAGCAGAGAGATTGGCCACTGTGCCCCCACTGGTGATGGGACTCGGTGGTGGGACGGGGCCTGGTGTGGGCAACAGGTGGGAATGTGGAGTCAGTCGGCTGGTCTGTGCCATGGACTCCCAGGCTGGCCACGCCCACACTTGCTCAAACAAAGGTTTCCATGGCACCCAAGGTCAACTTGGCTCTCTGCCACCTCGGCTCTCTGCCACCTCCTGCACCTCAGCTCCAAGCCTGGGGCCCCTCAGCCCTTTGTTTGGCCAAGCACCAGCTTACTTCAAACACAAGGAAACAGGAAGATTGTTGTAAACTTCTATTTTAACTACAAGTCTCCAGGGAAAAGATGAGAAAAGAAGAAACCCTCCTGACCACATCCTCGTCCCATCACGTCGTCACATCCCATCTCCACCGTCGGCATGGGCGTGTGATCCCCAGCCAGGAACCACGCAGCACGGCTGGTGGCCATCTGTCCCGGAACCTCGCGGCCCCGGACGTCACTGCCTCTCCGCTTTCTGGGAACAATCTCCTCCATCTCACGAAGGGAGGCAGAAATTGCCCGGGAAGGAGGGGTAATGAGCCCCTATCCAGGGGAGGGGGTGAACCCCGAGAAACACACCCTTTATCTGTCAGAACCACCCTGCCCTTGCCCGTCAGAGCTGGTTTGTTCCTCTTGGTTTCAAAATGTGTGTGTGTGTGTGTGTGTGTGTGTGTGTGAGTGTGTGTGTGTGTGAGTGTGTGAGTGTGTGTGTGTGTGTGTGAGTGTGTGTGTGTGCATATGTGTGTGTGTGCATATGTGTGAGTGTGTGTGTGTGTGTGAGTGTGTGTGTGAGTGTGTGTGTGTGTGTGCATATGTGTGAGTGTGTGTGTGCATATGTGTGGGTGTGTGTGTGAGTGTGTGTGTGTGTGCATATGTGTGTGTGTGAGTGTGTGAGTGTGTGTGTGTGTGTGAGTGTGTGTGTGTGCATATGTGTGTGTGCATATGTGTGAGTGTGTGTGTGTGTGTGAGTGTGTGTGTGAGTGTGTGTGAGTGTGTGTGTGCATATGTGTGGGTGTGTGTGTGAGTGTGTGTGTGTGTGAGTGTGTGTGTGTGTGAGTGTGTGAGTGTGTGTGTGTGTGTGTGAGTGTGTGTGTGTGCATATGTGTGTGTGTGCATATGTGTGAGTGTGTGTGTGTGTGTGTGAGTGTGTGTGTGAGTGTGTGTGTGTGTGTGCATATGTGTGAGTGTGTGTGTGCATATGTGTGGGTGTGTGTGTGAGTGTGTGTGTGTGTGCATATGTGTGTGTGAGTGTGTGAGTGTGTGTGTGTGTGTGTGAGTGTGTGTGTGTGCATATGTGTGTGTGTGCATATGTGTGAGTGTGTGTGTGTGTGAGTGTGTGTGTGAGTGTGTGTGAGTGTGTGTGTGTGTGCATATGTGTGTGTGTGAGTGTGTGAGTGTGTGTGTGTGTGTGTGAGTGTGTGTGTGTGTGCATATGTGTGTGTGCATATGTGTGAGTGTGTGTGTGTGTGTGAGTGTGTGTGTGTGAGAGTGTGTGTGTGTGTGTGTGTGTGCATATGTGTGAGTGTGTGTGTGCATATGTGTGAGTGTGTGTGAGTGTGTGTGAGTGTGTGTGTGAGTGTGTGTGTGAGTGTGTGTGTGTATGCATATGTGTGAGTGTGTGTGTGCATATGTGTGAGTGTGTGTGTGAGTGTGTGTGCATGTGTGTGTGCATATGTGTGAGTGTGTGTGTGTGTGTGCATATGTGTGAGTGTGTGTGAGTGTGTGTGAGTGTGTGTGTGTGTGTGTGAGTGTGTGTGTGTGTATGCATATGTGTGAGTGTGTGTGTGCATATGTGTGAGTGTGTGTGTGAGTGTGTGTGCATGTGTGTGTGCATATGTGTGAGTGTGTGTGAGTGTGTGTGTGTGTGAGTGTGTGTGTGAGTGTGTGTGTGTATGCATATGTGTGTGTGCATATGTGTGAGTGTGTGTGAGTGTGTGTGTGCATATGTGTGTGTGCATATGTGAGTGTGTGTGAGTGTGTGTGTGCATATGTGTGAGTGTGTGTGTGTGTATGCATATGTGTGTGTGCATATGTGTGAGTGTGTGTGAGTGTGTGTGTGTGCATGTGTGTGTGCATATGTGTGTGTGTGAGTGTGTGTGTGTGTGAGTGTGTGTGTGAGTGTGTGTGTATGCATATGTGTGAGTGTGTGTGTGTGTGAGTGTGTGTGTGTGTGTGAGTGTGTGTGAGTGTGTGTGTGTGTGAGTGTGTGTGTGTGTGTGAGTGTGTGTGTGTGTGAGTGTGTGTGTGTGTGTGAGTGTGTGTGTGTGTGAGTGTGTGTGTGCATGTGTGTGTGTGCATATGTGAGTGTGTGTGTGTGAGTGTGTGTGAGTGTGTGTGTGAGTGTGTGTGTGTATGTGTGTGTGCATATGTGTGAGTGTGTGTGTGAGTGTGTGTGTGTGAGTGTGTGTGTGAGTGTGTGTGTATGCATATGTGTGAGTGTGTGTGTGTGAGTGTGTGTGTGTGTGAGTGTGTGTGTGAGTGTGTGTGTGTGAGTGTGTGTGTGAGTGTGTGTGTGTGTGTGTGTGTGTGTGTGCATATGTGTGAGTGTGTGTACGGGGGGAATTTTTCAAGGGCAAGAACTACTTCCTCCTCTTCCCATGGTCGCAGGCCTAGGCCCCCCCACGGGCGATAGACTTTAGGCACTGCCCCCAGTGGTGACAACCGCTTGCTGATGAGTCCCCGGCTTTCTCGCCGTCCCTCCCACATGCGCTGGTCACCATGGTGTGCCTGGCTCCCTGTCAGTGGCCCAGTCGGTTCTGCGAAGCCCATCCTACATGGACCCAAGCACAGGCGCTTGTGAGCGAGGAACTGGGGTAAAGGCAGGACAGGATGAGGCGTGGCCAGAGCCTAGGACGGTCCATGCAGAGCCTGGGACTGGCCTTCAGAAGACTGGCTGGCAGGTGAGACATTTAACCTTCAGGACCCTGAGGTTCCTGGTTGTGCATATTCAATCCTGAGCTCCTGTACACAAAGAAGGTTCCTCTCGTCATTGTCATTGCTCCATGGTTAGCACGGGATCTCAGCCATGAGCAGCAGCAGGCACTGGGGTGGGGTGGCTGGTAAAGCACAGATTGGCAGCTGCACCACCCAGCTTCTCATTAGGTGGGTCTGTGTGAGGCCCCAGAATTTTCACTGTGACAAACTTCCTGGTGATGCCAATGCTGAGGCCCAAGAGGCAGAGTCCCGGGCAGATGAATGCTGACAAGCAGGAGCCAGGGAAACATCTGTACACTTGAGGAAAGGACATCAGGCACCAGGGAATCGGCTTCCTCTGGAGGAAGGACAGCAGAGACCAGGAACATCTGTCACGTGGGGGAAGGACAACAGGGACCCAGGAACATCTGTCACGTGGGGAAGGACAGCAGGGACCCGGGAACATCTGTCACGTGAGGGAAGGACAGCAGGGACCAGGAACGTCTGTCACGTGGGGGAAGGACAACAGGGACCCGGGAACATCTGTCACGTGGGAGAAGGACAGCAGGGACCCGGGAACATGTGTCACGTGAGGGAAGGACAGCAGGGACCCGGGAACATCTGTCACGTGGGGGAAGAACAGCAGGGACCGGGAACATGTGTCACGTGAGGGAAGGACAGCAGGGACCCGGGAACATGTGTCACGTGAGGGAAGAACAGCAGGGACCAGGAACGTCTGTCACGTGAGGGAAGGACAGCAGGGACCCGGGAACATGTGTCACGTGAGGGAAGAACAGCAGGGACCCGGAACATCTGTCACGTGGGGAAGGACAGCAGGGACCCGGGAACATGTGTCACGTGGGGAAGAACAGCAGGGACCCGGAACATCTGTCACGTGGGGAAGGACAGCAGGGACCCGGGAACATCTGTCACGTGGGGAAGGACAGCAGGGACCCGGGAACATCTGTCACGTGGGGAAGGACAGCAGGGACCCGGGAACATGTGTCACGTGGGGAAGGACAGCAGGGACCCGGGAACATGTGTCACGTGGGGAAGGACAGCAGGGACCAGGAACATGTGTCACGTGGGGAAGGACAGCAGGGACCCGGAACATGTGTCACGTGGGGAAGGACAGCAGGGACCGGGAACATGTGTCACGTGGGGAAGGACAGCAGGGACCCAAGAACATGTGTCACGTGGGGAAGGACAGCAGGGACCCGGGAACATGTGTCACGTGGGGAAGGACAGCAGGGACCGGGAACATGTGTCACGTGGGGAAGGACAGCAGGGACCCGGGAACATCTGTCACGTGGGGAAGGACAGCAGGGACCGGGAATCGTCTGCACCTCAGGGAAGGCACACAAACCTGTGACATGGTCTGAGCCTGCCGGTGTGGGTGCTCCTCCCTTACAGGGCGCTGCTGCCGTGGTCTGAGCTGCCAGGCTGGGTCAGAGCAGGGCCTCTCCACGGCTGTGGAGATGGACGGGTTGGTAAGTCTGAGTGCCGCAGTGCCCTCTGAGAGGACCTGCTTCCCCTGCTCTCTCCTGAGTCTGTGATAAGTTTAAAAGTGGAGACAGCATCAGCGGGCTCTCCTTTCCTCCCACCTCCACCTCTCCCTCGGCAGAGTCAAGGCAGCTGGTGCTGCTTCCTGAGCCAATGCTGACTGAGCAGAGGGATGCCAATGGTGGGGAAATTGAGACATTTTGGGGGCTAGCAATCTGAACCTGTGCCATTAACCTAACGCACATTCTTACTAGCCTATCGTCTAGCCACTTCCCCTGTGGTTGTCTGGTCCTGCAAGACCTGGTTACTCCTGTGTCAGAGAGGCCAGAACCAGCCCCGGACGGAGTTACCAGTGCTGGCGCCAGGCCAGGCCTTTGGTTGTGGTCTCAAGGCCCCAGCACATTGGGCTCTTTAAGAGCTTGCAAAGGGGACTGGAACACCCTTATTTAGGAGACAAAGAACTGGAAAAAAGTATAAATAGGGAAAGCTTCCTCCATGCATTTGCTCAGGATTTGAGAGAAACAGTCTCCCCTGAGTCCTGTGCTGGTACATGTGAAATGTCCAGAAATAAATGGGTTTTTCCTGTGTCGCCTGGTCAATGCTGTAACACCACCTGCCTTCGTCAGGGACACCGCTTGCTCAGGCACTGATACAGATGACACCACAGGACACTCCTAAAGGACCCACATCATTGTCCGTTGGCCGCAGACCGCCCCATCTGCCGGGAATCCCATCTCTGCATGGACCCCAAGGCTTGTGAGAGCCGTGGTGTCACTCCCCGGAGAGGGCAGGCGTGCAGATTTAGGAGAGAGCTGGCGGGTCCACACGTTTGCTCCTCTGAGAGCTGTGGCCGTGAGCACCCAGGGGAGGGCTCTGGGCCTGTGTCCGCCCCGTGCCATGCTCTTCAAGGCAGAGGTCCTGGCTGGACTTAACCATGGCGAAAGCTGTGGCCCTGCCCCGCCTCCCCCTCAGCTGGCAGCTCGGGGTACCCCACCCACTGCCCTTTGATAGGGAGCTTGTGCCAGGGTGCCCACCCCTCTCTCTGATGGGTGTGGCAATCATTTCCTCTTCTCTCCGTTCTTCTCTCCTACCCACCCCATCTACAGATGGGCACTTTCTTTATTCCTGTGGAAGGTTGTCATCATTGCCCTGGCCAGTGTGCTCAGTGATTAGAGCGTCAGCCCGCGCACTGAAGACGTGTGTGTTCAACTCCCGGTCAAAGGCAGGTCCCGGGTTACAGGTTTGATCACTGCCCCTAGTCAGGGCACACGCAGGAGAGAACCAATCAATGTGTCTCATCCATGTTTCTCTCTCTCCCCCCACTTCCTCCATCCCTGCCTTCCACTCTCTCTAAAAAGCAAGCAATGGAAAAAATCCTTGGGTGAGGATTAACCAAAAAAGTTCTCATAATTTACTGAACAAAATCCAAGTTATTTCTGTGGTGTGTGCACAGGCCTGACTAGAGTAACCTCCCCCACCCCTTCTCCTCCCCCCACCTCCGCCCTGGGCCCTCAGGGGGTCTGCACCGCCCAAGCTCACCATGTGCTTGGCAGCGGGTCCTGAGGGCAGCGAGGGGCTGGGAGCCATCAGCTGGCCGAGTGAGGGCATAACCGCGGCCGAACCAAACCTCAGCTCACTGGGAGTGAGACCCAGCTTTGGCCACTGGTCACCACACCTCCTCAGCAGCCTCAGATGGGCCAGGTGGCCCATTTCAGGAGCAGAATGTAAGCTCATGGGCCTTGGAACCCTAACAAGTGACTTTATTTTTGTCACTTCATGGCCTCGGGTGCCCTTCAAACAGTCAAGCCTCCTGTCCACTGACCTGAGGTGTCCATGATTCCCACGCTTCTGCCTGGGAGGTCCTTCCAGGAGGATGGTCACTCACCTGGTTGAGGAGGCTGGGCAGGGACAGTGGAGGGCAGGGACAGTGAGGGGAAGGGACAATGGGGAACATTATGGGGGGCAGGGACAGTGAGGGGCAGGGACAGTGAGGGGCAGGGACAGTGGAGGACAGCATGGGGGGCAGGGACAGTGAGGGGCAGGGACAGTGAGGGGCAGGGACAGTGGAGGACAGCATGGGGGGCAGGGACAGTGAGGGGCAGGCAGGACAGTGAGGGGCAGGGACAGTGGGGGGCAGGGACAGTGGGGGGCAGGGACAGTGGGGGCAGGGACAGTGAGGGGCAGGGACAGTGGAGGACAGCATGGGGGGCAGGGACAGTGAGGGGCAGGCAGGACAGTGAGGGGCAGGGACAGTGAGGGGCAGGGACAGTGAGGGGCAGGGACAGTGAGGGGCAGGGACAGTGAGGGGCAGGCAGGACAGTGAGGGGCAGGGACAGTGAGGGGCAGGCAGGACAGTGAGGGGCAGGGACAGTGAGGGGCAGGCAGGACAGTGAGGGGCAGGGACAGTGAGGGGCAGGCAGGACAGTGAGGGGCAGGGACAGTGGGGGGAAGGGACAGTGGGGGGCAGGGACAGTGGGGGCAGGGACAGTGGGGGGCAGGGACAGTGGGGGCAGGGACAGTGGGGGGCAGGGACAGTGGGGGCAGGGACAGTGGGGGCAGGGACAGTGGGGGGCAGGGACAGTGGGGGGCAGGGACAGTGGGGGCAGGGACAGTGGGGGGCAGGGACAGTGGGGGCAGGGACAGTGAGGGGCAGGGACAATGGGGCCAGGGATGGTGCGGGGGCAAAGAGAGTGGGGACAGCATGTTGCTGTCACTCAGGAAAGCTGCAGCGTGCCATGCCTCCCACACCTGCCCTTCCCCTCTTTTCCTCCCACGTGCCCTGTCAGGTCTCAGAACAGCAGGGTTCTGAGGAGAGGTCCCTACACTCAGTAATGTATGATTTATAAACATAAATAAAATACATGGGATTCATAGGGAACCAAGCCTAGCTGGGCTGTCAGTAAACCTCCCTCCAGCGCTGCAGGCTTCCTCCTCTCCCTCTGTCTGAGGAGAGAGGGCCCTTCTTTCCATCAGACGAAAGTTGGGGGCGGGAGGCCCCCCCGGGGCGTGGGAGACACAGCCAGGCCACAGTGAAATGTATATTCCTTCCCATTCCTAAGCAGCACCAGGCAGCCTGCCACTGCTAGTCCAGGCGTTGGCTGTGCATCTGGGAGGTAAGTGTCTGGGCAGAGAGCCCTGGCCACGCACACCCAGGCCATCCCACCAGCGACCCCTCCAGGGCCTCCTGCCCTGGCCCTGGCCCTTCTCACCTGAAGTCACTTCCCCACAGCGTCCTCCCCGGGGGACCGAGATGACATTTCACGCAAGATGGTTAACTCACTGTCGCTCCTTGGGCTGGTGTTTTCATGACTGAAACAGTCAAATTCACGGGGAGCCTTTGGCCCCTCACACTGTCAGCACGGCCTCCGCAGAGCTGGAGACAGGGAACACCTGTGTCACAGGGCCCCTTTGCCAGGAACCAATTCCAGCATGTCATAATTATAAGAGTTTCATCAAAAGGTTGATGAAGCTTGGGGGGCTCAACAAGGGCTGAGCCACATAATGTAGATACCTGTTGGAAGGCTAAAAAGCATCTCCCCCAAACCTGAATAGGATTGCTTGCTGCCAGACAGCTCAGGGCATCTTAATCTGCATGTTATTGCCTCCTGTTGGCCAAACACCTGAACAGCTGTAGGCTATTCCCCAATCTGACAATGCCTCTGTAAACCCTACCCTTTGAAACCCTACCCTTTGAAGTGTATTATCTCCACCTTGCCTTAGGACAAATTGTGTTAATAAAAAGCAAGGGTCCTGAGTCAAGGGGTAGTCTTTAGCTCTGTTAGCTGAAGCTCCTCTGACCCCCAATGCCTTTCAAAATTATCTTTCATCCTTGGACTCCTTATTGAATCTATGCACAGCCTTTCTCCAGATTGCAGAACTCCCATTAATGGTGAAACAAGAACACCAATACCCCTTTAACACCTGGCAGGGGTTAGAACCCCAACCAGGGCAGGGAGGGCTTCCTGGGCAGTGAGCCAGCCTGACATGGCACACGCGGGCTCTCCACTCCATGGTCTCCAAAGCAGCTCTGCTCATGGCTGCTTTTGTCTCTACTTTCAGTGCCTGTCTTTCTGGTTTGGAGCTTAGACCCTCCCAGCAAGCCCTAGAGGCCACCAGACATGGGCCCCCATGTCCTCCACCTGGCCCAGGACCAGCCAACGGGGCCACTGTGGGCGGTCTGCAACATCTCCGCCATCACACCACTGTCCAGCACCAAGACCCACCCGCCAGCCGAGGCCGTCCGCTGAGAACACAAAGGAGTCACACTTGCCCCCTGTTGAGTGTGGTGCCCTCTTCCCTGCCCTCGACCGGGCGTTGAGGTCCGAGACAGGCCCAGGATCAGCACGTTCTGATGTCCGCAAACCCACGAGGAGACACCATGAAAAGGGACCTCCTTATATTAGCTGAAAACCATGCCTCCTGATTCTTTTTCTCTTTAATTTTACTTAATATCCTCTCTCTCTCTCTCCCTCCCTCTCTCCCCCAACTCGTCAACTTTTAAAACTCACTCTGCACCGATGGTGCCACCTGCACCCTTGGGAGGAAGGTATATGTCCAGCCCACAGCCCAGGCTGCTGCTCGCTCTCTCTGAACAAGCCCTCGGCAGGCACAGGGCACATCAGCGCTGGGGTGGGCACAGGTGCTCATAACGTGGGGCCTAATCGTGTGTGGGGGGTGATGGTGGTTAGTGGGGAAGGCAGAGGGAAGGAGGATGGGAAAGGCTCCAGTGGGTGGTCAGGAACAGTGCCCCGGAGGGGACACGGGGAAGGAGACTCCACAGCAGAGAACAGTGGAAGCTGGAGGACACAGGGGGAGGAATCCACAGGCAGCGGCACCCTCTGCAGGCGTGGCCAGCAGGCCAGTGATGGGGACGGCCCTCTTATGGGACAGCCCTCTTATGGGACAGCCCTCTGCTGGGACAGCCCTCTGCTGGGACAGCCCTCTGCTGGGGACAGTCCTCTGCTGGGGACAGCCCTCTGCTGGGACAGCCCTCTGCTGGGGACAGTCCTCTGCTGGGGACAGCCTTCTGCTGGGACAGCCCTCTGCTGGGACAGCCCTCTGCTGGGGACAGCCCTCTGCTGGGACAGCCCTCTGCTGGGGACAGCCCTCTGCTGGGACAGCCCTCTGCTGGGGACAGCCCTCTGCAGGGACAGCCCTCTGCTGGGACAGCCCTCTGCTGGGGACAGCCCTCTGCTGGGACAGCCCTCTGTTGGACAGCCCTCTGCTGGGGCACAGGCTCTGCCACACTCAGGGGCAAGTGTTACTCCTTTGTAACCTCGGTAGGGCCACTTCCCAGGGAGGAGGAGCGCCCACGGCCTGGGGCAAAACGAGCCTTCGGTTTCCGTCTGTGGCTGTGGAAATGGGACTTTCATAGAGAATGTCACAGGAAGCAGGCTCTACACACAGGGAGGAGGGAGGGGCAGGGCATGAAGCACATGTTTTGAGCCTGGATCTTGGGAAGGTGCTCCACTCATGCAGTGAGCTCCTTCCAGGCGTCATGGGCTGGGACGCGCCGCCTCACAGGAAGGGGAGCCACCTCACAGGCAGGGCCCAGGGAGGGGGGCACCCACTCACAGGCAGGGCCTTCAGGGGGCCACCCACTCACAGGCAGGGCCCAGGGAGGGGGCCACCCACTCACAGGCAGGGCCTTCAGGGGGCCACCCACTCACAGGCAGGGCCCAGGGAGGCGGGCACCCACTCACAGGCAGGGCCCAGGGAGGGGGCCACCCACTCACAGGCAGGGCCCAGGGAGGGGGCCACCCACTCACAGGCAGGGCCCAGAGAGGGGGGCACCCAGTCACAGGCAGGGCCTTCGGGGGGCCACTCACTCACAGGCAGGGCCCAGGGAGGGGGCCACCCACTCACAGGCAGAGCCCAGGGAGGGGGCCACCCACTCACAGGCAGGGCCCAGGGAGGGGGCCACCCACTCACAGGCAGAGCCCAGGGAGGGGGCCACCCACTCACAGGCAGGGCCCAGAGAGGGGGGCACCCACTCACAGGCAGAGCCCAGGGAGGGGGCCACCCACTCACAGGCAGGGCCCAGGGAGGGGGCCACCCACTCACAGGCAGGGCCCAGGGAGGGGGGCACCCAGTCACAGGCAGGGCCTTCGGGGGGCCACCCACTCACAGGCAGGGCCCAGGGAGGGGGCCACCCACTCACAGGCAGAGCCCAGGGAGGGGGCCACCCACTCACAGGCAGGGCCCAGGGAGGGGGCCACCCACTCACAGGCAGGGCCCAGGGAGGGGGCCACCCACTCACAGGCAGGGCCCAGGGAGGGGGCCACCCACTCACAGGCAGAGCCCAGGGAGGGGGGCACCCAGTCACAAGCAGGGCCTTCGGGGGGCCACCCACTCACAGGCAGGGCCCAGGGAGGTGGGCACCCACTCACAGGCAGGGCCCAGGGAGGGGGCCACCCACTCACAGGCAGAGCCCGGGGAGGGGGGTCACCCACTCACACACAGGGCCCAGGCAGGGGGGCACCTCACAGGCAGCGCCCAGGGGGGCCACCCCCACACTAATTATGTGGATCAGGACTCTGACCCGGGATGGCATCTGCCCAGGGAATGGGCCGTACCCTCCTAGTGCCACGTGCGGGGAGCCTTCTTGCTATGCAGAAATCCAACCTAAGACTCAGCAACAGGACGCCACAGCGGAGGGTGACATGCGGGTGAGGTGTCAGGCAGTCAGGGGACACTGATGCTGCTCAAGCCCTGTATCCCCACCCCGCCAGCCCTGCCCACCGAGCACGCCAGGTCCCATCCTCCCCGTCCACACCGCCCCCGAGGGCTGCCAGACAGCTTCCCGAACCGCGATGTCACCGGGACACTCCATGCTCCACCACTGTCCCCCAGATAAACTCGGACTCTCCGGGAACTCGGGTTCCCCCACTCCATGCCGATGGAGCCTCACGCCTCTGGATGGAGCTGCTCACTGCTGACCGACCAGCACGGGCCTAATCCGTGCCTGGCCTTGCAGAAGCCACCTGCCCATACGCACCCACGCCCTCCACTCTCCCAACCCTGCCTCCACCTGGTCCGCATCTCCTCAGGCTGCTCCTGGCCCGTGCACTACATTTGTCCCATCAGCCTCCCCGACGGCCACACAAATGCTGCGAACCTGCCATGCAGGTGACGTCTCAGGTGCCCACACGGACGATGTCTCTGCAACACGGGTGACATAACAGGAAGAGAGTGCATTTCCAGCCACTGCTGTGAAAACAACAGAATCAGTGCTATGTATGGTGCGTGTGTGCTGCATGCGTGCACGTGTGTGTGTGCGCGCGCGCACGCGCGTGCCCACACAGGCACCTATGCCGACTACTGGGTTTTCCCTTTTATTTTGTGACTCTGTGGTTGAAGTTTCCCACTGACGTGTATTTTCTATTTAGAAAAACCACATTTTTCACGTAACTCAGCACCTATTGCTGGAGCACTCTGCGTGCCAGGCACTGGTCCAGGTGCAGGGGTTCTCAGAGGCGCTCCCTGCTCCCGGGCCCCAGTTCCTGGCAAAGAAACCAGCAGGACCCCAAGGGGATGCTGAGCTGTGACATGGAGATGTGAGGTCCTGGGGACTTCCAGGGGCAGGTGCAGGCTGTTGGGGACATCACACTGGAGCCCCGATGGGAGGGGCTGTATGGACAGAGTCTCCTGAAGAAATGTTCGCACTCTTGACGGAGGGAGAGCCGTGTGCTGCCTTGTGTGGGCGGCCGGTCCTCTGTGTGGACAGGCACCAGCATGCAGGGGCCGGGATGTGCCAGGAAGGCGCCCTGTGTGCTAAGACCGAAGTCCGTTCTCTGCACAGCAGGGGCCACGGAGGGTGCCCATGTGAGTGTGGGCAGAGTGTATGGGATGCCCCGGGCTCGGTTCTATAAGGACCCATGTTCTAGTGAAACCCTGTGGCTACTGCATGACCTCCCCCATGGAGCTCAGGCTCCCCGGGGATCCACAGAGGCTGCCTGTCGGGACCTCTTCCCAAACAGTGGCGTCACTGCCCTAAATGCATTACCCACGATTCTCTTCACGGCGGCCACACTGTCCGGGCGAGGTCGGTATTCTGGGTGTTGCCCTGGCTCAGGGACCCAGACCTCATCGCGCAACATTCCCGTCTGGCTGACCCACGGAGCAGATGCCCTTCCCAGCCCCATCGCAGCCCCAATCTCTGTCCCCTGGATGGACCCTTCCCAGGCAGGGCCATGCCACTGGGCCCCCTTTGTGGACAGGCTGGGGTGGCTGGGGGTGGCCGGGGCCCTGACAGCGTCCACATGGCTCCGGTGATAACACCTGAGAGAGGAAAGAGGTGGTTTCTGGGGGAGGGGCGGGTGCACAGCTGCGGAGCTGCTGGCGGTGTCAGTAGCTGCTTTATTTCAGCCCAAAACAAGACACCGACTAACCGACCAGCCGGGGGTGAGGCTCCATCCAGGCAGGAGGCCCGACCACTGAAGGGCTTGTTTACATCTCGCTGCCGAACCCTGGTCTGCAAGGGATGAAGCTGAGCTGCAGGGGTGAGCCCCCAAACCCAACCCCACCACACAGGGAAACGGGCCGATGATGCTCTGTGGTGTCACCAGCCAAGATCCCGACTGCTCAGAGGAGTCCCAGGCGGATGGAGGGGAGACAGAGCGGCCCTGCGCCTCCTTGCAGTCACTGGAGGCATGTGGAGGACCCTGGACACGGGCAGGCTTGGCAGAGGCGAGGTCAGCCTGGCTAGGGAGCCGTGCCCCACTCGGAAGAGCCGGTGTGTGGGGAGAACGCCTGGTCTGGGCAGGGCCTGAGGTCCTGCTGCTCGGGGAGAGGCGGTGAAGTGTGAGGGGTTCACAGGTGAAAGGAAAACCCTACATGCCTGTGGTCTGGTTCTGAGTTCAGGAAATAGAGGCGTATTGTTTTGCTGTTAATAACAATAATTGTTTGGGGAGAATCCTTACTTGAAGGAAAAGAAGCTCAAAGCAATAGAACTATCTTCAAATTAAATAGCAATGGCACAGACATGTCAGGAGAGAGACTTTGAGTAAGATCTGCATGTGTCCATGTTTCACTGGCAGTAGGGTGCTCTGTTGGTGATTCCACAGTGGATAAGGGAGACACCCTCAGGCAAAGGGAAAGTATGCCCCCGGCCAGCTGCCCACAGGGTGTGCCCACAGCCTCGGACAGATCCCCACAGCGTGGGGATCAGCACCCCCTTCACTCAGTGGCCGGGGAAACAGCAGCCCGTGTCTGCTTCCAAGCCACCTCAGTGGCACCCAAGCAGCGCACTCCCGGGCCCAGGCCAAGCAGCCCCCAGGCGAAGACATGTGCATCGGCGGGTTCTCAGCAAGCAGGCGAGCTGGTGACCCATCAGGGCGGCTCTCTCCCTGCTGGCAGCGTCCTGTGCAGGACAGAGGCCCTTGTCACTCATTTTCTTCATGCGGGGACACCACTCCCCTCTTCATTCTGGATAACGTTTCCCAGCTTTCAGCTAGCACCGGTCACGGGGGTGCCTCCATCACCTCATGTTCTTTAGCTCTTACACCTCCATGGACCCACGCCACGCAGGCCAGGCATCCCATCATCTGCTGGATGACAGCTCCACTCAGAAATGCGGTCCTCCATCGCAGTCTCCTGGAATGTCACAGGCATGGCCGTCTCCGAGGGCTCAGAGCCTGCGCTGGGTCTCTGCCTGTGACGTTGCCTAGGTGTCGGTGAGGTCTTCCTGTTGTAATTGACTGGGCTTGCCAGGGCCAGAGGCTGTGATGAGGCGTGATCACTGCTGGCGGAGACTGCCCTCTGCGCGCTGAGCCCGCGCAGGAGTCATGAGAGCTCTGCTCCCAGAAAAGAGCTGCGTTTCGGCCACGCTTTCCCTGGGGCCGTGCCTCTGCGGACCGCCCTCCCACAGGGGGCTCAGATGTGAGCGACCACAGGTCCCACCAAGACCCATCACTCGCCAGACGGCCCATAAATAGCAAGAGGGACAAGCAGAGAGAATGAGGAAGTCTGAGTGATAAGAGCCGAAATTACACCAACGCCCCTAACTGCTCGCCTGGAGGAACTGGCCAGAGGGAGACGTGGTCGTGGCACCCATGTGCCTGCCTACGCAGCCGCCCACAGGATGCCATCTCTGAGCTCGAGAAGCCTCAGAACAATTCTCCGGCCGACCAATGAATTTCTCCAGACGGCAGGCCTGCTCTCCATTCCGAAATCATCTAACCATCGCTTCCTCTCAAGGTGGTCAGGAGGATCTCTGCTAAAAATGGAAAGAGGGCACTTACATTCCACTGGCTACGCTTCCGAAGCAAGGAGGGAGGGATTCGCTAGTCCAGATTTGACAGTTGTGTATTTGCTTGGCGGTCGGTTGGGCCTACTGTCCAGTCCCCCTGCGGCTGTTTTCGTCTCTGTGATACTGGCAGACAGCCCTCCGAGGGCTTCTTGTGAGCATGTTCCCTGTGGGCCTCCTGTTAGAACCCCGAACGCTGGGTGCGTGATGCAGTTTAATGCAATCAGATGACTTTACCCATCAGATCAGACCCCTACCTGGACGCGGGCCTTGAGAGCCACCTGCAGATGGCACCCATCGTGGGTCACAGTGCTGGGGACACTCAGGGTGAAGGGTCACAGACTGGGCCATCTTCATGGCGAGACACTCTGAACCACCACAGTGAACATCTAAAAATTCATGTTTATTTGAACATTTTCCTGGGTTATTCGTGCTGCACCACAGAGCTGACCTGTGCATGTAGCTGAGCTGAAATTATATCCACTTTTAAGAGAAAACATTTGCTAGAGCATTCCAGTCCATGGTTTAGCCATCCACTGTGAGAGCATCCTGGAGGGCCGCTGGGCTATTGTTAAGCAGACTGCAGGACTGGGGAGCCAGCAGTCTTTCCTCAGAAGCCCTGTGTGAGCCTCGAGGTGGATTCCTTTGCTGTCGGCGCCTCCCATCCTACCCCCACTTTTGAAAACTGTTATCCTATATAATAAAGAAGTAATAAGCAAATTGACCATCACACCCTCACACAAGATGGCCACCCCCATGTGGTCACAAGATGGCCACCCACAAGATGGCCAGCAGGGGAGGGCAGTTGTGGGCAATCAGGCCAGCAAGGGAAGGACGGAAGGTGGGGGAGACCAGGCCAGCAGGGGAGGACAATTAGAGGTGACCAGGCCAGCCGGGGAGGGAGGGCGGTTGGGGGGGACCAGGCCTGCAGGGGAGGGCAGTTAGGGGCAACCAGGCTGGCAGGGGAGGGAGGGCAGTTGGAGGGGAACAGGCCTGCAGGGGAGGGCAGTTGGGGGCAACCTGGCCTGCAGGGGAGGGCAGTGGGAGTGACCAGGCCTGCAGGGGAGGGCAGTTGGGGGCAATCAGGCCTGCAGGGGAAGGCAGTTAAGGGCGACCAGGCCTGCAGGGGAGGGAGGGCAATTGGGGGGTACCGGGCTGGCAGGGAAGGGCAGTTAGGGGTGACCGGGCCAGCAGGGGAGGGCAGTTGGGGGCAATTGGGACAGCAGGGGAGCACTTAGGCGTCAATCAGGCCGGCAGGGGAGTGGTTAGGGGTGATCAGGCTGGCAGGCAGAAGCAATTAGGGGCAGTCAGGTAGGTAGGCAGGCAGGCGAGTGGTTGGGAGCCAGCAGTCCCTGATTATGAGAGGGATGTCCGACTGCCCCTGTGGGATCGGGCCTAAACTGGCAGTCAAACATCCCCCAAGGGGTCCCAGATTGGAGAAGTTGCAGGTTGGGCTGAGGGACACCCCCTACCCCCACAGTGCATGAATCTTGTGCACCAGGCCTCTAGTTAAATATAATCAGGAGTGGGTCTTCACCCGAAGTCCCTACCTTCCATGTTCCTGGACCTAGTTTGGGGCCCAGCAAGTTGCTCAGCTTTGGAGGAACTGGGGAGCTTCTGGGGCGGTGAGGCGTGGTGCCTGGGGCTGGGTGGGCACAGCTGCCTCACTGCTGTGGGCACTCACACTGCGTCCACTGAAGCCAGCGTTCACCCACCTGTCCCAAGGCTGCAGGTCCCACAAGGAAGGGTTTTGTTATTTGATTTGCTTTAGAAGGCACACACACAGCAGCAGCTGTGAGAGTGCGTCCATTAACCTGGTAACCAGTTCACATGTGAACACACACTCCAACCCCTCCTGTGTCCTGTGAGTGTCACCGGGACCACAGACAATACCCGTGGGGACAGGAAAGGAAGGCTCTGTCCTTAGGACTCTGGTCAGAACTTTGTGTTTTGACCAGGATTTCGAAAACCTTCCATAGAAATAAACAGGTATGACCAGCATCAGGAAAGTTACAGCGTCCAAACTGGACCCAGTTAGGGCAAGTGTCAGTGCAGGGCCTGGGCGGCGGCTAAGCTGGTGAACAAGTCTCCCGTGTCTCACTGGTCAGCAGGTCCCCCGGCCTTGGGCTTCACTGTCACAGGGGCCGTGATGCCACAGACTGCACACCGTGCGAGCCTCTCCTCAGCACCCACGTTTAGCTTTCCCAGGGCCGTCTTTCAAGGACTAGTCACATGGACCACGAACAATTTTTGAGGGAGGGGGAGGGACCGCTGCTTTGTGTCCAAACCCAGTCATGTGGGAGGAGACTGACAAGCACTGCAAATGGTTTTCGACGTGAGATTCAGGCCACGGCCTTCCGGGAAGCGGGGACCCTATGACTTGTTTGAAATCATGAGGGTGGACTAGAGGTCTGACTCGGGGGGAAAACAAACTGGCAAAGTAAAATGGTGTCATGCAATAGGCCCCTCATTGTATGGAATCTGGTTGGAGAGTGGGGAGCCCTCACACAGGCCAGAACCCAATATCCGATATCTGTGAGAACCTAGAGCAGCACCTCTGACCAGCACCTAAGGAATGTACTCGTGGCAGGGGCAGGGCGGGTAAGGAGACATTCCCACCCAGGAAGTGTATGGTCTGTGGGAAGACAGATGAGCTGTAAGGCGATAGATGATGTCACGTGTGACAGACAAGCTGGACACACACCCCTCCACGTCATCACTCTGCCAGGTCTATGCTCCCAGACGCACAGGGGAAGGAGGAACCTCAGGTCCCGTTGCAAATGACAGGAACATGGGCAGGAGTGGGGTGGGGGGGACAGGTGCAATTATCACAATGTGCATGAAAAACACTTCTGGATGGCCAAATTACTGATCTTCATTATTTTGTGCTTTTGCATTTTTCATTCTCTACAAGTTCTTTCCTTTCAGCAGAGGTAAAGCTATTTAGAAAGGTCTTCTGGGGTCCTTGCACCAGTGGTCAGCATCGGGGAGTTTCAGGGGAGGGGTAGCCTTCAGCTGGAGGTCTGAAGTGGAGGGGATGGGCTAAGCCAAGGCAGGGGTCGGCCAGGAGGGGCCTTACTGAGTCTCAGCTGGGAAGAGGGCGCTGGAGGCTGGGCCTTTGGGCAGATTCCCGGAGCCCAGCCCCTCTGAAGGCCAACAGGACTCCCACCACGACAAATCCATTTCAAGTGCTGCCACCAACTTAAAAATCTGGAGCAAGCAAGGACAGCTTTGAGTGCATTTTAAAAACTCTACTTCATGACTCTAAGTAGAAGCCGGTCCCTGCCTGGTGGTGGGCAGTGCTGACACACAGCTGACCGCTAGCTCCCGGCTCCATGGCAGGCTCCCAGCTGCCCTCTTCCACCCATGCCTGCTTGAGAGACACGTGCAGGCTCTCCGAGCCCCAGAGCTGCCGGGCAGCAAACAGTTACCAGCAGCAACTGTAGGAAAAGTCAACCTCTGAGGTCAAGTTGCACACTGAGTGTGGCCTTCTTTATCTTCAACAAGGACAGTAAACCCAAACCCGAACGTGGGTGAGACCTGACAGCCCTGCCGGACTCCTGCCCTGCTGCAGAAAGCTGAACCCCAGCCCCCGGATTGCCAACGTCTGTTCTGAGGACACAAAATGCATTATTTCCTGAGGATCAGATGGCAGATCTATAATTAATTAAACCCACCACAATATTCCGGCAAAATCGCTTTGCTTTCCTAAAAGGTAAATGTAATTGGCCATTCTGGTATTTGGAAGAGTGCTCTGCCCAAAATCAATTCCTTTAGTTTCTAGAGAATAGAAATGAGAGGCAATCTCATTTTAATTATATCTCTTTATTGCTAACAAAGGAATGATTTATGCAATTAAATTAACTGGCTAGAAAACTGTTCTCAGCTGGGCTGTCCTGATTCTTTGCCTTCTGAATGGCAGGCTCTTACACTTGCGTGTGTAGATTAATTTTTCCGATATGCAAACAATGCCTCTTGTGTTCGCCTTTTCCTTTTTTTTTAATTCAGAAGTTCCCTTTTCTTCTTGCCAACGACATGAATAATATTTATTGAACTGCTTGGCTCTGACTACATCTTTTTAATGTTAAAAAGATGAAAAAGGTCTTTCCTTTCCAGCCTTGTTACCCCGGGCAGAGCGAGGTGGGAGGCTGTTGTCCGCAGTCCTAGGGAAGCAGAGAAGCATGAAGCATGTGGGAGCGCACCATGGGGCGCAGCTTCGCAGCCCCAGAGGCTGTAAGGAGCAGACGCCTTGGGAACTATCCCTCCTCCTCGCTGCCCTTGTCCCTCCTCCTCCCCCACCCACCCCAGGGCCTCTGTCCCGCTACCCCTACAGGTGCACTCAGGTAAATGCTGGTGCTGTACCACCACCAGCCAGTCCACCTGGTGACCTCTGTGAGTGGACACTGGATGAGGTCCCAGGGGAGGGGTTAGTGGGGGAATGCAAAGACATCCGCAGAGCCAATGGCCAGGAGGGCAACATTTGGTAGGAATTCTTAGGGCGCGAGGTCCGTTTCTGCAATGGTGGAGGAAGATTGGGTGATGACATTATCTGGGACTGATGGCATTGTCCGGGCCCACGTGATTTCACTTTTAAGATAGGAGGAGGCGAGGAGTTGCAAATACCAGGCGGGATGTTCAGTGACGGGAGGAAGGAGGTTTCTTGATCTCTTAAAGCACACACGCAATAGCAGGAGCTTCCCCTTTGCTCGGCCTTATCTGTGAAGCCAGCATCCTGGGGCCGGGCAGGATGCCAAGTGTTCTTTACCTGCACGTCCTGGGTCTGTTGCAGCGAAACGCTGCCGTGGAGGTGGGTGGGGGGAGGTGGCAGCTAGGGACAGTGCAGGAGCCACCAGTGGCTGTGACTGACAGCAGGTGGGGCTGCTCCGTCCTCTGGTTCACCCCCACCCCCTCTGCACCCACCATGTCTGAGGGGAGGAGCCCTCCCTGACACAAACCACACGTCTAAACCAGAAAGCACCATAGGCCTGTGAGCCAAGGCTGTCAGCCGTAAGTGGTACCTAGTTTGCCTTCAAGGACCTCAGGACCCTGGATGGAACTTTTCAGTGGATTTAATGGACGCAATAGAGTAAACAATTACAGCTCAGGGGCAGGCTCTGCAGTGGGCGCTTCAGTCCCGGCGAGAAGGTGCGAAGGCGCCACAGCGTGGGTGGATGTTCACAGGCGCGGACAGACGTGAGGCAGCCTGGTGCTGACGACACAGGAGCCTCTGGGACCCTCACCGCTGGGGCCGGTGCCCAAGGGCAGACCCCCGATTCCCCTGTGGCTTGGATCCCAGAGAAACGCTGCCATGCGCAGAAGCGGCTTCATGTGCACAGCGTGCCAACAGCTGAGAAACAGACATGGAGGAGGGAGCAGCCTGAATGTCCAGGCAGAGGCGGTGCAGCGGCGCCCTGACATGCTACACAGCAGGGTCCATGGAACGGAGCTCCACGCGGACTCCTCGCTGCCGCGTGGAAATGAAGTGCTGGCAGGCCTGCGCCAGGCCCTTCTGGGTGCTGGCAAGGTCGTCACCCTCGCGTTGCTCCCATTAAATGAAACCAGCGGCAGCGGTGTGCACCCCATGCCGTGCCCACATGATTAGGGGAGCCTCACAGAAGCAGCACGCATGTGAAGAAACTTGTTTCGAAGCCCGGATTCTGAGGGGGTAGGGGATGGACGGTTGTGGGGAGACGGCAGCAAGGGCTGAGGTTGGGGAGTGAATGTCTTATTAGATTAAGGGGGCAACCTGCTTGCAATGCCGTAGGCGTGTGTCCCGAAGGGAAGGGATACCTTTCTCACAGGAAAACAGACACCGGGAGTCACATTGGTCACTGACATCAGCCCCGCTAGTCCCAGGACCTGCCTGCCCCTCAGCCTCCCTCAGAGCAGAGCCCTTCAGGCCTGCGGGTCTAACCCTGAGAGGCCACATCAGAGGTTTGAGGAGCGGGGGAGGAGGAGGCAGGCGTGTTTCCGGGAGAACCATGGGCCGAGGGGAGCAGAGGGGAAGTGCCGATCACTCGGCAGGAGACCCTGACGGGAGGCTGGGCGGGCCCGGGCCCAGCTCCTCTGTGACTTGCTCACCGTTGGGTGGGTGTCTCAACTTCCCATCTCAGGAAGTCCCGTCCTCCGTGTTGAGTCGTGTGGAGTCTGAGCTAGGACTCCGGAAGCCGGTGCTCGGGGACGGCAATAACCCAGGAAGGGGAAATCGAGTCAGACTCACAGCTTTGGCGGAACAGGCACCCTTTTATTAACTTCTAAAGTAACTTTAAGATGCTATTTAGAATCTATTTTGAATCTAAAATTCTTTCTCACACTTTTTCTGAGTTGCTCGGATCACTTTAAAATTGTCACCTTTGATGTTTCAAATCCTATGCCCCTGAAGGCAGTGTGGGCAGCGCCGAATTAACTGAATGAAGTAGGTGGCAGACCCTGAATCTGAACTGAATTTCATATAAAACTTTTCTGGTCTTTCTAAAAACAGGAAACATCCCGTTAATCTCAAGTCAGATGCACTAACTTCAGCCTGGGAGACGCACATTTCCATTTCCCGTGCTTCATCATAAAATGGATTAGCTCCTTGCAACCTGTCAGTTGAACTTGGAAGTTAGGCATTTGCTTTACCCGTGGTAGGCAAACGGTGGCTCGCGAGCCACATGCGGCTCTTTGGCCCCTTGAGTGTGGCTCTTCCACAAAACACCACGGCCTGGGCGAGTCTATTTTGAAGAAGTGGCATTAGAAGTTTAAAAAATTTGGCTCTCAAAAGAAATTTCAATCATTGTACTGTTGACATTTGGCTGTTGACTAATGAGTTTGCCGAACACTGCTCTACACAGACTTGGCATGTACCTGTGCCCGGCACGGCCGTTTCCATTGTGGTAATAAACTTCAGTGTTTACATGTTGAGAAGGCTTTGGGAAAAAATCCTACATAGTGTAATTTATTCAGTCAAAACAGCCAAATAGAGGGTTACATGTGGCTATGTTTGGGGACAAGAAGAGATGAGTAAAGGTATGAAACTGCTGGCCGTATGCTGATGTTTGGTGTGCAAAGTGCATGAAAGATGAGTTTTTGTGGATTAACGTGAACCGGGGTGAGGGGCTGTTACTTGGTCACAGGAGAGAAATGGCTGCTTCCTGAGTAGCACGGAGGTGGGCAGGTACGGGATGCGCTTCGCCAGGACTGCCAGGACTGCCAGTGCGAGCTGGGCTGGTGGCCCCAGGCAGAGCAGAGAGGTATGAAGGGGCCTGGTTGGGGGCTGTTAGTGGAGTGTCATCCATACACCAGGATTGTGAGTTTGATCCCGTTGGGAAGCGTACGGGAGGAAACTGATAGCTGTTTCTTCTTTTCCCTTCCTTTCTCTCTAAAACCAATTAAAAAAACAAAACCTTTTGTTTAATGTACTCCCATTTGTTATGTTTTGTTCCCCTGGTCCCAGGAGACATATCCAAAAAGATATTGCTAGGAGTGATGTCAAAGAGTTTACTATCTGTTTTCTTCTAGATTTGTGGTTTCACTTCTTACCTGTCTGGAATGCATTTTGAATTTATTTTTGTTCGTGCTGTAAGCAAGTAGTCCACGTTCACTTTTTTCATGTGGCTGCCCCGTTTTTCCAGCACCAGTTACTGAAGAGACTGTCTCTGCCCCATTGTGTAGCCTTGCCTTTGTTGTAGACTGACCACAGAAGCGAGGACTTACTTCTGGGCTCTACTGATCTGTTTTTAAGCCATACTGTTTTGATTACTGTAGCTTTATAATATCGTTTGACATCAAGGAGCATGCTATCTCCCACTTTGTTCTGAAAATTTCTTTGGCTATTTCGGTCTTTTGTGGTTCCACATAAATTTTAGAATTAGCCGTTCTGAGAATGCCACTGGTATTTTAAATGCTTTGGGTAGTATGGAAATTTTAACAATATAATCCTTCCAATCAATGAGCAAGAGGACAGCCTTCCATTTATTTTTATCTTGTTCAAATTTTCTTCAGTCATATAGGTTTCAGAGATTAAGTCTTTCACCCCTTTGGTTTAATTTATTACTAGGTATTTTGTGCTTTTTTTAAAAAAAAAAATACATATTTTATTGATTTCAGAGAGGTAATGAGAGGGAGGTAAAAACATCTATACCTTTAAAAGGCTAAGCAACCATCCGACCGTCCGGTAGGTATGACGCACACTGACCAGCAGGGAGCAGACGCTCAACGCAGGAGCTGCCAAGCCGCAGTGCTTCTGGGGTGACACACCCCGGAACCAGAGAGAAGGGAGCCTGATTCCAGGGTGCGTCACCCAAGAACCACCCTCTCACAATCTGTGACTCCTCGGGGGATGTCGGAGAGCTGGTTTCAGCCCGATCCCTGCAGGCCAGGCCAAGGGACCCCACCTGCCGGAGGGACCCCGCTCACTGCGCAGACACCCTTCGAGCCATTTGCTGCTCTATGTGTGGCTGGCTGGGGAAGGACCACAGGAGGTTGGCTCCAGGGCGTGTCTGGCCTGGCTTGCCCAGTCCCACCCAGCCAGCCACCTTCTAATTAATTTCCTTTCAATATGCACGAATCCATGCATCGGGGCACTAGTCAACAATGACAGAGAAACACTGATCAGCTGCTTCCTGCACGCCCTCCACTGGGGATCAAGCTCAGAACCCAAGCATGTGCCCTGACCGAGAATCAAACTGTGACCTCCTGATTCACATGTCAATGCTCAACCACTAAGCCACTCCAGCCAGGCTATTTTACGCTTTTTGACAGAACTGTAAATGGGATTGTTTTATTAATGTGTCCTTCGGATGGTTCCTCACTGGTGTAAAAAATGCAACTGACCTCTGTGCACTGCTGACAGGAAGGGCTAGGGCCGAGTCATGAATAGCTGCATAGCTTTATTATGAGTTACGAAGTGTCCATATTAAATGCATTATCCTACAAACAATAACCTATGTGTGTACACAAAATGACCATGAGCTAACATTATTTAGTTCATCTGATACTTCTATTAAATTCAACTCCCAGTGACGAACATTAAACCACACGAGCTATACCACATGTGCATCAGGTGGGCAGCGTGGCCATCCTCTTCCTCAGCTCAGCCGCCTTCTCCTCCAGCTCAGCACAGCCCTCCTCGACCGCCTTCCCAATGCCTTCATGGTATTTCTCCAGAGCCCCTTTCAAGTTCAGAAATATTTCCTAAGTGGAAAGTGAGATGGAATGAGTCTATGCAACCATCTAACTGAAAACGAGTTACAAGAATCATGGTCTGATTCTTATTTATTAATATCACGTGCATGCACATGCGCATGTCTGCTCTCACTAAAAATCCCTCTACAAGCCAGACAGACACATCAACAAGTCTGCTCCTCAGAACAACGAGCCTGGCCTGTCACCACGGCGCCTGGGTTCTGGGACATGAGGACTTAACTGGCAAGGAAACTTTCACTTCACCACTCTCCATGGCAAACACCAGGCACACACCTAGATGGCTGTGGCAGCTAGAGCCTCCGCGCTGGACCTGCCATCACTGAAGGCCTGTACAGACTCACTACGAGCCCACAGGGCTGGGAAATGCCCCAGTGCCTCATCTGGTCAGGCTGCTCCACCAGCAAGAATGAGTTTTCACACAAACCCACATGCATGTGCTGAACATGAAGAAACATGAAAGCAAAAGTTTTCAGCCTGAAGATAATTTCTTCCATCTCATACTTAGTCAAAGCGTTTTTCATCTTTTACTATTTATTTATTAAATTCTCAAACCTTGTGCTGGGGCCCTGACCAGAAGTATGCTGGAGGTTCAAGGCCCACTCGCCATTCACATGCGTACAGGTAAGGACACAGCAGCATTACTAGGTTAAAGGCCCCTTTGCCCTACACATGCGCAAGGGCAATGCCTCAGCAGTAGCACTATCTGTACTGCACAAGCGCACCCTCATGTAACCTGCTTACGTTAACGTAGCACGAGTCACTACTTGGCACGAGACTCTGTGTACATCAGGTGCCCCTGACCAGCCAGTTGTTGGCTGCTTTGTTCACAATAAAGCAAGTCCCACCTATGTGCTGTCACTCATGTGTTCTTCCAATTTCCTGCACCCAAGAGGGTCCAGTCCCTGGCTGAGGAACTTGCCCCCAACACCCTGACATAAGAATAAGTAGGATTCTGAAAGGTTATAGGAAGGGTCAAACTCTCCTCTAGAAAACTGACGACATCTCCAAAATGAGAGTGGCATAACTGAAGTTTGAAGCTGGTGAGATGACCTGCAATCAATTTCTCATCAACACTCTCACCTGGGACTTCAGTTTCTCCCTCTCCGTGGTATCTTTTAGTTGCTGAATGGCAAATTTAACTTTCTGGGTTTCTTGGTTCATGGTGGTTATTCGCTCACACACAGCACCTCTTTTTTCTTGAAGTTTATTGCAATCTCTAAAGAAAATGGAGACAGCCAATTATAATTCCTCTTTAGCATCTAAAAGGCAAACATTTAACTCTGAGTTCAATTCCAAAGTGAACATTATCTGACACACCTCAGCCTTGTCTCAGGAATAAAAGTGAACGGATGAGCACCCCAGTGTGGCGCTACCCGCGTGCTGGGCGCCCACAAGCCACATGGGTCTGAGGTCACAGTCCCCGCCCAGGGTGTGCCTCACATGCCACTGGTGGGAATGTGAGTCAGGGCAATTCTGCTGTGAGGCAGCTTGGCCACAAATCTAACTCCCAGGCTCTGCTCTTTGTTTCATCCACAGGAGGAAGAGAGCAAAGGAAATGGTCCCCCAACCCCTAACATGCCTTTGAGAGGCTCAACAGTGACAGCTGACATCCCTCTCAACTATTGTTAGCACCTTTGCAAGGATGGGAAGGAGACTGAACCAAGGGACCCCCAGCACACTAGCTGACAGCTACCAGGTATGCTAACACCGCAGCTCTTCTCCGAGCACAAAACCCACGGTGCTGCCAGGCTTGTGAGTGCACTAGGTGGTGGACCAGCTGGCCTACAGAGTAGAGCACTGAAGAATTATGCAAATCACAGAACTGTGACCCTGGGAAGAAATCCAGTATAGCAACATCTCCAAATCCGGACTCAGCCCCTAAGACCCACAGCTGACTCGTCTGTTCCCGCCCTCACTGTGGAGCACCTCTCTGAAATTGTACGGGTGTGGAATCTCAGGGCAAAGCTCTCAGTTTTCCCAGTGCCCTGCCCTGAACTGTTCCGTACTCAATGACTGTGCGCTTGTACTGCTTGACGTCCTCGCGCTTCTTGTTGATTTTGAACTGGGCTGTGGCGAGTTTTTCCTTCTTCATGTTCATCACTCTGCGCAAGGAATTCTCC
Source organism: Corynorhinus townsendii (assembly GCA_026230045.1). Taxonomy (NCBI): domain Eukaryota; kingdom Metazoa; phylum Chordata; class Mammalia; order Chiroptera; family Vespertilionidae; genus Corynorhinus; species Corynorhinus townsendii. The sequence continues at coordinate 42,645,680 of JAPDVU010000013.1, forward strand.
TCTGCCTTCAGTTTCTTCAGTTCTGACTCCCTGCTCTCAATCTGGTCCTCCAAGTTCAGGTTCTGTGTTATGAGAAGGACTTCAGATCAGTGCAACCAAGTAGGGTTTACAGACACAATGAATGACTCTTTCTAGAAGAACTGCACTAGACACGATCTGAGAGGATATGGAGCTGTTTCAGCCCTGCACCCGCAGAAGCACGCAGACTGCACAGAGACACCAGAAAGCAGGGACAGAGAGCGCGTGACATCCAGAGAGCTTCCCGTGCCGCTTTGCCAGCAGAACTGGAAGAGAAATGCATACAAGACCGACTGAGAGGTGAAGAAGGAGCAGGGAGCAGGGTGGCCCAGAACTGAGAGAAGCAGGGACCTCCCCCTGCTCTGCGCTGCCGAGGGCAGACAGGCGAGCATGTGGCGGGCAACCAATACCTCGGGCCATCTCATGCTCTAACCTCTACTTCCTCACATAAGAAATCCCTCACAAACGCCAGGGTCATGGCCTGGGACCGGCAAGGGTGAGGATGAGAAAGGTGCGAAATGAGAGGGGTTTCAGGTTTCTAACCAGAGAATCTGATTGCTGGTGCTGGCTCTCTGCCTGCAGGGCAGACACGGTCACTACCTTTCGTCTCCAGAGCCCAAGGGTCACTAGGTCACCTAGAGGAGCACTCCCAGCAACTGTGAGCACGAGTTTAAAACTTCCACTACTTTTCTCTGAAACCCAGAGCAACAAGCGATGTCAGTGACGCCCCATCCCCGTCCCCTGGGGAGAGCTGGGCTGAAGGGACCAAGGAGAGCTCTGCCCCAGCGCACAGCCTCGCACAGCACTGCAGGGACCTGCTTCTTTAGGGCACGGTACCGGAGAGGAATGACCAACGCCCGTAATTCCAGGGAGGACAGAACTCACCTCCTTTAAGACACTGGCCAGCTTCTCCCTGTTCTCCGCCAGCTCCTGTATTTTCTTCTGATAGAGCTGCACCTCCAGCTGACAGGAGGGCAAGCCGTCCACCGAGTCACGGTACACCTCGTACTTCTCCATCACTTCTTGCTGGAGAGAAAACGCAGAAACCAGGTGAGAGCCTTTTCAGGACACAGCAGTGATGGCAGTGCTCGCTGGGCAGTGATGCTGCTGCGGAGCAGCAGAGCGCACTGGGACCCGGCCGGCCGGCGCGGTCACGCCACATCTGCGCTCAGGGGTGCGGACAGAGAAAAACTGCCTTTATTCACCAGCCCTCTCACTGAAGCACCTCCCAAGGTTTCTCCAATGATCTGAAAAGATTCCATGTCTGCCAACACTCCGCTACCGATTCCTCCCGGGCAACTGCCTCCCCGATTATAATGTGAGTCCTCTGTGTAAAGATGACCGTTCCAGCTCATTTTTAAAGACTAATTCCTCTTGTACAGCCAGAAATGGGCACTGTTGATCACAACCACCCGAACAACGAGGGCTTCTCTCCTGCCCCAGCCCCTTCTCAGCCCGTGGTCGTCATCAGCAAACTGCTGAACCCTCTCACTGCTCGTTTTCCCCGTGGCCTTTCATACCAACAGCACCTTGCACTCGAGGACATAACCCATCACCTGTCACATGCACTACAGGTATGTCCCATAGCTGCACTGTTCTCTATAGCTTTTGGGTTTCCTATTTTAATTTTAAAAATCCATCCCAGACCAAGATTATGTAAGTGTTCTCTTAAAATTTCTAAAACTGCTGAATTTTTGAATTTAAAATTTTAATCCAGTTAAAATGTATTTTTGTAAGTGCTGCAGGTATAGACCCGACTCCCTCTGCTTCTAAATGAATGGACACTGAATGAGAACTGTTTGCTAAATAATCCACTCTCCTCTCAAAACGTTCAGATCTCTGTGGGGCTCTCGTTTCTGCTCTGTAACCTTTGTCTATTCCTGTGTGGTAATTCTCAATACTCAGGAATTACCTGCGTAACAACCTCAGAGATGAACCTGGGGGTCCTCCATAGTTCATAAAACTTGCCGCATAAAAGATGCTCAATCGTCCACCCGCTTCTACTGTGTCCCCACCCTACCCACCTCTCCCCCAGGAACCAGGACCTTTAAACAAGTCCCACCAACCCCAGCACTCCCCACTTAGCAGTCACTGTGGTGCCTTGGCTCTAAGTTCAAACCCAGCACCCCGAGCCCTCGACCTCTGCCTATTTTTCCATCACCTCAGGCCACTCTCCTTCTAGGCATCAGGCTTTGTTCCCAGAACACACCTGCGACCTCGGGAACTTTGCATATTCTGTTCCCTCTTCCCAATGCAAATTTACTAGGATCACCCCTGTTCCTCCTTCAGATGTCAACCTCAATTTCTCCCCTTCCCCCCACACCCAATTGCCACAGGTAAGGCAGGATCCCTCATTACACTACTTCAAAGCACCGTCTACTATTTTTTTGCTTGTTTCTTTGTGGTGATTTTTTAAAAGAAAAACTTTATTTCCTGGAGTTTCACATTCACAGCAAAATTGAACGGAAAGCACAGAGATATCCCATATTTCTTCTGCCCCAACATGCAGACCCCTACGCTTCTTCAAAGTACATATTAAAGCCTGTTATCATATAATCTATAATAATAAAAGCATAATATGCTAATTAGACCGGAGGTCCTTCAGGACGAACCTGGGGCTGCCAGGGAAGCCCAGGTCCAGAGTGCCTGCCAACAGCTGGATAAAAGCCTGGATCCCAAGTGCCTGCCAGTGGCCGGAGGGAAGCCAGTGCCAGCAGCCGGGGGAAGGCCTACTCTTGCACAAATGTCGCGCATCGGGCCTCGAGTTGGTTACAAACCTGTTTAATACCTTACTCCCTTCAAATAAAGTACCGAAGTCTCATGAGGGTCACCCAGGGCAAAGCCTACAAAACATGTTGCCTAAGTTAGTGGTCGCCAAACTCATTGGTCAACAGAGCGGCAAGCCGCGGCTCACAAGCCGCAGTTTGCCAACCACTGGCCTAAGTGAACAAATGCCTTCAAATTCTATGTTTTACCCCAAACCCACTTTGAGAAGAACCACAAATTAGAGATTTGGGTAAAACGCTTAAGACGGAGAGATGAATAGATAACCAGGAAATCAGATCATTAACAAATGATTAAACAACAATTGCCAAAAAGACAGAAACTCGTTAAAATAAAAAGGAGCCTGGCTGGCGTGGCTCAGAGGATGAGCATCGACCTATGAACCTGAAGGTCATAGTTTGATTCCCGGTCAGGGCGCATGCCCAGCTTTCAGTCTGGGCTCCCCAGTAGTGACGTGCAGGAGGCAGCCGATCCATGATTCTCTTTCATCATTGATGTCTCTCTCTCTCACCCTCTTCCTCTCCCTTTTCCCTCTGAAATCAATAAAAAAACATGTAAAATAACATTTAAAAAATAAAAATAAAATAAAAAGGAAACTTACCATAGACTTTTTAAGCTTCTGGACTGTATCTTTCATTTTTTCTTTATAATTCTTTAACTTCTCTGGGGAATCCACAATTTTTGTTTTCAAACTCTCTTGCACTTCTTTCAAAGTAACCACTGATAATCTTAGTTCATTCTGTGGAGAAGACACTTTAATATATGAGATGCAACATGAAGTTGGAGATTTCCCATTACAATAATGGGAAAGAACAGGAAGTTGGGTCCATGTTCGTGGCAGTGGGGGTGAAATTAAGTGATGGCCACGGTGTTTCCTGCCTTGAGGCTCATGTCCAGGCCGCAGGCCATTCATGTCCAGGCCCCAGGCCAAGCCCGTCCCTCAGTTCCTCTCGGACTCCTGTGGAGTGCCCTGGCCCTCCAGTGTCCAATGGCACCTTGCAAGCCAAGCACACAGGTCCTGTGCTGGGCCATGATCAGTGTGGTCCTCCTGAGGGTCACCACCTCCCCTGGAAACCCTGCCCCACCTGCTCCAATCCCTCCATCAGCAGGACACAGGCTCACACGCCACATTGTCCTTGTGCATTTCAGCTGTTTCTCAACTGACAGAACAACATGGGCGTGTGCCCAGTTAGTTACTTTTGACTCCCAGGACCCAAGCAAAGTAACAAAAGTTCAATTCGTTTCATTTTAAGGGAAAAGACACGGGACACATTTTGACTATAATATACCCAGTTAAACACTCCTCCACACAAGCTCCCCAATCTCCATGCTGCTGAAGTGAAAGGTGCTCACCAAAAGCTTGGTTCTCTCTAAAATATCAGACTTCTTTTGGGCATTTCTCTCTTGCAGCAATACCTAAGGAAAAAGCAAATAACTCTTTCATAATGACTCAAAGCAGATTTAGAGAGCCCCTCAGCGCTCTTATAAAACAGGTAAGGAAAGAGTTGGTGGATTAGAGCAGTACCCTCACGCCCTCAGTCCACACTATCCAACCCCACCCCACTCCCCGCCAGAAGTGCCCACGGCTCCCTTACTGAGGAGCTCAACCCAACAGCTGCTCAGCATTTGCAGCCGCCGCGGTAGCCCAGACGGGAGGAAAGTAGTGCTGTGGTGCCAACGTGATAGGCTCTCGCGGAGACGAGAGTTTTAGGGTTCCCTAAGTCTCACGCTGCTGCCCCCTAACTGCACTGGCATCCTGGGCAACGCAGCAAACCCTCCGGTGCTTCAGTCTGTCTAAGTGTCTGCACATTTACTCCCGCCCCCATCTGCAGACACTCTTCTCAGAGTCAAGGTTTCCCCGGACACACACCGTTTTCTGCCGGAAGTCTTGGTTCAGCAGCTGCTGCAGCTCCTGGATCTCGTCGGAAAGCTGCTGGAACTCGGCCTGCTCCTCCACTGGAACAGAACTGAGCAGAGCAGCACCAGTTAACCCACGTGGTGCCAGGTCTGGACTCTGCGGGCCGGACTGAAGGCTCGGCCTCGCGGAACTTCCCTGGGAACACCCTCCGCCTTCATGTCTGACTGAGATGGACCTGCTGCCTCCAGGACACACTCCCTCCATGTCCCCCCATCAGGTCTTCCTCCTTGGGGACCATCTCTGTGGGTACCGTCTGCGCACCCCACCCTCTGACCCTGACTGAAAATATGGACTCGGGACCCCCTGCCCTGCCCGTGCAGCTGCTCACTGGGCCCGACCGTGCCTTCTCTGGCCCTCCCTAACTGACCCTCACATGCCCAGTCTCCTCCACAGCAAAGTTCTCAAGGTGAGGCTCTGAAACATGGCCTAGAACTGTTCCTTTAATTCTGTTCCCTACCACCAGTGAGTCTGACAAGCTCTCACTTCCAGCCCCCCGCGTGCATGCCGTCAGTCCCCTCTACCCCCGCAGTCCATGTTCTACGTGGAGAGAGGGAGCGGGTTCTCTGCATGTTAGAGCCCCGCGCAGCTGTGACGGACACAGACGTGCTTGCTGCATGTGCTGCCAATACTCTCCCAGTCTGGCCCTGTCGCTTGATCTGCTGCGCTAAACGCACCACGTGAAACTTGAACATGTGCCTCCTGTGGCTGTCTTTTCTGCTACTGCTGTCCCTGAAGGCAATTTACAGGAAGGCCTGATACACTGAGACCCCAGCATGTTAGAAGGGATAAGTCTGTCAGTTCCAAATCAGAATACACAAGGCCAAGGAACCCTAACTCGTGAACGATTCTCCTCCTGACTGGCCTGAGTCAACAAAACGCCCCTCTGCTGAAGCAGAGCGCTGACAACTAACTGGCCCACTGCGCTGCTGCTCTCCTGTGCAAGCTAAACACTTCCAGAGAGTAAGGTATCACTTGGCATGTGTCCAGCTAATGCACTAACAGCAGGAAAGCAACAAAAGATGTATTACATCCTAAGAGTAAAGAGAAAAGGTAAACTTAAAACAGTGTTATTAGGTAAGAAAGAGACTTGAGATCCACTGTAAGGCTGTCAAATGCTACTTACAATCTACTTTGCATGTCTGAAGTGGCATTTATTGTATTTGTAAATCTGCTACTTACTCAAGTTTCTCCAACTTCATTATCGCCTCCTGGTGAGCCACATTTAGCTGCTGCATTTTGTCCACAGAAGATTTCTATTAAAGCAAGTTGAGTAGCTTCACATTAGTTTCCAACATAATCAACAGCATGCTCACCCATCAGCTGCCAGGGCAGACAGCAGACACTCACTCGCTACCTTGCACTTTCACAGAAACTAGGCATGTGTGATGGAACCAGCCCCTGTGACAGTGCATCGAGGGTTTCTGCACTTCGCCACACGGAACTGGTGGTGCGAGCCAGCACTCTGTGCGGCGCCAGGAACAGCACCAGGAATGGCACCGAGACGCCAGTGCCTGGACGCCAGTAGCCCGGTGGCCCTGAGCAGTCAGTGCTGATATAAACCACAACCCAGCTTGTTCCACTGCTTGCACAGTGGCAGCAGCCACTCGGGTGGTGGCCAGGGGGGTGTCACGGGGGTCTTTGTAGAAATGACAGATGTCTGAGCTGTGCCTTAGAAATTAGAAGAAATGAGCCAAGCCAAGGTGTACGCGCGTGTTGGCACACACACGTAGGCTTGGGGAGCGTGTGATGCTCAGGAGGTACGAGCGTAGTGTGGTTTGTGGGAGGACGTCTTTATTGGTGCTCAGTGTGGCGGAAGCTGAGTTCTGAGTGTCTGGCTCGGGTGCTTTTCCAAGAGTGTGTGCCCACAGCTGTGGACAGAGGGGAAGAGCCCTTCCAAATGCTCGGAGCTGCTATGAACGTGCTTATCTGTGACAGGGTTTACTGGACTGAATGCTGCCATGCGGTGCTGGGCCAGCATGATAAACAAGAAGCACGCAGTCTGGTCGTCACTGAGGAGTAAGCACGCATCCCAAGCGTCGGTGATTTAAGGGCACTGCTAACATCCACAGGAGCCCGGAGACTCATCACTCCTCTCCTCCCTGACATTTCCTAAAATAGGAAGAGAAGCCTCCTCCACAGGCTTCCACAAGCCCAGCCTCTCCCTAACGTCACCGAACAGCCAAGGGCGCCTCACTAATGAAGATGCTTTCCATTAACTAAGCTGCGCCCTCACATAAACAACGCTCTTGGTTCTACAACACTCAGTCACACGTGACAACCGATTCAAAGCAGATTACTAGTTTATAAACGAGGCTATGGTCTAGTATGTGACCCCAGAATCTTTTTCAGTCTTACATATTGCCCGAGAAACTCCATGTACGTGTCCCGGCATGCTTCCCTGAAGTGGATGAAGTTGATGATCCCACTCAAAAACCGAATGGTCCGTTTGGCTTCTAAAATAGAAAGCAGGACTCCTTAAATAAATCTTTGAAACAATATGAAAGTGAAAACTACCCTCTCCACGTGCACTCTGCTCGCAGGGCACAGAATAAAGCTGTGTGTGCTGGAACTTGCCCAGGTGCACAGAGTTTGTCCTAAGTTAAAGATCGGAATTATCTTTGCTTTAACAACTTAAAAAAATGTTAAAGGCAAACCACTTTTGGCCACGAGAAAATGGCAGAACCAGCTTTCCTCTCCCATCTTAACCAACCAGAAAGCCAGACACAATGGGCTGCAGCAGCCCCAAGGACAGCAGCCCCAAGAGGAGCACTGTGGTGGGGAGCCCTGCCCACGTGCCAGCCCACCGCCACCCGCAGTGTCCCGGCTGCGCCCAGGGAGTAGGGGCACAGACTCACAGCTTCTGCTGAGCCATGAAAGTAGAGTTATAGTCTGGCGAGACCAAGGCAACCAGAATGTAAACTGGCCTCTCTAAACTAAACTCCATCTCCCGACTTACACTCCATTTGTTCAAGAAGGGAGAGAGAAGCACCAGCAGTATAAGGAGAAAAAGAAAGAAAATAGTTTTAAAAATACCTGAATCAAGAGAAACCAAGATGGTGGCATAGGTAAACACCTAAACTGCTGCCTCACACAACAATATCTAAACTACAACTCAAAGACAGAACGGACACCATCCAGAACCACAGGAAAGCTGGCTGAGTGGAAATTCTGCAACTAGAAGCAAAGAGGAAAGCACATTGACAATCAGAGGAGCTGCAAAAGGCTGAGGTACAGAGACGTGCAAATGAACGGCGAGGACGGGCGGCTAAGTGCGCAGCTGGCTTTCTAAAGCGGGAGGCAGACGGAAACTCCCAACTGCGCTGAACTCCAGTTCCGGGCGAGTTTCTGGGAACCCAGACTCATTCGGGGAGAAACTGGACTGTCAGGAAAAGAGAAAGCACACTGAGACTTAAGGGAGCTGCGGAGGCAGAGGTCCAGAGGCGCGCACGCGCAGAGAGGACTAACTGTTGAGTGCACAGGCGGCTCAGTGTGCAGCTGGCTTTCTAAAGCAGGAGGGAGATGGAAGCTCCCGACTGCACTGAACTCCAGTTCCGGGCAACTTTCTGGGTACCCAGACTCATTCGGGGAGAAACTGGACTGTCTGGTAGCAGGGAAACTCGAGGGCGGCTTTCTCTCAGTGGTGCTTACAGCGATTACCGAGGGACTCTGAGATCCAGGGGCCTTATAGGGCAGGGCTGACGGGAAGCCAAGGTTGTCTGCTCCACCCTGAAACTCTGCTCCTTCAAGGCTGAGCACAGAGGCTTTTGCCAATTTTGCAAGTCTTGTCTCATAAGGGTGTCTCCAGCACAGAAGTTCTCCCGGCGTAGACACAGCTGTTCCTCACAGCCAATTGGCCTGGAGGTCAATTCCTCCCAGTGATACCAACAACAATCAAGACTTCACTTCAACAAGGCTGTACACACAGTCCACAAAGGGGTGCACCAAGAGTGTCCACCTCAGGTAACTGGGGAGGCTGAGCCACGGAGCCATATAGGACACCTAGCACACAAACCTACTCTACCAACTCAGGGAAGCAGCGAAAATGCGGAGACAAAGAACCATCACAAATGAAAGAAATGGAGAAAAGCAAACGACTGGATAGAGTTCAAAACCACGGTTTTAAGGCTTTTCAAGAATTTCCTAGAAAAGGCCGATAAATTTAGTGAGACCCTCGAGGATACGAAAAAGGACCAACTAGAAATTAAACATACACTGACCGAAATAAAAAATATTATACAGAGACCTAACAGCAGACTAGAGGAATGCCAGAATCAAGTCAAAGTTTTGAAATACAAAGAAGCAAAAAACACTCTACCGGAAAAGCAAAAAGAAAAAAGAATCCAAAAAGTTGAAGATAGTGTAAGGAGCCTCTGGGACAACTTCAAGCGTACCAACATCAGAATTACGGGGGTGCCAGAAGAAGAGAGAGCAAGATACTGAAAACCTATTTGAAGAAATAATGACTGAAAACTTCTCCCACCTGGTGAAAGAAATAGACTTACAAATCCAGGAAGCGTACAGAACCCCAAACAAAAGGAATCCAAAGAGGGCCACACCAAGACACATCATAATTAAAATGCCAAGAGCAAAAGACAAAGAGAAAATATTGAAAGCAGCAAGAGAAAAACAGTTAATTACCTACAAGGGAGCACCCAGACGATTGTCAGCTGATTTCTCAACAGAAACTATACAGGCCAGACGGGAGTGGCAAGAAATATTCAAAGTGATGAATAGCAAGAACCGACAAGCAAGATTTCTCTACCTAGCAAAGCTATCATTCAGAATTGAAGGTTGGATAAAGAGCTTCACAGATAAGAAAAAGCTAAAGGAGTTCATCAACACCAAACCAGTATTATATGAAATGCTGAAGGGTATTCTTTAACAAGAGGAAGAAGAAAAAGGTAAAGAGAAAAATTATGAACAACAAATACATATCTATCACAACTGAATCTAAAAATCAAGTGAATTAAAAATCTGATGAACAGAATAAACTGGTGAACATAATAGAATCTGGGGCATAGAAAGGGAGTGGACTGACAATTCTCAGGGGGAAAGGGGTGTGGGGGGTGCAGGAAGAGACTGGACAAAAATCGTACACCTCTGGCCAAAACTGGTTTGGCTCAGTGGATAGAGCATCAGCCTGCGGACTGAAAGATCCCAGGTTCGATTGCGGTCAAGGGCATGTAGGTGGCTTGCGGGCACATCCCCAGTAGGGGGCGTGCAGGAGGCAGCTGATCGATGTTTCTAACTCTCTCTCTCTCTCCCTTTCTCTCTGTAAAAAATCAATAAAATATATTTTTAAAAAATCGTACACCTATGGATTAGGACAGTGGGCGGCGGGTAGGTAAGGGCAGAGGATGGGGTGGGAACCGGGTGGAGGTGAGCTATGGGGGGAAAAAAGAGGAACAATTGTAATAATCTGAACAATAAAGATTTACTAAATTAAAAAAAAATACCTGAATCAAACTTTTACAATTTACAATTAGAATATGTACAATCAAAAATCCACTCAGTAGGGTTAACAGCAGACCTACAGAGAAAAGGACCAGTGAAATGAAGGCAGCAGGAAAGCCAGAGTCAAGCGTGAACAGAGCCCTGTGCGCTGAGGGACACTCCCAAACAACACAATGAACGAGTAACGGGAGCCCCACAAAGAGGAGTGGCAGAGGGACTTTTATAAAAGAGCTGAAAACTCTCCACATTTGATAGCAGTAAAGTATATCCAAGGAAGTAAGCAAATCTGAGGGGGCAGACAAACCCCCAAAAGGCATGATGTGATACACTGCGAAACCTGTGGCAGTCTTCAGCAGCCAGGGGGCAGGAGAAGCAGTGAGTTCGCCCAGGCTGAGGAGCAAGGGGTCGGGATCACTGACCTTCACATAGAACAGCTGAGGATGCCCTGGCCCCACCGGCAGCAGGGAACTGGAGCTGGGAACCCTGCAGGATGTGGGACCTCAGCAAGGCTGCACACATCCCATTGAAAGGATGGATTAGGGGAAACTCTCTCCCACCAGTGCAGGGAGATGACAAGGTTACCGGCACCTCTTCCTTGTCTTTTCTGAGACAATCAACTCCTCTGAGAAGTCTAACTGTGGCCATGGCCACATGGGTTTTAGTGGAAGTAAACTCTGTATGTGTTTCTAGAACCATCAAAATTAGGAGTTAAGATAAAAAATGGGCTTTAGGCAATGAAAACCCTGGAAGAACTTCCAGCAGCAAAATGAACCTCGGGAGGGATGTGGCCTTGATCCGGGAAGCTGAAGACAAGTTTAAGCTTATAATCCAAAATGCACATGGAGGAGGCAAAATAGCGGCAGAATAGAGGGATGAGTCCTGAGCCTTGTCCGGGAGCAAATAGAGGAGGCAGCTGAGACGAGTGGAATCCAGCCCTAATTGGCGAAGGAGGCACAGCTGGTGAGACAGTTTGCAGCTGGGAAGAGCAGGGATCCCCCGGATAAAGGTAAAATCAAAGATCTAGGCAGTAGAATCTCCCGGACCTCTGTGCCCAGAAGGTCAGGGAGAAACTACACCGTGCCAAGCCGCGTCCCTGAGGACAGGCAAGGTCTGAAGGATTTTAGACCATAGAGTCTGGATTTGGGATCTGAGCTCAAAGGCAGCCTTTAAGAGCTGCCGGACCGCGGAGTGCCGGCAAGAGAGGAACTGGCAGAGACTCGGTCCTTCCTCGAGCTGGGGCCTGCGTCTTTCCCCACTGAACCTAGTTCGTGGGACCTTTTGGAGACAGGCACTTACCTGTGACAGAAGTGCGAGAGAAGGGGTAGAGTTGTGGAATCTGGGCAGAGGGGGCAACGGACAGTCCAGGAGAGGTGGTAGCAAGTTGGTGCTGAGTCATATCTAAGCCCACAGAATCCATTTTCTCCTGAGAGATAGCCCCTCCCCCCAGTCTCCAGGCAGCCAATATAGCCACACCCAGATTCCATCCTGATTAACGCCATGGAATCTGAATACTCCCTGAGGCCATAGGATCTACTCTAAAGAGAAATCTTTAGAAGCTAAGCACCTCAATTACTGGGCTACACTGCCAGGGCCCTCCAGAGTGCTTCCTTCAGTGTACCTAGCTGGCAAACTTACCCCCAGTGATCCTGTGAGCCGCCACCTGGAGAAAGCGCCTGCCCACCACAGACACAGCAGCGAAAGTTGAGTCTGCCCACCCCACAATTACAGAACTCTGGGCAACACAGTTACCCCTTTCCAAAGTGTAGCCCCCTGAGCCACATCACCCGGACAGACGGTTCCTTGGTGCCACTGTGAGGCCCCACTGGGCACACATGACTTAAATTAAGGGTGCAAGTCAGCAAAAATTGGGACACTCCCCCCCATAGCAGCTGACTTCTAGGCACTGTAGTTGTGCCTCTCAAGCTTGCAGGCCTACATCAAGAAAACCCAAATAGCTCAAGTAGGGAGATACACTAGATAACCAAGCCCAGGAGAACAGAAAGATTTCACCAGTAGCACCATCACCAAAAGAACCTGGGTAGCAAAGCAATTGGATCTACAATTAAAACATTTCAGGAAAACATGGGGAGACAAAAAAGCAATACCCAAAGGAAAGAAAAAGAGGAATCACCAGAAAGGGAGTTCAATGAAATTGAGGCTAGCAGCTTAACAGAGAGAGAATTCAGAGTAATGATGATAAGGATGTTTAAACGGATGGATGACTTAAAACAATAAAAAAAAAATTTTTTTAAACAAAATAAAAAACAAAATGCACATGGACACCTGTGTGCACGCCCACACACGCACAGAAAACACCTCTCATCAGTCTGTGGGTGCAGCTGAAGCAGGGCTGAGGGGAAATTTATGGCACTGAGCACCTTAATTAGAAAAAAAGAAATGTCTCAAACAACAGCCTCGCTTCTGCCTTAAAAAAAACACCAGGGGGACGGGGGGAAAGAGCAAACGCAAAGCAAGCATGAAAAAGAATAATGCTGAGCACAAAACCCAATAAAATGCAAAACAGAAATAAAATTCAGAAAAATCAACGAAAGGAAAAGCTTTTTCTTTGAAAAGACCAACAAAATGGAATACCCTCGAGTCAGAGGGGTCAGCGAGACGTACGAGTGGAGAGAGAAACTGCTCAAGTCCCAAGACTCCAGAGACAGGTGTGATGATGCGGGAAGACAGGAGCAAGGCTGTTAATACCTCTGCCAGCCCAAGTGGAAGAAGGAAGTCTCTGGAGAATGGAGACCAGCAGAGGAGCCCTTTATTTATTAAAGAGACTGAATTCTTCATTTGAAACCTTCCCATAGATTTCTTCAATTATGCACTTACAATTGGTGACCTTTTATGTAGTGTAAATTACATTCAATCAACAAAACCAAGACCAGCAGTCAGAGGACAAAAACAAGTTGTGAACAGCACGCTAGACTCTTGCACCATGAGCCCCTTGGTGTGTGAGCGTCAGAGGCAGAGGTGAGGGCGCCTGAAGTCAGGACAAGCGCACCTTCTGACACAATGGCGTGACTATTCGTGTGTTACTGAGACATTTCTCCCTAATAAACAGCACCTGTACATTTACATCTGATACAACTGAGCCCACTATGCCATATCACCGCTTGCCTATTACTGGTATCCATACTCTCAAATATACACAACATTTCTCAAACGTAAGGAATTCAGAACAACTACTCAGAAAAACGGCTTTTCTGTGGCTCTGTGAGGGACAGCATTCCAATATTAGGATAAAAAAAAAGCATGCTTCTGGATGAGGTCCTCCTTCCTTTGGGGTTTCACGTTTATTCGTGGAAAGGTGTTAAGAGACTCTCACTCACTTGGGTACAGAATGTCGGCCATCTCAAAGTCATTCACCCGGCAGATGCGCAGAAACGAGTTCCTGAAAGACACAGTGGAGAAAACACTGAACAGTGTACTGCCGATCCAACACAAGCCGGGGACAGAAACAGCTTCTTCTCAACGACATTTCTAGGTACATTCTGGACATCCAAGGACGTCGTCAGACAGCCACACTGTGGTATGAAATTGCCTTTTCCGTACATGGCGTGAGTGCACGTGCCAGGCACAGTGGTAGATCCAAACAAACAACGCACACGCATGGAGGTACAACGGCCTCCAACAATTTTATAGTCACACCTCCTTGAAACTTCGATTCAAAGTGCACAGGCGGAGGCAGTGAGTCACGCTCGCTGAAAGTCTACAATTTAGAATATATATGGGATGGAGAGGAAGAGGGTAGACATTCCTCCCCAAAGAAAATCACGTCACTAAGAAAGCTTAACGTAACCTGGATAGGGTTAGACCAGTGGTCGGCAAACCGCGGGTTTGCTGATCTGTTGACTAATGAGTTTGCCGACCACTGGGTTAGACTAAGAAAATAAAATGACTCTACTCACAGATGAATAAACAGGTTGCTGACGGGTAAGAAGCCTTCCATCAAATGTGGGTACATGACGTCCGCGTTCACTGGCATCTAAAGGGGAAAACCAGAAAATCTAAGTTACACGTTAACCTGATAAAATGAGAAAAGTCGCCAAAAAAACCTCAACTAGAGTAAGATCAAATTATATGAACTTACCACTAAAGAAAAACAACAAAGAAGACAGACCCTAGAGCTGTGGTTAATATTAACAGCCAGGTTCACAGAGGGTGGTCAAGAGCGGTTCTCAACGCAGGAGGGAAGGAAGGGCGCTGGTTCCAGTTTCCACGGAGCAGCACGACTACGCTAGCTTTTACACGCGCTCTCTTCACCGTAGAACAGCCCTGGGGCTGTCTCAGACACAGAGCGAAGGCTCAGCGAGGTTGCAGAGGCACAGCCTTAGATTTTAAACAACGTGCTGTGATGCGAGATCGTGTGCACCTTCAGGTGGTGCTCAGATGAGGAACACCTGTCCTGCTAGAAATCCCTCATGTGCTGAGCTCAGCTGCCTCCCTCAGCCGCTTTCCACCTCGGGGTGTCCTTTCTCCTGACGCGGCTCCGTCCTGAGAATAGCGTCTCGGAGCGCCTGCCTGGGAACCTGCACATCTGAGGCACTGGGCCTCTCACTGGGTTCTGACTAAAGCTGTCAATATAAACCATCATTATGCCCGAGATGCCTTTCTAAGTGACATTTTATACAAGCCTTTTATTTTCTTACAAATAAAGTGAAGAACTTCCTGTCCTGAACCTGAGCCTGTGAGGGTGGGACGTGAGCAGAAAGGCCACCAACCCACCATGTAGAAGTGCTCCAGGCGCGTGCCGTACACGATCTGCAAGGCCCTCAGGTAGATCATGTGCAGGACCTCGGGCTGCGGGAGAAGCACCTGTTAGTGCTGGGTCACTACCGTCCTCACCACCCCACACAGTCACCACATGCAAAGGACAAGACTGACATCTGGGGCGGGGGGTGGGCTAGAAGGGGTCAATGGGGGGAAAATGGGGACGTCAGTAATACTTTCAACAATCAAAATAAAATATTTTAAAAGACTGAAAAATTTCCCTTTTTCACTTAAAATATTCCCCTTCAAAGAGTTAATTTTCCCAAATTTGAAAATGCCTTATATACTTACCATTTGCTCATAAGTAGTAAGGGGTTGGTAAGATGGGCTGCCTAAGCTCATAGACACAATGAGAGCAAGTCGACCTAAATCCAATTCAAGCAACCCCCACTGTAGGGAAGAGAGGCCAGTCTTCCCAAACAGGGGGTCCGCCACTGGGCTGTTTTTCTTCACAAAGGAAAAGGTCACCACCCGCAGGGAGGCCCTGGATGTTAAGGTTTCCTCAGATGTCATACAAGCAAGGTCTAAATGTAATAGGGTGGGCCAGGGATTTTTAAAGCGTCATCTCCTAGATCAGCCGTTCCCAAATGCTGGCCTGCAGAGCCGGTCCTATCCCCATGTAGCTGAATTTATCCTCAGAGCCTCCCTTTCATTTTGAAGAATTAAAGGGGCACTGAGACCAGAAAGTTGCGCTCCACACCATGAACCAGGCCCTCCTGTGCTATCACTTCACAGGCAGCACACTCAAGGAGACTTTGGGATTCACTGTGGCACAGTTAGTTCATTCCGCATTGAACAACTACGGATATAAGGAACAAGTCACGCCCCCTTGGGACACAATGCAGGAAAGCTGGCCCGTGAGCGTCCTGCGGGCCGTTTCCCAGCAAGTCCTGTGCTGGAGACCCAGAGGACACCCTCAGAGCACCACTCCAGCAACAGAAAATGGGACACACTTGACTGTCCATGCTTTACAAGCGTGTGCTCTTGAAGAAAAGGACCATATTAAAGAACTGAATTCCTAGTCCCGTGGTCGGCAAACTGCGGTTCGCGAGCCACATGAGGCTCTTTGGCCCCTTGAGTGTGGCTCTTCCACAAAATACCACGGCCTGGGCAAGTCTATTTTGAAGAAGTGGTGTTAGAAGAAGTTTAAAAAATTTGGCTCTCAAAAGAAATTTCAATCGTTGTACTGTTGATATTTGGCTCTGTTGGCTAATGAGTTTGCCGACCACTGGCCTAGTGGAATGGAGACGTCACCCCACATGTAAACTTGTTATTGTAAAATGACACGAGGAGCGTCTCTGTGGCTTAAAACGACTAGTCAACACCAAGTACTGGGCACAGGCCCTTCACACCCGAGACCCAGCGTTTAGTCTGTTCTCACTGCGCCCACCCACCTGCAAACAGTCCAGTCTCACCTTTGGATTGGGATAAAGATCACTCTCGGAGAGGTTTTTACCATCGGCCCCGGTGAGGATTTTGTTCCGAACATGAGTCACAATCTCAGCTACACTGTATCTGGGGAAAGACAAGGTCTCCATCCTGGATGTCTCCGGCTAGTCTGGAGGAGAAGAGCAGATCAGAGACCGGGCGGGACAGCAGCTCTCCCCATCAGGAAGCGGATGCCCACGGGGAACCAGGAGCCGAGCTGGCGTGCACAGGGTGTCCACGTGCACAGGATGTCCACAGCCATGCAACACCCCAGGCAGGGAGCCCAGTCTTTCACCACCACCTGCAGCTCCTAAGTCACTTCTGCTCTGAAGTAAGGATCTACTTAATTTCCCCAGGCAGGGAGCCCAGTCTTTCACAACCACCTGCAGCTCCTAAGTCACTTCTGCTCTGAAGTAAGGATCTACTTAATTTCCCCAGGCAGGGAGCCCTGTCTTTCCCCACCACCTGCAGCTCCTAAGTCACTTCTGCTCTGAAGTAAGGATCTACTTAATTTCCCCAGGCAGGGAGCCCTGTCTTTCACCACCACCTGCAGCTCCTAAGTCACTTCTGCTCTGAAGTAAGGAAGCTACTTTCTAATTTCCCCATGCTGCTCTCTTTCATGGTTGAAGAGATGAGAAACCATGTTTTTCTTCTTTAAATTGGGGGCACAACATCAATCCTGAGAATTAATCCTCAAAGCAAGGTATGTAGGCAACACCATCCGCAGAATCCTGTATAAACGATAGCAACACTGTCCTCTGACCTCCACCTACTCGTGACAGGCGGTGAGATACTGACAGGGTTAAGATGCAAGGAGGGAGAGAAAAACCTGGAGGAAGAACAAAATACTGCGACTGGCAGGAATTCTAACCACCACAGTGGCAACTTGAAGAAAACAAAACAGAAACCACTTCGCCTAGTGTCCTCCTACCGTGACGTGGGCCCGTCCCCCAGCGCAGTGGTCCTGTTGCCCCCACACACACACCTGGCAGTGTGGGGAGGCTCTGGTGTGGGGGCGGCATGGGGTCTCCTGCTCCAGCTCTGGGTGCAGATTGCTTAAGAGGCGAAGGTTAGGAAGCCCGCCTGCAGCCTGGCGCTCCGTGCCCCCAGGCAGGCCTTCCACTCCCTCCTCTCCGGTCCCAGCAGGATGGCAAGTGGCAGCAGGGGCAGCCACAGAAGCCACTCTGACAGCCACACTGTTTTCCTACCAAGGATCCCCACTCCCCAGGGAAGCAGGAGCCCAGAGAGCCGAGGGGAACCAGCTCAACGCTGCAAACAAAGGGGAATGACGCGCTCCAGACCGCCAGCGTGGGCTAGAACACCAGGGCGAGACACACCTCTGACGCGTGCGGCAGCGTTCGCAGGACTGAGGATTTCCCAGCTCCGCTCCCACTCGAGCACCCACTCGGGACTCACCGAGTCCGCACCGCAGGGGGCGGGACGGGGCAGGAACCCCTCCGCAGGCTGCAGGCGCCTGTACGCTGGAACGTCACCTAGGGCCCCGCTTCCGGTCACAACTACACAGAAGAGGGTGTCCTCATCCCTGTTGGGACGGCCGCCGGGGCACAGCCGCGCGGTGACCCCACAGCCACCAGGTGGCGGCCGACGCCCACAGCCCATCCCTGGGACCCCCGACACCAGGCGGCCCTCCGGCTATCCTTCCGTCCGCGGCGCTGGGTGAAGCCAGGCTGACCTCCGTCAGTGTCCTTTGCAGCAGAACCTATTACAAGCTCTTTCCACCCATGTCGGAGGCGAACCCCGCTGACAAAGCCCGGACCAAGAAGTTCGCAGAAAAAGGAGAGGCCTCTTTCCGGAAAGCCGCTCTTCGGGGTGGGAGGCGGTCCCGAGCGGCCCGCGGGGTACGAGCGCCACAGCCCGGGACGGGTCACGGCCCCGGGCAGGTCATGCGCTGGGGGACGGCTGAGAGGCGCTCTGCCCGCAGGCGCCCCGGCTCCCCAAGGAGGCGGGGCGGCCGGAACCCCAACCCCGGGCCCGCGCGTCCGCAGCACCCGCCGGGAGGACCTGTGACTGACACTTCGCTGGACCGAGGCGGCTCCTGCAGGAGGAGGACCACGCGCGGGGACCACGGCACCTCCCCCTCGAGCCCCGGTTATAATGCGACATCCGACTCCTGCGCCCCTCACTGTGGCTAACGCCGGGCCGCCCACCGCCTCCCGCATCCCGCCCGCGCTCACCTCTAGGGAGACAACGAGCCCGACGAGCAGCCACTGGCGGAGCCACCCCCTTAGGCTCTTGACCGTTGTTGCAGTTTAAACCCGCCGCCTGGCCCAGGGGCCCCGCCCCTTCCGCCTACTTCCGGTAACGGTCTTGCCGGAGGCCGTTGGGGCTCAAAAGACTAGAGCTGCGCGGGCGGAACCTTTCTAGGGGCTCTGGCATCCGGTCGGCCCTGAACTCCACCGGAAGTGAGCGTTGCGGCTGGGTGCGCGTCGCGGGGCGGGGATGCTGCGACTTCGCTGTTGGGTTCGTGGGTGCTGACGTATTTGTAGTCCTTTGCGCTAGGTATTTATATTAATTATGAATGAATAGGTAAACGGATATAATGCTCTTGAATATTTTCATGAGCATTTTGGTGCGTAGATATTTACATATAATCGTTGATATTTTGTGATAAAGTTGGTGCTGCAGATACCCTGAAAATGCAGCGGTACGTGAAACAGCAAATCGTGGGAACGTTTTGAACGCACGGCGTAGTCACTGGGTGGCGCTGTTGCACTAAGGAGGACCTGACCCCGTAGCAGCTTTATTTCATTTTCTTTTACACAGGTAAGCAGAATTACACTGACAGACACGAACACTGTTCCAGGTGCGACAATTGAATCCTAAGTTCACTGCCTTTGAAACGCGTGGTTAGAGTTTGGGCTGAGGAAGGAAGACGACGCTGGGCCCTGGCCACCTGTTCGCCTGCCCCGTCCGTCAGCCGGCTTGTCCTCACTCCTGGACTCGGGAACTGAGCTGTGTTTCGCAAGGCTTCAAACAGCGCCTTTGCTAAGGACTCAAGCGGAATTTTCAGTTAGAAACCATAAAACGCATGTTCTTTGCTAAACTCCTTTGGGACGAGCTGTAAACCAGGTCCAAGGAAGCAAAAATTGGGTGTGTTAGACTCTCCCCCAACTTCCACGTCTAGTTGGAATTATTCTAACATAATCAATAGAGAGAACCTTGGGAGTCAATATCCCAAATTAACTGGATAGTGATAAAATATTTTTATCCAACGTGACTTTAAAAAAATACAGTTTTTCTGCTCTGGGGTTTCAACAGTGGTTTTATAATACCCCGTGATGTTTCCAGTTATTCTAAGGGAGTTCATGAGACTCTCGGGGGAAATATTAGTATAAGACACATTGATGTTAAAATTAATCATTTGTCACACCGATTTTGTGAAAAAGGAAGTTTAAAAAAACGAAACCAATGACAGTGTTGCAAATCAGAAAACGGGGAATGAGCAGCTTTCTGGCCCGCGGACCCTTTGTGCCCGTGGTTTCTGAGAGCTCGCGTAAACCCAGCAGGAGCCTCGGGAGGAAATCGCTTCTCAGTCCTCCTCTTCTTTTCGTGGCTCCAAACCCCGTTTTCTCTCAAAAAGGAGACCAGTATTTTCTGAAAACATCTCTGTAAGTACCAAGTAACATTATCTAATTTCACCCCTAGTGTTTGAAGGGGGAAACTGTCCGTTCCTCCACCCCTCCCCCTTTTTTTAAGCAGACTCAACCTGGTAAAAGGTTGACCAGATACATTCGAAATTGGTACCTGAGTATTGTTCCTTGGATAGCCCATTGAGATAAGATTTACATACCATTTGCATACGGTGCTTAATAATAACAGTGCTAGCTCACATTCATAAACCATGTCTGAGATCCTTTCCATGGGTTACTTCATTTCATTCTCTAGGCAGAGAGTAGTTCTTATTCCCATTTTTCAGATGACAAACGTGTAAGGTTTGCGACGCTGGAGACAAAACACAGAGTCCAGGCGACTAGAAAGGGGGGGTTTAATCTTGCGCTCCCGGTGGAAATTCGCTGGTCCCACGGTGGGCCAGGGAAGTTTGTGCCAAAAAGGGGCATAGGCACTTCTTTCATACAGCTGTTTAGTGAGGGGCGGGCGGAGGGCATGAGAGGTGTGGAATTCGCCTTGGGCCAGGGGTCTAGGAAGGCGCCAGTTATCTGTCACCACCTACCTTGCAGATGAATGCATAGGCTCTGGGCTTCCCCCCTGCCTCCACCTAACAAAACGAAACGAAATTCCTTAAGAAAACTTGAGCAATGTGCTCATAGTCATGTGTCTAGGAAACAAAGGGACCAAAATTTGAACCCTAGCGATGTAATGGTAGAAACTCCTTTCTGGCTACTTACTATGCTGCCTGACCTTGAACCCACATGGCAGGGCCACACACCTGCTTTTTATGCACAATCCACACTTGTACCCCTGGGTCCTCCCAGCAAGGACTGTATCCCTAGATGACTTCTGACCTCTACTACCTCCCCCCCACTCCCCATCCCCCGACTCCCCCCCAAACACACAACCTGTGAAAAGAGACCTGTGGCGGTGAAGCAGTTCTTATGGGAAGGATTTAGCTAATCAGTCTTCCATTTAACTCCTGAGCTCCCTGTGTGTGCCCTCTAGGTGTGTGGCGGGCTGGCATTCTCACAGGAGTCCAGGCCAGGGGCGGGCGCCAGTGGGTTAGGGCCGCCCGAATGACTCCTCGTAACTTGTGACCCCATAAAGACCCTGTTGCACAGGAGACGGAGTTCTGGTGTTTGGGAATGAGGACTTCCACGTGTCTTTGGACTCAGAATTTGGAGGACAAAATTCAACCCAGAACACGTGTAACAAAAGCCTTCCTGAGCAGGACCTATAAATAGCCAGAGGGCTCGAGCAGCACAAAAGTGCCAACTCCCCTCTGAGCAACATGCCCCTGGGTTAAACGGAGGCCTAATTCCCTGTTCTTTTTATGTGGCTGGTGCCCTCTGAGTGCAGCCTGCTCAGTCCACGTGATTCATTCCATTTTTCTTAGAAACAGAACTCTTAAAAAGCATCGGGATAAAAAGTAAACAGACAAGAAGGCATGCTGGACGGCTGCACGGGAACAGCAGAATGGGTAACAGTTTGGGTCTCTGTCCCAGAGAGAAGTGAGGTTCCATTCAACAGAGCGGAGAGGTGACCCTGATTTACCGGACTGGCAGGTCCGACTTCTAACGCTGCAAACTGAGAGAATCCACAAAGATAAACGGAAAGGATCGGAGCAGAGTATCAGCTTAGAAACACGCTCACGTGCCAGCCCCACACCGGGACGCCATGCTCATCTGCCAACAGTGATAGGGGCTTGATGTACAGTCAGGGCTCGGACCCAAGTTACTGAGTCCACATCTGCCCTGGAGGAGTGTCACCTGCGGGCGTCAGGAGGGACTCCGGTGCCACGGTTTACACTGCAGGAGTGGGGGACATCTGGCCCTGGGGCCGTATAAGGCCCTTGAAATCATTGGGTCTGGCTCTGCCCAGGCAACCTTAGGTGCGACTCGAAATTCAACACATCTAGGAACTTCTTTCACAGCAACATCGAGTTATGTGAAGTGAATAACATTAAGCAAATGATGTTATAAATATCCAGTGGCCCTCGGCAGATCACAGGTTCCCCCTGGTTTACAGCTCCTCTCAGCTCACGGCGGGGACAGTGACCTGCTCAAGGAAGGCTGGCGGAGAGGACAGTAAGTCGGGGCGAGAGCCGGGCGCGAGAGACGCCAGCAAAGAGCAGCTCCTGCTCCTCTTGTCCTTGCCCACCGGTGCACCCCGGGACAGGCCGCGCAGTGCGCTTTGGAGGGTGAGCGTGGGGCGTGGCTGGGAGGCCGAGAAGGAGCTCAGAGGAGCATGTTTGTAGCCTGAGGAGAGTGCCGTTCTTGTCTACACGTTCCAGAAGCGGAAGGTCCCGTGTTGCCTGGACCTGCAGGGCTCAGAGGCACTAAGTAGGAAATGCTTGGGGACAGACCCAGGACTCAGAGGCTCCAGGTGAGGGATACAGTGGTAGTGAGGGGGAGGGGGGCAGGACCTCGAGGGCCCAGGGAAGGGGCCCCACCCTGAGAACATCGCAGCAGGGCTGGAGCGAGACTGGCCTGCAGGTCTCTGAGCGCCTCCCCCACACCCTGCATCACTGAGACCGCCGGCCGAGGACAAGCCGTCCACGGTGGAGCCTCCAGAATGCCTTTCACCAGGGCAGGAGGGTGGTGGCTCCTGAGAAGACCTCTGCATCTCCCCGGCGTCTCCCCTCCTCCTGCCCCTAGCTTTGAAGAAATGGGCCTGGGAAGAGGGCCGGGCCAGGGGCAGACCTGCCAGGCTCTGCCCTCCTGTTTCAAACTGGCAAGTCTGTGTTTTGATAAGCAGACGTGACCAGAAAGTGGCAGAGTGTGCGCACATGCCATTAGAGAACTGGAAAAGGGGGCCTGGTGCAGGTGGTCATGGGAAGAAACACGTGTCTGGGCCTGTGGTGCTGTGTCGCCAGCGCTCCGGCCAGGAGTGGCCTTCCCAGCAGGGGCTTCGGGCTGGCACGAAGGTCAGACCACGTGTTCGCTCACAGGACTGTACAGTGTCCCCTCCGGCTCCGCACTGGACTCCGCCCTCCAGGCGTCAGCCACTGCGTTGGCTGCCATGTGCTTAGGAACTTCCTTTCCGTACATGTCAGCAGAACAGGGATGTAGCAGGTGTGCCTGGATCACCTGATGTAAGCAGAAGCTCTATGCAACGGCGCTGGTATACGTGTGAAGAAGGTGTCGCCCTTACCCCTGAAGGGGCGTGTGTGCACACGTGTGGCATGAGTGAGTGCACGCGGACAGCGCACTGCACCTGAGCCCCAGCAGCTGGTCAGGGGCTGGCGGTGAGGAAACCCAGTCTGCCCAGCGGTCAGCGGAGCTGGGTCTCGGGTGCGCACGAAGCCGGGAAGTCCCCCAGCATTCAGCCTCCACCCAGGCTGGCTTAGCAGGTGTTTCCCACGCGGCATCGAGTGGGCAGCGGGGCCCCAGCTTCTGCAGCAGGAAGCCCGGCTGAGGGAGGCCTGCGCGGGCGCCGAGGCCTGGAGAGGCCGGGGTGGGGGGAGAAGCGCAGAGCGGCCGGGTCTGTCCCAATGCTCTTACGCGGGTGTGTCCAGCTCTACTCGGAGGGCTTCTAGGAATCACGTCACGGCATGCGGACTGGTCAGTGAGCAGTGTCGGGCGGGACTGCGTGGGGACCCCGCAGCACGCATGGCAGAGAGCTCTCCTGGTCTCAGGTGCGGGGACGCGCCTGCTACAGAAGCCATCCCCGGCCCCAGCAACGCCATCCAAACCCCTGGCCTCCAGACTACCGTCCCGCGGCCGGGAGGTGGTTCCCTCCAGGAGGAAACTTCCGAGGTGCTTCGCGGCAACCTGGTCCGTGCAACGTGCTGTTCCGGGGGTTTCCACCGTGACCTGAGCGGGTGCTGCAATAGCCCAGTCCCACAGGAGGCACCAGACAGGGAGACCGAGGGCTCCCAGGGGCAGTGGCAGACAGGCAGCCCGGATCCCTGCACTGCCGTGAGCAGTGGCCTTGAGCTCTTCGAGGCTACTCCTTCGGGTTTGCAGAGCCCTCCATGTTTGGGGACCACGCAGAACACAGAGGCACGTGGTGGCCGTGTGCACCGGCTCCTGGCTCACACCTGCGGAGGAGACGACCTCTGACACCCAAGTGTCACTCAGCAGAACTCACTCCTCCCTAGGAAACCATGACTCGTTCTTCCACCGCTGGCACCGGGCCTCGGCCTGCGTTCAGGATCTGCGTGTCAGCTCCTCCACCAGGGCCTGTGCAGGCCAACAGCGGCTGCATTGGATGAACAGTTCTGCGCAAGTGTCTCAGCCTGCGCCAGGGACAAGGCAGACGGGGGCTGTCGCCCCGAAGCTTCTATCAGAAACCCGAGTGTTCTTAAAGGGGAGGACGGATTTTCTTTTTCCTGCCAGCCTGCATAAATAAGTCAGAAGAGTAATTTGGAACTTACCTAACTTACATATATGTGCATATAAATATCCTATCCCTCCAAATGAAGTGATACACTGGCATATATGGTACATATTTTATATTTCTGTGTCCTTTTCCCCTTCATCCCTTGCATTGGGACCTTGTATGTTATTAATGCTCAATAAATATTTGTCAAATCAGCCAGAAATGAAATAAAACGAAATGGGAAATAAAGGCAAATCCACAAACCTCTCAATAGTGAACAGCAGTGGCTGTCATTTTTCTTCCACAGAAACAGATCCGCAGCGCAAGCCCGCGTCTTGGAGGTGTTCCCTGTGGCTGGGCAGTCAGCCAGCCCCGCCCAAGGGACTGAGGAGAGGAAGCAGGGCCCGGCCCGGCCCCGCTGCACATTGACTTCCGAGCGCCTTGCTCACCACAGACTCAGGTGACAGAACCGTGTGCTCACAAAACCACTGGGAACAGCTCTCATTTGCTCCGTGTCTCCAAGGCACTTGGGACAGGATGGAACTCTCTCTCCCTCGCTCCTTTTTCCTAGCTCTGTCACTGCTGTGAAAAGGGGGATCTGACTTTAAAATAAGAAGAAAGGAACTTGCCCAACATATTAACAATATTATCGAGAGAAAGACATTATTTCATCTTACAGAAATGATGCTCTGGAGAGTCAAGGACCAAACAGCCTCCTCTGAACATCATGGCAGCAACCTGACATCGGCCGTTGTGGCCGGAAGCAGGGCGTTTGCTGGAAGCCTGGATGCCTTGCAGGTGGATTCCAGGACCTGGGGTTGGGGTGGGGGTAGGGGGCAGAAACAGGAGAGGAAAGGCGGGGGCGGGGGGGTGGGCGGGTAGGAGACCAGAGAGAGGGAGAGGCACTCCCCCATCTGGGAAGCAGGAGGGCAATGTTTAACAGCCAATTCTCTGGGGTCAGAGGGCCAAGGTCAAATCTGTCACCTTGTTACACAAGCAAGATACTAGCCCAGCCATCCAAGAGCTATTTTAAAAATTAAATAAGTTTGTCCACGTAAATGGGTCAGAACACCCAAGTGGTAGTCACTTTCTAAGTGTTAACCCTTAGCCTCTGCGTCAGCCTCTTTGAGCGGGGAGGACGTGCGGTGGAGCAGCTAACCACGCTGCAGCCCGAAGGGCCTCAGGGATGACGGTTTCCTCCGGCCTCCCGGCTCCCTGCCTCGCACTGTGATGTCATCGCCACCTCTGGAGTCTACACTTCTTTTAAGGAAATAACACAAGCTCCTCCCTTTTCCCAAACCTGCATAATTTCTGGGGCTTTTTCGTTTGTGTGTTTTTGTTAATCCTCATCTGAGGATATCTTTCCATTGATTTTTAGAGAGAGTGGAAGGGGGGGCAGAGAGAGAGAAACATCCATGGAGAGAGACATTAATCCATTGTGTCCGGCTTGTGCCCAACTGGGACTAGGGATGGAACCTGCAACCCAGGTACATGCTCTTGACCAGGAATCGAACCCTCGACCCTCCCGTGCACGGGTCGCCGCTCTGACCACTAAGCCAAACCTGCCAGGGCATTTGTCTATTTCTTGAACCAGGTTCACTAATGGGACATGCTATCTTCCCGTTTAGTTTGCAGTCATATTTTTTATGTAAAACCTGGTGTTTCTTTTATTCAAACTGCCATCAAGCAGATGCTCACAATATTTTCTTTTTTTAAATATATTTTATTGATTTTAGAGAGGAAGGGAGAGGGAGAGAGAGAGAGAAACATCAACGATGAGAGAATCATTGATTGGCTGCTTCCTGCACGCCCCCTACTGGGGATTGAGACCGCAACCCAGGCATGTGCCCTTGGCTGGCTTCGAACCTGGAACCCTTCAGTCCACAGGCCTACTCTCTATCCATTGAGCCAAACCAGCCAGGGCTCATAATATTTTCTTGAAAGTCAGGACTTAATATCTGCCCCGGTAAACCCATTAGTTACTGTGCCTGCCTCCAAGGTGAGATCCTGGGAACTTGCAAGTTTTTAAAATTATATTCCTGTGCTCTGACTGCTTTGGCATGTGGCTGCATCACTGTCTAAATGTTTGTGATCCCTCGGAAATGGTACTGGGAAGAGAGGAAAATGATCCAGAGTAAACTGTACGTGGAGAAAGGAGCCGGACAAGTGCCCGCCTCCTCGGGACCTTCCCCGGTGCGCCAGGAGCCCCCCATGGAACCGCGCTCGCTGGCGTGTGAAGAGCGTCCGTGTGCAGGCGTGTCCAGGTGCTCTGGTTTCCGGGTTGACTCCCCCTTTGGAGTTCAGGTGCATAGGCGCATGCTGTCTGGTGTCCACGTGGTTGTGTTTCTCACAGCTTGCTTCCTACAGTTGATTTCTGGTTTCAGGCCACTGTGCTTGGAAGAGATTGCTGGACGTGATTTCAGCCTTCATGCGTTTATTGAGGTGGGTTTTTAATGTCTTAAAATGTGATCTATCCCAGAGAATGTACCGTGAACACTTGATAAAAAGGCTTGTGCAGTTTTGGGCTGAAAGGGCTATGAGGTCGCACTCATCTGACCTTTAAAGCCATCGTCCTTATCAACTCTCCCCCGGATGTCTGTCCACTGATGTGAGTGGGATGTGAACGCCCACCGGGACATGCCGTCCGTCTCTCCCTGCATGTCCACTAGCCGTTGCGTTATGCCAGGTGCTCCGATGCTGGGTGCATAGACACATCCCATTGCGGTGCCCTCTCCTCGGATTGGCCCCTTTGGAGTCCTGCGATGTCCTCCTTTGTCCTTTCAGACACGTTCTGTTTGACAGACTCTCTTGTCTGATTTAAGTATTGCTACTCCAGCTTTCTTTCTGTTTCTGTTCGCACATAATATCTTTCTCCATCCCTCTACTTTCCGCCCATGTGTGTCTTTTGATTGGAAGTGAGTTTCTTATAGGTAGCACATACGTGGGTCATAATTTTGAATCCATTCAGCCTCCCTGTCTCTTTTTATTTGAGCTTTCGGTCCCTTTACATTTAAAGTAGGAACCTGACCAAGAGAAATGAAAGCATCTGCCCCCACAGGACTCACACACAGGTGTGCACAGCTCACCTGACACTGGGGCCCACCCTCCTGGCGAACAGCCAGGGTGAGGTGTCCACACAGTGCAACACGCTCAGGAGTCCAAGGGAAACACGAAGCGTGCTGTGTCTGGATTAACCGCATGTGACGTGGGAAAGAAGCCACACACTAACACTTCATGTGTGTGGTTCCATTCGTATAAAGTGGCCAGAAAAAGCAGACGCAGAGTCAGAAAGCAGTGCTTGTCTGGGAAAATCGTGGGGGTGGCAATGAAAGAGTTCAGCAGCTCGCTCACAGTGACGTTGTGGAACTCCGGCCTTTCCTAAGACCACTGAACTGTACACTTACAGCGGTGGCTTCTACAGAAGTCACGTCACGCTTCCAGAGCCCTGGCTCGTGTGCTCTGGTTAGAACAGCGGCTCTCTGAACCGGAGGGTCTTGGGTTTCGTTTGGGCGAAAGGCACGTACCTGGCTGCAGGTTTGCTCCCCGGCCCTGGTCAGGATGCATATGGGAGACAACCAATCAGTGTGTCTCCCATCAATCTCTCTCTCTCTCTCCCCCTTTCCTTCTCTCCCTCCCTTCCACCCTCTCTAAAGAAAAAGGAGAAAAGTATACTTCAATAGAGCTGTTTTAGTGAAGGCTTCAAAAACCCTATGAGGAATGGCAAAGGCCGAGCCTGGCTTGTATGTTTGGACACAGGACTGTCCTCCTTTCTCATCCTCTGACTTAATCAGCTCCCTTTCCGCAGGAGAAGTTTATGGGAAATTTAAGTGCTTAATTCCCGAGAGGACTTTTGACATTCCTGTTGTCCTCAGAGGAGAAACAGCCAAAATAGCAGATGCGTGGCTTTCATTAATGATGAAAAACTGCAGATTTTTTTACAATGTTTTCTTTTCAAGAACAGATTGCCTGTCGTTTCCTTGCCCAGCATCCTCTCTCCCCGCAGACTAAAGTAACGGCATGACCGTCTCCGCCCGTTTGGGCGCCAGCAGCAGACACTGCAGACTGGCAACTGAACCAGGAGCAGTGTGTCTCACTGCGTGGGCGGCTGGGACACCCACGATCCAGGCGCCGGCCCGCTCACTTCCTGGTGAGAGCAGTCTTTCTGGCTTCCAGGTGCCACCTTCTCTGTGTCTCACGTGAGAGAGGGGAGCTCCGGTGTCTCTTCTTACAAAGGCATGAGTCCAGCCCAAGGCCTCAGGCAGTGACCACCACATGTTATCATGTGGGAGGGGAGGGCCTCGACGTAACTCGCCACGCGCCTGGCACTTCCCGTAATTCCGTAATTATAAAGCGCACACTTTTCACACCTATCCTGTCTCCCATCCTTTAACTTTGCTTTTTTATGTCATTTTATTCCTCTCATCTTCCAAGGCCCACTTAGAGTTCCAATCCTGCACTTATTTCTTCAAAAACAATTCCTGAGAATGAGGTATTTCCCGGCACCGGTAGGTCCCGGGAATGTAAAGAATGTGGAGGGAAGTGTGTTCGTCAGAGGAGAGGGCTGAGGGGGACAGGGAGAGGGGCTGAAGCAGGCAGGGCGTGCCACTGAGTGGAGCCCACACTTCAGCGGCCCGGGAACACCGTGTGCAGCCGGCAGGTGCAGAAGGCGCAGGGCGGGGCATGTGGTGGCTGTGCATCGGCGGGGTGGGTGGGGGCCCGGGACCCCAGGGCGCGGGGAGAGGAATGTGGGAGGTTCCCTGAGGGTTTACGTTGAGGAGGAAAAGCAGGGAAACACCGGAAAGTGGTGAGCTGAGAGAAAAGGGGGGAAGGGAATAGAAACAATGTCTCCAGGAGGCTGGAGCGCGCACTGGCGTTCGGGGAGGCAGTGGTGTGAGGAGAGGAGAAGACAGATGCCCGACGGGGATGCACCACGCAGGCCGGGCTCAGTGCTGTGGGTCGGAGTTCGAGGCCAGGTCACTGGCAGGGAAACAGGCGCGGTGGCCTGGGCAGGAGCTGGGTGACCATGGAGGAGCTGTGATGTGGTGACCGCGCAGCGCTGAGCTCACAGCCTCGTTCACAGAAGTGACCTTATTGACCTTCACCTGTGGCCCAGGCGGCCTCCGGCTCCTCCTGCCCAGCAGGTGAAGGGACCGCCGTCACACGCAGGAGCCCTGGCCCTCACGCGCTGGGTGGCACGGCGCCACGGTTCCCCGCAGGAAGACTGTGGGTAAATCACAAGGCTGAGCCTCGGACAGAGGACCCGCCAGGCCACCGGGAGGGGTCGGTGCAGAGAGGGAGGCAGCAGATGAGAGGTTCCTTCCCCAAATCACAGGGCGGCACCTGCCCCGCCTCTGCGGCCCTGCAGTGTGAGGACAGGTCGTGGCAGGTCTGGGCGCTGCTGCTCTCACCACTCTTCTCCTCACCACTGACCCCCGCAGAGGGACCACCCACTGACCCCTGCAAAGGGACCCCATGGAGCCCTGTAAAAGGGACCCCCCATGGAACCCCGCGAAGGGACCCCACGGAGCCCTGTGAAGGGACCTCCCATGGAACCCTGCAAAGGGCCCCCCACTGAGCCCCATAAAGGGATCCCCCACAGAGCCCCACGAAGGGCCCACCCCACGGGGAAGGGCCTGTGGTCTTGGGGTCACATGTGAAAGGACCATCTTCATGGGAAACTGAGGCAAAATGAAAATAGCCAGACAGGCAGGTTTACCCACACCCCAGGGAGGGCAGGCACAGAGCAAGAGCAAAGGGGTGGGGGACAGCCGGGTAAGGGCCAGGCCCCCACAAGAGAGGCCTGTGTGGGCGCCACTATCCTCCAGGCTCAGGCTCGTCCCAGGGCGCTCCGGGAGAGACGCTCTCTTCCAGAAATTCTACGTGCTGTTTCCAAGGAGCAAGTAGACACAAGAGAGAACAGAAAAGAAGATTAATTTTGAGTCTGAATCAGAAACGGACCTTGTGGCATCTGAGGGCGAGCTGGCCCTCTGAGGACCCCACCCCGTGCCAGCCCCTCGGAGAGCAAGCCTGGAGGGTCAGATCCCCAGGGGGTCTTAGAGTTAACCAGCCTCTGCCAAGGAGCCTGCCCCTTTTTTTGGTTTTTCTTTGTTTTCTGTTCGCTGAGGGTTTCTTCTATTGATTTTTAGAGAGAGTAGAAGGGAGGGAGGGAGGGGGAGGGGCGGGGAGAGAGAGAGAGAGAGAGAGAGAGCACAAAACATCGATGTAAGAGAGACACATCAATCGGTTGTCTCCTGCACACACCCCGACCAGGACTGGGGATGGAGCCTGCAACCGAGGTCTGTGCCCTTGACTGGAAATCAAACCCAAGACCCTTTGGTGGGTGGTCCGATGCTCTAACCATCGAGCCACACCAGCCAGGGCAGGACGCCTTTCCAACCTCATGTTCCCAGACCACAGTCCCTCCGGTGGGGTCCCACTCACGCCGGCGGGAGTAAGCCTTCTTCCGTTTCCCCGTATATATCTCCAAAAAACTACTTCACATTAACTTAACGATCTGTTGTGCAGCAGAGACGAGCGTGGCCGCTCCTTGTTGAGAGGGAAACTGAGCCCAGGAAAGGGGGCAGGTGGCCGACACGTTGCCTTTCATCTCCTTTCAGATCTGAGGCTGTTGAGCTTCGATGGGTCCAATGAACCAAATAGCTCTCCGGTGTCCGTGGGATTCGGTGAGGATGCTCTCCCCACCAAGCCCCGTCTGTTTTCTCAGGTGTCTGCACACCTGTGTGGAGCCCACCACCTGCCTCCCCTCTGTAGGATGGCAGTGTCCTCAGGCGGACGCTGATGTGACCACCCCTCCCCTCCACGCGCCCACAGTGTTCGTGGTTCCTGTCTCAGGGTGACAGCGGGGGAGAAGAGCACACCTTGAAGGGGCTCAAACTGCCGGGGGGTGCACTTTGCAAGAGAGACTCCTTTCACACGAGGCTGCGCTGCTGCACTGAGAACCAGGCTCCCAGTGTTCTTCACACCGCAGCCCTCCCCCAGCTCCAGTTAAGGTAGGAAAGATGGTCTCGCCCTGGTCTGTAGGGCTCAGTGGATAGAGCATCAGCTGGAGGACTAAGGGTCCAGGGTTCGACTCCCGTCAAGGGCACATACCTCGGTTGCAGGCTCCATCCTTGGCCCCAGTCTGAGCGCCTGCAGGAGGCAGCCAATCGATGTGTCTCTCACGCATCGATGTTTCTCTCTCTCTCTCCCCCTCCCTTCCCCTCTCTCTAAAAATCAGTGGAAATAATATCCTCGGGTGAAGACTGACCAAAAAGAGATGGCCTCAGTCTGTCCCCATTCGTTCCCGAGCACTGATCTAGAGCTGCTGTCCATGAGAAACAGAGGACCGGTTTGTGGGTCCGCCTCCGGGCCCGCGCTGAAGGTTGTTTCAGCACGTGGCTCTGAGGAGCAGAGTGGAGTCCTGACGTCTGAGCACGGCAGTCGCTGCGTGCCGTCTAAGCTCACCCCGTGCTCGTGTTCGGACCATGCCACTCAGAATCCTGCGAGGATTCCAGCACAGAAGAGACGTGCATTTGAGTCAGTGCTGAGCTGGTGTGAACCCGTATAATGGACCATTCAACAGCTCCACCTCTTCATTCTTCCAGATGAGGAACTCGGGCCCGGAACGGAGTGGTCGATCCACGGCACACAGGCAGGTCCCGGATGACACCACGTCTGTGCTTCTCCTTTAACATCTGAAGTATTTTTGTAGCCAGCGTCCAGGAGGCTAAAAGCCCACCTTTCCCGTCCCTTCTGCGTGTTCTGAGTTTGTCCCTTGAAACCTCCTGACAAATGCACTGGGGTGGAGGGATCCTCGGAACACTCCAGGCCACACGTTTGGTTTCCAGGTTAGCTCCCGCCTGGGCAGACGTGTCCAATGGTTTCCCTTCTACGGATGGAGTTGTAGGGGTTGCAAACCCAAATGCCCTGGGAACAAGCTACTCATTCTTGCAGTCTCCACCGACTTCCTGTAGCATGCTGATGCAGCCGAGCTTAGCTAAATTGGCACATTTTTCTAACACTAATATTTTCAAGGACTTGTGGCCAAGAGCTGAAAAGTAGTGAGGTGAGCAGAAAAAGGCATTTTCTTTCCAAAGACGAGCTGTGAGAGTTTGGGCTGGCACTGGCCACATGAGGGTCCCCGTCCCGCCACAGCGCCCTCAGGGGCTTGAGCAGAGGTGACCCTGGGCCCATGTGTGGCCACGAAGCTAACCCGCCACGTGACCTGACGGGCAGCTGCAGTGCCAGCCCCTCCTCTGAGTCTGCAGGCCAACACAGGACTCAGGGTCAGCTCAAGACGCGCGATGCTAAGGCCATGGCTCTGAACACACATGTTCTTCACTGATTTGCCTGGCTTTCTCAGGGTCGGTTCCAGGCTGCACCAACTTTCCGTGAGGTTAAGTCTGCCTCCTGTGTCTCTAGTCTCTGTTCAGAGTGTCCGTTTTCCGGGGCCTGCACCCCCAGCCCGAGCCACGTCTGCAGACGGTCAGCTCTGGGACCTGACGTCCTGGGCAGCGTGGTCTGTGCGCGATGTCTTAAGCCGTTAGTCTAGGAGCTGTGCGTTGCACCTGCCAACGGTCACCTGTCCCAAGTGGGAAGGTAGAGCAGGGCACACGTAAGGAGGGTGACCGCGGGGACTACTCAGTGCTCTCCACCTGCACGCACACCCGGCACCACCTGGCTGTCATCCATGTGGTGAGGAGAGGGGCAGGGTGGAGCGTGGCTCCTGGAGGACTGCCTAACGGTTTGGTGAAAAGGAGGTGGTGTGGTGCGCTTTCCCTCGCTCTCCTGGCCTCCTGTGCTTCCTGCCCTGGTTTGGTCAGAGGGCCAGGCTTTCCCATCCCTTCCTCCAGTCACTAAGCACACAGCAGGCAGATGGCCCCAGCTCCTGCCTTGCCATTCCAGTGAGTACATGGGATCCTACCCCGCCCGGCGCCGATCGCCCCTGGGGACGATGGTCCCAGGCTGGCCAGGGACCCAGCCACATCTCAAACCCAGCTTCACAGGCTCTGCTCTGTGAGCGCCACTGACCAGCCCTCCTTAGAGGGGGCGCTCTTCCCCTTTCTCTCCTTTTCCAAGGAGAGGACAGGCGATTCCCACAGGGGCACTGCAGGCCAGGGGCGGAGCACCCCAGCACGGGCAGCGCTTTGCCGGGAATGCTTCCTCTGATATTCGGTCCCTGCCTCCCTGCGGGGCCAGTGCCGGAACAAGGACCTGTCTGTCTCTGTGTCTTCAGCTCCTTACCTAAAATAAGGAGCAGAGGTGGCTCACGTCAAACCAGGGCGATGCTGCTCCCCACCTCCCCCTCAGGTTCCTAGCAGGACATTGCAGTCTGGTGTGTGTTCTGTCACCTCACCTTTTAGGGCAATCAGATCTCTGTGGGGCTCCAGGGCCCTGCGGGGAGTCAGGAGCCATTAGAGGACTTGGTGAAGAGGAGCCCTGAGCGCTGGTCCTGGCCACAGACCGTTTCAAAGCAGAGGCCGCTCTCCAGGGTTGCTCTCCACCCACATCAAAGCCGCAGAGCTGACCCTACATGTTGGGGGCCTGGGGCCGCGCCCCGACCAGGAAAGAGGTGCTTTTATCTCTGCTCTTCCCCACACTGTCACCATCCGGCCAACCACTGTGTCTCCTCTTTTCACCCCGAATCTTTGTTTTCATAAAATTACAGACTTTCAGACTCAAATCCTTTCTTGTCCACAGAGGAAACGGGTGGAGCCCAGAGACAGTGATGATCCATCAGTCATAGGGCAGATCGGTGACCGAGCAGGAGACGCCTAAGGAAATGCAGTGATTGGTGGACAGAACCAAGATGACTGATCACCTCCCCGGCCAGCGGGGCGCTGGCGGCAAGAGCAGAATTAAAAGATGAATCCATGGTCGTCTGCCTCGCCTCCCTGGGCAACAGTGTGAGCTGGGCTGGAAAAGGACTTGTACAACAGGCAAGGAGAGCCTCGGGGAGGGCGGCTTCCCGGAGAGGAGATGTGGACAGATACGGATATTTAATACTGTGCACAAGGCACCCCAAATGTGTGCACACCTCGAATAATTATTCATGCCACAAGTTAAATCCAAAAGGAACATCAGCTGCTAGCTGTTGAAGGGTGTATGCATTTGGGGGACACCCTGTATGGAAGATGATCAACGTCAATCCAATTACAATGTCATTTCTGTGACGAAAGAAGCTACAGAGGGTTTGAAAGTGGTGGGTACAATTAAGAGCCTTAGTGACTGATTGCACTCAAGATCCACCTGAAGTCCGAGTCCCCGTGTCTCAGAGGTGCCACCCAGCGCCCTCTGGCTCGCCGGGTCACTTGACGGGTAGCACTCACATTTCCCATCGACATGTGCCTAAATGATCCGGGTGCCTGGGTCATGCACCTTGGAGAGGCTTTCCCAATCGCATGGATCGCAGAGGCAAAGCCCGGGGACTCCAGCCTCAAGGTGTGATGTTCTGGGGCGGGAGCTGCCCCTAAGCGCCTGGGGGTGGCCCTGCTCACAGCGGCTCTCGGCTCCCGCGCGGCACACCGGGGCTTAGGAGCAGCTGGAGATGGGCGCGCTGCTCCCGGAGGGGCGGACACAGGCGGTAAGCTGCGCCGATCGGCTGCACACTGGGACCTGCCCTTCAAGTGCAACACGCACCTGCTGCCGCAGCTCACTGCCCGGGAATGGGTGTCGTTGTTCTCATTTTACAGGCGACGAATCAGAGGCTCCAAGAGGCGAAACAGTGCGTATAGCTACACGGGCACAGGTGGCTCACACTCTCGACGGGGACAGAGTCAGCGTGGACCAGGCATCCCAGACGGCCCGTGTGGGAGTCCCAGCCCGAGGTCTGGGACCTGGCGTGGGCCCCGGAACTGGTCTTCAGGAGAGCGACTCCATGTCAGCAGCCCTGCCCCAGCTGTGCCTTGGAGGGCTCAGAAAGAAGAGGCAGTGGCAAGGGCGCCCTGAGCACACGCGGTTGGGAAACTCCAAAGAATGGCTAACCCTACCCGTGATGGCCAGAAGAGAACCCGCCAGCACGCGGACGGACCCGGGGCGCCAGCACGTCCCTGGCAGCCGAGTGCATGGCGTTCTCGGGGCTGGAGGGACTGTCAGAGAGGATGAGGCTTCCGAGGGGCAGGGACACCAGACCAGAGGTCGTTTCCTCAGAAAACACTGGACAAGCTTTAAAGCCGAGAAATTGCGGGTGCATAGCAGGTTTCCCAGTGGATAAACGTTTTCATTTTGCCATTTTGAGGAAAACTATTCCATAGAGTACATGCCATAATGCATCTAAGATGGAATTTCTCCAATGGCCTACCCCGGGCCCCTCACCCCGTCCGCCTGGGGAACAGGGAGAGGGTTGAAGTTCTCTGGGTCCACACGGGCGTTGGGAGGAAGATGGACCAGGAGGCAGAGACCGGGTGACAGCCGGGACCAGGGGCCTGGGACTGGCTCTCTGTCCCTGCAGTGGAGGGGCTGTTGTGACGACAGCCTTCAGGTGAGTGGCAGCTGCAGAGGCAGTCTGTGAGGCAGGTTCCGGGACGCCCAGTCCTGCTCCCTGGGTGGCTGAGTGGAGGGGTTCCGGGACCCCCAGTCCCGCTCCCTGGGTGGCCGAGTGGAGGGGTTCCGGGCCCCCCAGTCCCGCTCCCTGGGTGGCTGAGTGGAGGGGTTCCGGGCCCCCCAGTCCTGCTCCCTGGGTGGCCGAGTGGAGGGGTTCCGGGCCCCTCAGTCCCGCTCCCTGGGTGGCCGAGTGGAGGGGTTCCAGGCCCCCCAGTCCCGCTCCCTGGGTGGCTGAGTGGAGGGGTTCCGGGAACCCCAGTCCTGCTCCGTGGGTGGCTGAGTGGAGGGGTTCCGGGCCCCCCAGTCCCGCTCCCTGGGTGGCTGAGTGGAGGGGTTCCGGGCCCCTCAGTCTTGGTCTAGGACGATGTCTGCAGTGGCATGTTTGATCCTTTCTTCTCTGCTGGGCACCAGGGGTGCCTTGCATCACAACCGGAGCTGAAGACAATGAGCCTTGTCATTTCTCTGAGTTCTTGAATGTGCTTTATTTTTTACCTGCTGTTAATGTTTCTGCTAGTTGTTCTTTGAATTCTGTGTTTAATCAGAAAAATAATGCCACGTCGTCTTCGCAGCTTGCCGTCTCCAGGGACCTGAGCAGCTGCTGTTGGGGGAACTGTGAGCGATTGTTGGAAGCAGCCTGTTGATGAGCTGCTGTGTCAGGTGCTCTGAGGGCGTTCCTGAGCCCAAGCCGCCTAATGAACCGGCAGTCAGCAGGGCCGCTGGGAGAGAGACTGTTTGCTCGCTGGGCAGAGTCTGGGAGCGGCACCTGGAACGGGCTCTGGAGCTGTCTGCCCTCGGCATGCTCCTTCTTGTGCTGAAACTGTGAAACCGTTGTCCTGGGGAGTGTGGGCTTTAGCTTCCACTTCTGCAGACTCCCGGCTGCTTCTGGTGAACGCTCTAACCAGGTACGCATCCCATGGGGTGGGCTCAGACCAGCAAAAACTGAGAATGGCAACTATGGTGACGTTAGCTCCCAACTGTACTTAAAATAGGCCAAAGCTGTGTGTGTGTGTGTGTGTGTGTGTGTGTGTGTGTGTGTGTGAGTGAAAGTCCCTCCTGTGGAAAAGACACTGTGAACAAAAGGGGCCACGTGCTGACCTGACAAGCTCAGGGGAGGCCTGCATGGCGGTCTTGCAAACGCAGAGACCTAAAGTCACCACAAAGGATGGTCTGACATGAACCTTTAACTAAAGCAGTGATGGTGGGTAGTTAGTCCTAGGCGGGTATCTTCACTGACAAGGTCCACCTTTACGTTAACTGAGGCTATCTGTCTTTTTGCATCTATGATAACACACCCTTGAAATGTCTGGGTAACTTGTAACGTCCCTTTTTCTGGAGCCCCTGTGGTGGGCGCCAGGACAGATACCACTAATCCCTTCATTGTTCTCATGTTAATTGTCCCTGCACCCACCTAAGTATGTGTCCATCATTGTACTTTTTATCCAATCCCGGGGATTTCCCCGCTTTGCTATCTCCCGCCTCTCTAGTCTATCACCAGTGGATTTCATGGAACCCACCTACGTCCCTTCCTTTGATTGCAATGTAAAAATACAGATGCAACCCGCCATTCTCTGGAGCATCATCTCAATTCATTGAGGTTCTGCTTCCTGGCAACTGTCAACAGTTTGGCTCAAATAAACTCACAAAAATTCTTAGCAGGTGTCAATGTTTAGTTTACATTAACAACACCCATATGAGTGCATCTGATCTTTTGAGTAAAGACGTTTGGTGACGCAGAGCAGAACTGTCTGCTTCACAGTGGTCTGCAGCCAACAAGGAGGCTGCCCTAGAGGGTTGTCCCCACAATCCACCCAGCACGGTCACGGTCACAGAGGTGGCTTTTATCACACGGGTCTGACTGTGTCACCACTGCCCTTGGACAGCATCCTGGTTCCTATGAGGACGCAGGGCTCCGAGGTCCTCAGCCTCCAT
The DNA here is from genome assembly GCA_026230045.1 of Corynorhinus townsendii. Taxonomy (NCBI): domain Eukaryota; kingdom Metazoa; phylum Chordata; class Mammalia; order Chiroptera; family Vespertilionidae; genus Corynorhinus; species Corynorhinus townsendii. The sequence goes on from JAPDVU010000013.1 coordinate 42,683,484, forward strand.
CGGCGTTACCTCCACTCCGCTGTCCAGCCTCCTGTCACGTTACAATTCCCTCCAACTCCAAGTTCCTGTCACACTGCACCCACCGGCCTGCACACGCATTTCCTGCCTGGGCAGCTCTGCGTGAGGACAACCTCCTTCCTGCCCGTGTCCTCAACATTTGGGAAATCACGGAGACAGACGGCCATGGGCTCTGGCAGACACTGGGTTTGAAAGTTTGATTTCAAATGCGATCAATGCTCATGTGTGTGTACATGTCCCATGGTGCGCCCCCTCCCCCATCCTGCAGATACAGGACAGCCCTGGCATCCCCTGTGTCTTGCCTGACATGCAGCACATGCTCAGAGAGTGTTTGGGCCAGTGAGTGGCGTGTTCACTCACATGACCGCTGCGCAAACTCCTTCCCTTCAATGGCGCGGAATGGACTGGTGCCACGAAGTGACTAGGAAGTAAGTATTTTTCTGGTCTAGTCCAGCACGATGCCCCATCAGGTCCATTATCTGTCTGGCTTCCTAGAGCCACGAATAGATGCCCGCTTTCCCAGGACTCACCTGTGCAGCAGGAGGAGCCATGCCAGGGACAGGTTATTATTTTCAAGGAGGACCTTGCCACACAAGGAAGAGGCACACGTCCACGTCCGCTCGGTGATCCCAGAGCCGGGGCCTCGAGATGGACACTGCGGCCCATCCTCCTGCTCCACCTCCAGTGAGGGCCACAGCACAGGCTGTGCTTCTCTGCCATTGCTTCCCAATGGCAACAAATCGCACCCCGGGGCGTCAACCAAAGCTCTCGTCCACGCAGCCGCGGCCAGCCCTCCACCTCCAGTGCCGTATGGGGTCCTCTTTCCTTCAAATATTTTAAACCTATGTTGGTATATGACCGTCTGCGTTGATGTTTCTATCTTAAAAGGAACATGGAAGCACTGAGCGGCCCCCAGAGCCTTGTCAGCGACCATGCCGTCACTTGCACGTAACATGAATGGGAGCGACAGCAGTGATGGGAGTGGAGCGCCAAAGCTGAGCCCGGGCTCTCCGGTTGCCTATGTGGACATTCACAGCCAGCACAGCTCTCCTGTGAGGCCCGGGTTGCTGAACAGCTTGATCCCAAGAAAACAATTCCATCCATTGCTACAGGCAGGGAGGGCGCTGCCTGTCACGGGACAGGTGCTGAGGGCACGGGGGTAGGGGGGGCGGGGGGGACAAGTCCTGGCAGCGTCCTGGCCAGAGGGAATATATTTCCAAGTACTGCCAAGAGGCATCCATCCATCCAACCATCCATCCATCCATCCACCCATCCATTTGCAGGTGTCCCCTCGCGGCCTGCCTTCTACCGATACTGTTTTAGGTTCTGGGAGAGAGTAGCAACCATCAAACACACGAGCCATCCTGAAACTCACATTCTAGTCTGAGAAGAAAGGAATAAGTGGGTTAACAGCCAGCCAGGCATTATGGGAGAAAAGTAAAGTCGGTCAAGTCAGGTAGCTCCGCCACGTCGAGGAGCCCTTTGTTCACATGGACCCCACCGTGCTGGCCCTCCCCCCAACCTCTCAGGAGGCGTGGCTCACACTACACTGCGCACAAGGCCCAGCCGACCACAGGGCCGCCGCGCCGCCTCCCAGCGCACACCCAGGGTCTCCCAGGGCCGCCCCCACTGGCCTTGGAGTTTGCAGAGGATGGTGCAAATGTGCGCCAGACAGATGCCGCTCCTGCCTGAGGCTGCGCGTGGGAGAGCATGCTCTCTGCTCCCAGCAAATGGGCAGCTCGGACTCGCTCCCACTTTAAATGCTGGACAGTGACCATTCCCATCCATCATTTTCCACAGAACGACCCATCGAAGAATGATCCTGGTGCATCTGAAATCCAACTGAGGGACCACTTAGCTCGCTGTCCCCCAAACCCCACTTTACAGAGAAGCTCAACAAAACAAGGCAAGCAGAGGCCTCAGAAGCCAGCTGCTCGAGGGAGGCCATCGGCAGGAAGGCTGGTCTGGAACCTGCGTCTCATGACTTAGTTGTTTTCACTTTGTCAGTATTTTCCCTCTAATTTCACCCTAACTATGAAGAGCCCACCTGTGGGTGCCTCCCTGCCTGCGGGTGTGGAAAGAAAAAGGGGTCAACGCGATATTCCCCAAGGGCTGGAGCCCTGAAGAGAGGAGAGCCCCCTTAGGCTTGTTTGATGTCACGGTCTGCTTCCTCTGAGGGCACAGACCCAGACCCAGGGTGAGTGTGGGCCCAAGGAAACAGCAGCGTAAGTTCAGCTCCTGTTCTCCACTCCAGACATCCCGACGCTGGGCGCATCCCACGGACTGAAAGGAGAGCCTGTCCGGTGAGCACTGTTTGCGTTTCTGTTGTTCAGCCCTCCAGGCAAAGGTTTCCCGAGAAGGGACTTGGGGGATCACAAAAGTCGGAGTCTCCTGGGTTCACTCGTGGGAACGCCCTTCCCTGGGGCCCTCCTCAGTGAGGGCTCATCGCCCATCAGCACGGGGACCCCAGCAAGCGCTTCCTCCTTCCTCTCCAGGCCACCTTTCTGTCGCCATGGCGACCTCCTGACATCGCCTCTGGCCCTGCGGGGCTTGGGCTCTGATTACAGAGACGTATGTGAAGACACTATGCCTTTAACCCCGAGGGTGGACAGGACGGCGTGTCTGCTGGCCAAGCACACGTCTCCCACGACTTCATACTGAAGAGAGAAGATGTGGGGAGGATGTCTCGTGACGCGTTGTCGGCCTGTCCCTGTGGCGGTCTCACCCCCAACACTCCTGCTGTCCCCTCCCTCCACCCGCTTCCCCCCTCTCCGCCTGCTCTCTCCCTCTCTACCCCCGGCTCTCCCAGAAGATGTTTCTGACTTGATTGATCAGCGAAGCCAATGTCAGTCACGGCTGCAAAGTCCACAGGGCATGCAGAGCTGCATCTTAGGATCGACGATGGGCACAGGGATGGGCCAGGATGGATTTCTGAGCGTGAGCTGTGGCCTTCCCCAGGCCCTGCTGTGACGGCGTGTGACAGAGACTGTCTGGAAATAACCAGATCTTCCCATGTAAAGGCGGATGCCGTGAGCTCCTGCGGCCTCGATCCGGGCTCGCGAGCCCCTCTGCCTGACCGGTCATCATGGCATCAGCAGGTTCCCGGCAGACTGTGTCCCTGGAGGCACCAGCCAGCCAGAGACATGGGTGGTGGTGGGAGATGGGGGGGGCAGCGGGCATGGCCCTCACTGACAGTCCTGCCTGGCCAGTGTGGGGGAGTCAGGTGTGGCAAACTAAGTCACATTAACCAGCCACGTGGGACTAAACCCACCCAGACCACAGTGTTCTAGGAGCCGCTCAGACACGGGTTATAATGGCTCCTGCAGACGTGTAGCACTCACAATGCACCTGTTACCTGGGGCTTTCCCTGAGCGACCAGAGGGCAAGGAGGAAACCAACATTTGTCGCATCCCTGCCACTGCACGCTCTGTGTGCCTGCAGCGCCGCCACGGGGAGGGGACGTGGCCAATTCGCCAGGGGCCCTGCGGCTTGTGCAGCGCTCAGACCCGGACCAAGCCTGTGTTTAATTCTCCTCTAAATGTGAACATCTCGGATTTCAGTGCTTCTCATGCAGAACCCAAAGGTCTTGTGCTCATGAATGCACAGCCAGTGGTGCCACGCGAATGCAGCAGCTGCGGAGCGACGGCCTGGAGTGGTCAGGCACGAAAGACGCTGGCTTCCCGCAGCCGGCGAGGAGACAGAGCCCAGGGGGCTGCCCGCCCCTTCGTCCTCGGTAATGAGCCTGGTTAAAGTTGAGTGACCGCTTGGAGCAGGGCTGGGAGAGGCTGGGCCGATCCGGAGCTCAGGGTGGGAGGGACGGGGGACAGAGCAGGGCTGGTGGGCCTGTCTGTGGGGAACTGAGTCACTGAGAGAAGGTGATACTGGGTGAGGCTCCGAAGGCCATGCAGGTGTCTGGGAAAGTTCTGGGACAGAGACTGGCAAGGCCAGGTGTCCCGAGTGTGGGCAGAGGAAGGGTCCGTGTGGCAGGATGGAGTGAGGGGGAGGGGACAGGTGGGAGCAGGCCGGGATGGAGGGAGAAGCTGTGACCCGGCTTCCCCTTTTCTCAGCGACTTGGAGAGTCACCGGGACGTTCTGAGCAGAGAGTGGTAATGTAAATCCCCCGTCCAGGTGCCCAGATGCCCTGAATTTCATCAACAAAGCCTCGAAGCACCAAGGTGGAGTTAGAGCCATCGCCGGCACGCGCGGGGTGCAGACCTGGGGACCTCACACTCCAAGTCACTGCCAAGTGCGAGGTGTGGGCAGTGTGCCAGGCCGGGCCGGGCGGATGCGTAAGAGCAGGTACCCAGCGCTGCGCAGGCCCGGCCTGCTTCCTGCCGCTCACGTCGCTGAAGTAAAGGCCCACCATTCACAATGGTGACTTCCAAGGAAACCAGGGAACGTGGAAAGCAAGCCGCTCTGGCCTGGAAGGCGGCTGGAGCAGCAGCAGTGACTGGGCGTCTTCTGCTCGGGAGGGAAAGCCTGCATGGAGCCCCTTTCCCTGGGCCTGGCAGCTGTCTTTGCCACAGACTCACGTCACTGTCCCCGCGTCGCCATTTCCCATGCTCTTCGAACATGCGGTGGGCATTCGGATCCTGGGCAAAGTCAAGCCACGAGCGCTCCGGGGCACCACACGGTGGGGACTTAGGAGGTGGACCAGGCGTGCTCATAACTTATAGTTACCGCATCCGAAATGAACACAGGAATTTTAAAAACACAAACACGAGTGCCTTCCACATCGCAGGGCCTCTGGGAGCCGCCACTGCACCCAGGACGGAATGATCCCGAAAAGGCAAAGGCGTCTTAGCGTTACCACGACGTGCTGACGCCTGGTGGACACTGCGGACAAGCTGGGGCCCCGGCATCCCTGCTTTGCTCCCTGGCAATGGGTCTGAACAAACCCAGCACAACAATATGGGCTCCTGCCCCAACTTCACGGGGAAGCCTGACCCCCCAGAGTCCTTCTCAAGGGGCCCCTGTGTTTAGGAAGCTCAGGGACAGGCCACACAACGCTACGCTGTTGGGCGTCAGACCAGAGCATGGCCGAGGGCTGCCCCAGGGTGCCGGGTGCTGGCTGACAGGCGGCTCAGTCTGTGAAAACGCAGCCTGTGCCTGTGATGCTCCTCTGTACTCACGTTACTCTTCAGTAAAGAGTAAAACAGAGCGAAACATGAGCACCTGGTGCGCCTCCACCTGCCCCTTCCACTTGAGCCCTCAGTCCGGCTGGACGTGTCCCTGAGTGTGGGGTCCGGTCCCCCCAGCAGGAGGTGGGCATGGCCACCGGAGGCTCAGGTGAGGGACATCGGAGGGAGATTATAAACAACAGCTGTGGTGTGGACGCACCGCCCTCCCCAGATGCTCCCACAGTGAAGACCTTTGTCCCTTTTGTGGGCAGAGAACATGAACGGGGGAGTCCCAGGTGGCGTTTGTCCTTGATCCCCTCCTGTTCCTCACGCCCACCCCTCACGCACCCACTCTCGGTGCCCAGGTAACTGTTCTCAGCCTTTTCATGCTCAGACCCCGTGGGACCTGGTGAAGCTCAGACCCAGAATACGTTTCTAGTGCGTGAGACTCACGAGGTCAGCTGGAAGCAGGCGGAGGCAGGTGTAAAAACGTGAAAGCCTGTGTGATGCCAGGTCTTATGCCCGCGTGCAACTCATACTGCAGACGTTTAACTTAAGTCAACGCCTAGCAGTGGGCCTCCCGAGAGCCCAAAGCAGTTATGGATTCGAATGATAGTTGAGGAGCCTGTAGTAACCACGAGGTCATCACCTGTGAAACACCTGTGAACACTGCTGTGACAGGTAGTCACAGGCCCAGCGGCAGGGCCGGGGCTGGCGTGGGCTACATTTAGAATGACAGGAAATGCTAACTGTCAGGTAGGGCTTAGTGAAGAGAAAGATGTAAATCCCCCGTCCAGGTGCCCAGATGCCCTGAATTTCATCAACAAAGCCTCGAAGCACCAAGGTGCATGGAGAACAGACAGACCCTGCAGGCCAGTTTCCTCCTACTGAGTCTGCATGTCTGCAAACTGCGACTCTCCGTCCATGTGGTCAGCGGCTGCAGTGGCCCGCCTCCCGGCTCAACCCTCTCCTGTGAGATGGGCCACCCTGAGCGTGTGCGGGCTCTGTCTTGTGTGAGGTCACAACAAATGGGCCACCCCTGCCAACACTGCACACGTCAGCTCCACGTGGCCACACCAGCCTTTCACACCGACTCCGCCTGGAGGGGTCTGTCACCAGGACACCGCCCATCTCCGTGTCTTGCGGTTCGCATCATGGATAGCAGAGCCCGGTTCAAACAGTCTTGAACAGGAAGAGTCAGTTGATCACATGCAGGAGGTCCCGGGCAGCGGGGATGGCTAGTACTCCGCGGAGCCCAGCACCACCGCCAGGGCCCAGGCTGTCTGTTCCCACCACCACTGCTCCAAGCGAGCTCTGCCAGCGTGGCTCCCAGGATGGAGGCGCCGGCAAAACTACGTGAGAAAAACCCCAGGGACACATCACTCAAGGAACATCTCATAGAACATTCTCATCTCACACCCTCACGATGCCAACGAGCAACTACAGGTGTGTCCAAATATTAATCTAAAATGTGGATTTTGCTTTATCTGATTATTTACTTTTTACTTTGTGAAGACAATGGGCAACGTACTTTAAAAATACCAGAGGAACTGAGATACAAGTCTGAAGGAGTGAACATATAAGGAGCTAAAAGAAAGAGAGCATTACACCATGACAGAAAATGTAACCAAAAAGGCTAAAATCCGTGACTCATGAAATGATTCAGAGGAAAAGACGCCATAAACATTGTTGAAAATCCAATGGTACTTTTAGAAATATAACTGGAATCCATGACCTTGTTAAGTCATCGTGGAGAAGGAACATCTGAAAATCAGTGTAAACACTGATAACCCGCCCATCCCCGCGAGCTGGGGCACTGCGGTCCCAGGCCTCACCTGTGCCAGGTCATCCCTGAGGTCACCTGTGCCCAGGTCATCCCTGAGGTCACCTGTGCCCGGGTCATCCCTGAGGTCACCTGTGCCCGGGTCATCCCTGAGGTCACCTGTGCCCGGGTCATCCCTGAGGTCACGTGTGCCCAGGTCATCCCTGAGGTTACCTGTGCCAGGTCATCCCTGAGGTTAATGGAAGTGATAAGAGAGGGTCCAGCAGGGCAAGGTGTTCTTTGTATTTAAGACTTAAAGGGCCAGGGACCTTTTTAAAGGGCGATTTCAGGGAGCCTGCTCCCCAGGGGTTGGGACTAGACTTATTTTAGTTGAAGTCTTTGGCGTGGCCCCTCTCAGGGAACCCTGCACAGATGGCTGTTACAGATGCCGACGGAGTCCCTAAGGAAGGTCACACAACCTGTGAAACATTTCTTTATGACAGTGAACAGGGCTGATGAGAAGTATTTTTTGAAAAGACAAACACATTTCAGGGACCCAAGGTTGCAAGTAGACATTAGATTCTGTGTGAAGCAGCATGGGGAGCAAGCCTGCAGGGGAACTCAGTGTGGGGAGGAGGCCTGCAGGGGGAATCAGCAGGAACAGGGGCAGGGGGCAAGGAGTCCTGCGGGGGGACTCAGCGTGGGGGTAGTGGGGAGCAGGCCTGCAGCAGGACTCAGTGTGAGGGTAGTGGGGAACAGGCCTGCAGCGAGACTCAGCATGGGGGGGGGGGCGGTAGGGAGGAGCAGGCCTGCAGGGGGACTCAGCCTAGGGCAGGGGGAGCAGGTCTGCAGTGGGACTCAGCGTGGGGGGAGCAGGTCGGCAGTGGGACTCAGCCTGTGGCAGGGGGAACAAGCCTGCAGAGGGACTCAGCCTGGGGCAGGGGGAGCAGGCCTGCGGGGGGACTCAGCCTGGGGCAGGCCTGCGGGGGTACTCAGCCTGGGGCAGGGGGAGCAGGCCTGCAGTGGGACTCAGCCTGGGGCAGGGGGAGCAGGCCTGCAGGGGGACTCAGCGTGGGGTGGGGGGAGCAGGCCTGCAGTGGGACTCAGCGTAAGGTGGAGAGAGCAGGCCTGCAGTGAGACTCAGCCTGGGGCAGGGGGAGCAGGCATGCAGTGGGACTCAGCCTGGGGCAGGTGGAGCAGGCATGCAGTGGGACTCAGCCTGGGGCAGGGGGAGCAGGCCTGCAGTGGGACTCAGCCTGGGGCAGAGGGAGCAGGACTGCAGTGGGACTCAGCGTGGGGCAGGGGGAGCAGGCCTGCAGTGGGACTCAGCCTGGGGTAGGGGGAGCAGGCCTGCAGTGGGACTCAGCGTGGGGGGAGCAGGCCTGCAGAGGGACTCAGCCTGCAGCAGGGGGAGCAGGCCTGCAGGGGGACTCAGCCTGGGGCAGGGGGAGCAGGCCTGCTGTGGGACTCAGCATGGGGCAGGGGGAGCAGGCCTGCTGTGGGACTCAGCATGGGGCAGGGGGAGCAGGCCTGCAGGGGGACTCAGCCTGGGGCAAGGGGAGTAGGCCTGCAGGGGGACTCAGCCTGGGGCAGGGGGAGCAGGCCTGCAGGGGGACTCAGCCTGGGGCAGGGGGAGCAGGCCTGCAGGGGGACTCAGCCTGGGGCAGGGGGAGCAGGCCTGCAGGGGGACTCAGCCTGGGGCAGGGGGAGCAGGCCTGCAGTGGGACTCGTTCCATCTCCTGGGACTGAGCCAGGAAGAGCACTGACCTCCACAGGCTCCTCTTCTGTGGTGAGCGCTCATTTCCATCTGCCCCCAGGCAGCCCTGGCATGCATCATCTCGGACATGGCTTATGACGCAGTTGTTTCTCTAAAACATTCAAGGCACAGCAATAAATCTTTTGGAAATTTTCTCAGGAAATTGAGGGAACTAAATTCTCTCTGGCTCAGAAATGTGGGAGTTTAAGTGAGTTTAAAAAAAGAACGCAAGCACGTGTGTCCACACTTCCAAAGGAGCCACGTGGTCTTGTGGTGCTGGGGTGGCATTGGAGGCCCTGCAGTTACTTCTGCTTCATACAGCTTGGAACAGTGGCGAACATGTATGTGAGGAGCGGCTGGTGCAGGTGGCGGCGCAGTGCAGGATGGTGCGCAGGCCTCCCCAAGCCCCTGTGCAGTGGGAGCTGCTGTTGCCCGGATGTCACATTCGGAGCCGGCCCTCCGCACCAGGACATCCTGCCTGCATTTCAGCAGCTACGCTGCCCGAGACCCGGGCTTCCTGCTTCCTGAGAGTGACCCTTCTTTCTGGCTTGACCCGTCTGTCACTCCTCATCTGAGCTCTGTCACCACTAAAGACTGGTTCACAGCCCAGGTCCCTGGACAGAGACCTCCCTGGCGTGACCTCAGGACATCCGGCCCGAGAGCCAGGCTCCCCCTGACCTGCCCAGCTAACCCGGACGGAGGCTTGGCTGCACTCCCAGATCGTTTGGACTCTGGAATGCTCCTGCACCAGAGTAAGCCACATGCTCCTTCCAAACTGCCCTTTGTGCTGGGCACAGCGGGCTGGGCAGGAGGCGTGGCCCGGCTGAAGGACTACAGGTGAGGTCGGGTCAGAGAAATATACATGTATTTTTGCTCATGCTCACTGAGGATATTTTTCCATTGATTTTAGAGAGATTGAAAGGGAGGGGAGAGAGAGAGAAACATGGAGGTGAGAGAGACACATCAATTGGTGGACTCCCACACATGCCCCGACCAGGGCAGGTGATCAGACCTGCAACCCCGGTACATGCCCTTGACTGGAAATTGAACCCAAGACCCTTTGGAGCATGGGCCAATGCTGACCACTGAGCAGCTTCTGGCCAGGGCAAGGGTCTGAGAAAGCTGTTACCGCCAGGTTGTGACTGAAGAATTTGCCTGACATCCCACCAGTGATGACGCAGGGACCCCCACCTCCTTTTCTTATTGTGTCTTACAATGTCATCACCAGAAGTCTGTGTTCACTGACACCCCAATTCTTTAGCTGAAAAATTATCTCTCACAAAACAAGTGAGTGGTTTAAAATATGAACACCCTGAAAGCGTATTGATTTATTTGTGTTGAAAATTGTGTGCACAAGGGTTCTGAGGTCTAGTCTGCGTTCACACCAACGCTGGGCAATGCTCCGTGGGGCAGGCGGGCGGCCCGCAGGAGGCGCAGGCCGGAGCCCCTCGGCTGACACCTGTGCCTGTGACAGCCCGGTTCCGCTCGGCCCAGGGCGCTCACAGCCGGTCCCCGGCCTCAGCCTGGGCTGCTGTGCAGGAGGCCTCCCCGCTGCCTACACGCTGGTAACTGGCCTGCCAGAGCAAGCCCTCTGCCAAGTGTCCTCATCGCGTCGGCACTGCTCTCCTAGGGATGCCTCCCATGCCCTGCGGGCCAGGAGGTGTCCGGGCGCTTCACACAGGTTAACTGGCTTAATCCCTAGGGAATCCAAAAAACGCAGCTCCCTTTATTAACCGCATTTCTGGATAAAGTGGCTGACATCAGAGAATGAATAAGGTCTCATTGCTGGTGAGCGACAAGGGCTTGGATGAAACCCAGCAGCCCTCCAGGCCCTGCTGCTAATCCGCACACAACACGCCCTCTCAGGTGAAGGACCCCGAACCCTCAGCACAGACACACCCAGCATCTCCCGTGAGCAACGCAGACAGACATGAGCCAACATGGACGACCTCAGACAGGATCATTCCGTTCTCTGTAGATTCTAAAATAAATATGCAAAACCGGGTTATCTTGCTTTCAGAGATGCACACACATAGTAAAATGTATCAAATAAAAAGACGTTTTCATGCAATAAAGAATAAGCCGTGATGTGGGGCATCCTGATGGTTTTCTCGGGACGGACAGAGATGTGTCGTGTCGGGAACAAACTAGGGGACTCTCAACTTCCCTGTGATGATGTCCAAACAACAACACATGCAAGAATCTGGAAAAATAAAACATATTAGCAGTTTCTGAATCCAGGTCACATATGTGGTGTTTGGATGTTCTTACGTGGACAGTTCCAGGCTCTCACCTGGGCAGTCCCCGGAGGAAAGGCTGCCAGGTGATGGGAGAGTCCAAGAGACGTGAGTCTGGTGCCCGAGGATGATTTTGCTGGGTTACTTGAGCGACTCATCTTGAAGGACAGGAGTTGGTGTCAGAAAAGGGTGTGGATTGGAGATTTTGGAGGAGGTGCAGTTTCTGGTTTTGACAAAATCCTGAGTCCTGGAGGGAGAGAAACCACACAAATTAGAAATGAGTTGACAACACCTCTCTGTGTCAGCGGTGACACCCCCTCCCCCGCCACTGACATCACAGTGATGGTGGCAAAGACCCAGGAGCGGAGCTGGAGGAAGGCAGATCCCGACCTCAATGCCCTGATGCCCTGGGAGATTCAGGAGGAGAAACTGGAAACGTCAGGGGTGGCTTCGCCCCCACCGGGCCAAGCTCTCGAGGGTTCCATGTCCTCTCGCATCGCAGGATCGGATGCGCCCTCGGCTCCCAGCAGGCTCCCTCCTATAGGCCCGCCTTCCCTGTGGCTCTGGCCTGCACACTCCAGCCTCCTGGTTACCCAGACCAGTTCCCATGCTGAGGCTGTCCCTGCACCGGCAAGAGGGAGAGGAGGACAGACTTCCCACCATCCTACCCAGGGTTTCCGCCTCCTCCACATGCGATAAAACCATGTGATTGTAGCTCCAAGGGAAATTTAATTTTAATTTTATAAAAGTCTGGGCATGTATTGCTGCTCCATTCAACTCCAGTTTTCTATTTCAGAAAGAGAGTGACATGCAGGCAGCCAGCAGAATCCGAGGGGAAGGCGACGTGCGAGTGAGGATGCTCTCTCTTCGTGAAGTGAGCGGCACCCTGAGGAAAACCCAGCACCTCCTGATCTGGGGATACGATATACAACATACGGGGAAGCAAACAAACAGAGAACTCTCCTCTCGTGTGAGGAGCAGTTCCGCCTGGGGGTCTGGGAGGTGGTGGGGAGGGCAAATGGAAGGCGGGGAGAGCGAGCTGCCCTGCAGAGCCCAAGCCAGGCCAGCGCCCGCAGGAGGGAGGTGATGCGGGAGGGAGGTGAGGGGTCAGCCCAGGGCCTGAGGTGGAGCATGAGGCCTGGTGGGGGTGGGGCTGCTCCGAGGGTCTCTCAGAGGCGGGGGAGGGGGCGTGGCTCCCAGGACAGCTGTTCCCTCAGGGCCCAGGCACCTCCTGGGGGCTCTGGGGTCCCAATTCCCACGTTTTATGGGAAGTTGTACTCTGCAAATGAGCACGTGCCCCGGCCAGGGCTCCATCGGGCGGGCGGGCGGGCGGCGTTCCCGCGGATTCTCTGGGAGGTGGTCCTCGGGTGGACAGTATGAATGCATTGCCATTATTGAGTGATCTCACTGATGATGTCAGTAGCAGAGTTACTGGTGCACGCCCTCCATTCTGCACGCTATGGGGACCCAAAGGCAAAACGTGGCCCCTATGGAGCCTCAAGAAGCTTAAGCTAAGCTGTCCTTGACCTTCCACTGTGGGTTTATGGCACAAAAGGCTGTGGTCGCCTGAGTCAAAGAGCCCACTGGTAGACACGGCGGGGAAGAGGTCACACACACACACACCCTCGTTAGGTGGGAGCCAAACCACCGAGACGGGGCCGGGATCGGAGACCAGCCTCCGTTCCTGAGGCCTGCTTACTCTGCGGGAGGGAATGAGGTCCAAGCATTTGGGCTCAGAAAGATCGAGAAAAGCTCTGTTTTTTTTAAAATAAATCTTTATTGTTCAGATTATTACAGGTGTTCCTCTTTTATTTTTCCCCATAGCTCCCCTCCACCTGATTCCCCACCCCACCCCATGCCCTTACCCCCCGCCACTGTCTTCATCCATAGGAGTAAGATTTTTGTCCAATCTCTTCCCGCACCCATCACACCTGCTTCCCCTGAGAATCGTCAGTCCACTCCCTTTCTATGTCCCTGATTCTGTTATATTCACCAGTCCATTCTGTTCTTCAGATTTTTCATTCACTTGATTTTTAGATTCACTTGTTGGTAGGTATGTATTTGATGTCATTTTGTTGTTCATAATTTTTATCTTTACCTTTTTCTTCTTCTTCCTCTTCTTAAAGGATACCCTTCAGCATTTCGTGTAATCCTGGTTTGGTGGTGATGAACTCCTTTAGCTTTTTCTTGTCTGTGAAGCTCTTTATCTGACCTTCAACTCTGAATGCTAGCTTTGCTGGGTAGAGTAATCTTGGTTGTAGGTTCTTGCTGTTCATCACTTTGAATATTTCTTGCCACTCCCTTCTGGCCTGCATAGTTTCTGTTGAGAAATCAGCTGACAGTCGTATGGGTACTCCCTTGTAGGTAATTAACTGTTTTTCTCTTGCTGCTTTTAATATTCTCTCTTTGTCTTTTGCCCTTGGCATTTTAATTATGATGTGTCTTGGTGTGGTCCTCTTTGGATTCCTCTTGTATGGGGTTCTGTGCGCTTCCTGAACTTGTAAGTCTATTTCTTTCACCAGGTAGGGAAAGTTTTCTGTCATTATTTCTTCTAATAGGTTTTCAATATTTTGCTCTCTCCCTTCTTCTGGCACCCCAAAAATTCGGATGTTGGTTCGCTTGAAGTTGTCCCAGAGGCTCCTTACACTATCTTCATATTTTTGGATTCTTTTTTCTTTTTGTTTTTCTGGTTGGATGTTTTTTGTTTCCACATATTTCAGATCTTTGGTTTGATTCTTGGGGTACGCTGATCTACAGTTGAGTTTCTGCATATTCTTTATTTCAGACAGTGTACGCTTCATTTCTGACTGATCCTTTTCCATTTTTTTGGCATTCTCATTAAGCTCCTTGAAGGTCTCACCAAGTTTCTCAGCGGTTTTAAGAAGATTCTTGAGTAACCTTATAAATGTGGTTCTGAACTCTATGTCATCCAGTAGTTTGCTTTCCTCCGTTTCTTTCATTCGTGACATGTTTTTTTGTCTCCACATTTTGGCTGCTTCCCTGTGTTGATGGAATAGCTTTGTGTGGTAGGTGATCTATAGGGGGCAGTAGCTCAGCCTCCTCAATCACATGAGGTGGATGCTCTTGGTACACCCCTTTGTGGGCTGAGTGCAAAGTCTTGGTGTAGTTAAGCCTTAATTTCTGTTGGTACACTGGGAGGAATTGACCTCCAGGCCAATTAGCTGTGAGCACTCCCTGTGTCTATAATGGAAGAACTGCTGCGCTGAAGACACGCTTATGGGGCAGGACTTGTTTCAGTGGGGCTTTGGTGCTCACTGAGTCTGCCTCTTGAATGTGTCACTTATGGATGTGAGGAGTTGAAATCTGGTGTCTCACACTGACCACTAGGTACACTGGCTTCTGGATCTCCAATGGGGTGCAAGTCAGCTACTGTCTGAGGCCACTCAGCAGGAGCTATAGTGAGAGCTGCAGTTTTCTCCTCTTTGCTTGGGGTTTGGAGGTTTTGGAGCTGTCTGACCCAGGCTGCAAGTTTGCTAGGTTAAGCTGTGATAGGGCAGGCCTTTCTTATGCTAATTGAGCTGCTTGGAGCTTGGGTGGGTTTGTAGGTTGTGCAGGGCAGGGCCTCAGGGCTTCACTAGGTTAGGGCGTGGCAAACAGCAATGGCTGCTAGTTAGCCGGCTGTGAGTCTCCAAAGGCATCCGCGAGTCCCATGCCCCAGTGCAGTAAGCAATTATTCCTGCGCGCAGCTCTGCAAGCAAGCCACCCTCACTGGCAGACAGTCCAGCTTCTCCCTGTAGGAGTTTGGGTCCCCCGTGTCTCCCCAGAGACAGGATTTCAGAGTAATCGGGCGCTTGTCTCCATTCAGGTTGAAAAAAGCAATGCACCCAGTTGCCCGCAGCCAGCCCAGATCACACGCCTCCGTACCTCAGCTTTTCAGCGCTCGTGCATGTCTCAATGCTCTTTTCTCTTTCCTTCTAGTTGTAGAACTTCCACTCAGCCAGCTTTCCCGTGGTTCTGGATGATAGACGTTTTGTCTTTTAGTTGCAGTTTAAATTGTTGTAGGAGGCAGCAGTTTAGGTGTTTACCTACGCTGCCATCTTGGATTCTCCGAAAAGCTCTGTTTTTAAAATCCCTCCCATGCCAGGTGGATGGTGTGCGCAGTGAGGACAGGGACTCACAGAAGGTTCCTCCGGCAGAAATCACCGGGGCCCTGTTCCCCGGGGCAGGCCTTCCCTCAGCACGGCTGCCCGAGGAGAAAGGCGCCCGGGAGTCATACCGGACCTCCCGGCTCTGCTGTCTGTCCTGTCAGAGACTGGGCTCCTGGTAGAAGCAACAAGCATGGAGTCTGCACCAGCTCTGCCCAACGCCTCTCACACGGCGAGGGGCTCTGGGAACGGCCCTGGGTCATCTTGTCCTGCACCTGGTGGCGCCTGGACATAGGAGGCCATCCCTCTGTCAAAACACTTAACAATTTAACAAAATACGGGTCTCCAGTTCCAGTTCCTCCTGAACCAGATGGGAAGAGCGCGTGAGAGTTTCACAGCGCCCATGCTGCATCGCCTCAGCTGAGAACACCGCCCTCCCCCCCAGCTTCCATCCCCACAGCTTCCCTTAGAACCACCAGCCTGTCCTTGCCTCCTTTCAAACATCAGCCTGCCCCTCTCCAACCGGCAGACTCGCTCACCTCTCTTTAATTCTGTTAAAAGAATCCTCAGTGGCACAGCTGCTCTCCCCCAGTCACCCCGAACTTCCAGAAAGACTGGTCCTCACATATTGCTTCACCGTCCTCCACTTCCACTCACTAGCAAATTCCTGACAATTTCTCACCCACACAGAAACTGTCATCTTCAAGTCATTCTCTCGGCCAGTGAGCGGGAATAAACCCTCCAGTCCACTCCTCTTCCTCCACTGCCTCCTGCCTCGGCTCAGGATCCCCGGTGCTTCGGCTGGGCCCTCCCCGGCCCTCCAGGTTCCAGCCACGACACAGCATAGACCTGGGGCAGAGTCTGAAACCTGGGGCAGGACACCCTTGGGAGCAAGCTCTACCACAGGAGGCAATTCCACAAAACGTACCATCGCAGACAGGAACGAAAGACCAGGAACACTGCAGGGTCCTGGAGGACGAATTTTAAAAAGACAAAGCGAGTAATTCTGATGGCGAGTCTGCAGGAAGTTCCTGCCCCGCACAAACTCGTAATAGTCGTCATCTGAGCTGCACTTGGCAAAAGGCACCCGCTGCGAGGTTTTAAGGCGTCTACTTAGAGTCAGCGGCAGTGCTATTGCTCCAAGGAGGTCCTTTCCATCTCCGGTCTCTGCTCACAACCACGGTCACACTGCCCTCCTGGACGGCTAGTGAGAACCCTTAAAATACAGGTACATGTTTTAAACATGTGAAGACACAGCGATTCCACTCCTTGGGTATTTATGCAAAGAAACCAAATCACAAATTCAGGAAGATACACGCACCCCTGTGTTCACTGCAGCATCGTGAACAAGAGCCAAGCTATGGAAGCACCTCAAGTGCCCACCAACAGAGGGGACATGCCTCGGCAGAAGAAGGAATGAAAGCTTACGTTTGGAACAGCATGGGCGGTGGCCCGAGGGGGTATTATGCTAAATAAGTCAACAGGGCAGGACAAATGCCCTACGATTCACTTATATGTGGAATCTGAAAAGAAAAATAAATGAACAAACAAAAGAGAAAAAGCCTCATAAATACAGAGAACAGACTGATGGTTGTGGCGGGGGGGGGTGGGGGGGTGAAGAGGGGGACTGGGTGAAAGGGTGAAGGGAGTGAGAAGCTCAGAGTAGCGGTTACAGAACAGTTGCAGGCCGTCAGCACCCACAGGGAATATAGTAAAAACATTGTAGCAACTATGTGTGGTGCCAGGTGGGTGCAGGAACACCAGGGGGCACTGTGTAAGGTGTACGGTTGTCTTAACAGGACGCTGTGCTCCTGAAACTAACACAAAATAACACTGAATGTCAAATGTAATTGGGGGAAGATAAGGTATCAAATGCGAAAACAGTGTTAAGGCGATAAAGCAGCACGGTATCTTCATAAAACTGGGACACAGACAGTTATTCAAATAGGTCCAGTAGAGATCTAAGAAGTTAAATTTACAGCTCTCTAAATTTTAAGAAAGTAAACACCTCACTTGAAGGGTAAAGGGTAGAATTGCCACAGCTGAATTCAGAATTAGTGACCTGGCAGATAACATCGAGAAAACCCTCAGAAATGTAAAGATGTGAAAAACATCCAATGAGGCAGGAAATGGGTGCAGGCAGTGCCTCAGCCTTGCCCACTGGAAGCTCCGAGAGAGAACAGGACCCTGAGAAACGAAGCCTCGTACAAAAACCTCTCCTGAAAATCTCCACAACTGAAGAAAGACCCAGGCAGGCTGGAAACCAAGACACACGAGGCCCTTTCTACTCAGTGGAGGAACCCCAAGGGGTCCCAGAGAGCCCTCACCCCCGCAGCCGCAGCCACAGCCACGGGACAGTGAGCAAGTCACAGAGGCCAGAAGCAGTAAATCAAACCTGTCAGTGAACAGCACTGGATTCTGCAACTAAGACTTTGCAACCAGCCTATTTTTTTTTTTTTTTTTTTTTAGAAATACAAGGATTTGTGAAGTCCACACCCACAGGTCCTCACTGACAGAAACACTAAAACAAGAGGGAAAATAAACGGAGACAATAAAGTGGGGGACAGAGCACCAGAGGTTAACCTCAGGGGCGAGGACCAGCCCGGAGATAATTAGGAAGGATACAACAAGTTACTGCCTGCCTGGTGTTTTTCTTCAGGGGGAGGGGAAGGCAGCGTGTGGGAGCGCAGGCTTTGGTTTTATCAGGGAGAAGAGAGAGTTACTAAGTAAAGTTTAGCCTTAAAATGAATTTAATAAGCATATTAAAAATGTACGGGTAGCCATTAAAATAATAGAATGTGCAACCATCGAATGAGTCCAGGCTAATAGAAAGGGGTAAATAAACTCCACATGTTTAGAGAAGGATAAAAATGTTCGCACAGAATATATCAACAGATGGAAAAGGAATCACACTTACCAATTATGAAGGGACGTAGACTATTAAATGTGAAACATGGGGATATGTTTTTTAATTTTAAAAATACCCAGGAATTACTAACGTAGGCCACTACTAATCAAAACAAGTGAGCTAGAAATATTCATATCAGACAAGATAGATTTGAGAGCAAAATTCATAGAGAGAGACAATCATAAATATTAGATACAGATTCTTAACCTACTCAATTAAAAGGTACAAAAATCATGATCTTGTAGGAACCCAAATAAAGCTTCAAAATGCAAGAAGCAAATACTGTCTCAGTTACTAGAAGATGTTGAAAAATCGTCTCACATTGAGAATATTAAAGAATTTCCATCAGTAACTGACACACAGAAAAAGTGTGGAGACTTGAACGAAATAGTCACAGTGGCTACAGATGTGCAGGGCCATGCCTGTCCCCCACAGAGAGAACACACACTTCCACGCACATGAGGGATATTTACAAAAAAACAACAAATTTCAACCGAATTTAAAATTTCCAGACCACGTTATCTCAACTGTAATGCAATTAAGCACAGGTTCGCAGTGGAAAGTCTTACTTTTAAAAATTATACTTCCCCAAAGAAAACTACAAAGACAGGACCCCAATCTCTTAGCAATCCTGTGTTAGAAAGATGCTATAACGAAATAGCAAGGCCTTATCCAAGTGCTGCTACATCAGTCTAAGTTTTTATCGTTCACCCCCCGAATCTTGGGATCTGTGTCCACGGGGCCCTTGAAGTCCTATCAGGGCGTGACCTGGGCGCACCTGAGGCGCTTCCTCACCGCTTCACGCAGAGCCCGCAGCCGCGGGGGCTCCAGACCCCCATGGGAACAGGGGTCCCTGCTGAGGATCAGCAGCCCTGGGTCTGCAAGCCAACCCCGCCCCGCCCCGCCCCGCAACCCCTCCCAGCCCCGCCCCGCCCCTGCGGGCTCTGGATTGGCCGCCAGCCCTGACAGCGGCTGGGCCCCTTTAGAGTCCAGGGGGAACCGGCCCGCGGAGACACTTCCTAAATTGGTTCGCAGACGCCTCTGCTAAGCCTGTGATCACAGCGGAAGAGCCCGCCGGCAACATGTGCAAAGGACTGGCCGCCCTGCCCCACTCCTGCCTGGAAAGGTGAGCACTGGCTTGGCTTAAGCGGTGGGGACAGGGAATCTGCTCGGGAAGCACCCAGAGGCCCTGAGGTGGGGGAGCAGGTGAGACAGGAGCAGGTAGCAGAGGCAGCTGTCTGCGCTGTGAGCAGGGAGCCAGGACAGGACGCCTGGGGGACCCTGTGCCCTGGGGCATCTGCCCAGACGCCGCGCGCCTGCGAGGCTGTGAGTTCGAGTCCACCACGACTCCCACCGCACTGCGGGCTCCAAGCCTGGCTCCCTCTCCCCTCCGCGTGAACCGGGTCTCTGCGTCTCGGCTCCCCTTGCGGTGAGATGGAGCCAAGCTGCCTGCCTGCATCTGGGTGTGAGGGTGGGTGACCGCACCCGGTAACCTTCCAGTTCGCCTGGTTAGGGGACAGGGAGCAGGAGCTTGCAGCAGCCCAGGCCTCCTCACTGCTCCACAGAAGGAAGCAGCGGGATGTGGACAGAAAGCTCTCAGGCCACGGAGGTCATTTATTGGCTGCCAGTCTTAGGTAGATGGAGACACCTATGAGCCCCCCCACCCCCTTCCCCTTAACCTGGAGAGTATTC
Organism: Corynorhinus townsendii; assembly: GCA_026230045.1. Classification (NCBI taxonomy): domain Eukaryota; kingdom Metazoa; phylum Chordata; class Mammalia; order Chiroptera; family Vespertilionidae; genus Corynorhinus; species Corynorhinus townsendii. The sequence goes on from JAPDVU010000013.1 coordinate 42,703,083, forward strand.
TGGGGGATCCTACTGTCTGGGCTCAGCAGTTGGAAAACGTGTCTGACTTGTTGGAAAATTTAACCCACAATCCCGGCCGATGCAGACCAGGAGGAAGTTTCTCCAGGAGTGGTACCGAATCTCTGTGTGTCCTGAGCCGCCCCAGGCGCTGGCTAGGAAGGCCCTGCCGCCCAGGGGGCAACGGGGACTTCTTGTCTCTACTCAAGTCTTCTTTTTGATGCCTTTTACCCTAAAAATAACCTCCAACTGCTGTGTAAAGAGAAGATTGTAGCAAAGGGACTTGTCCCCCACAACACTGGGACGGAAATGAAACCTGTTCTGACTCCCTGTTGTGAGAAGCACAGATTATTTTGAAAAAGATACCCGTGACAGCAGCGACCTCATGGTGGACAGGCTGTAAGGAGGCTGGTGTTGGCCAGGTGTCAACGCTGGCTGCTGTGGTGCCCTGCCTGTCCCTCTCTCTCTAGAGAGGCGGGGACAGGGGAACACAGGCAGGTGAGGGAGGCACCCAGAGTTCCCTGAAGATGAGATGATGCCTCATTAGTTCCTTTTCTATTTTTGCAAATCTGAGAATCGCAACCTGCCCTGCACAACTTTAAACAGATGCCCATGGCCACTTGTTGTTTGACATTCTTCTGTGCTGTCCTGTAGTGGTGAGAGCACCCGTATTGTTTGGGGAGTGGTTGGCTCTGGACTTGTTGGGGATTGGTGTGCCGGGCGTTGTGTGGGCCATGGCGCCCGCCTGGCATTTGGTCTGTCACCAGCAGCTGCCTGCAGAGGGTTGGCCTTGATACTGATGCCGCCCCGATGTTCCTGTCAGTATGCACCTTGCACCCCAAGGCGTGCAGATGGAACACTTCCCACTGACCCGCCCACCTTTCACATCTGATTCACTCAATATTCAGTTCCGCTCTTGTACCTCTTAGTGCACAGCCCGCTCACGCCCAGGACCCTGAGGAGGTACTGGTCTCCAGAGCCTTTTGATTTCCTGGCATGTGGTAGACTCTGCCATCACTGTTCTATTCCTTGAATGTCTTTGAGCACCTGGTACCACTGTAAATGCAGTCATCGTTCTGGTGGCAATGCTGCCTGAGAGGGCTGGGAAACAGGGAGTGGGTGAGCCATTAGCACACGGTACTCCTGGAGAGAACCACGACCGTGTATCCTAACGGGAAAGCGACATTTGAATTCATGCTTCCCAACCAAACCTGCCTCTCCTGGCTCTGCTCTCCGCCTCCCCGCCCCACACCCCCACTGCTCCCACCTTTCATTCCTTCTCTCCAAGTACTCAGGGAACACGGTGAGGCTCCGTGCTTCAAGACATTTAAAATGCACATGGGACAAGTCAGAACAGCACACCTGCATTACGAATCAGCCCGTTTCCAATGGCAAGCTCCACTGAAGTGTTCCATCGCAAGTTCTCCGTTGCCTGGAAATAGAACTCGCTTACAAAACCCAGTGAACTCGTGGTCACGCACCACCGGGCCAGGTGCGCTGGCGAGGAGCAGACGGGCTCGGTTTGGCTCCATCTGAACTTGCACCCACGGGCCGGTTAGTTCTCTCTCCCAGGATTCCAGTTCCTGATGCAACAAGGCAAGTTCGGTTACTTGTTCACTAATGTCCTTTCCAATTCTCACTTTGCTTATTTTTTTAAATGTTTTTATTGATTTCAGAGAGGAAGGGAGAGGGAGAGATAGAAACATCAGTGATGAGAGAGAATCACGGACTAGGGATCAAACCCGCAACCCAGGCATGTGCCCTGACGGGGAATCAGCTGCGACCTCCTGGTTCATAGCTTGACACTCAACCACTGAACCACACTGGTCGGGCAATTCTAACTTCGTTTCAAGAAAGTGAGAAACACCCAGTGCAGTGACTGACTGGCAAGAGATGTGATTAAAGAGAAATTTTCCTAATTTCTCTCTCAAAGTTTTGGAGCAGAAAAGAAGAGTGGATAAGTGAAAAATAGCCAAGAACCACCTGGTGCTGCCGTCTTGGCTGTGGCCGCAGGAACTCGGATGCTGATGGACAGGGGCGGGGCTCACTGCCTGGGGAGCTGTAGCCCTGCAGGACCTTCCCGGCCCGGCGCGTGAGGAGCACCAAAGCACTGTCAGCCCTGACGTATTTATGGAAATGATCCTTTCTTTATGCATTTAGATTTTTGAGACTGTTGCCTATTTCAAGTCAAAGTTGAACTCACGTATTTGTAAGTATTTAGAGTCCAGGCATGTGAGCAACCAGGGCGCGCCCCAGCTGCTCCCTGTGGCACATCAGGACCTGTGCTGGGAAGGACAGAGTGGGGGAGCCAAAGTCTCATTTCCCCAGTGACTGTCACCTTCAGGTTTAGCCTTCTTTTGAAAATTCATTTTATTTCCAGAGTCTCTTGAATTTCTCTGAATAAGTCTAATTTTTAAAGTGAGCATGGCTTTTGGGGAAAAGGTGAGAGTATTCCCCAAAACGTCCCCATAGCATGCAGCGGCCGGGTGCTTATGATTGCTTTGCCCATGCGTGTTGACAAGTCCCGTGCCAAGTTCACAATCTCAGCTGACAAGGACGGCGAAGGATAAGGAAGACGCAGCTTCAGACAAAGGATGTCCCCGGCTGCTGAGGAAGGGCCACACCCTCCCCCTGTGCAGGTGGCACCCGAGAGGCTGCTGGTGCGGGGTGTGTTTGGCGCACGGTGCATACGGGCCTCTGGCTGTGCCGCGTGCGGTGACGCAAGGAGTGTCCGGAGCTGCACACAGTAAAGGGGCAGGGGGCGCTGGTTCTCACGTTCCGTCCCCCTCCCTGACGTGTGCGGGTCTAACGTGGACAGCCTGGAGTAGAAAGGAGCCTGTAAGCGGGGCCACTCCTAAGGAATCTTCTTTTAAGGCTGTGAAGCCGCAGAGGACACCACGGCTCCTGGGTCTGTGGGGCTGGACATACACTGCTTTGTCTCCAGCACGAGCGAGTCCTGCAGGGAGGTGAGCTGAGTTAAAGGCTGTGGCCATGAACTTGGGCCAATGGACGCTCATGAGGACAGACCCGAGTCATCCAAAGTGCAGGCCCTAGAGCGTGGCCGAGTCTAGCTGGGTTTGCGTCACACTTTCTGGGAGCAGCGAGTTTGAAGCTGGCAGTAGCGGGAGCCTTGCCGGGAGGACAGTTGCGAATATTTCAGTGACGCTTCGTAAATGTGCAGACGTGATGGACTGCTTGGTGAAATGGGGGCGGGGGGCAGTCGCTGAGAAACCCTTTGTTTCGATCCTTACTGATGAAACAACATTGATTATTTCCTGGCTTGCCTTTGAAACCTTCATACTTGTCTCAGCTTGAGGGCAAAAGACCCTGCGAGGATCCCTGTGTTGGGATCCCTGGGAAGGAGGAAAGGCACCCAGTGCTGAGAAAGCAGTGGGGGTGGGGGGCTCATGGGACACAGAGAGCTTTCAGTTCAGGGAGACCTCTGCCAGAGTTACAGGGGGTGATGCCCACCTAAGGGCAGTCAGCCAGGTCCAGCCCGAAAGAGGGAGCAAATCCGGCAGGGCAGCCGTGTGCAGCCGGGGGGTGGGGGTGGGGGTGCTGCCCAGCACGGGGCGCTGCTCAACACCTTTGCACAATCCACACTTTCTCCCGTCGCCGGCTTCCCCATCAGTGGTCCCTCCTAGGCTCCTATGGGCCCAGACCACAGGCACAGCTCGAGTCAAGAGAGGTGCTCAGGTGAAAGAGTTTTATTGCCTAAAGAATGAAATTACCCAGAAACCAGCCTGTGCCTGGCATGCAGTAGGCACTGAATAATCCAGGATGGCAGGCCTGCAGCTGTTGGTGGACGTCAGCAAAGTGAACTGCTGTTTCTCACCAGCCCCAGACACGCAGCCCCTATCAAGCGGCCCTTATCACATGGCCCCTGACAGGCAGCCCCTGACACGTGGCCCCTCACACATGGCCCCTGACAGGCAGCCCCTGACACGTGGCCCCTCACACATGGCCCCTGACAGGCAGCCCCTGACACGTGGCCCCTCACACATGGCCCCTGACAGGCAGCCCCTGACATGTGGCCCCTCACACATGGTCCCTGACACGCAGCCCCGGACACGCAGCCCTGGCACACGGCCCTTATCATGTGGCCCCTATCACGTGGCCCCTGACACATGACCCCTGTGTCCTCACTTTTCTTCTAGGCCTATGGTCCGGGCGGGGCCTTGGTCTGGGCGGGGCTGAACCTCCAGATACCCACTCAGAGCCCTGGTCCCAGAGCCTCCGTCCAGCAGGACCCAGGAAGGCCATCCAATTTGCTTTTCTTTAGCAAGCACTGCGCACTGTTAGGGGAGGGATGACCCTAGGCGGCTGGTCCTTTGGGGCCGTGCTGATGGCTTCCGTCTGTCCTGCTGGCCAGAAGGCAAAGGACCTCGACTTTCATTTGTCCCTCCAGGGTCCATCACAGGTAACAGGGACCAGAGGCCAGTGTCCCGGTTCCTGTCTTCCTGCGTTTGAAGTTCCCCGCGGCTCAGACAGCGGCTGCACTGCACCGCTGGGCGCCCGGAGGTAGACAGCGGGGCCGCGGCTCACGTTGGGCTGCCTCAGAGGGTGACTCCAGACAGGGCAGCGTTAGGGATGTTGAAGAAACCCAGAGCGAGGAGGGATATGGGTCCAGTCCATCCGCTGCCTTAAGGCCACACGGGAGCAGCAGTGCAGCAGAGGAGGGACATGGGGTCGGGACGCTGCCCGGTTCCTTCCTCGCAGGGAGAGCCTGAGAGGTCACCCCACCTCTCAGCTTCGCTTCCGGCTGCAAGTGAGGGGATGCGTCTTGCTGGGAGAGCTGCCCTAAGAAATAAATTAAATGATGATAAGACTCATCATAACCTCACTTTTTAAATAACAGGTGAATTTGTAAGAGAGTGCAGTATGTTTACCATTTCATCCATAATTCCCTTGGCAGGCATCTGTTTTTATGGCAGCATGTTTTACGGCTCCATGGCAGGCTCCCAGCTGCCCTCTTCCACCCATGCCTGCTTGAGAGACACGTGCAGGCTCTCCGAGCCCCAGAGCTGCCGGGCAGCAAACAGTTACCAGCAGCAACTGTAGGAAAAGTCAACCTCTGAGGTCAAGTTGCACACTGAGTGTGGCCTTCTTTATCTTCAACAAGGACAGTAAACCCAAACCCGAACGTGGGTGAGACCTGACAGCCCTGCCGGACTCCTGCCCTGCTGCAGAAAGCTGAACCCACCCCCCGGATTGCCAACGTCTGTTCTGAGGACACAAAATGCATCATTTCCTTAGGATCAGATGGCAGATCTATAATTAATTAAACCCACCACAATATTCCGGCAAAATCGCTTTGCTTTTCTAAAAGGTAAATGTAATTGGCCATTCTGGTATTTGGAAGAGTGCTCTGCCCAAAATCAAACCCTTTAGTTTCTAGAGAATAGAAATGAGAGGCAATCTCATTTTAATTATATCTCTTTATTGCTAACAAAGGAATGATTTATGCAATTAAATTAACTGGCTAGAAAACTGTTCTCAGCTGGGCTGTCCTGATTCTTTGCCTTCTGAATGGCAGGCTCTTACACTTGCGTGTGTAGATTAATTTTTCCGATATGCAAACAATGCCTCTTGTGTTCGCCTTTTCCTTTTTTTTTAATTCAGAAGTTCCCTTTTCTTCTTGCCAACGACATGAATAACATTTGTTGAACTGCTTGGCTCTGACTACATTTTTTTAATGTTAAAAAGATGAAAAAGGTCTTTCCTTTCCAGCCTCGTTACCCCGGGCAGAGCGAGGTGGGAGGCTGTTGTCCGCAGTCCTAGGGAAGCAGAGAAGCATGAAGCATGTGGGAGCGCACCATGGGGAGCAGCTTAGCAGCCCCAGAGGCTGTAAGGAGCAGACGCCTTGGGAACTATCCCTCCTCCTCGCTGCCCTTGTCCCTCCTCCTCCCCCACCCACCCCAGGGCCTCTGTCCCGCTACCCCTACAGGTGCACTCAGGTAAATGCTGGTGCTGTACCACCACCAGCCAGTCCACCTGGTGACCTCTGTGAGTGGACACTGGATGAGGTCCCAGGGGAGGGGTTAGTGGGGGAATGCAAAGACATCCGCAGAGCCAATGGCCAGGAGGGCAACATTTGGTAGGAATTCTTAGGGCGCGAGGTCCGTTTCTGCAATGGTGGAGGAAGATTGGGTGATGACATTATCTGGGACTGATGGCATTGTCCGGGCCCACGTGATTTCACTTTTAAGATAGGAGGAGGCGAGGAGTTGCAAATACCAGGCGGGATGTTCAGTGACGGGAGGAAGGAGGTTTCTTGATCTCTTAAAGCACACACGCAATAGCAGGAGCTTCCCCTTTGCTCGGCCTTATCTGTGAAGCCGGCATCCTGGGGCCGGGCAGGATGCCAAGTGTTCTTTACCTGCACGTCCTGGGTCTGTTGCAGCGAAATGCTGCCGTGGAGGTGGGTGGGGGAAGGTGGCAGCTAGGGACAGTGCAGGAGCCACCAGTGGCTGTGACTGACAGCAGGTGGGGCTGCTCCGTCCTCTGGTTCACCCCCACCCCCTCTGCCCCCACCATGTCTGAGGGGAGGAGCCCTCCCTGACACAAACCACACGTCTAAACCAGAAAGCACCATAGGCCTGTGAGCCAAGGCTGTCAGCCGTAAGTGGTACGTAGTTTGCCTTCAAGGACCTCAGGACCCTGGATGGAACTTTTCAGTGGATTTAATGGACGCAATAGAGTAAACAATTACAGCTCAGGGGCAGGCTCTGCAGTGGGCGCTTCAGTCCCGGCGAGAAGGTGCGAAGGCGCCACAGCGTGGGTGGATGTTCACAGGCGCGGACAGACGTGAGGCAGCCTGGTGCTGACGACACAGGAGCCTCTGGGACCCTCACCGCTGGGGCCGGTGCCCAAGGGCAGACCCCCGATTCCCCTGTGGCTTGGATCCCAGAGAAACGCTGCCATGCGCAGAAGCGGCTTCATGTGCACAGCGTGCCAACAGCTGAGAAACAGACATGGAGGAGGGAGCAGCCTGAATGTCCAGGCAGAGGCGGTGCAGCGGCGCCCTGACATGCTACACAGCAGGGTCCATGGAACGGAGCTCCACGCGGACTCCTCGCTGCCGCGTGGAAATGAAGTGCTGGCAGGCCTGCGCCAGGCCCTTCTGGGTGCTGGCAAGGTCGTCACCCTCGCGTTGCTCCCATTAAATGAAACCAGCGGCAGCGGTGTGCACCCCATGCCGTGCCCACATGATTAGGGGAGCCTCACAGAAGCAGCACGCATGTGAAGAAACTTGTTTCGAAGCCCGGATTCTGAGGGGGTAGGGGATGGACGGTTGTGGGGAGACGGCAGCAAGGGCTGAGGTTGGGGAGTGAATGTCTTATTAGATTAAGGGGGCAACCTGCTTGCAATGCCGTAGGCGTGTGTCCCGAAGGGAAGGGATACCTTTCTCACAGGAAAACAGACACCGGGAGTCACATTGGTCACTGACATCAGCCCCGCTAGTCCCAGGACCTGCCTGCCCCTCAGCCTCCCTCAGAGCAGAGCCCTTCAGGCCTGCGGGTCTAACCCTGAGAGGCCACATCAGAGGTTTGAGGAGCGGGGGAGGAGGAGGCAGGCGTGTTTCCGGGAGAACCATGGGCCGAGGGGAGCAGAGGGGAAGTGCCGATCACTCGGCAGGAGACCCTGACGGGAGGCTGGGCGGGCCCGGGCCCAGCTCCTCTGTGACTTGCTCACCGTTGGGTGGGTGTCTCAACTTCCCATCTCAGGAAGTCCCGTCCTCCGTGTTGTGTCGTGTGGAGTCTGAGCTAGGACTCCGGAAGCCGGTGCTCGGCGACGGCAATAACCCAGGAAGGGGAAATCGAGTCAGACTCACAGCTTTGGCGGAACAGGCACCCTTTTATTAACTTCTAAAGTAACTTTAAGATGCTATTTAGAATCTATTTTGAATCTAAAATTCTTTCTCACACTTTTTCTGAGTTGCTCGGATCACTTTAAAATTGTCACCTTTGATGTTTCAAATCCTATGCCCCTGAAGGCAGTGTGGGCAGCGCCGAATTAACTGAATGAAGTAGGTGGCAGACCCTGAATCTGAACTGAATTTCATATAAAACTTTTCTGGTCTTTCTAAAAACAGGAAACATCCCGTTAACCTCAAGTCAGATGCACTAACTTCAGCCTGGGAGACGCACATTTCCATTTCCCGTGCTTCATCATAAAATGGATTAGCTCCTTGCAACCTATCAGTTGAACTTGGAAGTTAGGCATTTGCTTTACCCGTGGTTGGCAAACGGTGGCTTGCGAGCCACATGCGGCTCTTTAGACCCTTGAGTGTGGCTCTTCCACAAAACACCACGGCCTGGGCGAGTCTATTTTGAAGAAGTGGCATTAGAAGTTTAAAAAATTTGGCTCTCAAAAGAAATTTCAATCATTGTACTGTTGACATTTGGCTGTTGACTAATGAGTTTGCCGAACACTGCTCTACACAGACTTGGCATGTACCTGTGCCCGGCACGGCCGTTTCCATTGTGGTAATAAACTTCAGTGTTTACATGTTGAGAAGGCTTTGGGAAAAAATCCTACATAGTGTAATTTATTCAGTCAAAACAGCCAAATAGAGGGTTACATGTGGCTATGTTTGGGGACAAGAAGAGATGAGTAAAGGTATGAAACTGCGGGCCGTATGCTGATGTTTGGTGTGCAAAGTGCATGAAAGATGAGTTTTTGTGGATTAACGTGAACCGGGGTGAGGGGCTGTTACTTGGTCACAGGAGAGAAATGGCTGCTTCCTGAGTAGCACGGAGGTGGGCAGGTACGGGGTGCGCTTCGCCAGGACTGCCAGGACTGCCAGTGCGAGCTGGGCTGGTGGCCTCAGGCAGAGCAGAGAGGTATGAAGGGGCCTGGTTGGGGGCTGTTAGTGGAGTGTCATCCATACACCAGGATTGTGAGTTTGATCCCCAGTTGGGAAGCGTACGGGAGGCAACTGATAGCCGTTTCTTCTTTTCCCTTCCTTTCTCTCTAAAACCAACTAAAAAAACAAAACCTTTTGTTTAATGTAGTCCCATTTGTTATGTTTTGTTCCCCTGGTCCCAGGAGACATATCCAAAAAGATATTGCTAGGAGTGATGTCAAAGAGTTTACTATCTGTTTTCTTCTAGATTTGTGGTTTCACTTCTTACCTGTCTGGAATGCATTTTGAATTTATTTTTGTTCGTGCTGTAAGCAAGTAGTCCACGTTCACTTTTTTCATGTGGCTGCCCCGTTTTTCCAGCACCAGTTACTGAAGAGACTGTCTCTGCCCCATTGTGTAGCCTTGCCTTTGTTGTAGACTGACCACAGAAGCGAGGACTTACTTCTGGGTTCTACTGATCTGTTTTTAAGCCATACTGTTTTGAATACTGTAGCTTTATAATATCGTTTGATATCAAGGAGCATGCTATCTCCCACTTTGTTCTTAAAATTTCTTTGGCTATTTCCGTCTTTTGTGGTTCCACATAAATTTTAGAATTAGCCGTTCTGAGAATGCCACTGGTATTTTAAATGCTTTGGGTAGTATGGAAATTTTAACAATATAATCCTTCCAATCAATGAGCAAGAGGACAGCCTTCCATTTATTTTTATCTTGTTCAAATTTTCTTCAGTCATATAGGTTTCAGAGATTAAGTCTTTCACCCCTTTGGTTTAATTTATTACTAGGTATTTTGTGCTTTTTTAAAAAAAAAATACATATTTTATTGATTTCAGAGAGGTAAGGAGAGGGAGGCAAAAACTTCTATACCTTTAAAAGGCTAAGCAACCATCCGACCGTCCGGTAGGTATGACGCGCACTGACCACCAGGGAGCAGATGCTCAACGCAGGAGCTGCTAAGCCGCAGTGCTTCTGGGGTGACACACCCCGGAACCAGAGAGAAGGGAGCCTGATTCCAGGGTGCGTCACCCAAGAACCACCCTCTCACAATCTGTGACTCCTCGGGGGATGTCGGAGAGCTGGTTTCAGCCCGATCCCTGCAGGCCAGGCCAAGGGACCCCACCTGCCGGAGGGACCCCCGCTTACTCCGCAGACACCCTTCGAGCCATGGTGCTGCTCTATGTGTGGCTGGCTGGGGAAGGACCACAGGAGGTTGGCTCCAGGGCGTGTCTGGCCTGGCTTGCCCAGTCCCACCCAGCCAGCCACCTTCTAATTAATTTCCTTTCAATATGCACGAATCCATGCATCGGGGCACTAGTCAACAATGACAGAGAAACACTGATCAGCTGCTTCCTGCACGCCCTCCACTGGGGATCAAGCTCAGAACCCAAGCATGTGCCCTGACCGAGAATCAAACTGTGACCTCCTGATTCACATGTCAATGCTCAACCACTAAGCCACTCCAGCCAGGCTATTTTACGCTTTTTGACAGAACTGTAAATGGGATTGTTTTATTAATGTGTCCTTCGGATGGTTCCTCACTGGTGTAAAGAAATGCAACTGACCTCTGTGCACTGCTGACAGGAAAGGCTAGGGCCGAGTCATGAATAGCTGCATAGCTTTATTATGAGTTACGAAGTGTCCATATTAAATGCATTATCCTACAAACAATAACCTATGTGTGTACACAAAATGACCATGAGCTAACATTATTTAGTTCATCTGATACTTCTATTAAATTCAACTCCCAGTGACGAACATTAAACCACACGAGCTATACCACATGTGCATCAGGTGGGCAGCGTGGCCATCCTCTTCCTCAGCTCAGCCGCCTTCCCCTCCAGCTCAGCACAGCCCTCCTCGACCGCCTTCCCAATGCCTTCATGGTATTTCTCCAGAGCCCCTTTCAAGTTCAGAAATATTTCCTAAGTGGAAAGTGAGATGGAATGAGTCTATGCAACCATCTAACTGAAAACGAGTTACAAGAATCATGGTCTGATTCTTATTTATTAATATCACGTGCATGCACATGCGCATGTCTGCTCTCACTAAAAATCCCTCTACAAGCCAGACAGACACATCAACAAGTCTGCTCCTCAGAACAACGAGCCTGGCCTGTCACCACGGCGCCTGGGTTCTGGGACATGAGGACTTAACTGGCAAGGAAACTTTCACTTCACCACTCTCCATGGCAAACACCAGGCACACACCTAGATGGCTGTGGCAGCTAGAGCCTCCGCGCTGGACCTGCCATCACTGAAGGCCTGTACAGACTCACTACGAGCCCACAGGGCTGGGAAATGCCCCAGTGCCTCATCTGGTCAGGCTGCTCCACCAGCAAGAATGAGTTTTCACACAAACCCACATGCATGTGAACATGAAGAAACATGAAAGCAAAAGTTTTCAGCCTGAAGATAATTTCTTCCATCTCATACTTAGTCAAAGCGTTTTTCATCTTTTACTATTTATTTATTAAATTCTCAAACCTTGTGCTGGGGCCCTGACCAGAAGTATGCTGGAGGTTCAAGGCCCACTCGCCATTCACATGCGTACAGGTAAGGACACAGCAGCATTACTAGGTTAAAGGTCCCTTTGCCCTACACATGCGCAAGGGCAATGCCTCAGCAGTAGCACTATCTGTACTGCACAAGCGCACCCTCATGTAACCTGCTTACGTTAACGTAGCACGAGTCACTACTTGGCACGAGACTCTGTGTACATCAGGTGCCCCTGACCAGCCAGTCGTTGGCTGCTTTGTTCACAATAAAGCAAGTCCCACCTACGTGCCGTCACTCATGTGTTCTTCCAATTTCCTGCACCCAAGGGGGTCCAGTCCCTGGCTGAGGAACTTGCCCCAAACACCCTGACATAAGAATAAGTAGGATTCTGAAAGGTTATAGGAAGGGTCAACCTCTCCTCTAGAACACTGACGACATCTCCAAAATGAGAGTGGCATAACTGAAGTTTGAAGCTGGTGAGATGACCTGCAATCAATTTCTCATCAACACTCTCACCTGGGACTTCAGTTTCTCCCTCTCCGTGGTCTCTTTTAGTTGCTGAATGGCAAATTTAACTTTTTGGGTTTCTTGGTTCATGGTGGTTATTCGCTCACACACAGCACCTCTTTTTTCTTGAAGTTTATTGCAATCTCTAAAGAAAATGGAGACAGCCAATTATAATTCCTCTTTAGCATCTAAAAGGCAAACATTTAACTCTGAGTTCAATTCCAAAGTGAACATTATCTGACACACCTCAGCCTTGTCTCAGGAATAAAAGTGAACGGATGAGCACCCCAGTGTGGCGCTACCCGCGTGCTGGGCGCCCACAAGCCACATGGGTCTGAGGTCACAGTCCCCGCCCAGGGTGTGCCTCACATGCCACTGGTGGGAATGTGAGTCAGGGCAATTCTGCTGTGAGGCAGCTTGGCCACAAATCTAACTCCCAGGCTCTGCTCTTTGTTTCATCCACAGGAGGAAGAGAGCAAAGGAAATGGTCCCCCAACCCCTAACATGCCTTTGAGAGGCTCAACAGTGACAGCTGACATCCCTCTCAACTATTGTTAGCACCTTTGCAAGGATGGGAAGGAGACTGAACCAAGGGACCCCCAGCACACTAGCTGACAGCTACCAGGTATGCTAACACCGCAGCTCTTCTCCGAGCACAAAACCCACGGTGCTGCCAGGCTTGTGAGTGCACTAGGTGGTGGACCAGCTGGCCTACAGAGGAGAGCACTGAAGAATTATGCAAATCACAGAACTGTGACCCTGGGAAGAAATCCAGTATAGCAACATCTCCAAATCCGGACTCAGCCCCTAAGACCCACAGCTGACTCGTCTGTTCCCGCCCTCACTGTGGAGCACCTCTCTGAAATTGTACGGGTGTGGAATCTCAGGGCAAAGCTCTCAGTTTTCCCAGTGCCCTGCCCTGAACTGTTCCGTACTCAATGACTTTGCGCTTGTACTGCTTGACGTCTTCGCGCTTCTTGTTGATTTTGAACTGGGCTGTGGCGAGTTTTTCCTTCTTCACGTTCATCACTCTGCGCAAGGAATTCTCCTCTGCCTTCAGTTTCTTCAGTTCTGACTCCCTGCTCTCAATCTGGTCCTCCAAGTTCAGGTTCTGTGTTATGAGAAGGACTTCAGATCAGTGCAACCAAGTAGGGTTTACAGACACAATGAATGACTCTTTCTAGAAGAACTGCACTAGACACGATCTGAGAGGATATGGAGCTGTTTCAGCCCTGCACCCGCAGAAGCACGCAGACTGCACAGAGACACCAGAAAGCAGGGACAGAGAGCGCGTGACATCCAGAGAGCTTCCTGTGCCGCTTTCCCAGCAGAACTGGAAGAGAAATGCATACAAGACCGGCTGAGAGGTGAAGAAGGAGCAGGGAGCAGGGTGGCCCAGAACTGAGAGAAGCAGGGACCTCCCCCTGCTCTGCGCTGCCGAGGGCAGACAGGCGAGCATGTGGCGGGCAACCAATACCTCGGGCCATCTCATGCTCTAACCTCTACTTCCTCACATAAGAAATCCCTCACAAACGCCAGGGTCATGGCCTGGGACCGGCAAGGGTGAGGATGAGAAAGGTGCGAAATGAGAGGGGTTTCAGGTTTCTAACCAGAGAATCTGATTGCTGGTGCTGGCTCTCTGCCTGCAGGGCAGACACGGTCACTACCTTTCGTCTCCAGAGCCCAAGGGTCACTAGGTCACCTAGAGGAGCACTCCCAGCAACTGTGAGCACGAGTTTAAAACTTCCACTACTTTTCTCTGAAACCCAGAGCAACAAGCGATGTCAGTGACGCCCCATCCCCGTCCCCTGGGGAGAGCTGGGCTGAAGGGACCAAGGAGAGCTCTGCCCCAGCGCACAGCCTCGCACAGCACTGCAGGGACCTGCTTCTTTAGGGCACGGTACCGGAGAGGAATGACCAACGCCCGTAATTCCAGGGAGGACAGAACTCACCTCCTTTAAGACACTGGCCAGCTTCTCCCTGTTCTCCGCCAGCTCCTGTATTTTCTTCTGATAGAGCTGCACCTCCAGCTGACAGGAGGGCAAGCCGTCCACCGAGTCACGGTACACCTCGTACTTCTCCATCACTTCTTGCTGGAGAGAAAACGCAGAAACCAGGTGAGAGCCTTTTCAGGACACAGCAGTGATGGCAGTGCTCGCTGGGCAGTGATGCTGCTGCGGAGCAGCAGAGCGCACTCGGACCCGGCCGGCCGGCGCGGTCATGCCACATCTGCGCTCAGGGGTGCGGACAGAGAAAAACTGCCTTTATTCACCAGCCCTCTCACTGAAGCACCTCCCAAGGTTTCTCCAATGATCTGAAAAGATTCCATGTCTGCCAACACTCCACTACCGATTCCTCCCGGGCAACTGCCTCCCCGATTATAATGTGAGTCCTCTGTGTAAAGATGACCGCTCCAGCTCATTTTTAAAGAAGACTAATTCCTCTTGTACAACCAGAAATGGGCACTGTTGATCACAACCACCCGAACAACGAGGGCTTCTCTCCTGCCCCAGCCCCTTCTCAGCCCGTGGTCGTCATCAGCAAACTGCCGAACCCTCTCACTGCTCGTTTTCCGTGGCCTTTCATACCAACAGCACCTTGCACTCGAGGACATAACCCATCACCTGTCACATGCACTACAGGTATGTCCCATAGCTGCACTGTTCTCTATAGCTTTTGGGTTTCCTATTTTAATTTTAAAAATCCATCCCAGACCAAGATTATGTAAGTGTTCTCTTAAAATTTCTAAAACTGCTGAATTTTTGAATTTAAAATTTTAATCCAGTTAAAATGTATTTTTGTAAGTGCTGCAGGTATAGACCCGACTCCCTCTGCTTCTAAATGAATGGACACTGAATGAGAACTGTTTGCTAAATATTCCACTCTCCTCTCAAAACGTTCAGATCTCTGTGGGGCTCTCGTTTCTGCTCTGTAACCTTTGTCTATTCCTGTGTGGTAATTCTCAATACTCAGGAATTACCTGCGTAACAACCTCAGAGATGAACCTGGGGGTCCTCCATAGTTCATAAAACTTGCCGCATAAAAGATGCTCAATCGTCCACCCGCTTCTACTGTGTCCCCACCCTACCCACCTCTCCCCCAGGAACCAGGACCTTTAAACAAGTCCCACCAACCCCAGCACTCCCCACTTAGCAGTCACTGCGGTGCCTTGGCTCTAAGGTCAAACCCAGCACCCCGAGCCCTCGGCCTCTGCCTATTTTTCCATCACCTCAGGCCACTCTCCTTCTAGGCATCAGGCTTTGTTCCCAGAACACACCTGCGACCTCGGGAACTTTGCATATTCTGTTCCCTCTTCCCAATGCAAATTTACTAGGATCACCCCTGTTCCTCCTTCAGATGTCAACCTCAATTTCTGCCCTTCCCCCCACACCCAATTGCCACAGGTAAGGCAGGATCCCTCATTACACTACTTCAAAGCACCGTCTACTATTTTTTTGCTTGTTTCTTTGTGGTGATTTTTTTAAAAAAAAAACTTTATTTCCTGGAGTTTCACATTCACAGCAAAATTGAACGGAAAGCACAGAGATTTCCCATATTTCTTCTGCCCCAACATGCAGACCCCTACGCTTCTTCAAAGTACATATTAAAGCCTGTTATCATATAATCTATAATAATAAAAGCATAATATGCTAATTAGACCGGAGGTCCTTCAGGACGAAGCTGGGGCTGCCAGGGAAGCCCAGGTCCCGAGTGCCTGCCAACACCTGGGTAAAAGCCTGGATCCCAAGTGCCTGCCAGTGGCCGGAGGGAAGCCAGTGCCAGCAGCCGGGGGAAGGCCTACTCTTGCACAAATGTCGCGCATCGGGCCTCGAGTTGGTTACAAACCTGTTTAATACCTTACTCCCTTCAAATAAAGTACCGAAGTCTCATGAGGGTCACCCAGGGCAAAGCCTACAAAACATGTTGCCTAAGTCAGTGGTCGCCAAACTCATTGGTCAACAGAGCGGCAAGCCGCGGCTCACAAGCCGCAGTTTGCCAACCACTGGCCTAAGTGAACAAATGCCTTCAAATTCTATGTTTTACCCCAAACCCACTTTGAGAAGAACCACAAATTAGAGATTTGGGTAAAACGCTTAAGACGGAGAGATGAATAGATAACCAGGAAATCAGATCATTAACAAATGATTAAACAACAGTTGCCAAAAAGACAGAAACTCGTTAACATAAAAAGGAGCCTGGCTGGCGTGGCTCAGAGGATGAGCATCGACCTATGAACCTGAAGGTCATAGTTTGATTCCCGGTCAGGGCGCATGCCCAGCTTTCAGTCTGGGCTCCCCAGTAGTGACGTGCAGGAGGCAGCCGATCCATGATTCTCTTTCATCATTGATGTCTCTCCCTCTCTCACCCTCTTCCTCTCCCTTTTCCCTCTGAAATCAATAAAAAAACATGTAAAATAACATTTAAAAAATAAAAATAAAATAAAAAGGAAACTTACCATAGACTTTTTAAGCTTCTGGACTGTATCTTTCATTTTTTCTTTATAATTCTTTAACTTCTCTGGGGAATCCACAATTTTTGTTTTCAAACTCTCTTGTACTTCTTTCAAAGAAACCACTGATAATCTTAGTTCATTCTGTGGAGAAGACACTTTAATATATGAGATGCAACATGAAGTTGGAGATTTCCCATTACAATAATGGGAAAGAACAGGAAGTTGGGTCCATGTTCGTGGCAGTGGGGGTGAAATTAAGTGATGGCCACGGTGTTTCCTGCCTTGAGGCTCATGTCCAGGCCGCAGGCCATTCATGTCCAGGCCCCAGGCCAAGCCCGTCCCTCAGTTCCTCTCGGACTCCTGTGGAGTGCCCTGGCCCTCCAGTGTCCAATGGCACCTTGCAAGCCAAGCACACAGGTCCTGTGCTGGGCCATGATCAGTGTGGTCCTCCTGAGGGTCACCACCTCCCCTGGAAACCCTGCCCCACCTGCTCCAATCCCTCCATCAGCAGGACACAGGCTCACACGCCACATTGTCCTTGTGCATTTCAGCTGTTTCTCAACTGACAGAACAACATGGGTGTGTGCCCAGTTAGTTACTTTTGATCTCCCAGGACCCAAGCAAAGTAACAAAAGTTCAATTCGTTTCATTTTAAGGGAAAAGACACGGGACACATTTTGATTATAATATACCCAGTTAAACACTCCTCCACACAAGCTCCCCAACCTCAATGCTGCTGAAGTGAAAGGTGCTCACCAAATGCTTGGTTCTCTCTAAAATATCGGACTTCTTTTGGGCATTTCTCTCTTGCAGCAATACCTAAGGAAAAAGCAAATAAGTCTTCCATAATGACTCAAAGCAGATTTAGAGAGCCCCTCAGCGCTCTTATAAAACAGGTAAGGAAAGAGTTGGTGGATTAGAGCAGTACCCTCACGCCCTCAGTCCACACTATGCAACCCCACCCCACTCCCCGCCAGAAGTGCCCACGGCTCCCTTACTGAGGAGCTCAACCCAACAACAGCTGCTCAGCATTTGCAGCCGCCGCGGTAGCCCAGACGGGAGGAAAGTAGTGCTGTGGTGCCAACGTGATAGGCTCTCGCGGAGACGAGAGTTTTAGGGTTCCCTAAGTCTCACGCTGCTGCCCCCTAACTGCACTGGCATCCTGGGCAACGCAGCAAACCCTGCGGTGCGTCCGTCTAAGTGTCTGCACATTTACTCCCGCCCCCATCTGCAGACACTCTTCTCAGAGTCAAGGTTTCCCCGGACACACACCGTTTTCTGCCGGAAGTCTTGGTTCAGCAGCTGCTGCAGCTCCTGGATCTCGTCGGAAAGCTGCTGGAACTCGGCCTGCTCCTCCACTGGAACAGAACTGAGCAGAGCAGCACCAGTTAACCCACGTGGTGCCAGGTCTGGACTCTGCGGGCCGGACTGAAGGCTCGGCCTCGCGGAACTTCCCTGGGAACACCCTCCCTCCACGTCCCCCCATCAGGTCTTCCTCCTTGGGGACCATCTCTGTGGGTACCGTCTGCGCACCCCACCCTCTGACCCTGACTGAAAATATGGACTCGGGACCCCCTGCCCTGCCCGTGCAGCTGCTCACTGGGCCCGACCGTGCCTTCTCTGGCCCTCCCTAACTGACCCTCACATGCCCAGTCTCCTCCACAGCAAAGTTCTCAAGGTGAGGCTCTGAAACATGGCCTAGAACTGTTCCTTTAATTCTGTTCCCTACCACCAGTGAGTCTGACAAGCTCTCACTTCCAGCCCCCCGCGTGCATGCCGTCAGTCCCCTCTACCCCCGCAGTCCATGTTCTACGTGGAGAGAGGGAGCGGGTTCTCTGCATGTTAGAGCCCCGCGCAGCTGTGACAGACACAGACGTGCTTTGCTGCATGTGCTGCCAATACTCTCCCAGTCTGGCCCTGTCGCTTGATCTGCTGCGCTAAACGCACCACGTGAAACTTGAACATCTGCCTCCTGTGCTGTCTTTTCTGCTACTGCTGTCCCTGAAGGCAATTTACAGGAAGGCCTGATACACTGAGACCCCAGCACGTTAGAAGGGATAAGTCTGTCAGTTCCAAGTCAGAATACACAAGGCCAAGGAACCCTAACTCGTGAACGATTCTCCTCCTGACTGGCCTGAGTCAACAAAACGCCCCTCTGCTGAAGAGGAGCGCTGACAACTAACTGGCCCACTGCGCTGCTGCTCTCCTGTGCAAGCTAAACACTTCCGGGGGCAGCTCCAGAGAGTAAGGTATCACTTGGCATGTGTCCAGCTAATGCACTAACAGCAGGAAAGCAACAAAAGATGTATTACATCCTAAGAGTAAAGAGAAAAGGTAAACTTAAAACCGTGTTATTAGGTAAGAAAGAGACTTGAGATCCACTGTAAGGCTGTCAAATGCTACTTACAATCTACTTTGCATGTCTGAAGTGGCATTTATTGTATTTGTAAATCTGCTACTTACTCAAGTTTCTCCAACTTCATTATCGCCTCCTGGTGAGCCACATTTAGCTGCTGCATTTTGTCCACAGAAGATTTCTATTAAAGCAAGTTTAGTAGCTTCACATTAGTTTCCAACATAATCAACAGCATGCTCACCCATCAGCTGCCAGGGCAGACAGCAGACACTCACTCGCTACCTTGCACTTTCACAGAAACTAGGCATGTGTGATGGAACCAGCCCCTGTGACAGTGCATCGAGGGTTTCTGCACTTCGCCACACGGAAGTGGTGGTGCGAGCCAGCACTCTGTGCGGCGCCAGGAACAGCACCAGGAATGGCACCGAGACGCCAGTGCCTGGACGCCAGTAGCCCGGTGGCCCTGAGCAGTCAGTGCTGATATAAACCACAACCCAGCTTGTTCCAGTGCTTGCACAGTGGCAGCAGCCACTCGGGTGGTGGCCAGGGGGGTGTCACGGGGGTCTTTGCAGAAATGACAGATGTCTGAGCCGTGCCTTAGAAATTAGAAGAAATGAGCCGAGCCAAGGTGTACGCGCGTGTTGGCACACACACGTAGGCTTGGGGAGCGTGTGATGCTCAGGAGGTACGAGCGTAGTGTGGTTTGTGGGAGGACGTCTTTATTGGTGCTCAGTGTGGCGGAAGCTGAGTTCTGAGTGTCTGGCTCGGGTGCTTTTCCAAGAGTGTGTGCCCACAGCTGTGGACAGAGGGGAAGAGCCCTTCCAAATGCTCGGAGCTGCTATGAACGTGCTTATCTGTGACAGGGTTTACTGGACTGAATGCTGCCATGCGGTGCTGGGCCAGCATGATAAACAAGAAGCACGCAGTCTGGTCGTCACTGAGGAGTAAGCACGCATCCCAAGCGTCGGTGATTTAAGGGCACTGCTAACATCCACAGGAGCCCGGAGACTCATCACTCCTCTCCTCCCTGACATTTCCTAAAATAGGAAGAGAAGCCTCCTCCACAGGCTTCCACAAGCCCAGCCTCTCCCTAACGTCACCAAACAGCCAAGGGCGCCTCACTAATGAAGATGCTTTCCATTAACTAAGCTGCGCCCTCACATAAACAACGCTCTTGGTTCTACAACACTCAGTCACACGTGACAACCGATTCAAAGCAGATTACTAGTTTATAAACGAGGCTATGGTCTAGTATGTGACCCCAGAATCTTTTTCAGTCTTACATATTGCCCGAGAAACTCCATGTACGTGTCCCGGCATGCTTCCCTGAAGTGGATGAAGTTGATGATCCCACTCAAAAACCGAATGGTCCGTTTGGCTTCTAAAATAGAAAGCAGGATTCCTTAAATAAATCTTTGAAACAATATGAAAGTGAAAACTACCCTCTCCACGTGCACTCTGCTCGCAGGGCACAGAATAAAGCTGTGTGTGCTGGAACTGGCCCAGGTGCACAGAGTTTGTCCTAAGTTAAAGATCGGAATTATCTTTGCATTAACAACTTAAAAAAATGTTAAAGGCAAACCACTTTTGGCCACGAGAAAATGGCAGAACCAGCTTTCCTCTCCCATCTTAACCAACCAGAAAGCCAGACACAATGGGCTGCAGCAGCCCCAAGGACAGCAGCCCCAAGAGGAGCACTGTGGTGGGGAGCCCTGCCCACGTGCCAGCCCACCGCCACCCGCAGTGTCCCGGCTGCGCCCAGGGAGTAGGGGCACAGACTCACAGCTTCTGCTGAGCCATGAAAGTAGAGTTATAGTCTGGCGAGACCAAGGCAACCAGAATGTAAACTGGCCTCTCTAAACTAAACTCCATCTCCCGACTTACACTCCATTTGTTCAAGAAGGGAGAGAGAAGCACCAGCAGTATAAGGAGAAAAAGAAAGAAAATAGTTTTAAAAATACCTGAATCAAGAGAAACCAAGATGGTGGCATAGGTAAACACCTAAACTGCTGCCTCACACAACAATATCAAAACTACAACTCAAAGACAGAACGGACACCGTCCAGAACCACAGGAAAGCTGGCTGAGTGGAAATTCTGCAACTAGAAGCAAAGAGGAAAGCACATTGACAATCAGAGGAGCTGCAAAAGGCTGAGGTACAGAGACGTGCAAATGAACGGCGAGGACGGGCGGCTAAGTGCGCAGCTGGCTTTCTAAACCAGGAGGCAGACGGAAACTCCCAACTGCGCTGAACTCCAGTTCCGGGCGAGTTTCTGGGAACCCAGACTCATTCGGGGAGAAACTGGACTGTCAGGAAAAGAGAAAGCACACTCAGACTTAAGGGAGCTGCGGAGGCAGAGGTCCAGAGGCGCGCACGGGCAGAGAGGACTGACTGTTGAGTGCACAGGCGGCTGAGTGTGCAGCTGGCTTTCTAAAGCAGGAGGGAGATGGAAGCTCCCGACTGCACTGAACTCCAGTTCCGGGCAAGTTTCTGGGTACCCAGACTCATTCGGGGAGAAACTGGACTGTCTGGTAGCAGGGAAACTCGAGGGCGGCTTTCTCTCAGAGGTGCTTACAGCGATTACCGAGGGACACTGAGATCCAGGGGCCTTATAGGGCAGGGCTGACGGGAAGCCAAGGTTGTCTGCTCCACCCTGAGACTCTGCCCCTTCAAGGCTGAGCACAGAGGCTTTTGCCAATTTTGCAAGTCTTGTCTCATAAGGGTGTCTCCAGCACAGAAGTTCTCCCGGCGTAGACACAGCTGTTCCTCACAGCCAACTGGCCTGGAGGTCAATTCCTCCCAGTGATACCAATACCAATCAAGACTTAACTTCAACAAGGCTGTACACACAGTCCACAAAGGGGTGAACCAAGAGTGTCCACCTCAGGTAACTGGGGAGGCTGAGCCACGGGGCCATATAGGACACCTAGCACACAAAGCTACCCTACCAACTCAGGGAAGCAGCGAAAATGCGGAGACAAAGAAACATCACAAATGAAAGAAATGGAGAAAAGCAAACGACTGGATAGAGTTCAAAACCACGGTTTTAAGGCTTTTCAAGAATTTCCTAGAAAAGGCCGATAAATTTAGTGAGACCCTCGAGGATACGAAAAAGGACCAACTAGAAATTAAACATACACTGACCGAAATAAAAAATATTATACAGAGACCTAACAGCAGACTAGAGGAATGCCAGAATCAAGTCAAAGTTTTGAAATACAAAGAAGCAAAAAACACTCTACCGGAAAAGCAAAAAGAAAAAAGAATCCAAAAAGTTGAAGATAGTGTAAGGAGCCTCTGGGACAACTTCAAGCGTACCAACATCAGAATTATGGGGGTGCCAGAAGAAGAGAGAGAGCAAGATACTGAAAACCTATTTGAAGAAATAATGACTGAAAACTTCTCCCACCTGGTGAAAGAAATAGACTTACAAATCCAGGAAGCGCACAGAACCCCAAACAAAAGGAATCCAAAGAGGGCCACACCAAGACACATCATAATTAAAATGCCAAGAGCAAAAGACAAAGAGAGAATATTAAAAGCAGCAAGAGAAAAATGTTAATTACCTACAAGGGAGCACCCAGACGATTGTCAGCTGATTTCTCAACAGAAACTATACAGGCCAGACGGGAGTGGCAAGAAATATTCAAAGTGATGAATAGCAAGAACCGACAAGCAAGATTTCTCTACCTAGCAAAGCTATCATTCAGAATTGAAGGTTGGATAAAGAGCTTCACAGATAAGAAAAAGCTAAAGGAGTTCATCAACACCAAACCAGTATTATATGAAATGCTGAAGGGTATTCTTTAACAAGAGGAAGAAGAAAAAGGTAAAGAGAAAAATTATGAACAACAAATACATATCTATCACAACTGAATCTAAAAATCAAGTGAATTAAAAATCTGATGAACAGAATAAACTGGTGAACATAATAGAATCTGGGGCATAGAAAGGGAGTGGACTGACAATTCTCAGGGGGAAAGGGGTGTGGGGGGTGCAGGAAGAGACTGGACAAAAATCGTACACCTCTGGCCAAAACTGGTTTGGCTCAGTGGATAGAGCATCAGCCTGCGGACTGAAAGATCCCAGGTTCGATTGCGGTCAAGGGCATGTACGTGGGTTGCGGGCACATCGCCAGTAGGGGGCGTGCAGGAGGCAGCTGATCAATGTTTCTAACTCTCTCTCTCTCTCCCTTTCTCTCTGTAAAAAATCAATAAAATATATTTTTAAAAAATCGTACACCTATGGATTAGGACAGTGGGCGGGGGGTAGGTAAGGGCAGAGGATGGGGTGGGAACCGGGTGGAGGTGAGCTATGGGGGGAAAAAAGAGGAACAATTGTAATAATCTGAACAATAAAGATTTACTAAATTAAAAAAAAAAATACCTGAATCGAACTTTTACGATTTACAATTAGAATATGTACAATGAAAAATCCACTCAGTGGGGTTAACAGCAGACCTACAGAGAAAAGGACCAGTGAAATGAAGGCAGCAGGAAAGCCAGAGTCGAGCGTGAATAGAGCACTGTGCGCTGAAGGACACTCCCAAACAACACAATGAACGAGTAACGGGAGCCCCACAAAGAGGAGTGGCAGAGGGACTTTTATAAAAGAGCTGAATACTCTCCACATTTGATAGAAGTAAAGTATATCCAAGGAAGTCAGCAAATCTAAGGGAGGGGGCAGACAAATCCCCAAAAGGCACGATGTGATAAACTGAGAAACCTGTGGCAGTCTTCAGCAGCCAGGGGAAGCAGTGAGTTCGCCCAGGCTGAGGAGCAAGGGGTCGGGATCACTGACCTTCACATAGAACAGCTGAGGATGCCCTGGCCCCACCGGCAGCAGGGAACTGGAGCTGGGAACCCTGCAGGATGTGGGACCTCAGCAAGGCTGCACACATCCCATTGAAAGGATGGATTAGGGGAAACTCTCTCCCACCAGTGCAGGGAGATGATAAGGTTACCGGCACCTCTTCCTTGTCTTTTCTGAGACAATCAACTCCTCTGAGAAGTCTAACTGTGGCCACTGCCACATGGGTTTTAGTG
The DNA here is from genome assembly GCA_026230045.1 of Corynorhinus townsendii. NCBI lineage: Eukaryota > Metazoa > Chordata > Mammalia > Chiroptera > Vespertilionidae > Corynorhinus > Corynorhinus townsendii. The sequence goes on from JAPDVU010000013.1 coordinate 42,726,806, forward strand.
GAAGTAAACTCTGTATGTGTTTCTAGAACCATCAAAATTAGGAGTTACGATAAAAAAATGGGCTTTAGACAATGAAAACCCTGGAAGAACTTCCAGCAGCAAAATGAACCTCGGGAGGGATGTGGCCTTGATCCGGGAAGCTGAAGACAAGTTTAAGCTTGTAATCCAAAATGCACATGGAGGAGGCAAAATAGAGGCGGAATAGAGGGATGTGTCCTGAGCCTTGTCCCGGAGCAAACAGAGGAGGCAGCTGAGACGAGCGGAATCCAGCCCTAATTGGCGAAGGAGGCACAGCTGGTGAGACAGTTTGCAGCTGGGAAGAGCAGGGATCCCCCGGATAAAGGTAAAATCAAAGATCTAGGCAGTAGAATCTCCCGGACCTCTGTGCCCAGAAGGTCAGGGAGAAACTACACCGTGCCAAGCCGCGTCCCTGAGGACAGGCAAGGTCTGAAGGATTTTAGACCATAGAGTCTGGATTTGGGATCTGAGATCAAAGGCAGCCTTTAAGAGCTGCCGGACCTCGGAGTGCTGGCAAGAGAGGAACTGGCAGAGACTCAGTCCTTCCTTGCGCTGGGGCCTGCGACTTTCCCCACTGAACCTAGTTCGTGGGACCTTTTGGAGACAGGCACTTACCTGTGACAAAAGTGCGAGAGAAGGGGTAGAGTTGTGGAATCTGGGCAGAGGGGACAACGGACAGTCCAGGAGAGGTGGTAGCAAGTTGGTGCTGAGTCATATCTAAGCCCACAGAATCCATTTTATCCTGAGAGATAGCCCCTCCCCCCAGTCTCCAGGCAGCCAATATAGCCACACCCCGATTCCATCCTGATTAACACCATGGAATCTGAATACTCCCTGAGGCCATAGGATCTACTCTAAAGAGAAATCTTTAGAAGCTAAGCACCTCAATTACTGGGCTACACTGCCAGGGCCCTCCAGAGTGCTTTCTTCAGTGTACCTCCTGGCAAACTTACCCCCTGTGCCCTTACCCCCTATGCTCCTGTGAGCCGCCACCTGGAGAAAGCACCTACCCACCACAGACACAGCAGCGAAAGTTGAGTCTGCCCACCCCACAACTACAGAACTCTGGGCAAAACAGTTACCCCTTTCCAAAGTGTAGCCCCCTGAGCCACATCACCCGGACAGACGGTTCCTTGGTGCCACTGTGAGGCCCCACTGGGCACACATGATTTAAATTAAGGGTGCAAGTCAGCAAAAATTGGGACACTCCCCCCCATAGCAGCTGACTTCTAGGCACTGCAGTTGTGCCTCTCAAGCTTGCAGGCCTACATCAAGAGAACCCAAATAGCTCAAGTAGGGAGCTACACTAGATAACCAAGCCCAGGAGAACAGAAAGATTTCACCAGTAGCACCATCACCAAAAGAACCTGGGTAGCAAAGCAATTGGATCTACAATTAAAACATTTCAGGAAAACATGGGGAGACAAAAAAGCAATACCCAAAGGAAAGCAAAAGAGGAATCACCAGAAAGGGAGTTCAATGAAATTGAGGCTAGCAGCTTAACAGAGAGAGAATTCAGAGTAATGATGATAAGGATGTTTGAACGGATGGATGACTTCAACCAATAAAAAAAATTTTTTTTGAAATAAAATAAAAAGGAAAATGCACATGGACACCTGTGTGCACGCACGCACACGCACAGAAAACACCTCTCATCAGTCTGTGGGTGCAGCTGAAGCAGGGCTGAGGGGAAATTTATGGCACTGAGCACCTTAATTAGAAAAAAAGAAATGTCTCAAACAACAGCCTCGCTTCTGCCTTAAAAAAAAACACCAGGGACGGGGGGGGGGGGGGGGGGGGGGAAGAGCAAACGCAAAGCAAGCATGAAAAAGAATAATGCTGAGCACAAAACCCAATAAAATGCAAAACAGAAATAAAATTCAGAAAAATCAACGAAAGGAAAAGCTTTTTCTTTGAAAAGACCAACAAAATGGAATACCCTCGAGTCAGAGGGGTCAGCGAGACGTACGAGTGGAGAGAGAAACTGCTCAAGTCCCAAGACTCCAGAGACAGGTGTGATGATGCGGGAAGACAGGAGCAAGGCTGTTAATACCTCTGCCAGCCCAAGTGGAAGAAGGAAGTCTCTGGAGAATGGAGACCAGCAGAGGAGCCCTTTATTTATTAAAGAGACTGAATTCTTCATTTGAAACCTTCCCATAGATTTCTTCAATTATGCACTTACAATTGGTGACCTTTTATGTAGTGTAAATTACATTCAATCAACAAAACCAAGACCAGCAGTCAGAGGACAAAAACAAGTTGTGAACAGCACGCTAGACTCTTGCTCCATGAGCCCCTTGGTGTGTGAGCGTCAGAGGCAGAGGTGAGGGCGCCTGAAGTCAGGACAAGCGCACCTTCTGACACAATGGCGTGACTATTCGTGTGTTACTGAGACATTTCTCCCTAATAAACAGCACCTGTACATTTACATCTGATACAACTGAGCCCACTATGCCATATCACCGCTTGCCTATTACTGGTATCCATACTCTCAAATATACACAACATTTCTCAAACGTAAGGAATTCAGAACAACTACTCAGAAAAACGGCTTTTCTGTGGCTCTGTGAGGGACAGCATTCCAATATTAGGATAAAAACAAAGCATGCTTCTGGATGAGGTCCTCCTTCCTTTGGGGTTTCACGTTTATTCGTGGAAAGGTGTTAAGAGACTCTCACTCACTTGGGTACAGAATGTCGGCCATCTCAAAGTCATTCACCCGGCAGATGCGCAGAAACGAGTTCCTGAAAGACACAGTGGAGAAAACACTGAACAGTGTACTGCCGATCCAACACAAGCCGGGGACAGAAACAGCTTCTTCTCAGCGACATTTCTAGGTACATTCTGGACATCCAAGGACGTCGTCAGACAGCCACACTGTGGTATGAAATTGCCTTTTCCGTACATGGTGTTGAGTGCCCGTGCCAGGCACAGTGGTAGATCCAAACAAACAACGCACACGCACGGAGGTACAATGGCCTCCAACAATTTTATAGTCACACCTCCTTGAAACTTCGATTCAAAGTGCACAGGCGGAGGCAGTGAGTCACGCTCGCTGAAAGTCTACAATTTAGAATATATATGGGATGGAGAGGAAGAGGGTAGACATTCCTCCCCAAAGAAAATCACGTCACTAAGAAAGCTTAACGTAACCTGGATAGGGTTAGACCAGTGGTCGGCAAACCGCGGGTTTGCTGATCTGTTGACTAATGAGTTTGCCGACCACTGGGTTAGACTAAGAAAATAAAATGACTCTACTCACAGATGAATAAACAGGTTGCTGACGGGTAAGAAGCCTTCCATCAACTGTGGGTACATGACGTCCACGTTCACTGGCATCTAAAGGGGAAAACCAGAAAATCTAAGTTACACATTAACCTGACAAAATGAGAAAAGTCGTCAAAAAAACCTCAACTGGAGTAAGATCAAATTATATGAACTTACCACTAAAGAAACACAACAAAGAAGACAGACCCTAGAGCTGTGGTTAATATTAACAGCCAGGTTCACAGAGGGTGGTCAAGAGCGGTTCTCAACGCAGGAGGGAAGGAAGGGCGCTGGTTCCCGTTTCCACGGAGCAGCACGACTACGCTAGCTTTTACACGCGCTCTCTTCACCGTAGAACAGCCCTGGGGCTGTCTCAGACACAGAGCGAAGGCTCAGCGAGGTTGCAGAGGCACAGCCTTAGATTTTAAACAACGTGCTGTGATGCGAGATCGTGTGCACCTTCAGGTGGTGCTCAGATGAGGAACACCTGTCCTGCTAGAAATCCCTGATGTGCTGAGCTCAGCTGCCTCCCTCAGCCGCTTTCCACCTCGGGGTGTCCTTTCTCCTGACGCGGCTCCGTCCTGAGAATAGCGTCTCGGAGCGCCTGCCTGGGAACCTGCACATCTGAGGCACTGGGCCTCTCACTGGGTTCTGACTAAAGCTGTCAATATAAACCATCATTATGCCCGAGATGCCTTTCTAAGTGACATTTTATACAAGCCTTTTATTTTCTTACAAATAAAGTGAAGAACTTCCTGTCCTGAACCTGAGCCTGTGAGGGTGGGACGTGAGCAGAAAGGCCACCAACCCACCATGTAGAAGTGCTCCAGGCGCGTGCCGTACACGATCTGCAAGGCCCTCAGGTAGATCATGTGCAGGACCTCGGGCTGCGGGAGAAGCACCTGTTAGTGCTGGGTCACTACCGTCCTCACCACCCCACACAGTCACCACATGCAAAGGACAAGACTGACATCTGGGGCGGGGGGTGGGCTAGAAGGGGTCAATGGGGGGAAAATGGGGACGTCAGTAATACTTTCAACAATCAAAATAAAATATTTTAAAAGACTGAAAAATTTCCCTTTTTCACTTAAAATATTCCCCTTCAAAGAGTTAATTTTCCCAAATTTGAAAATGCCTTATATACTTACCATTTGCTCATAAGTAGTAAGGGGTTGGTAAGATGGGCTGCCTAAGCTCATAGACACAATGAGAGCAAGTCGACCTAAATCCAATTCAAGCAACCCCCACAGTAGGGAAGAGAGGCCAGTCTTCCCAAACAGGGGGTCCGCCACTGGGCTGTTTTTCTTCACAAAGGAAAAGGTCACCACCCGCAGGGAGGCCCTGGATGTTAAGGTTTCCTCAGATGTCATACAAGCAAGGTCTAAATGTAATAGGGTGGGCCAGGGATTTTTAAAGCGTCATCTCCTAGATCAGCCGTTCCCAAATGCTGGCCTGCAGAGCCGGTCCTATCCCCATGTAGCTGAGTTTATCCTCAGAGCCTCCCTTTCATTTTGAAGAATTAAAGGGGCACTGAGACCAGAAAGTTGCGCTCCACACCATGAACCAGGCCCTCCTGTGCTATCACTTCACAGGCAGCACACTCAAGGAGACTTTGGGATTCACTGTGGCACAGTTAGTTCATTCCGCATTGAACAACTACGGATATAAGGAACAAGTCACGCCCCCTTGGGACACAATGCAGGAAAGCTGGCCCGTGAGCTTCCTGCGGGCCGTTTCCCAGCAAGTCCTGTGCTGGAGACCCAGAGGACACCCTCAGAGCACCACTCCAGCAACAGAAAATGGGACACACTTGACTGTCCATGCTTTACAAGCATGTGCTCTTGAAGAAAAGGACCATATTAAAGAACTGAATTCCTAGTCCCGTGGTCGGCAAACTGCGGTTCGCGAGCCACATGAGGCTCTTTGGCCCCTTGAGTGTGGCTCTTCCACAAAATACCACGGCCTGGGCAAGTCTATTTTGAAGAAGTGGTGTTAGAAGAAGTTTAAAAAATTTGGCTCTCAAAAGAAATTTCAATCGTTGTACTGTTGATATTTGGCTCTGTTGGCTAATGAGTTTGCCGACCACTGGCCTAGTGGAATGGAGACGTCACCCCACATGTAAACTTGTTATTTTAAAATGACACGAGGAGCGTCTCTGTGGCTTAAAACGACTAGTCAACACCAAGTACTGGGCACAGGCCCTTCACACCCGAGACCCAGCGTTTAGTCTGTTCTCACTGCGCCCACCCACCTGCAAACAGTCCAGTCTCACCTTTGGATTGGGATAAAGATCACTCTCGGAGAGGTTTTTACCATCGGCCCCGGTGAGGATTTTGTTCCGAACATGAGTCACAATCTCAGCTACACTGTATCTGGGGAAAGACAAGGTCTCCATCCTGGGAGGCTCCGGCTAGTCTGGAGGAGAAGAGCAGATCAGAGACCGGGCGGGACAGCAGCTCTCCCCATCAGGAAGCGGATGCCCACGGGGAACCAGGAGCCGAGCTGCCGTGCACAGGTTGTCCACGTGCACAGGATGTCCACAGCCATGCAACACCCCAGGCAGGGAGCCCAGTCTTTCACCACCACCTGCAGCTCCTAAGTCACTTCTGCTCTGAAGTAAGGATCTACTTAATTTCCCCAGGCAGGGAGCCCAGTCTTTCACCACCACCTGCAGCTCCTAAGTCACTTCTGCTCTGAAGTAAGGATCTACTTAATTTCCCCAGGCAGGGAGCCCTGTCTTTCACCACCACCTGCAGCTCCTAAGTCATTTCTGCTCTGAAGTAAGGATCTACTTAATTTCCCCAGGCAGGGAGCCCTGTCTTTCACCACCACCTGCAGCTCCTAAGTCACTTCTGCTCTGAAGTAAGGAAGCTACTTTCTAATTTCCCCATGCTGCTCTCTTTCATGGTTGAAGAGATGAGAAACCATGTTTTTCTTCTTTAAATTGGGGGGCACAACATCAATCCTGAGAATTAATCCTCAAAGCAAGGTATGTAGGCAACACCATCCGCAGAATCCTGTATAAACGATAGCAACACTGTCCTCTGACCTCCACCTACTCGTGACAGGCGGTGAGATACTGACAGGGTTAAGATGCAAGTAGGGAGAGAAAAACCTGGAGGAAGAACAAAATACTGCGACTGGCAGGAATTCTAACCACCACAGTGGCAACTTGAAGAAAACAAAACAGAAACCACTTCGCCTAGTGTACTCCTACCGTGACGTGGGCCCGTCCCCCAGCGCAGTGGTCCTGTTGCCCCCACACACACACCTGGCAGTGTGGGGAGGCTCTGGTGTGGGGGCGGCATGGGGTCTCCTGCTCCAGCTCTGGGTGCAGATTGCTTAAGAGGCGAAGGTTAGGAAGCCCGCCTGCAGCCTGGCGCTCCGTGCCCCCAGGCCGGCCTTCCACTCCCTCCTCTCCGGTCCCAGCAGGATGGCAAGTGGCAGCAGGGGCAGCCACAGAAGCCACTCTGACAGCCACACTGTTTTCCTACCAAGGATCCCCACTCCCCAGGGAAGCCGGAGCCCAGAGAGCCCAGGGGAACCAGCTCAACGCTGCAAACAAAGGGGAATGACGCGCTCCAGACCGCCAGCGTGGGCTAGAACACCAGGGCGAGACACACCTCTGACGCGTGCGGCAGCGTTCGCAGGACTGAGGATTTCCCAGCTCCGCTCCCACTCGAGCACCCACTCGGGACTCACCGAGTCCGCACCGCAGGGGGCGGGACGGGGCAGGAACCCCTCCGAAGGCTGCAGGCGCCTGTGCGCTGGACCGTCACCTAGGGCCCCGCTTCCGGTCACAACTACACAGAAGAGGGTGTCCTCATCCCTGTTGGGACGGCCGCCCGGGCACAGCCGCGCGGTGACCCCACAGCCACCAGGTGGCGGCCGACGCCCACAGCCCATCCCTGGGACCCCCGACACCAGGCGGCCCTCCGGCTATCCTTCCGTCCGCGGCGCTGGGTGAAGCCAGGCTGACCTCCGTCAGTGTCCTTTGCAGCAGAACCTATTACAAGCTCTTTCCACCCATGTCGGAGGCGAACCCCGCTGACAAAGCCCGGACCAAGAAGTTCGCAGAAAAAGGAGAGGCCTCTTTCCGGAAAGCCGCTCTTCGGGGTGGGAGGCGGTCCCGAGCGGCCCGCGGGGTACGAGCGCCACAGCCCGGGACGGGTCACGGCCCCGGGCAGGTCATGCGCTGGGGGACGGCTGAGAGGCGCTCTGCCCCCAGGTGCCCCGGCTCCCCAAGGAGGCGGGGCGGCCGGAACCCCAACCCCGGGCCCGCGCGTCCGAGCACCGGCCGGGAGGACCTGTGACTGACACTTCGCTGGACCGAGGCGGCTCCTGCAGGAGGAGGACCACGCGAGGAGGCCACGGCGCCTCCCCTCGAGCCCCGGTTATAACGCGACGTCCGACTCCTGCGCCCCTCACTGTGGCTAACGCCGGGCCGCCCACCGCCTCCCCGCATCCCGCCCGCGCTCACCTCTAGGGAGACAACGAACCCGACAAGCAGCCACTGGCGAAGCCACCCCCAAGGTGCTTGGCAGTTGTTGCAATTTAAACCCGCCGCCTGGCCCAGGGGCCCCGCCCCTTCCGCCTACTTCCGGTGACGGTCTTGCCCAAGGCCATTGGGGCTCCAAAGACTGGAGCTGCGCGCGCCGAACCTTTCTAGGGGCTCAGGCATCCGGTCGGCCCTGAACTCCACCGGAAGTGAGCGTTGCGGCTGGGTGCGCGTCGCGGGGCGGGGATGCTGCGACTTCGCTGTTGGGTTCGTGGGTGCTGACGTATTTGTAGTCCTTTGCGCTAGGTATTTATATTAATTATGAATGAATAGGTAAACGGATATAATGCTCTTGAATATTTTCATTAGCATTTTGGTGCGTAGATATTTACATATAATCGTTGATATTTTGTGATAAAGTTGGTGCTGCAGATACCCTGAAAATGCAGCGGTAGGTGAAACAGCAAATCGTGGGAACGTTTTGAACGCACGGCGTAGTCACTGGGTGGCGCTGTTGCACTAAGGAGGACCTGACCCCGTAGCAGCTTTATTTCATTTTCTTTTACACAGGTAAGCAGAATTACACTGACAGACACGAACACTGTTCCAGGTGCGACAATTGAATCCTAAGTTCACTGCCTTTGAAACGCGTGGTTAGAGTTTGGGCTGAGGAAGGAAGACGACGCTGGGCCCTGGCCACCTGTTCGCCTGCCCCGTCCGTCAGCCGGCTTGTCCTCACTCCTGGACTCGGGAACTGAGCTGTGTTTCGCAAGGCTTCAAACAGCGCCTTTGCTAAGGACTCAAGCGGAATTTTCAGTTAGAAACCATAAAACGCATGTTCTTTGCTAAACTCCTTTGGGACGAGCTGTAAACCAGGTCCAAGGAAGCAAAAATTGGGTGTGTTAGACTCTCCCCCAACTTCCACGTCTAGTTGGAATTATTCTAACATAATCAATAGAGAGAACCTTGGGAGTCAATATCCCAAATTAACTGGATAGTGATAAAATATTTTTATCCAACGTGACTTTAAAAAAATACAGTTTTTATGCTCTGGGGTTTCAACAGTGGTTTTATAATACCCCGTGATGTTTCCAGTTATTCTAAGGGAGTTCATGAGACTCTCGGGGGAAATATTAGTATAAGACACATTGATGTTAAAATTAATCATTTGTCACACCGATTTTGTGAAAAAGGAAGTTTAAAAAAACGAAACCAATGACAGTGTTGCAAATCAGAAAACGGGGAATGAGCAGCTTTCTGGCCCGCGGACCCTTTGTGCCCGTGGTTTCTGAGAGCTCGCGTAAACCCAGCAGGAGCCTCGGGAGGAAATCGCTTCTCAGTCCTCCTCTTCTTTTCGTGGCTCCAAACCCCGTTTTCTCTCAAAAAGGAGACCAGTATTTTCTGAAAACATCTCTGTAAGTACCAAGTAACATTATCTAATTTCACCCCTAGTGTTTGAAGGGGGAAACTGTCCGTTCCTCCCCCCCCCCGCCCCCCTTTTTTTAAGCAGACTCAACCTGGTAAAAGGTTGACCAGATACATTCAAAATGGGTACCTGAGTATTGTTCCTTGGATAGCCCATTGAGATAAGATTTACATACCATTTGCATATGGTGCTTAATAATAACAGTGCTAGCTCACATTCATAAACCATGTCTGAGATCCTTTCCATGGGTTACTTCATTTCATTCTCACGGCAGAGAGTAGTTCCTATTCCCGTTTTTCAGATGACAAACGTGTAAGGTTTGCGACGCTGGAGACAAAACACAGAGTCCAGGCGACTAGAAAGGGGGGGTTTAATCTTGCGCTCCCGGTGGAAATTCGCTGGTCCCAGGGTGGGCCAGGGAAGTTTGTGCCAAAAAGGGGCATAGGCACTTCTTTCATACAGCTGTTTAGTGAGGGGCGGGCGGAGGACATGAGAGGTGTGGAATTGGCCTTGGGCCAGGGGTCTAGGAAGGCGCCAGTTATCTGTCACCATCTACCTTGCAGATGCATGCATAGGTTCTGGGCTTCCCCCCTGCCTCCACCTAACAAAACGAAACGAAATTCCTTAAGAAAACTTGAGCAATGTGCTCATAGTCATGTGTCTAGGAAACAAAGGGACCAAAATTTGAACCCTAGCGATGTAATGGTAGAAACTCTGCTCTGGCTACTTACTATGCTGCCTGACCTTGAACCCACATGGCAGGGCCACACACCTGCTTTTTATGCACAATCCACGCTTGTACCCCTGGGTCCTCCCAGCAAGGACTGTATCCCTAGATGACTTCTGACTTCTACTACCTCCCCCCCACTCCCCACCCCCCAACTCCCCCCCACACACACAACCTGTGAAAAGAGACCTGTGGCAGTGAAGCAGTTCTTATGGAAAGGATTTAGCTAATCAGTCTTCCATTTAACTCCTGAGCTCCCTGTGTGTGCCCTCTAGGTGTGTGGCGGGCTGGCATTCTCACAGGAGTCCAGGCCAGGGGCGGGCGCCAGTGGGTTAGGGCCGCCCGAATGACTCCTCGTAACTTGTGACCCCATAAAGACCCTGTTGCACAGGAGACGGAGTTCTGGTGTTTGGGAATGAGGACTTCCACGTGTCTTTGGACTCAGAATTTGGAGGACAAAATTCATCCCAGAACACGTGTAACAAAAGCCTTCCTGAGCAGGACCTATAAATAGCCAGAGGGCTCGAGCAGCACAAAAGTGCCAACTCCCCTCTGAGCAACATGCCCCTGGGTTAAACGGAGGCCTAATTCCCTGTTCTTTTTATGTGGCTGGTGCCCTCTGAGTGCAGCCTGCTCAGTCCACGTGATTCATTCCATTTTTCTTAGAAACAGAACTCTTAAAAAGCATCGGGATAAAAACTAAACAGACAAGAAGGCATGCTGGACGGCTGCACGGGAACAGCAGAATCGGTGACAGTTTGGGTCTCTGTCCCAGAGAGAAGTGAGGTTCCATTCAACAGAGCGGAGAGGTGACCCTGATTTACCGGACTGGCAGGTCCGACTTCTAACGCTGCAAACTGAGAGAATCCACAAAGATAAACGGAGAGGATCGGAGCAGAGTATCAGCTTAGAAACACGCTCACGTGCCAGCCCCACACCGGGACGCCATGCTCATCTGCCAACAGTGATAGGGGCTTGATGTACAGTCAGGGCTCGGACCCAAGTTACTGAGTCCACATCTGCCCTGGAGGAGTGTCACCTGCGGGCGTCAGGAGGGACTCCGGTGCCACGGTTTACACTGCAGGAGTGGGGGACATCTGGCCCTGGGGCCGTATAAGGCCCTTGAAATCATTGGGTCTGGCTCTGCCCAGGCAACCTTAGGTGCGACTCGAAAGTCAACACATCTAGGAACTTCTTTCACAGCAACATCGAGTTATGTGAAGTGAATAACATTAAGCAAATGATGTTATAAATATCCAGTGGCCCTCGGCAGATCACAGGTTCCCCCTGGTTTACAGCTCCTCTCAGCTCACGGCGGGGACAGTGACCTGCTCAAGGAAGGCTGGCGGAGAGGACAGTAAGTCGGGGCGAGAGCCGGGCGCGAGAGACGCCAGCAAAGAGCAGCTCCTGCTCCTCTTGTCCTTGCCCACCGGTGCACCCCAGGACAGGCCGCGCAGTGCGCTTTGGAGGGTGAGCGTGGGGCGTGGCTGGGAGGCCGAGAAGGAGCTCAGAGGAGCATGTTTGTAGCCTGAGGAGAGTGCCGTTCTTGTCTACACGTTCCAGAAGCGGAAGGTCCCGTGTTGCCTGGACCTGCAGGGCTCAGAGGCACTAAGTAGGAAATGCTTGGGGACAGACCCAGGACTCAGAGGCTCCAGGTGAGGGATACAGTGGTAGTGAGGGGGAGGGGGGCAGGACCTCTAGGGCCCAGGGAAGGAGCCCCACCCTGAGAACATCCCAGCAGGGCTGGAGCGAGACTGGCCTGCAGGTCTCTGAGCGCCTCCCCCACACCCTGCATCACTGAGACCGCCGGCCAAGGACAAGCCGTCCACGGTGGAGCCTCCAGAATGCCTTTCACCAGGGCAGGAGGGTGGTGGCTCCTGAGAAGACCTCTGCATCTCTCCGGCGTCTCCCCTCCTCCTGCCCCTAGCTTTGAAGAAATGGGCCTGGGAAGAGGGCCGGGCCAGGGGCAGACCTGCCAGGCTCTGCCCTCCTGTTTCAAACTGGCAAGTCTCTGTTTTGATAAGCAGACGTGACCAGAAAGTGGCAGAGTGTGCGCACATGCCATTAGAGAACTGGAAAAGGGGGCCTGGTGCAGGTGGTCATGGGAAGAAACACGTGTCTGGGCCTGTGGTGCTGTGTCGCCAGCGCTCCGGCCAGGAGTGGCCTTCCCAGCAGGGGCTTCGGGCTGGCACGAAGGTCAGACCACGTGTTCGCTCACAGGACTGTACAGTGTCCCCTCTGGCTCCGCACTGGACTCCGCCCTCCAGGCGTCAGCCACTGCGTTGGCTGCCATGTGCTTAGGAACTTCCTTTCCGTACATGTCAGCAGAACAGGGATGTAGCAGGTGTGCCTGGATCGCCTGATGTAAGCAGAAGCTCTATGCAACGGCGCTGGTATACGTGTGAAGAAGGTGTCGCCCCTACCCCTGAAGGGGGGTGTGTGCACACGTGTGGCATGAGTGAGTGCACGCGGACAGCGCACTGCACCTGAGCCCCAGCAGCTGGTCAGGGGCTGGCGGTGAGGAAACCCAGTCTGCCCAGCGGTCAGCGGAGCTGGGTCTCGGGTGCGCACGAAGCCGGGAAGTCCCCCAGCATTCAGCCTCCACCCAGGCTGGCTTAGCAGGTGTTTCCCACGCGGCATCGAGTGGGCAGCGGGGCCCCAGCTTCTGCAGCAGGAAGCCCCGCTGAGGGAGGCCTGCGCGGGCGCCGAGGCCTGGAGAGGCCGGGGTGGGGGGAGAAGCGCAGAGCGGCCGGGTCTGTCCCAATGCTCTTACGCGGGTGGGTCCAGCTCTACTCGGAGGGCTTCTAGGAATCACGTCACGGCATGCGGACTGGTCAGTGAGCATTGTCGGGCGGGACTGCGTGGGGACCCCGCAGCACGCATGGCAGAGAGCTCTCCTGGTCTCAGGTGCGGGGACGCGCCTGCTACAGAAGCCATCCCCGGCCCCAGCAACGCCATCCAAACCCCTGGCCTCCAGACTTCCGTCCCGCGGCCGGGAGGTGGTTCCCTCCAGGAGGAAACTTCCGAGGTGCTTCGCGGCAACCTGGTCCGTGCAGCGTGCTGTTCCGGGGGTTTCCACCGTGACCTGAGCGGGTGCTGCAATAGCCCAGTCCCACAGGAGGCACCAGACAGGGAGACCGAGGGCTCCCAGGGGCAGTGGCAGACAGGCAGCCCGGATCCCTGCACTGCCGTGAGCAGTGGCCTTGAGCTCTTCGAGGCCACTCCTTCGGGTTTGCAGAGCCCTCCATGTTTGGGGACCACGCAGAACACAGAGGCACGTGGTGGCCGTGTGCACCGGCTCCTGGCTCACACCTGCGGAGGAGACGACCTCTGACACCCAAGTGTCACTCAGCAGAACTCACTCCTCCCTAGGAAACCATGACTCGTTCTTCCACCCCTGGCACCGGGCCTCGGACCTGCGTTCAGGATCTGCGTGTCAGCTCCTCCACCAGGGCCTGTGCAGGCCAACAGCGGCTGCATTGGATGAACAGTTCTGCGCAAGTGTCTCAGCCTGCGCCAGGGACAAGGCAGACGGGGGCTGTCGCCCCGAAGCTTCTATCAGAAACCCGAGTGTTCTTAAAGGGGAGGACGGATTTTCTTTTTCCTGCCAGCCTGCATAAATAAGTCAGAAGAGTAATTTGGAACTTACCTAACTTACATATATGTGCATATAAATATCCTATCCCTCCAAATGAAGTGATACACTGGCATATATGGTACATATTTTATATTTCTGTGTCCTTTTCCCCTTCATCCCTTGCATTGGGAACTTGTATGTTATTAATGCTCAATAAATATTTGTGAAATCAGCCAGAAATGAAATAAAACGAAATGGGAAATAAAGGCAAACCCACAAACCTCTCAATAGTGAACAGCAGTGGCTGTCATTTTTCTTCCACAGAAACAGATCCACAGCCCAAGCCCGCGTCTTGGAGGTGTTCCCTGTGGCTGGGCAGTCAGCCAGCCCCGCCCAAGGGACTGAGGAGAGGAAGCAGGGCCCGGCCCGGCCCCGCTGCACATTGACTTCCGAGCGCCTTGCTCACCACAGACTCAGGTGACAGAACCGTGTGCTCACAAAACCACTGGGAACAGCTCTCATTTGCTCCGTGTCTCCAAGGCACTTGGGACAGGATGGAACTCTCTCTCCCTCGCCCCTTTTTCCTAGCTCTGTCACTGCTGTGAAAAGGGGGATCTGACTTTAAAATAAGAAGAAAGGAACTTGCCCAACATATTAACAATATTATCGAGAGAAAGACATTATTTCATCTTACAGAAATGATGCTCTGGAGAGTCAAGGACCAAACAGCCTCCTCTGAACATCATGGCAGCAACCTGACATCGGCCGTTGTGGCCGGAAGCAGGGCGTTTGCTGGAAGCCTGGATGCCTTGCAGGTGGATTCCAGGACCTGGGGTTGGAGTGGGGGTAGGGGGCAGAAACAGGAGAGGAAAGGCGGGGGCAGGGGGGCGGGCAGGTAGGAGACCAGAGAGAGGGAGAGGCACTCCCCCATCTGGGAAGCAGGAGGGCAATGTTTAACAGCCGATTCTCTGGGGTCAGAGGGCCAAGGTCAAATCTGTCACCTTGTTACACAAGCAAGATACTAGCCCAGCCATCCAAGAGCTATTTTAAAAATTAAATAAGTTTGTCCACGTAAATGGGTCAGAACACCCAAGTGGTAGTCACTTTCTAAGTGTTAACCCTTAGCCTCTGCGTCAGCCTCTTTGAGCGGGGAGGACGTGCGGTGGAGCAGCTAACCACGCTGCAGCCCGAAGGGCCTCAGGGATGACGGTTTCCTCCGGCCTCCCGGCTCCCTGCCTCGCACTGTGATGTCATTGCCATCTCTGCAGTCTACACTTCTTTTAAGGAAATAACACAAGCTCCTCCCTTTTCCCAAACCTGCATAATTTCTGGGGCTTTTTTGTTTGTGTGTTTTTGTTAATCCTCATCTGAGGATATCTTTCCATTGATTTTTAGAGAGAGTGGAAGGGGGGGCAGAGAGAGAGAAACATCCATGGAGAGGGACATTAATCCATTGTGTCCGGCTTGTGCCCAACTGGGACTAGGGATGGAACCTGCAACCCAGGTACATGCTCTTGACCAGGAATCGAACCCTCGACCCTCCCGTGCACGGGTCGCCGCTCTGACCACTAAGCCAAACCTGCCAGGGCATTTGTCTATTTCTTGAACCAGGTTCACTAATGGGACATGTTATCTGCCCGTTTAGTTTGCAGTCATATTTTTTATGTAAAACCTGGTGTTTCTTTTATTCAAACTGCCATCAAGCAGATGCTCACAATATTTTCTTTTTTTAAATATATTTTATTGATTTTAGAGAGGAAGGGAGAGGGAGAGAGAGAGAGAAACATCAACGATGAGGGAATCATTGATTGGCTGCTTCCTGCACGCCCCCTACTGGGGATTGAGACCGCAACCCAGGCATGTGCCCTTGGCTGGCTTCGAACCTGGAACCCTTCAGTCCACAGGCCTACTCTCTATCCATTGAGCCAAACCAGCCAGGGCTCATAATATTTTCTTGAAAGTCAGGACTTAATATCTGCCCCGGTAAACCCATTAGTTACTGTGCCTGCCTCCAAGGTGAGATCCTGGGAACTTGCAAGTTTTTAAAATTATATTCCTGTGCTCTGACTGCTTTGGCAAGTGGCTGCATCACTGTCTAAATGTTTGTGATCCCTCGGAAATGGTACTGGGAAGAGAGGAAAATGATCCAGAGTAAACTGTACGTGGAGAAAGGAGCCGGACAAGTGCCCGCCTCCTCGGGACCTTCCCCGGTGCGCCAGGAGCCCCCCATGGAACCGCGCTCGCTGGCGTGTGAAGAGCGTCCGTGTGCAGGCGTGTCCAGGTGCTCTGGTTTCCGGGTTGACTCCCCCTTTGGAGTTCAGGTGCATAGGCGCATGCTGTCTGGTGTCCACGGGGTTGTGTTTCTCACAGCTTGCTTCCTACAGTTGATTTCTGGTTTCAGGCCACTGTGCTTGGAAGAGATTGCTGGACGTGATTTCAGCCTTCATGCGTTTATTGAGGTGGGTTTTTAATGTCTTAAAATGTGATCTATCCCAGAGAATGTACCGTGAACACTTGATAAAAAGGCTTGTGCAGTTTTGGGCTGAAAGGGCTATGAGGTCGCACTCATCTGACCTTTAAAGCCATCGTCCTTATCAACTCTCCCCCGGATGTCTGTCCACTGATGTGAGTGGGATGTGAACGCCCACCGGGACATGCCGTCCGTCTCTCCCTGCATGTCCACTAGCCGTTGCGTTATGCCAGGTGCTCCGATGCTGGGTGCATAGACACATCCCATTGCGGTGCCCTCTCCTCGGATTGGCCCCTTTGGAGTCCTGCGATGTCCTCCTTTGTCCTTTCAGACACGTTCTGTTTGACAGACTCTCTTGTCTGATTTAAGTATTGCTACTCCAGCTTTCTTTCTGTTTCTGTTCGCACATAATATCTTTCTCCATCCCTCTACTTTCCGCCCATGTGTGTCTTTTGATTGGAAGTGAGTTTCTTATAGGCAGCACATACGTGGGTTATAATTTTGAATCCATTCAGCCTCCCTGTCTCTTTTTATTTGAGCTTTCGGTCCCTTTACATTTAAAGTAGGAACCTGACCAAGAGAAATGAAAGCATCTGCCCCCACAGGACTCACACACAGGTGTGCACAGCTCACCTGACACTGGGGCCCACCCTCCTGGCGAACAGCCAGGGTGAGGTGTCCACACAGTGCAACACGCTCAGGAGTCCAAGGGAAACACGAAGCGTGCTGTGTCTGGATTAACCGCATGTGACGTGGGAAAGAAGCCACACACTAACACTTCATGTGTGTGGTTCCATTCGTATAAAGTGGCCAGAAAAAGCAGACGCAGAGTCAGAAAGCAGTGCTTGTCTGGGAAAATCGTGGGGGTGGCAATGAAAGAGTTCAGCAGCTCGTTCACAGTGACGTTGTGGAACTCCGGCCGTTTCCTAAGACCACTGAACTGTACACTTACAGCGGTGGCTTCTACAGAAGTCACGTCACGCTTCCAGAGCCCTGGCTCGTGTGCTCTGGTTAGAACAGCGGCTCTCTGAACCGGAGGGTCTTGGGTTTCGTTTGGGCCAAAGGCACGTACCTGGCTGCAGGTTTGCTCCCCGGCCCTGGTCAGGATGCATATGGGAGACAACCAATCAGTGTGTCTCCCATCAATCTCTCTCTCTCTCTCCCCCTTTCCTTCTCTCCCTCCCTTCCACCCTCTCTAAAGAAAAAGGAGAAAAGTATACTTCAATAGAGCTGTTTTAGTGAAGGCTTCAAAAACCCTATGAGGAATGGCAAAGGCCGAGCCTGGCTTGTATGTTTGGACACAGGACTGTCCTTCTTTCTCATCCTCTGACTTAATCAGCTCCCTTTCCGCAGGAGAAGTTTATGGGAAATTTAAGTGCTTAATTCCCGAGAGGACTTTTGACATTCCTGTTGTCCTCAGAGGAGAAACAGCCAAAATAGCAGATGCGTGGCTTTCATTAATGATGAAAAACTGCAGATTTTTTTACAATGTTTTCTTTTTCAAGAACAGATTGCCTGTCGTTTCCTTGCCCAGCAGCCTCTCTCCCCCCAGACTAAAGTAACGGCATGACCGTCTCCGCCCGTTTGGGCGCCAGCAGCAGACACTGCAGACTGGCAACTGAACCAGGAGCAGTGTGTCTCACTGCGTGGGCGGCTGGGACACCCACGATCCAGGCGCCGGCCCGCTCACTTCCTGGTGAGAGCAGTCTTTCTGGCTTCCAGGTGCCACCTTCTCTGTGTCTCACGTGAGAGAGGGGAGCTCCGGTGTCTCTTCTTACAAAGGCATGAGTCCAGCCCAAGGCCTCAGGCAGTGACCACCACATGTTATCACGTGGGAGGGGAGGGCCTCCACGTAACTCGCCACGCGCCTGGCACTTCCCGTAATTCCGTAATTATAAAGCGCACACTTTTCACACCTATCCTGTCTCCCATCCTTTAACTTTGCTTTTTTATGTCATTTTATTCCTCTCATCTTCCAAGGCCCACTTAGAGTTCCAATCCTGCACTTATTTCTTCAAAAATAATTCCTGAGAATGAGGTATTTCCCGGCACCGGTAGGTCCCGGGAATGTAAAGAAGGTGGAGGGAAGTGTGTTCGTCAGAGGAGAGGGCTGAGGGGGACAGGGAGAGGGGCTGAAGCAGGCAGGGCGTGCCACTGAGTGGAGCCCACACTTCAGCGGCCCGGGAACACCGTGTGCAGCCGGCAGGTGCAGAAGGCGCAGGGCGGGGCATGTGGTGGCTGTGCATCGGCGGGGTGGGTGGGGGCCCGGGACCCCAGGGCGCGGGGAGAGGAATGTGGGAGGTTCCCTGAGGGTTTACGTTGAGGAGGAAAAGCAGGGAAACACCGGAAAGTGGTGAGCTGAGAGAAAAGGGGGGAAGGGAATAGAAACAATGTCTCCAGGAGGCTGGAGCGCGCACTGGCGTTCGGGGAGGCAGTGGTGTGAGGAGAGGAGAAGACAGATGCCCGACGGGGATGCACCACGCAGGCCGGGCTCAGTGCTGTGGGTCGGAGTTCGAGGCCAGGTCGCTGGCAGGGAAACAGGCGCGGTGGCCTGGGCAGGAGCTGGGTGACCATGGAGGAGCTGTGATGTGGTGACCGCGCAGCGCTGAGCTCACAGCCTCGTTCACAGAAGTGACCTTATTGACCTTCACCTGTGGCCCAGGCGGCCTCCGGCTCCTCCTGCCCAGCAGGTGAAGGGACCGCCGTCACACGCAGGAGCGCTGACCCTCACGCGCTGGGTGGCTCGGCGCCGCGGTTCCCCGCGGGAAGACTGTGGGTAAATCACAAGGCTGAGCCTCGGACAGAGGACCCGCCAGGCCACCGGGAGGGGTCGGTGCAGAGAGGGAGGCAGCAGATGAGAGGTTCCTTCCCCAAATCACAGGGCGGCACCTGCCCCGCCTCTGCGGCCCTGCAGTGTGAGGACAGGTCGTGGCAGGTCTGGGCGCTGCTGCTCTCACCACTCTTCTCCTCACCACTGACCCCCGCAGAGGGACCCCCCACTGACCCCTGCAAAGGGACCCCATGGAGCCCTGTAAAAGGGACCCCCCATGGAACCCCGCGAAGGGACCCCACGGAGCCCTGTGAAGGGACCTCCCATGGAACCCTGCAAAGGGCCCCCCACTGAGCCCCATAAAGGGATCCCCCACAGAGCCCCACGAAGGGCCCACCCCACGGGGAAGGGCCTGTGGTCTTGGTGTCACATGTGAAAGGACCATCTTCATGGGAAAATGAGGCAAAATGAAAATAGCCAGACAGGCAGGTTTACCCACACCCCAGGGAGGGCAGGCACAGAGCAAGAGCAAAGGGGTGGGGGACAGCCGGGTGAGGGCCAGGCCCCCACAAGAGAGGCCTGTGTGGGCGCCACTATCCTCCAGGCTCAGGCTCGTCCCAGGGCGCTCCGGGAGAGACGCTCTCTTCCAGAAATTCTACGTGCTGTTTCCAAGGAGCAAGTAGACACAAGAGAGAACAGAAAAGAAGATTAATTTTGAGTCTGAATCAGAAACGGACCTTGTGGCATCTGAGGGCGAGCTGGCCCTCTGAGGACCCCACCCCGTGCCAGCCCCTCCGAGAGCAAGCCTGGAGGGTCAGATCCCCAGGGGGTCTTAGAGTTAACCAGCCTCTGCCAAGGAGCCTGCCCCTTTTTTTGGTTTTTCTTTGTTTTCTGTTCGCTGAGGGTTTCTTCTACTGATTTTTAGAGAGAGTAGAAGGGAGGGAGGGAGGGGGAGGGGCGGAGAGAGAGAGAGAGAGAGAGAGAGAGAGCACAAAACATCGATGTAAGAGAGACACATCAATCGGTTGTCTCCTGCACACACCCCGACCAGGACTGGGGATGGAGCCTGCAACCGAGGTCTGTGCCCTTGACTGGAAATCAAACCCAAGACCCTTTGGTGGGTGGTCCGATGCTCTAACCACCAAGCCACACCAGCCAGGGCAGGACGCCTTTCCAACCTCACGTTCCCAGACCACAGTCCCTCCGGTGGGGTCCCACTCACGCCGGCGGGAGTAAGCCTTCTTCCGTTTCCCCGTATATATCTCCAAAAAACTACTTCACATTAACTTAACGATCTGTTGTGCAGCAGAGACGAGCGTGGCCGCTCCTTGTTGAGAGGGAAACTGAGCCCAGGAAAGGGGGCAGGTGGCCGACACGTTGCCTTTCATCTCCTTTCAGATCTGAGGCTGTTGAGCTTCGATGGGTCCAATGAACCAAATAGCTCTCCGGTGTCCGTGGGATTCGGTGAGGATGCTCTCCCCACCAAGCCCCGTCTGTTTTCTCAGGTGTCTGCACACCTGTGTGGAGCCGACCGCCTGCCTCCCCTCTGTAGGATGGCAGTGTCCTCAGGCGGACTCTGATGTGACCACCCCTCCCCTCCACGCGCCCACAGTGTTCGTGGTTCCTGTCTCAGGGTGACAGCGGGGGAGAAGAGCACACCTTGAAGGGGCTCAAACTGCCCGGGGCTGCACTTTGCAAGAGAGACTCCTTTCACACGAGGCTGCGCTGCTGCACTGAGAACCAGGCTCCCAGTGTTCTTCACACCGCAGCCCTCCCCCAGCTCCAGTTAAGGTAGGAAAGATGGTCTCGCCCTGGTCTGTAGGGCTCAGTGGATAGAGCATCAGCTCGAGGACTAAGGGTCCAGGGTTCGACTCCCGTCAAGGGCACATACCTCGGTTGCAGGCTCCATCCTTGGCCCCAGTCTGAGCGCCTGCAGGAGGCAGCCAATCGATGTGTCTCTCACGCATCGATGTTTCTCTCTCTCTCTCCCCCTCCCTTCCCCTCTCTCTAAAAATCAGTGGAAATAATATCCTCGGGTGAAGACTAACCAAAAAGAGATGGCCTCAGTCTGTCCCCATTCATTCCGGAGCACTGATCTAGAGCTGCTGTCCATGAGAAAGAGAGGACCGGTTTGTGGGTCCACCTCCGGGCCCGCGCTGAAGGTTGTTTCAGCACGTGGCTCTGAGGAGCAGAGTGGAGTCCTGACGTCTGAGCACGGCAGTCGCTGCGTGCCGTCTAAGCTCACCCCGTGCTCGTGTTCGGACCATGCCACTCAGAATCCTGCGAGGATTCCAGCACAGAAGAGACGTGCATTTGAGTCGGTGCTGAGCTGGTGTGAACCCGTATAATGGACCATTCAACAACTCCACCTCTTCATTCTTCCAGATGAGGAACTCGGGCCCGGAACGGAGTGGCCGATCCACGGCACACAGGCAGGTCCCGGATGACACCACGTCTGTGCTTCTCCTTTAACATCTGAAGTATTTTTGTAGCCAGTGTCCAGGAGGCTAAAAGCCCACTTTTCCCGTCCCTTCTGCGTGTTCTGAGTTTGTCCCTCGAAACCTCCTGACAAATGCACTGGGGTGGAGGGATCCTCGGAACACTCCAGGCCACACGTTTGGTTTCCAGGTTAGCTCCCGCCTGGGCAGACGTGTCCAATGGTTTCCCTTCTACGGATGGAGTTGTAGGGGTTGCAAACCCAAATGCCCTGGGAACAAGCTACTCATTCTTGCAGTCTCCACCGACTTCCTGTAGCATGCTGATGCAGCCGAGCTTAGCTAAATTGGCACATTTTTCTAACACTAATAATATTTTCAAGGACTTGTGGCCAAGAGCTGAAAAGTAGTGAGGTGAGCAGAAAAAGGCATTTTCTTTCCAAAGACGAGCTGTGAGAGTTTGGGCTGGCACTGGCCACATGAGGGTCCCCGTCCCGCCACAGCACCCTCAGGGGCTTGAGCAGAGGTGACCCTGGGCCCATGTGTGGCCACGAAGCTAACCCGCCACGTGACCTGACGGGCAGCTGCAGTGCCAGCCCCTCCTCTGAGTCTGCGGGCCAACACAGGACTCAGGGTCAGCTCAAGACGCGCCATGCTAAGGCCATGGCTCTGAACACACATGTTCTTCACTGATTTGCCTGGCTTTCTCAGGGTCGGTTCCAGGCTGCACCAACTTTCCGTGAGGTTAAGTCTGCCTCCTGTGTCTCTAGTCTCTGTTCAGAGTGTCCGTTTTCCGGGGCCTGCACCCCCAGCCCGAGCCACATCTGCAGACCGTCAGCTCTGGGACCTGACGTCCTGGGCAGCGTGGTCTGTGCGCGATGTCTTAAGCCGTTAGTCTAGGAGCTGTGCGTTGCACCTGCCAACGGTCACCTGTCCCAAGTGGGAAGGTAGAGCAGGGCACACGTAAGGAGGGTGACCGCGGGGACTACTCAGTGCTCTCCACCTGCACGCACACCCGGCACCACCTGGCTGTCATCCATGTGGTGAGGAGAGGGGCAGGGTGGAGCGTGGCTCCTGGAGGACTGCCTAACGGTTTGGTGAAAAGGAGGTGGTGTGGTGCGCTTTCCCGCGCTCTCCTGGCCTCCTGTGCTTCCTGCCCTGGTTTGGTCAGAGGGCCAGGGTTTCCCATCCCTTCCTCCAGTCACTAAGCACACAGCAGGCAGATGGCCCCAGCTCCTGCCTTGCCATTCCAGTGAGTACATGGGATCCTACCCCGCCCGGCGCCGATCGCCCCTGGGGACGATGGTCCCAGGCTGGCCAGGGACCCAGCCACATCTCAAACCCAGCTTCACAGGCTCTGCGCTGTGAGCGCCACTGACCAGCCCTCCTTAGAGGGGGCGCTCTTCCCCTTTCTCTCCTTTTCCAAGGAGAGGACAGGCGATTCCCACAGGGGCTCTGAGGGCCAGGGGCGGAGCACCCCAGCATGGGCAGCGCTTTGCCGGGAATGCTTCCCCTGATATTCGGTCCCTGCCTCCCTGCGGGGCCAGTGCCAGAACAAGGACCTGTCTGTCTCTGTGTCTTCGGCTCCTTACCTAAAATAAGGAGCAGAGGTGGCTCACGTCAAACCAGGGCGATGCTGCTCCCCACCCTCCCCCTCAGGTTCCTAGCAGGACATTGCAGTCTGGTGTGTGTTCTGTCACCTCACCTTTTAGGGCAATCAGATCTCTGTGGGGCTCCAGGGCCCTGCGGGGAGTCAGGAGCCATTAGAGGAGGTGGTGGAGATGAACAGCAGTAGCCCTGAGCGCTGGGCCTGGCCACAGACCATTTCAAAGCAGAGGCCGCTCTCCAGGGCCGCTCTCCACCCACATCAAAGCCACAGAGCTGACTCTGCATGTTGGGCAGTCCTCTTTTCACCCCGAATCTTTGTTTTCATAAAATTACAGACTTTCAGACTCAAATCCTTTCTTGTCCACAGAGGAAACGGGTGGAGCCCAGAGACAGTGATGATCCATCAGTCATAGGGCAGATCGGTGACCGAGCAGGAGACGCCTAAGAAAATGCAGTGATTGGTGGACAGAACCAAGATGACTGATCACCTCCCCGGCCAGCCGGGCGCTGGCGGCAAGAGCAGAATTAAAAGATGAATCCATGGTGGTCTGCCTCGCCTCCCTGGGCAACAGTGTGAGCTGTGCTGGAAAAGGACTTGTACAACAGGCAAGGAGAGCCTCGGGGAGGGCGGCTTCCCGGAGAGGAGATGTGGACAGATACGGATATTTAATACTGTGCACAAGGCACCCCAAATGTGTGCACACCTCGAATAATTATTCCCGCCACAAGATAAATCCAAAAGAAACATCAGCTGCTAGCTGTTGAAGGGTGTATGCATTTGGTGGACACCCTGTATGGAAGATGATCAACGTCAATCCAATTACAATGTCATTTCTGTGGCGAAAGAAGCTACAGAGGGTTTGAAAGTGGTGGGTACAATTAAGAGCCTTAGTGACTGATTGCACTCGAGATCCACCTGAAGTCCGAGTCCCCGTGTCTCAGAGGTGCCACCCAGCGCCCTCTGGCTCGCCGGGTCACTTGACGGGTAGCACTCACATTTCCCATCGACATGTTCCTAAATGATCCGGGTGCCTGGGTCATGCACCTTGGAGAGGCTTTCCCAATCGCATGGATCGCAGAGGCAAAGCCCAGGGACTCCAGCCTCACGGTGTGATGTTCTGGGGCGGGAGCTGCCCCTAAGCGCCTGGGGGTGGCCCTGCTCACAGCGGCTCTCGGCTCCCGCGCGGCCACACCGGGGCTTAGGAGCAGCTGGAGATGGGCGCGCTGCTCCCGGAGGGGCGGACACAGGCGGTAAGCTGCGCCGATCGGCTGCACACTGGGACCTGCCCTTCAAGTGCAACACGCACCTGCTGCCGCAGCTCACTGCCCGGGAATGGGTGTCGTTGTTCTCATTTTACAGGCGACGAATCAGAGGCTCCAAGAGGCGAAACAGTGCGTATAGCTACACGGGCACAGGTGGCTCACACTCTCGACGGGGACACAGTCAGCGTGGACCAGGCATCCCAGACGGCCCGTGTGGGAGTCCCAGCCCGAGGTCTGGGACCTGGCGTGGGCCCCGGAACTGGTCTTCAGGAGAGCGACTCCATGTCAGCAGCCCTGCCCCAGCTGTGCCTTGGAGGGCTCAGAAAGAAGAGGCAGTGGCAAGGGCGCCCTGAGCACACGCGGTTGGGAAACTCCAAAGAATGGCTAACCCTACGCGTGATGGGGCAGAAGAGAACCCGCCAGCACGCGGACGGACCCGGGGCGCCAGCACGTCCCTGGCAGCCGAGTGCATGGCGTTCTCGGGGCTGGAGGGACTGTCAGAGAGGATGAGGCTTCCGAGGGGCAGGGACACCAGACCAGAGGTCGTTTCCTCAGAAAACACTGGACAAGCTTTAAAGCCGAGAAATTGCGGGTGCATAGCAGGTTTCCCAGTGGATAAACGGTTACATTTTGCCATTTTGAGGAAAACTATTCCATAGAGTACATGCCATAATGCATCTAAGATGGAATTTCTCCAATGGCCTACCCCGGGCCCTTCACCCCGTCCGCCTGGGGAACAGGGAGAGGGTTGAAGTTCTCTGGGTCCACACGGGCGTGATGAGGAAGATGGACCAGGAGGCAGAGACCGGGTGACAGCCGGGACCAGGGGCCTGGGACTGGCTCTCTGTCCCTGCAGTGGAGGGGCTGTTGTGACGACAGCCTTCAGGTGAGTGGCAGCTGCAGAGGGAGTCAGTGAGGCAGGTTCCGGGACCCCCAGTCCTGCTCCCTGGGTGGCCGAGTGGAGGAGTTCCTGGACCCCCAGTCCCGCTCCCTGGGTGGCTGAGTGGAGGGGTTCCGGGCCCCCCAGTCCCGCTCCCTGGGTGGCTGAGTGGAGGGGTTCCGGGCCCCCCAGTCCCGCTCCCTGGGTGGCTGAGTGGAGGGGTTCCGGGCCCCCCAGTCCCGCTCCCTGGGTGGCTGAGTGGAGGGGTTCCGGGCCCCTCAGTCCCGCTCCCTGGGTGGCTGAGTGGAGGGGTTCCGGGCCCCCCAGTCCTGCTCCCTGGGTGGCTGAGTAGAGGGGTTCCGGGCCCCCCAGTCCCGCTCCCTGGGTGGCTGAGTGGAGGGGTTCCGGGCCCCTCAGTCTTGGTCTAGGACGATGTCTGCAGTGGCATGTTTGATCCTTTCTTCTCTGCTGGGCACCAGGGGTGCCTTGCATCACAACCGGAGCTGAAGACAATGAGCCTTGTCATCTCTCTGAGTTCTTGAATGTGCTTTATTTTTTACCTGCTGTTAATGTTTCTGCTAGTTGTTCTTTGAATTCTGTGTTTAATCAGAAAAATAATGCCACGTCGTCTTCGCAGCTTGCCGTCTCCAGGGACCTGAGCAGCTGCTGTTGGGGGAACTGTGAGCGATTGTTGGAAGCAGCCTGTTGATGAGCTGCTGTGTCAGGTGCTCTGAGGGCGTTCCTGAGCCCAAGCCGCCTAATGAACCGGCAGTCAGCAGGGCCGCTGGGAGAGAGACTGTTTGCTCGCTGGGCAGAGTCTGGGAGCGGCACCTGGAACGGGCTCTGGAGCTGTCTGCCCTCGGCATGCTCCCTCTTGTGCTGAAACTGTGAAACCGTTGTCCTGGGGAGTGTGGGCTTTAGCTTCCACTTCTGCAGACTCCCGGCTGCTTCTGGTGAACGCTCTAACCAGGTACGCATCCCATGGGGTGGGCTCAGACCAGCAAAAACTGAGAATGGCAACTATGGTGACGTTAGCTCCCAACTGTACTTAAAATAGGCCAAAGCTGTGTGTGTGTGTGTGTGTGTGTGTGTGTGTGTGTGTGAAAGTCCCTCCTGTGGAAAAGACACTGTGGACAAAAGGGGCCACGTGCTGACCTGACAAGCTCAGGGGAGGCCCGCATGGCAGTCTTGCAAACGCAGAGACCTAAAGTCACCACAAAGGATGGTCTGACATGAACCTTTAACTAAAGCAGTGATGGTGGGTAGTTAGTCCTAGGCGGGTATCTTCACTGACAAGGTCCACCTTTACGTTAACTGAGGCTATCTGTCTTTTTGCATCTATGATAACACACCCTTGAAATGTCTGGGTAACTTGTAACGTCCCTTTTTCTGGAGCCCCTGTGGTGGGCGCCAGGACAGATACCACTAATCCCTTCATTGTTCTCATGTTAATTGTCCCTGCACCCACCTAAGTATGTGTCCATCATTGTACTTTTTATCCAATCCCGGGGATTTCCCCGCTTTGCTATCTCCCGCCTCTCTAGTCTATCACCAGTGGATTTCATGGAACCCACCCACGTCCCTTCCTTTGATTGCAATGTAAAAGTACAGATGCAACCCGCCATTCTCTGGAGCATCATCTCAATTCATTGAGGTTCTGCTTCCTGGCAACTGTCAACAGTTTGGCTCAAATAAACGCACAAAAATTCTTAGCAGGTGTCAATGTTTATTTTACATTAACAACACCCATACAAGTGCATCTGATCTTTTGAGTAAAGACGTTTGGTGACGCAGAGCAGAACTGTCTGCTTCGCAGTGGTCTGCAGCCAACCAGGAGGCTGCCCTAGAGGGTTGTCCCCACAATCCACCCAGCACGGTCACGGTCACAGAGGTGGCTTTTATCACACGGGTCTGACTGTGTCACCACTGCCCTTGGACAGCATCCTGGTTCCTATGAGGACGCAGGGCTCCGAGGTCCTCAGCCTCCATCGGCGTTACCTCCACTCCGCTGTCCAGCCTCCTGTCACGTTACAATTCCCTCCAACTCCAAGTTCCTGTCACACTGCACCCACCGCCCTGCACACGCATTTCCTGCCTGGGCAGCTCTGCGTGAGGACAACCTCCTTCCTGCCCGTGTCCTCAACATTTGGGAAATCACGGAGACAGACGGCCATGGGCTCTGGCAGACACTGGGTTTGAAAGTTTGATTTCAAATGCGATCAATGCTCATGTGTGTGTACATGTCCCATGGTGCGCCCCCTCCCCCATCCTGCAGATACAGGACAGCCCTGGCATCCCCTGTGTCTTGCCTGACATGCAGCACATGCTCAGAGAGTGTTTGGGCCAGTGAGTGGCGTGTTCACTCACATGACCGCTGCGCAAACTCCTTCCCTTCAATGGCGCGGAATGGACTGGTGCCACGAAGTGACTAGGAAGTAAGTATTTTTCTGGTCTAGTCCAGCACGATGCCCCATCAGGTCCATTATCTGTCTGGCTTCCTAGAGCCACGAATAGATGCCCGCTTTCCCAGGACTCACCTGTGCAGCAGGAGGAGCCATGCCAGGGACAGGTTATTATTTTCAAGGAGGACCTTGCCACACAAGGAAGAGGCACACGTCCACGTCCGCTCGGTGATCCCAGAGCCGGGGCCTCGAGATGGACACTGCGGCCCATCCTCCTGCTCCACCTCCAGTGAGGGCCACAGCACAGGCTGTGCTTCTCTGCCATTGCTTCCCAATGGCAACAAATCGCACCCCGGGGCGTCAACCAAAGCTCTCGTCCACGCAGCCGCGGCCAGCCCTCCACCTCCAGTGCCGTATGGGGTCCTCTTTCCTTCAAATATTTTAAACCTATGTTGGTATATGACCGTCTGTGTTGATGTTTCTATCTTAAAAGGAACATGGAAGCACTGAGCGGCCCCCAGAGCCTGGTCAGCGACCATGCCGTCACTTGCACGTAACATGAATGGGAGCGACAGCAGTGATGGGAGTGGAGCGCCACAGCTGAGCCCGGGCTCTCAGGTTGCATATGTGGACATTCACAGCCCGCACAGCTCTCCTGTGAGGCCCGGGTTGCTGAACAACTTGATCCCAAGAAAACAATTCCATCCATTGCTGCAGGCAGGGAGGGCGCTGCCTGTCACGGGACAGGTGCTGAGGGCACGGGGGTAGGGGGGGCGGGGGGGACAAGTCCTGGCAGCGTCCTGGCCAGAGGGAATATATTTCCAAGTACTGCCAAGAGGCATCCATCCATCCAACCATCCATCCATCCATCCACCCATCCATTTGCAGGTGTCCCCTCGCGGCCTGCCTTCTACCGATACTGTTTTAGGTTCTGGGAGAGAGTAGCAACCATCAAACACACGAGCCATCCTGAAACTCACATTCTAGTCTGAGAAGAAAGGAATAAGTGGGTTAACAGACAGCCAGGCATTATGGGAGAAAAGTAAAGTCGGTCAAGTCAGGTAGCTCCGGCACGTCGAGGAGCCCTTTGTTCACATGGACCCCACCGTGCTGGACCACCCCCAACCTCTCAGCAGGCGTGGCTCACACTACACTGCGCACACGGCCCAGCCGACCACAGGGCCGCAGCGCCGCCTCCCAGCGCACACCCGGGGTCTCCCGGGGCCGCCCCCACTGGCCTTGGAGTTTGCAGAGGATGGTGCAAATGTGCACCGGACAGATGCCGCTCCTGCCTGAGGCTGCGGGCGGGAGAGCATGCTCTCTGCTCCCAGCAAATGGGCAGCTCGGACTCGCTCCCACTTTAAAAGCTGGACAGTGACCAGTCCCCATCCATCATTTTCCACAGAACAACCCATCAAAGAATGATCCTGGTACATCTGAAATCCAACTGAGGGACCACTTAGCTCGCTGTCCCCCAAACCCCACTTACAGAAAAGCTCAACAAAACAAGGCAAGCAGAGGCCTCAGAAGCCAGCTGCTCGAGGGAGGCCATGGGCAGGAAGGGCTGGTCTGGAACCTGCGTCTCATGACTTAGTTGTTTTTCACTTTGTCAGTATTTTCCCTCTAATTTCACCCTAACTATGAAGAGCCCACCTGTGGGTGACTCCCTGCCTGCGGGTGTGGAAAGAAAAAGGGGTCAGCGCGATATTCCCCAAGGGCTGGAGCCCTGAAGAGAGGAGAGCCCCCTTAGGCTTGTTTGATGTCACCGTCTGCTTCCTCTGAGGGCACAGACCCAGACCCAGGGTGAGTGTGGGCGCAAGGAAACAGCAGCGTAAGTTCAGCTCCTGTTCTCCACTCCAGACATCCCGATGCCGGGCGCATCCCACGGACTGAAAGGAGAGCCTGTCCGGTGAGCACTGTTTGCGTTTCTGTTGTTCAGCCCTCCAGGCAAAGGTTTCCCGAGAAGGGACTTGGGGGATCACAAAAGTCGGAGTCTCCTGGGTTCACTCGTGGGAACGCCCTTCCCTGGGGCCCTCCTCAGTGAGGGCTCATCGCCCATCAGCACGGGGACCCCCGCAAGCGCTTCCTCCTTCCTCTCCAGGCCACCTTTCTGTCGCCATGGTGACCTCCTGACATCGCCTCTGGCCCCGCGGGGCTTGGGCTCTGATTACAGAGACGTATGTGAAGACACTATGCCTTTAACCCCGAGGGTGGACAGGCCGGCGTGGCTGCTGGCCAAGCACACGTCTCCCACGACTTCATACTGAAGAGAGAAGATGTGGGGAGGATGTCTCGTGACGCGTTGTCGGCCTGTCCCTGTGGCGGTCTCACCCCCAACACTCCTGCTGTCCCCTCCCTCCACCCGCTTCCCCCCTCTCCGCCTGCTCTCTCCCTCTCTCTCCCCGGCTCTCCCAGAAGATGTTTCTGACTTGATTGATCAGCGAAGCCAATGTCAGTCACGGCTGCAAAGTCCACAGGGCATGCAGAGCTGCATCTTAGGATCGACGATGGGCACAGGGATGGGCCAGGATGGATTTCTGAGCGTGAGCTGTGGCCTTCCCCAGGCCCTGCTGTGACGGCGTGTGACAGAGACTGTCTGGAAATAACCAGATCTTCCCATGTAAAGGCCGATGCCGTGAGCTCCTGCGGCCTCGATCCGGGCTCGCGAGCCCCTCTGCCTGACCAGTCATCATGGCAGCAGCAGGTTCCCGGCAGACTGTGTCCCTGGAGGCACCGGCCAGCCAGAGACATGGGTGGTGGCGGGAGATGGGGGGGGCAGCGGGCATGGCCCTCACTGACAGTCCTGCCTGGCCAGTGTGGGGGAGTCAGGTGTGGCAAACTGAGTCACATTAACCAGCCACGTGGGACTAAACCCACCCAGACCACAGTGTTCTAGGAGCCGCTCAGACACGGGTTATAATGGCTCCTGCAGACGTGTAGCACTCACAATGCACCTGTTACCTGGGGCTTTCCCTGAGCGACCAGAGGGCAAGGAGGAAACCAACATTTGTCGCATCCCTGCCACTGCACGCTCTGTGTGCCCGCAGCGCCGCCACGGGGAGGGGACGTGGCCAATTCGCCAGGGGCCCTGCGGCTTGTGCAGCGCTCAGACCCGGACCAAGCCTGTGTTTAATTCTCCTCTAAATGTGAACATCTCGGATTTCAGTGCTTCTCATGCAGAACCCAAAGGTCTTGTGCTCATGAATGCACAGCCAGTGGTGCCACGCGAATGCAGCAGCTGCGGAGCGACGGCCTGGAGTGGTCAGGCACGAAAGACGCTGGCTTCCCGCAGCCGGCGAGGAGACAGAGCCCAGGGGGCTGCCCGCCCCTTCGTCCTCGGTAATGAGCCTGGTTAAAGTTGAGTGACCGCTTGGAGCAGGGCTGGGAGAGGCTGGGCCGATCCGGAGCTCAGGGTGGGAGGGACGGGGGACAGAGCAGGGCTGGTGGGCCCGTCTGTGGGGAACTGAGTCACTGAGAGAAGGTGATACTGGGTGAGGCTCCGAAGGCCATGCAGGTGTCTGAGAAAGTTCTGGGACAGAGACTGGCAAGGCCAGGTGTCCCGAGTGTGGGCAGAGGAAGGGTCCGTGTGGCAGGATGGAGTGAGGGGGAGGGGACAGGTGGGAGCAGGCCGGGATGGAGGGAGAAGCTGTGACCCGGCTTCCCCTTTTCTCAGCGACTTGGAGAGTCACCGGGACGTTCTGAGCAGAGAGTGGTAATGTAAATCCCCCGTCCAGGTGCCCAGATGCCCTGAATTTCATCAACAAAGCCTCGAAGCACCAAGGTGGAGTTAGAGCCATCGCCGGCACGCGCGGGGTGCAGACCTGGGGACCTCACACTCCAAGTCACTGCCAAGTGCGAGGTGTGGGCAGTGTGCCAGGCCGGGCCGGGCGGATGCGTAAGAGCAGGTACCCAGCGCTGCGCAGGCCCGGCCTGCTTCCTGCGGCTCACGTCGCTGAAGTAAAGGCCCACCATTCACAATGGTGACTTCCAAGGAAACCAGGGAACGTGGAAAGCAAGCCGCTCTGGCCTGGAAGGCGGCTGGAGCAGCAGCAGTGACTGGGCGTCTTCTGCTCGGGAGGGAAAGCCTGCATGGAGCTCCTTTCCCTGGGCCTGGCAGCTGTCTTTGCCACAGACTCACGTCACTGTCCCCGCGTCGCCATTTCCCATGCTCTTCGAACATGCGGTGGGCATTCGGATCCTGGGCAAAGTCAAGCCACGAGCGCTCCGGGGCACCACACGGTGGGGACTTAGGAGGTGGACCAGGCGTGCTCGTAACTTATAGTTACCGCATCCGAAATGAACACAGGAATTTTAAAAACACAAACACGAGTGCCTTCCACATCGCAGGGCCTCTGGGAGCCACCACTGCACCCAGGACGGAATGATCCCGAAAAGGCAAAGGTGTCTTAGCGTTACCACGACGTGCTGACGCCTGGTGGACACTGCGGACAAGCTGGGGCCCCGGCATCC